>CM076574.1:1059009994-1059627543 GCA_034641835.2 Pinus albicaulis
TTTTAATGTAATTGTACCTGAACAAAAAATATTGCTTTTTTTTTTAAAATATGTAATAATATACTTGGATGGTTTTGTAACATTAAATTACATGACATGATGGCGCCTTTCTAACATAACCCTTTACGGTGTGCATGCAGATTAATTGCGTTTTATATGGGAAGTGCCTTCGAAGTCATAAAAATTGACTTATGGACAAATTATTATCACGCAATCCTTTACATCGAGTGCGCTCTGCACTCGACACGTGCAGAGATTAAAACTTAAATTCCGTTTACTTATTGCCTTTCAATCAATGTGACATATTCTTAGTGCTTGTGTGGAAGTTCATTGCGCATAACACGTCCGCACAATGAATTTCTGCACAACGAAAATACGAATATTATTAGTCGCTTACCTCAGCGCGGTACTATAGTGATCGATCAAACAATTCACCGCCTATTAATTTAGGTTGACTGATTTCATAAAGTCATTTTAATCAATATAGCCATTATATGATTTTCAATTATTTAATTGAAATCTGATTGGACAACAAGGTTTTGGGCCTTATTGCGGGCTTCGCAGTTTCTAGACATTCATATTCTAATAAAAGTAAGATATCCAAAGTTTCAATACATATATATGGAAAGTTCACAAGTTAGCTTGATATCCAAAGTATTGATTGAGTTTTAAAGATATATTCAAAATTTGTTTGTAAAGTCTCATTTGAATCTCGCGCTTGAGTTTTAAAGATATCCACACCCTTGAGTTTTAAAGATATCCAAAGTCTTGCTTGTGTTTTTAGAATATATCTAAAGTCGTTAGACTTTCCTATATCAATACATATTAATATGCTTGAGTTTTAAAGATATCTAAAGTCTTGCTTGAGTTTTTAGAATATATCTAAAGTTGTTGGACTTTCCCATAAGTTTTCTTGCCTTATCAAGCAAAGTTGTAATTTCCATAAGTTTGCATGTCTTATCATTTTGTAGGCACCTCTTTTTTTTTCAATGAGGACACATGTTTGGGGCACCATTTTTTTTAATGAGCACATATGTTTTGATAATCATGCCACTTGTAATAATTCAATAATAACCCTATCTTATTCATTAACACATATACTTACTTCAATAACCAAGATAGGGCATGAAACCCTAGAACTAAAGCCACAAAGATTGTGATATTCATTTGGAAGCTTACCAATTGACAATGAGATATTCCATGACTTCGAACAATAACACATGAAATATACACTTATCGCAGATAGATGAGATTGCAGCCTGTTGAAGCAAAATTGTTGGGTCATCTTCAAGATAGTGAATGAAATATTAAGTCAGAAACTTGTCGTGTCTCCATGGATACAAGTCCCCAAAAAAATTGGTGGTTATAATCACCTAAGAAGACATACCTTCTATCACGAACAACGTTCACTTTTGTCACGAACAACGTTCACATCCCAAAGTTAGGTATGCTTAAAAAATCCAAATGCAACCTTATGTCGCAAAAAAACGCAAATTCGAGATATTTTCAGTTAGAAAAATCCTCTTTATAGAAGTCGTTTCAAGAAAGTAGCTCTCCCCGGTTCTCTTGGAAGTCTGAACTCTGAAAAACCCAATGTTGGAACATTGATAAACCACGAAATTGACAATTTAGGACAATGTGTAGGACAATTTCCTGCAGAAGTTGAAATTTATTTGTCATAAATACGAAGTCCCAATTGTCTCAGTTGTTTGATGGGATTTTCTAGCTAAAATGATAGGATTTTATAGCTATGAATACACTTCTAACATATATCAGCAAAGAATTTGAATATTTTTGCAACTTCTACAGACCATCCAAATAAACAACATCAAAACTTACTTCTAATGAACATGTAACAACCGGGAAAGGAAGACGAACGTCGCTCACGTCCTGAACTCAGGTATGCTTCAAAAAAATGTAAATGCAACCTTAATGCTGCAAAATAACCTGGAAAAATTCAGTTAGAAAAATCCTCTGTACAGAAGCCATTTCGAGAAAGAAGCTCTGCCCAGTTCCTTTCCTATCCTAGAAGTCTGAAAATACCAACTGTGGAACATTGATAAGCCACCACATTGACAATATAGGACATGTGCAAGACGTTTTGCTGCAGAAGTTGAAATATATTTGTCACAAATCTGAAGTGCAATTGCCTCAGTTGTTTGATAGGATTTTCTAGCTATGAATACACTTCTCACATTGTAATTGATATTAGAAAAGAATTTCAATTTTTTTTGCACAATTACAGGCCATCCAAAGAAACAACATAAAAAATCACATATAATGAAAACGTAACAATTGGACTACTACCAGTAAAGAGAGCTAGAATTTGGACTACTACCAGTAAAGAGAGCTATAATCTAATCCATGAAGTGGGTAGGCGGTCAAGCCTTTATAAACATCCCCTTGCAACAACCTTCAACAACCTCACCTCACTTATACTTATTCGACAGCGAATGCTGAAAAATCATGTTCCGTCTCGCTGGCAGGGCTAAAATAATTATTCAGCCACGTACGTGAGTTACGTAGCGCTTTATTCCTTCCTCCTAAAGGAAGTCATGGGGGACTCTCGATAAAATACAATAAAGTCATCTGCCCCTAATGTAATATATTTTGAACTAGTTTTCCTCTTCACAGTCACTCACTGGGAGATCTGAGTTCACCATGTACACCCACAACCTTTCCTACTATGGTTTTCATCATTAAAAAAAAAGGGAGGTTGTGCATTGTCAGGTGATGTATAAAGATGGACAAGTTTTTACAATGTTAGAACATGCCTGGATATTAATATTGTTGAGAACCACGTCAACATTTCAAATTATTCTAGCCTCATATAAAGTAGTTAATTTTCTATAAATAAATTTGTTGGCATCTCTCTTGGCCACTCGTCCACACCATTGATATCATGTCCTTCCCCATGTCGTCATGCTTGTCACTGCCTTGGTAGAGTCAGGGACACAGATATTAGATTCTCAGTGTTCTGGCTAATGTTATCGTAGCCCAAATAGATGCTATAGTCAAACAAATAACTAACCATACACTAGATATCGATATCATCTAAGTGTTTCAGATCGTTCTGGTGTTTCATATTTGAACTTATGAGTTGGGAAAAAGACTTATTTGTTTATACTTTGTTTGATCTGCTTTCTAGTTATTTTAGTTGTATGATTCTGTTAAATTTTATGTAAATAAATGAAAAAGTTTCAGTATTATGAGGATTTCAACTGAAAGTTCCTTTGATATTGTTAGAATTAATTCATCTTGTGATGTTAAGCTCATTTATCAGTTAAATTTTTCTTTTTGCTTCAAATTTCTCTATTCATACCCGAAGTATTTTTCCTTTAATGATAAGGAGTTTTTAAATGGCTTAGGATTTTTTTACTTTGCTTTCCAATGCATTCAATGGCCTAGTTCTCTGTTCCTTTACACAGCAAAAAATTTTGGTGTCAAGATCCATGCAAAATTTCACAACATTTCATTTATTTACATTTTAGAGAACTTTTTTTTTTACAAAAAAGATAATGAAATCTATTCTAAGGCTAAAAATTGAGCTATGAGATTTGAAACCCTATACAAAAATTCAACGATCTAATACAGATTGGAGCCCTTGATCCGCATTGGATTTTGTACCATCCGAATGAAAATCAACGATCTGATAAAGATTGAAGCCCTTGATCTGCATTGGATTCTGTGCCATATGACAACTATTGTTAGGGATACATGTCCTGCTGCTAGATCGATTTTGGGAAACCAAATTGTTTGTAGGACCTCTTTTCTTCTTCAGTAAATTCATGAGATTTATTTACTTTTATTTTTATTTTTATTTCTAAATGTTGAGTCCGTGGAAAGTCAATCTCATAACCAGTTTTCTTGCATAGCTCCATGACCTTTTATGATTCTAGAATGGTGAATTACGTACAACTCTTAGCATTCTTGATCAAAACCATAGCCCTTTTCCTTCTTCCTTCTTGACAGGGACTTCCGCCACTGTCGTGGCTCTTGTTTCTAAACAAAAATGTTATTTTGAACAAAGAAAAATATACTAATTTTCCTAAATGGCGTATATATGAACAAGTGCATTTGACAAGGTTTCTACTAATGAAATTTTGTAAAATATCTCTCTAAATTGAATGTTTGCATATATTTTTTCAATATCACCTAACCCTTTACATCGTGTGCTCTCTGTACCACATGACATGTGTATGAGAGTTTGTGCTTGGTATCTATTGGGCTTAAAACTTAAACTCAATTTACTTATGCCTTTTCGATCGGTTTGATATAGAGGAAGTTTATTTTACATATGTCTTTTTGGGGAGGAAATTTGTACCTTGAAAACACAAATATTATTTTTACAAGGACTTCCATACAATAAAATTTCTCATAACAAAAAGCAAATAATATTTTGAACAAAAATTTAAAATAATGAGGGAGTGGTTTAATAGCTCTCTAGAACAAATAAACATATTTGACTAAGTATGAAGGCTTTCAATATCAGTTATGGAGCTTTACACAAATGCTGGGTGAACAATGACATGAGCTTACAGTGGGAGATAATGTATCGTATGCAAACACTAGTGTCCAATCCAATCATTAACACAATTTTAATTATTGTACATTTAGAAATAAAATAGGTGTATTTACATTAGTAAAAACTCTCAACAACATGAGTTTGGTGGATGTTACATGTATTTACTAAAAAAAAATTTAGACGAAGGTGTATTTACTATATTTTATGGTTCACATATTTAGCTACACTCGATGATTACTTAAATAAAATATTAATGTCAAGGCTTCAACACTTTCCTTAATGTGTCCAAGTTCCTCTAAGATGCTTTCCCACTCCATGAAATTAATCGATTTGAGATTTTATTGAGGCAGGTGATTTTTATTATCTAGAAATTAATTGTATTCAATACTGATGTTGAAATATTATAAAACATAAGATTAAAATATAACTTACTCATGTGTTGAAAGTAATTTATGATTGAGAAGCAATATAAAAAACATGCATCATGATTCAACATACATACACGAGGATATATCTAGGGAAGGCCACTATTCAAAACCCTTTCATATATGTATTGCATTAATCATAAAATAGAGAAGAAATACATTGCTTGCTCAAGCTTGAACAATCACTACACAAGTATAATCTATCTCATCACCTCATAGAATGACTCTAGCCAACTCTTAACAAATTTTCGTGCCCTACAAAAGCTCCAATTTCCTTGTGTTTTTTTTCAAGTAATTAACCCCCTATTAATTAGGAAAATCCCCATCCTAAATTGCACAATCCCTACATGTCCTTCTCTGACTGCATGCACCACTTGTGCAACTTGGATAATTATACAACTGATAGTACACTTCCCTTGGACTCCAATCTCAACTGGTCAACTTCTATTTCATGCATGCATGAGTTAATTATGGTTTGTTTATCAGTTAACTAGTTGAACACTAAAGTTGCACCACATTGCTAGACCTCCTACTAGTTCCTCCAACAGTCAGAACTAGTTTAACTAACTTTAACTCAATTTAACTGAATTAAATTGTTATAACTGAAATTAACTCAATCTAGGCTCCAAAAATTTAGGATTCACTCTACACAACTCAAGTTAGGCCCTCAACTCGAATTAATTGAACCAACTAAGTGAAACTAACTTAGTTAACTCATTCAAGTTGTCTTGTGATCCGGATCCATGTAGGAATGCAACAAAATACAGAAATAACCATAAACATAGAAATATAGCGGAAACAAGGCTTCATTTCATTAATATCAAATCATAGAAATATGCTTACAAACATGATGGAAATAAATAGCTAGGGTGCTAGTAGCGAATCTCTAAGAAGAGATGTGGCAGCTACAGACCTCTGAACTGTGTTACAATGAGGCTCGAGGGACTATTTATTATGGAGAAACAATGGAGAACTCTAAACGTCCAAAAACCTAACCCTAGGAGATGAAGCGCTGAAACTATGGGCCCCGTTTGGGTAAATTGGTGTTTCAACTTCCCGGGGATGTATCTTCGGCATACTATCTCCGTTTTGGGCTTCAAAATGGCTTTGGAAGTTCAGGACCCGAAAAAATGCTAAAAATAGTAAGTTTTGAAAAAACTGAAAGAGATAATGGTGGGGCCCCAAGTGGAATAGACGGATGGCCACCAATATCCACTTGGAACATTCCTCCCCCCTTAGGAAATAATGGTCCCCATTGCGTTGAGTTCCTCCATGAGATGAGGAAACTTCTGTTGAACTTGGTCCCTGGTGAACCACTTTCCTTGGTGCAGGAGTTGGCCAACTTTGATAACCCGATACAGTTGGATCTTCTATCGATGAGTGTTCTTGATTTGCATGTCCATGATATAGTCTGTGGTGGTCTGTTCCATGCAGTCTGGGTTTAACTCTTTTGGTGTGAGTTCTTCTGCAATGTCAAAGGTGTCCAATAGAGGTGGGAAGTAGGGGCAAAGGCGGTCTACATTGAATACTAGGTGCAGACCAAGGAATGGTGGAATACTGAGCTCGAAGGCATTGTTCCCTATAGCCTTGGTGATGGTGTAAGGCCCATATTGGAGCGGGCGAATCTTGCGGTGGGGTCCAGTGAGGAGCTCCTTCTACAAATGTAGCCACACTTTTTCACCCACCTGGAAGTTGTGTGGCACCCGATGTTGATCATGTCGTTGCTTGTACTTAGCATTGGCTCTGTCCAATATGTCATGAACCTGTTGGTAGATGTGTTGAATGTGCTCGATGAAGTTGTTTGCTTTGTCAGCTTCAAACTGGGCATGAGCCAAATCGGCTTGAGTAGCTGCAAATGGCATGGTTACGTTAATGGGACATAGTGGTTGGATTCCCAAACCCACCTGAAAGGGGATGTGGCCGGTTGAGCTGTGGAGAGCCCAGTTATAACTGTGTTATACATAGGGAAGGCTCTTATCCCATGTGCATGGATGCTTTGAATTGTACATGAGTAGAATGTGTACAATCATCCTGTTGACGACCTCTGTTTGGCCATCAGTTTGGGGATGGAAAGCTATGGACTTGTTGAGCTTGGTGTCTAACATTGACCAGAGGCTGGACCAAAATGTGCTGAGGAACCTACTGTCGTGATGTGATATGATAGACTGTGGGATCCCAAAGTGCACCCACACTCATTCAAAGAAGAGTTTAGCAGTGGCTTCTGCTGTGATATTCTTCTTGCAGGTCACCATAATGGCCATCTTTGAGAATCTGTTGACGACGACGAAAATACAGTCATTTCCATGCTTAGTAGAAGGAAGGCCTGACATGTAATCCATGGAGATGGATTCCCAAGGTTGACTAGGGGTAGGTAGTGGAGTATAGAGCCCTTGCTTCTTGATGGTCGGTTTGGAAATGACGCAAGCACTGCAGGATCTAATGTACTTCCTAACATCCTGTCGAATGTTCGGCCAATAGAAATACTTCTGCAGTACTGCCACTGTTTTCTCAACCCCAAAATGCCCAGCGACTCGACTGTAGTGCGCTTCCCATATCATCCTTGCATACTTACTTGAAGGAACACAAAGGTGTCCCAGGTGACATAATAGTGCATCAACACTGTTACCGATGAAATAGGTAACCGCACTGTTACCTACTTTTTTTCGGTAGCATAAAAAACACCCGATTTTGAAAAGTGGTGATGCAAAATCACCCCTTTTTTTTGTGCACATTTTTGACACTATAATATTTTTATTTATGAAGTATGAATATTTGTTTTAAAATGTTAGTGATTTTCATGCTAATTTTGAAACATATTGATGCAGCATCAACTTTTTTGTTTTTAGAGCGGTGATTTTCATGCTTATTTTGAAACGTATTGATGCAGCATCAACCCTTTTTTTTAGAGTGGTGATTTTCATGTTGGTAATAAAACACAAAACTTGGATAAAAATAAATATATATAAAAACAATAAAAGAACTAATAAAAATGTAAAAAAAACAAAATTAACTCGTAAAAATAAAAAATTTAAACAAAAATAAATTAAAAAAACAAAAAAAAACAAAAATATTCGAAAATTATATCAAAAGAAATGACAAAATTTGAAAAAAAAACACATAATTTAAAGAAAAAAAATAAAAATTAACCAAAAAAAAAAAATCAAAACATTTTTTTCTAAGTTATTAAAAAAAACCGTATAATTAAAAAAAAACATTTAAATAGAAAATTTAAAAATAATTAAAATTACAAAATTAAAATTTAGATTAAAAAAATAAAATACAAAAAAGAAAAAATTAAATTTAAAAATTTAAATTAAAAAAATAATAATAATAAGAAAAAAAATACAAATTTTAAAATTAACAAAAAAAACAAATTAAAAAAAAAAACAAAATTTAAAATTGAAAAAGAAAATTAAAATAAAAAAAACTATCATTAAAAAACAAAAAAAATGAAAAAAACCACGTGCAAATAATTAAAAAACAAATATCCATAAATTTACTGTTTTTTTTTTAAAATAAAACAATTTTTTTAATTATAAATCTTCCGGGAAATCACATAAGGAATTTTTGGAACCGACGTGTTTCGAACTACCAACTGTAGTTCATCATCAGGATAATGAGGATTAGCTGATCTGACAAACACATTTATACCAGGAGGAGAGAAGCAACGGTCACACACCAAAGAGTTAAACAACGGTAAAAAATAAGAAAAATTATAAAATAATAAAAATATAACTAACCATCCTAAAAAATTATTTTAATAACCGTCAAAAATAAAATTAAAAATAAAAATTATAAAATCAACCCTATAAACTAAATTACCTCCCCCAACATAAACAAAATAAATAGGTTTAAAATAATAATAAAATAAATAAATAAATAAATAATTCAAGTCAAAGTCATACTTTATAAATAAGACTAATGAAATAAAATAAAATAAAATACAATACAATAAAATAATAAATAAATGAATAAATGAAAATATAACAAAAAGTAAAAATAAATTATTTGTATTTTATTCTAATAACTAAATAAATTAACATACATACACCAATAAATAAAATAATAAAATAAAATAACAATAAAAAAACCAAATCATAAAAATAAAAATAAAACCAAAGAATAAAATGACCCAGTAAAAAATAAAATAAAAGAATTCAAGTCAAATTCATAAACTAAAAATAAATCATTTATAACTAAAGAAAAATAATAAAATAAAATAAATTAATACATGAAAAAAAAAGTATTTTATTTTAATAAATAAATAATTAAATAAAATAATAGAATAACAACCAAAGAATAAAATGACCCAATAAAAAGTTAAAATAACACCAAAGAATTCAAGTAAAAGTCATAAACTAAAAATAAATAAATAATTTATAAATAAATAAAAATAATAAAATAAAATCAAAAAATAAAATAAAATAATACATGAATGAATTAAAATAAAAATAAAAATAAAAATAAAATAGATAATTTGTATTTTATTTTAATAAATAAATAATTAAATACTAGAATAAAATAAAATAATAGAATAACAACCAAAGAATAAAAGGAACCTTACAGGGAGTGAAGAGATGGAGTCCAACAACTACTAACTTTCCATCCATCATCCCTGTTTAATGTGAGGGACCTCTTCTCAATCTCAATCGCCTCCCTAAATTCCCAGTGATGGAAATGGTCAACCCTAGCAAGGATTCTAGCGTCCTCCATACAAATGTGATGCTTCGTCTTTTCTGCATGCTCAGCTAACGCAGAGGACTTTGTTCTACCATGCCTAATATCCGCAGCATGTTCCTGAAACCTTTTATTAATCGATCGACCAGTTTCACCAATGTAGGGAGTCCCGCAAGAGCACGGAATCAAATAAGAACCTTTCACTCTTTTAGGGTCCAATTGGTCCTTAACCGATTTAAGGGAGCCCCGAATGGTGTTTAAAGATTTAATTTTAATTCATTCATGTATTATTTTTTTTATTTTTCGATTTTATTTTATTATTTTTATTTATTTATAAATTATTTATTTATTTTTAGTTTATGACTTTGACTTGAATTCTTTGGTGTTATTTTAACTTTTTATTGGGTCATTTTATTCTTTTGTTGTTATTCTATTATTTAATTTAATTATTTATTTATTAAAATAAAATACAAATTTTTTTTTTCATGTATTAATTTATTTTATTTTATTATTTTTATTTAGTTATAAATGATTTATTTTTAGTTTATGAATTTGACTTGAATTCTTTTATTTTATTTTTTACTGGGTCATTTTATTCTTTGGTTTTATTTTTATTTTTATGATTTGGTCTTTTTGTTGTTATTTTATTTTATTATTTTATTTATTGGTTTATGTATGTTAATTTATTTAGTTATTAGAATAAAATACAAATAATTTATTTTTACTTTTTGTTATATTTTAATTTATTCATTTATTTATTAATTTATTTTATTGTATTTTTTTTTTATTAGTCTTATTTATAAAGTATGACTTTGACTTGAATTATTTATTTATTTTTATTTTTTTAACCTATTTATTTTGTTTCTGTTGGGGGAGGTAATTTAGTTTTTAGGGTTGATTTTATAATTTTTATTTTTAATTTTATTTTTGACCGTTATTAAAATAATTTTTTAGGATGGTTAGTTATATTTTTATTATTTTATAATTTTTGTTATTTTTGATGGTTGTTTAACTCTTCGGGGTGTGACTGTTGCTTCTCTCCTCGTGGTATAAATGTGTTTGTTAGATCAGCTAATCCTCATTATCCTGATGATGAACTACAGTTGGTAGTTCGAAACGCGTCGGTTCCAAAAATTCCTTATGTGATTTCCCGGAAGATTTATAATTAAAACATTATGGATCATAGAAGCTTGCACTCTCAATAAAACAATTTATAAATTTTAAAAATGAAAAACTAAATAAACTAAAAGATTAAAAAAAAAAATTAAATTAAATTAAAATTTAATAAATTTAATAAATAAATTTTAAATTTTAAAAAATAATTAATCTATAAAAAAAAAAAAAAAAAATTTAAAAAAAAAAATTAAATTTAAAATAAAAAAATTAAATTAAAAAAAAAAATTTAATTTTTTGAAATAAAAAAAAAAAAATTTGAAAAAAATAAAAATAACTTAAATTAAAAACAAAAAATAAAAAAATCAAATTAAAAAAAAATATTAAAAATAAAATAAAATGGTTGCGAATTAAAAAATATTTAAAAAAAAAAATGTTACGAATTAAAAAATATTAAACACAAAAAAAAAAAAAAAACATGTGTTAACCTAGATCGAACACACCGATTCGGCGAGCCGAAAGAAACCCGACTTTAAAGCCTGTGCAAGCTGGGTTCGGACTGAGCTAGGATAGGCGGGGAAAGATAGGTGGGGAAAGACTGAATTGGAACAGGGCGAGGTGGTTATACATGCTGTAGTACTCCCCACTTATCCATATCTCGACGGTGCAGTTTCGTATCTGGATCTTTACTAGGGGTTAGTTCCTTCCGGGCGTAGTGGCCGCTAGTCTGTGTGTCGATTGTTGGTGCACTTTATATTATAACAACGCTCTCTTTGTGCAAACACTTCATCTCTTTCTGTATAGGCCCTCTCTCGCACACCCACTATGGACTTATCCTGTGCGCCTGCTATGGATGGTATGGACTTATCCCGTTACATCTGCGATGGACTTATCGGTTGGTGACCTACGAAGGAAAGCGTAGTCGGCTTTGTTTGTGGGGAGGGAGGCCGATTCTCGGAATTGGAATCGGCGTCTCGCAAAAAATCTTCTTCTTCTTTTTTTTAAATTCAGAAAATTTAAAATTTTTATTTTTTAATTTAATTTTTATATTTGAAATTTAATTTGTTTTAATTTGTTTTGTTTTTTTTTTAATTTTTAATTTTTTTTTTAAATTTTATACATTTTTTTTTTTTTTTAAATTTTTTTTTTCTAAATTTTGTTAATAATTTTTATTAAATTTTGTATTATTATTATTATTTTTTTTCATTTTTTTATTATTAAATTTTATGTTTAGTTTTTTCATTTAATTTTTTAAAATTTAATAAATTTTGTATTTTTTTTATTTTTTTATTTTTTTTAAATTTTCAAATTTTTTATTATTATTTTTTTAATTACATAAATTATATATATATATATATTTTTATTTCAATTAAAATTGTGTATTTAAAATTAGATTTTTTTTTTTAATTAAACTTAATATTTTTAAATTAATTTGTTTTTTATTTTATTTTTTTATTTAATATATATATTTTTTAATTTATTTTTTTCAATTTTTCATTTTTAATTGATTTTTTAAAGTTTTTTAACTTTTTATTTTAACAATGTTTTTTTTTCTTTATATTTAAACTTTATTTTTTATTTCAAAATTTATTTGTTTATACATTTATTTATTAAAATTATATATATATATATATATATATATATATATATATATATATATATATATATATATATATATATATATATATATATATATATATATATATATATATATTTAAGTTCATATATATATATATATTTTTTTTTTAAATTTAAGTTCATATATATATATATATATATTTTTTTTTTCATTTTTTTTTTAATTAATTTTTAATTTAAATAATGTTTTTTTTTTTTTAAAAGTTTTAAATTTATTAAAATTTAATATATTTCTTTAAATTTAATTTTTTATTTTAAAATTTAATTTTAATTTTAATTTTTAATTTAATAAACATTTTCTTTTTCATTTTTAAATTTAATTTCTATATTTTATTTTTTATAATTTCTTTCTTTTTTATTTTATTTTATTTTTTTTAATTTAATTTAAAATTTTTATTTTGTTTTTATTTTCATTTTTTTATTTCTATATATTTTGAAATTTTAATCTTTAATTTTTTTTTTAAAATTTTTTTCTTAAATTTTAGGTTTTTTTTAATGTTTGAATTAAAATTTTTATTTTGTTTTTATTTTTATTTTTTTATTCCTATATATTTTTAAAAATTTTATTTTTTTCTCCGCAGAAAAAATCGAACCATTTATTAATATAGAAAGGTTACATAGCATATGCAGAGCTTTTTCGTTTCCCTTTTTACCAGACATAGAAACCAGAATCAACTGTTTGTAGGAATATCCAAGTGTTCCCCCAAAACAGCCCAAGCAAAACATATCTTCTAGGACAAGCAAGTTCCTGTAGTTTCCCAAACTCCTGGCTTCCTATTAGGAAAACAGCCGAAACAAGAGATATGGGAAAACCACAGTATCAAAATGTGCCAGTTAGTAGACACTGTCCTGGCAGTTTGAAACATAAATGTAGAGATAAAAAATGGACTGGGACATAGGCCTCCTTTGAGAGGAAAACAACACTGAGTCATGTCTTAAAGTTTTATACATGTACGAGAAAGTTTTATATATAGCAGTATATACATAAAAAGAACAATAGAGAAAGTAATGGGGAGCTGTAGACATCTCAGATCTTATGCAAAAACTGGAGGAGCAAGTTGCCTTGCCACCCCATCAACCACTTCTTCTACTGTCCATGTGCCTAGAGCCTACTCAGTGCCTTTTTTAGAAAGGCTGTCTGCTTCTGTGTTTCGTTCCCTGAAAATATGACAGATATGGAGCTCAGTAAAAAACCTTTTAAGATGAATGATCTCATTAAGAAAAGGAGTTAAAAGATAGTTTCTGCAATGTTGCAAGCCATTGGTCCACTTAATTGTATTCAAAGAATCACCAAAAATTTGTGCCTCACGCTCATTGCACAAGGAGAGCCAACAAAGTAGCAGATGTAAGGCTTTAAGTTCAACAAATTTCTTTGTTCCGGTGCCAAGGCCAATAGTGGCTTTGAGGAGTTTCCCAGAGGGAAAGAAAATAACCAGGCTAGCTCCGCATCTCCTGTTAATGTCCGAGGCCCCATCAAAGTAAGCCCAGCGGATGGAGCCCTTTATTTCTTCTCTATGAACAGGTCTGATACGCGGTGAGGTGGAAGGAGAAGGGATATTTTCGTAAATGGCCACCCCTTCTGCTACTAGGCTAGCAATGGGGAAGGAGGTGTATTTAAAGATCAAGTGGTTTCTGGCTAGCCAGATTCCCCAAGCAACCAACAAGGGCAGCATTCTGACTTTATCATTGGGAGCATCCTGCCACCATTTGTTCCAGGCTTCAGAAATCTCCTCCCCATCCCATCTTTGGGAGATATTGGTCATCCTCAGCATTTCATTCCAAAGGCTTTTTGAAAAAGAGCAAGAAAGGAAAATATGCTGAATAGATTCCTCGCTCTCCTTACACAAGGAGCACCACCCGGGCCCAATTTTTCCCCTTTTCTGGAGGAAATCCCATGTAGGAACTTTCTTTGAAGAACACACCAGAAGAACAACCGGGACTTGGCTGGCCCTTTCAATTTCCACAGCGGCTTGGCCCACCAGCTTGGATCCTCCCATCCTTTTTGAGTCATTAGTCAGTCATATCCCATCTTAGGAGAGTAGAATCCTGTCTGAGAATACACCCATCTCAGTTCATCTAGCTTATCGTTAATGCGAATCTGAGAGTTCAGCAGGCCTGCTCGGAAACTCCTCCATTCCTCTTGCCACCTTTCTTCTAGATAAAGAGCATCCCCAGAGAGCCATTCCTGTCGCCAGATTGAGGAATTACTAGGGTCAGCAATTTGGTGAAGGAAAAAGAGCCCTCTGTTATTTAGATGTTCGATCAGGTCTCGAGATAGGGAAAAAGAGTCCGAACAGCCCACCCATGGGTCTCTTCCTAGCTTGACTGATTTTCCATCACCAACATTCCATGCCAGTCCTTGTTCGATAATCTGTACAGCTGCCACCAAAGCTTTCCATACCACCGAGGAGTTTTTTGATGATTTATTAGGTAGTCTAAGCCATTCCAGGGGCGAGATTGGATCGATATACTTTCTTCTGGTTACAGTGGTCCAAAGATTATCTGAGGAGATCAGTCTCCAGGCTAATTTAGCAGCTAAGGACCTTGAGAAAGGATACAAGTCCTTTATCCCCCATCCACCCCAACATTTTGGTCTGACAATTTTGTCCCAAGCAACCCACGGGGTGACATAGTCCTTCTTCTGGCCTACCCATAAGAATCTGCTACAGATTTTGTTGATCTTCAACAGGATGCACTTCGGCACCCAGATGAGGCTAGCTCAATAAACCAGGATGGCCATAACCACAGATTTGATTAAGACTAAACGACCTGCCCTAGACAACCATTTGAAACTCCAATGCTTCATTTTGTCTTCAATTTTTTCCAGGAGCGAGGACCAATCTTGTACCCTGTAAGAATTAGGCTTGAGAAAGAAACTGAGGTACTTAAAGAGGTCTTGTAGAGATTTGACTTCAAAAGGGAGGAGCTCTTTTACTCTATCCACTTCTACATTGGAGAGCCCTGCAGTTGTAATGGAGGCTTTCTGTTCATTAATACTCAGACCAGTGGCTTTTAAGAAGAGATCTAAAATCCTGTCCAGACAGCGGAAATCTTCCTGACTCCCATCACAAAACAAGAGGATATCATCGACAAAGAGAAGGTGGGTCACCCAAAGGTTGAGTGCAACTTCTATCCCTTTCAGTTCCCCTTGTCTCTTTGCCTCTTTAATCATTAAGCGGATTCCCTCCGCTGGAAGAAGAAACAGCAGGGGGGAGAGAGGGCACCCTTGGCATAGGCCTCTTTGAGGATTGAAGAAATCGGAAGCTGCACCATTGATCAGGACAACAATCGAGGACAAAGTAACACACCCCATGATCCATCTTAAAAAATCATACCTGAAACAAAGATGCGTTAGGAGAAGCCTCAAATACATCCAACTGATTCTATCAAAAGCCTTGGAGAGATCAATTTTGATGATGGCCCCTTTTTTCCGGCTCTTTTTCAGGCTATGGAGAGTTTCCTGGGCTACTCCAACAACTTCATGAATTTGTCGACCATCGAAGAAACCAAATTGTTCAGCGGAGATGTTTTTGGAGAGGAAGGGTTTCAGCCTGGAGGCAATGACTTTAGGAATGATCTTGTATAAGCAAGTACACAGGGAGATGGGGCAGAAATTGTTAAAGGAGGAAGGGTGATCAGACTTTGGGATGAGGGTCAGGAAGGTAGCATTAAAAGGTTGATAGACCGAGCCTGAGATCCTGGATTCTTCAACAACCGCAGCCAGGTCGTCACCGAGAGAGTCAAAGAAATGGAGGAAGAATTTCACTATCCAACCGTCCGGTCCTGGGCTTTTCTCTTTTTGCATCGACTTATGGATAACTTCCACTTCATATTTTGATACCGGAGACATCAGAAATTCATTCCCTTCCTCATCGATGAAACTTGGAAAGAATTGAGCTACTCTTATAACTTCAGCAATGGTCGCTTCTTCTGGGGCTCTCAAAAGAGCTTTGAAATGGGCGACCCTAAGAGAGGAAAGCTCTTCAAAAGACTGTGCCTTTTCCCCATTTGCTTTTTGAATTTCCCAGATTGTGTTTAGATTTTTCCTTCCTTTGCCATAGTGCTGAAAAAACTTTGTATTTTCGTCCCCTGGTTGGAGCCAGATACCCTGCTCTTTAATCGCCAGCGTTCCTCCTTCACCTGGAGAATTTTTCTTCTAGCTGCTTCCAGTTTCCGAATTCTATCTCGAGATTCCAAGGTGGCATAGCCACCCCCTTCAGGGTCTTCCAAGAGATTGAGTTCTGCATTAATAGCCCTCATCTCCTTGTCTTCCTTTAGGGATTTTTGGGTAACCCATTCTTTGGTTGCTGCCTTCAACCTTTTGAGGTTGTTCATAAAAGCCTTGCTTCAAATCAGCCCCTCTCCAACTTCTAACCCATCCTTTCTCCAAGTAGAGTGGAAGAGAGCTATGAAAGAGTCATCAGAAAGCCAAGAGGAGTTGAACTTGAAGGGGGACCCTGGTTTTTTAAGGGCTCCTTTTGCCTCCAACAAGACCGGAAAATGATCGGACAGGCCCCCTTCACCCACCCAATGTCGGAAGATAGATAATTTCTCAGTTAATTCTTCGCCCAAGAGAAACCGATCCAGTTTCTTTCCCACCCAGTCTTCCCCCACTCTTTTATTTCGCTAGGTAGGTCTGGATTTGAGAAGCGAGAGATCAACCAGATGGGAGGAGGAAATCTTGGAGAGAAAGAAATAAGTTAAGGGATCGGCGCGGGCACTGGCTCCCCAAGATTCCGAGACCCCCAGAGAAAAATTGAGGTCACCTCCAATGATCAGATTAGGATGGGCGAGGAAAGGTTTTTGAAAAAAATAAGTCCATAACAACTCTCTCTCTTGACAGGGCCCATATACATTAAGGAGAAGGAGGGGGAGGCAGAGCTCCTTAGAATATAGCTCCAGTGCCAGAGAGTTTTCAGACCCCCAAGCAAAAATTTCTCTAAGGTTTCCCGCTTTATAATTGGTGACCACACCACCAGAATGGCCATTAGCATCAAGGGCCTGAAAGAGACAGCCAGGAAGTAGCTTAGAGAGAAGAGCTATGGTATCCTCCCCTTTACTAAGGTTTTCTTGAAGCATAAGAACGTCTGGACTGTAAACTTTGACCAACTCCCTCAAATCTAGTTTCTTGGGTTGACTAGCTAACCCCCTACAGTTGTAGGAAAGAAGAATCATTTCAAAATATCAGGGGGTGGCTTTGCTGCTCTAAGCACCCCAGTTAGGGATTTTTGTTTTCCATCAACAATGTCAATATTTACTTTAAGTTGTGCCTTTGAAATGTCTAATTTTCTACCTCTCGTTTTTCTGGGCCCAATAGGCATAGTGTCACGCTCTAAGCCTCTAAGAGTAGTTCCTTTCCTAGGGCGGTTTACCAGAGATCTCAAGTTGTAGGGGGGGGCAGCGGGGATGGAAGGTGGCACCAGAGGGCAACAAGGGGACAGGGGATCAACAGATGAAGGGGGAGGAATTTAAGAGGGCGGAGGCACCGAAACAACCAGGCTATCAATAGGAGGGGTGTTTAAGTTTAAGTAGGAGAACTCCATCTGTAAGTGCCTGGAAGGACCAGGCTCAGAAGTGACCAAGACAGATACAGAATCAGAAAAACAAAGGGGAGAGGGGGAAGAGAAAAACATACTCGCCTGTGAAGCCCCTTCTGTCTCAGCTGCTGTGGGAGTCAGAGAGGCAGACAGCGCAGGTGATTTCTCAGAGATAGGGTTAGGGAAAGCCTGCTGCACGGGGATGCTAGGTATCACATTATCCATATTAGCCTCTGAGTCTGCCTCCATAGGTGCCTGCGAGGCAGCCTTGCCTGGATCTGGAGCTAGATAAACAGACGATTTTCTTGCAACTTTGTAATGGTTTCTTCTGCGGCGATGACCCAATGGAAATTCTTTGGCCAAATGTCCATATTTGTGACATCTGTGGCAACGGAATGGCAAATTCTCATAGTCCAGCTTTTGAAGGAATTTCAATTCTCAGTATTTTAAGGTCATGGCATCCGCGAGCCCTTCTCTGGGGTTGAGGCTTACGAGAATCCTTGCCACACTGAGATCATTTGTTTGAATGAAGGACCTGTCAACTTCCAAGTATTTACCCAGAGTGTTCCTGATGGAAGTGAAAACTGAATCAATCCAAAACTGGAGAGGAAGCCCTGGAAGTTTAACCCAGATTGGGGATTCATTCATTTTTTCTGTCTGGGCATCGAACATAGGGGTCCATCTGCGGAAGAGTATTGGGCGCTTGCCAAAGCACCAATTCCGATCGATTACCCAGTTGACATGGTCCTGATGGTCAAAGCTCAGAGTGAACCATCCTCTATCCAGGACTTTTATCTCCACCGGTTTTCCCGGGGCGTTTGCCCATTCAGTCTGAACCCAGTCTCGGATGTAGTCTACATAGTATTTTCTCCCATGCACTCTAACGACAAGTCTTGTATCTGATGCTGCCATCACTTCTTCTACGAGGATATTCACTCCAAGGACACAACTAGGGTGGGTCTCCTTTTCCCTGATTGGGTTTTGCTTCTTGTGTTTTCCTCCCACTGCCGTCGTCTGCGTATCACCTTCCCCCAAATCCTTGTTCGTCCGAGCATCTGTAACCTCTACTTCAGGCGACTCCTATTGCCTATCCTCCAAGACATGGTTATCTGGACCTGCCGGCTCCTCGTCCAAAGGTTCCCTGTCAATCTGATCCTTCTCTGGAGCTGAAACAAGCTCGGGGTCGACTTCCCCCGGTTGACTAATCCCTTTGCCCACCTCAAAGATATTCAGCTGGGTTTTATTTTCTGAACCGAGGGCCACACCCCCGTCCCGGGTATCCTTCTGAGGCTGAGCCAATCCCACCTCAACTGAGTATTCTATAGAACAACTAGGGTTTGTGGCCAAATTTTGACACGGGGTCGGGACCCTTTTATCACGACCTTCCGCCCTAGAGGCCTCCCCACCAGAATATTTCCTTTTACAACCTTTTTCCTTTGTCACTATTGGCCCTTTCTGCACATGCAATTCGCAACTTGCCACTAAATATTCTAAAACTCCAGTAAGAGAAGGGAAAACCAAGAGATCTGGCCCTGAGGAGGGAGTAAGAGGGCCGTGAGCACTGACAAGGTCACTACCAACCCCTTTGCCTCTGAGAAAACCACCACTACAAGAGAGAGCAATGTGGTCAACCTTTAGAGAACCGAATAGTTCAAGAGGTGCAGATCTAGAGGAGAAGGGTCCTAGTCCTTCTTCCTTGCTTGGAAAGGAAATTTTCACAGTCGAATTTGGAAAAAACCGTTCAAGATTCTGAGCTGAAACTTCATGACCCCAGACAGTAAGTAAGTCTTCCGGTGCCGACTCTACATCCACGTAATCACGATCAAACCCCATCTCTGCAGTTTACACAAAACCCTAGCCCGACACCACTATAGCTAGAAACCCACTGCAATTCAGATGTGAAACCCCGTTGCGAGGTAATAAAGGCTAAGAAAACCATTACCTTCATTCTGGCACTGGTTAAAACCTAAGGCCCTTCCAACTGCGAAAAACGCTGTTCATGACTAGCCCAGAAAAGTCTGAGTGGAAGCGGATCACTGACATGGAGGGTACGCCCATCACATCCCTCAACCCTCATGGCCTAAGGTAGGCCTGGCCTGCAGAAGCTCAGAGATCTTCCATGCGAAAAGTAAACCCTAGCTCCAACTCTCGCATCTTTTCCCAAACCTATTTAGATGCATATCGGTTTCTAGAAGCATTCATATATTCTTAAATTTTAAGCTTTAAAATGTTTTTATTTTTTAAATTCATTTTTTTCTTAATTTTTAGGTGTTTTTTTAATGTTTGAATTTTAAAAATTAAAAAAATTTATTTCTATTTTTAAAAATGTCAAAAATATGACAATTTTTTTTTGTTATTCCAGCATCAACTAGTTTTGTTTTGAGGGTGTTTTTTCAATCCTTTTTTCAAGAAACAATTTTTTTTTTAGCATAATTTTATAAAATGTTGAAATTTGACCTTCAAAAAAAAACCAAGTGCGTTCTGGAATACACTTTTTTTTGTTTTTGGGGTGTTTTTTCATGTTTTTTGAGTCTTTTTGGGCTAGAGTTCCCGTTTTGAGGTTAGGTTAACTATTTCATCGGTAATAGTGTTCATCTTGGAGGTGAAAATTTGGAACTTGCATACCCCCCAAGAGTGCCTTGTATGTGTAGCTGAATTCTAGATCGCTCTTGTAGAGAAGCGGCCAATCATAAGTCTCATGCCTACAAGTGTTGAGAACGGTGGTTATGGCCATGATCGACGGCCGGCTGATGTAGTATGCAACATTATTGGTGCTACCCTTCTTGTACTTGATGTTCAAATGAAATTCTTGCATACTTGTGGACCACTTCTGATGGCGATCGTTCTGCAACTTCCCTTGTGTCTGTATGAACTATAGGGGTCGGTGGTCTATGTGGATGATTGTCTCCTTCCCCAAAATGTAATGCGTCCATTGTCGACAAGCCTGCACAATGGAATATATTTCTTTGTCATAAGTGGGATACTTTCAAACTGTGTCAGACAATGTCTCACTGTGATATGCCACTGGATGCCCCTGTTGAGTAAGAACTACCCCAATAGCATAGTCAAAGGCATCTGTCTCGATCTCAAATGGTTGTTGCAAGTTTGGTAATGTGAGCACTAGGGCAGAATATAGGCGATGTTTCAATTCTACGAACGCCTTCTGTTGAGATTCTGACCAACAAAATTTTGCTTTCGCTCCTCCCTTGGTGACTTGACTCAAGGCTAAGTGATATGAGATAATCCCAACACGAACCTGTGGTAGAAATTAGCAAGACCCAGAAAACTGCGAAGCTCTGTTAGGGTGGTTGGGGCTGGCCAATCCCAAATGACTTGGATCTTGGCTAGATCCACATGCACCCCCCTTTCATCAATAATGTATCCCAGATATTGAACCTGGGTCATGCCAATAGTGCACTTCTCCAAATTAGCACACAACTTGTGTTTCCATAGTGTTTGGAGGACTTCTCGGATGTGGTGGAGGTGCCCTTCCCAAGTTTGGCTGAAGATCAAAATTTCATCCAAGTATACCACTACAAATGAGTTGGTGAATGGATGCAAGGTGTCATCCATCAACCTTATGAAGGTTGCGGGAGCATTTTTCAATTCGAAAGGCGTGACGATCCATTTGAAAAGGCCCTCCTTGGCTTTGAAGTCAGTCTTCCACACATCAGAGGGTTCGATTGGTACCTGGTGATACCCAGAATTCAAGTCGATCTTGCTGAAATATTTTTCCCCTTTGAGTTGGTCCAGAAGGTCATGAATCTGTGCGATCGGGTACCTATTCCAGACAGTGATCTTGTTCAACACCTGATAATCAATACAGAGTCTCCAAGTCCCATCCTTCTTTTGTACCAACACGATCGGGCTCCCACAGGGCGATGAACTTGGCCAGATGTGACCTTTCTACAATAGCTCCTGAATCTGCCTCTTGATTTCACAATTCTCCATAACAGAGCGCCT
The DNA here is from genome assembly GCA_034641835.2 of Pinus albicaulis. Taxonomy (NCBI): domain Eukaryota; kingdom Viridiplantae; phylum Streptophyta; class Pinopsida; order Pinales; family Pinaceae; genus Pinus; species Pinus albicaulis. The sequence continues at coordinate 1,059,031,873 of CM076574.1, forward strand.
ATAGATCGGTCCATTGGGTAGCGGCACACCTGGGGTTAGGTCAATGGGGTGCTTGACCTGACAGTGTAGAGGCACCCCTGTGGGTGAGGTGAAGATGTCCCCGTACTCCTCCACAACCTTGTCCATTTGTTGTTGTCGTGCAGAGGAGCCATGTCTAGAGGTCATGGCCATAATCTTCTTCTTGCCCTGGGGGCAGATCATCAGGAAAAAAAATTCCTGGTTCGGGAAATGAGCTTACCGCATTGTTCTGTAGTAACCAAAGAGATAGTGGGAGGCGGTGGTACCTCTGGTATCCTGTACAATTTATCTCCCAAAGTAAAAATAACAGTGTGAGGTCAAGACTCATACACAACATGTAGCTTCCACAAGTATGGTTGGCCTAATAATACATCAGAAACTTCAATAGGAGCAATGTCACACAATACCTCATCCATGAAGGGCTTGATGCTATAGGGAAGGCGGCACTGCTGGCTGACGCGGAGATCTCGTCCTTGGTGAAGCCACCCGATGGTGTATGGTTGTGGGTGCACTGTGGTCGGCAAGCCCAACCGCTTCACAACATCTGCTGAAATGAGGTTCTTTTGGCTCCCATTGTCAACAATGAACTGTAGCGGGGAACCCCTTACCCAAATCTGGGAGTGGAAGAGACGCTCTGCCTCCTCTGGATCTTCTGGTTCCTCCTTCTGGATCTTCGTAGTGGCAACAGTGGCATTGGGATCTGCATCAATAATATTCTTCCCTTTTTCATTCACCTTGTTAGGTTTTGATTGAGAGTCAGAGCATGCATCTGATTCAAAAGCCCTCATCTCGGCCACCAGCGACTACTTGGCCCGACACTCACTTGTGTTGTGAGTGGAGCTCTTATGGAACTCACACCACTTTCCTGTGTCCTTATTTGGCTTCAAGGTGTTGCTCTTTGCTTGTGTCTTTGGCAGGTTGTCTTAGGCCGCCAATGCCTTAGCTTTGTCCTTTGTTCTACGGTTTGGGGGCACCTTTCCCTTGATTTTGATTCACAGATCCAAAGTATCGCTTCTTCTGTTTGAATTTCTGCTCAATCTTGGCAGTGTACCGGTATGCCGTACCAAGCGAGGAGATGTCAAGGAACTCCATTTCCTCCTGAATGTATATGTGCAGACAGCCGCGATACTTTAGCACCAAATGTTTCTCTGAATCTTTGATACCCAACTTTTTGCGTAGGGTATGTAAAAAATTTGTTAGCTCATGCACATCTTGATCCCTTTGTTGCCGCAGTGTGGTCTATTATATGTACTTGTCATCATAGCTCCCCACGGGATAGTATTGTTCCTTGATTACATCTCGGAAAGAATTCCAAGTGGGTATGACTGAGAATAGAGAGGGTTCTTTCTCGTCCTTTTTCTCACGGTAGGTTTCCCACCAGTCCTTGAGATGGCAGGTAGCTTTGAGGAGTGCAAAAATAATCTTCTCCCGGTCGGAAAAGTCATGAACCGATAAATATCCTTCTAATAGATTCAACCAGCTATCTACGACATCTACATCTATTTTACCCTCAAATATGGGAATGTCAAAGTTTACTTGTACCTTAAAGGGAGTCACGCCTCCAGAGTGGCCGCTGGATGCAGATGCGCCACTGGTGGGAAGTTGTTGAAGGATCTGGGAAAAGTTATCCATCATTGCGTTCCTTTGTTTTTCGAGGGCCTCCTCGAGCAATATTTTGATGGGATCTCTTGCTCCCTCATCTTTATTTTCGTCCCCCATGGGTGTCCGTTGGGGTTTGTGAGGCTGATCTTGCAAAGGTTCCACCAGATCGAGCCCTAACTCCTTATACCTCGACCTCATTGGGGACATGCAAAGAAGGATCGAGAAAAAGCAGACCACTCTAATACCACTGATCCGGATTTATGCAAGAACGTAATAGAATATAGAAATAACCATAAACATAGAAATACAATGGAAATAAGGCTTCATTTCATTAATATCAAATCACAGAAATATGCTTACAAAAATGATGGAAATAAAATAGGTAGGGTGCTGGTAGCGAATCTCTGAGAAGAGATGTGGCGGCTACATACCTTTGAACCATGTTACAATGAGGCTCGAGGGCCTATTTATTATGGAGAAACAATGGAGAACTCTAAACGTCCAAAAACCTAACCCTAGGAGATGAAGTGCCAAAATTATGGGCCCCGTTTGGGTAAATTGGTGTTTCAACTTCTCGGGGACGTAACTTCAGCATACTATCTCCATTTGGGGCTTCAAAATGGCTCCGGAAGTTGAGGACCTGAAAAATTGCTAAAAATAGTAAGTTGTGAAAAAATTGAAAGAGACAATGGTTGGGCCCCAAGTGGAATAGACGGGTGGCCACCAATATCCACCTGGATCATCATGTGATGTGGAATTCCAATTTTCTCCTAATTTAATTCAAGGGGAAATTCAATTAGGATTTTCTTGTTACAATATTTCAACACTCCCTCTCAACAAGAAAGGGATTATGAGATACCCCAATCATGCCTCTATGCAACTAAAATTTTCCTCTTGAAAAAGCCTTTGTCAAAATATATGCATCATGTTCCTATGTAAGAATGTATTCCAACAACATAATCCACCTCTACACACAATTACGTAGATGATGATACCAGACGTCAATATGCTTGGAACGATCATGAAAAATTGGATTTTTGGAGATTTCGATACAAATGTTATTTTCATAATAAATCACATTGGGATCCATCATGTGACCAAATGACCCAACAAGAATCCTCCTCATCCAGATAGCTCACAAGCTTCTTAACTAGAATCCATGTACTTTGCTTCTCTTGAATTGAGTGCAACTCATCTCTACTTCCTGTTGTACCAAGAAATTGTTGCTGACCGAATACTGAAGACTCCTCCTGAAGTGCTCTTCCAATTTAACAAACATCCCAACCAATACACATCTGTGAATCCTTGAAGCTTCACTCCCTCTATCCATTTGTAGCAAATACCATACTGAGTAGTGGTTTTGAGGTATCTCAACACATTTTTGGCCGACTTCCAATATAATTTTGTTGGATTAACCATTACTTGAATAAGTTGGTTAACTGCATAAAAAATGTCTTGTCGTGTGTTCACCAAATGCATGAGTGAACCCATAAGTCGCCTAAAATAGTGGCCTCTACTTCTTCACCTATAGTGGCACCCTCTTTCCTCCAATTGCCAAATAGAGGAGTTTCCATGGGTTTTCTACTCTCTATGTATAACTTCTTCAGTATCTCGTTGGCATACTTTCCCTGAGAGACAAACATTTCCCCATATTCTTGTCATACTTCCAAGCCAGGGTAATAATACAAGATTTTGATCTCCTTCATCTCGAATTCTCTTGCAAGATCCTCTTTTCAATATTTGATCAACTTCTCATCACTGGTTAAAATCAAATCATCGAAATATAATATTATTATAAAAAATTTACCTTCAACAATAATATGGTAAGTTTTGCATCTGCTTCACTTTGGGTAAAGGCCAACCTGGTAAAATAGATTTCAATCCTAGTGTACCAAGCACGGGGTACTTGTTTCAATCCATACAAATCTCGCTTGAGTATGAACATATGTGACTCTCTGTCGAAGGTCTCAAATCCTTCTGGTTGTTTAACATACACCTCCTCCTCAATCACTCCATTGAGGAATGTTGTCCTCACATCCATCTAATAGATCTTCCATCTCATTTTTGTTCCAAGTAATAGAATTATCTGATAGAAGAGTACCTTATTACTGGAAAAAATTTATTCCCTTAGTCAATTCCCTCCACCTAAGAGAACCCCTTGGGAAAAAATATGGCCTGATGTTTCTTGATGCTTCTGTCTGCTACTTGCTTCTCCTTGTAGATCCACCTCGAACCTACCACTGACTTGTACTATGGTCTTGGGACCACTTCCAAAATATTGTTTCTAACTATGGAATCATATTCCTCTACTATGGCATCAACCCACATTGTTTGTTGTGCTACTTCCTCAAATGAGGATGGATTTGTATCAACTAGCTCACTCATTAGAGCCATGTACCTATGGACCGATCCGGTGACCTCCTTTGCCTGTGTTGTGTTGTGGGTGTTCTCACATTCTCTCTAGCACATGAAATAATCTGTCACCTTCCCTTGCATGCTTCCTTCCTTCTCTAGATGTATCTGCATGACTGGGTGCTTCCACTCTCTGCTCCTTTTTTTGTGGCTGCTCCACAACATCCTGAGGTTCTTCCTTTGGAGATAAAATCTCCTCATCTGCATGCAATTAAAGCTTCCTCTCAAGGGAACATCTTATGGCATTATCTTCATCGAACTTCACATATATACGAACAATTGTCATCTTGTGAGATGGAAAGTACACCTTATAGTTGTGAGGTGTATCACTGCACCCCACAAATATATCCAACTAAACTATTGACTCTAGTGTTTTCCTTGCATCCTTGGAAAAATGACTGTAAATTTATGAACCAAATATCCTAAAGTGTGACACATTTGGTTTCTTCCCTGAATCCGATGAGGACTCTTGTCCTACACATATACTGTTGTGTTGCTTGCTTCAGTCCACAAGTGCAACGAAAGACCATGATCACGCTGTTATACAAAATTCTAATCGACAGATAAACTAGATTCCCTGAGTGTGGTGTTCTTTCACTCAGAACAATAGAAGAAAGACAATTATTATTTTCTCTAAGACAAATAGATAGACATAAAGGAAAGAAACCTACCTGTGATCCTTTTGCTCTCTTTCTCCTTCTTTCGTTGTTGTCGTCACTCTCAATCCAACTAAAGCCGCTAGATCGATACCTGCAATCAAAGACAGAGAACAACAAACAACATAAAAATATACAAGTATCTATCTATCTTAACCAAATTAAACCGATTAAATATGAAAATACATACACAATTGAGAATATAATTGATAATATATAAGCATACATATGAGAAAATGAACATATATCTTTATTAAGAAAGTTGGAGGAGAAGATTACAACCAATAGATCGATTCATCATCAACCTGATCCAACTTCATTCCGTCCTCATCACCCCAAGGCTTCTTGCCAAACTTCTTGTGTGGACACTTCGTGGCATAGTATCCTAGCTCATGATAGTGCAAGCAATTGATTTTCGACAAGTATTTATTCTCTCTCGCATGAACATATTCTTCTTTGGAATGGGATTTATTCCCTTTCCCTTTCTTTTCATTTACATCCAAGGCACAATTCTCCTCATCCTCAACCTTGAATGAAATTTCATCTTTGTTTCTCTGCCTGATCTCTTCCTGCACGAGATCATACCATAACCACTCCCAGCGTGGTATTTTGTCTCTACCATTCACAGAATCCTGATAACTATGTTAGCTCTTGGGAAGAACCAATAATGCTAGACCTGCCAAATATTATTCTGGAATAGTCACACCAACCCCACCAAGTTCATCACGACACTGTGTGAATGTTTTTAGGTACTGTGCAATTCATTCAACCTTTTTCATTTTTATGCCTTGAAGCTTGTCCTTCAATGCTAGCTTCCTATGGTCACTCTTGTTCTCAAAAAAATCTATCAGTATTTTCCACATCACGAATGGAGTTTCTTTACTGTATATATTCGAGACAATATGGTCTTGAACTCCCTCTAGTATGATCCTCCTCGATTTATCTACATACTTCCTCTACTAAGCAAGGTCATGGGCATTAACAATTGGGCATTTTACTACAATGGTCTTGACATAATCTAGTAGCATGTTTTCATATAATACCACTTCCATATAGATCTTCCATGCCACAAAATTTGTGTTTCCTTCCAAATCATACTAAATCCTGAGTCTAGTGAGGGTCATCTTCCGAGTCCTTGAGAAAGCCTGCAACACTGATTTTGAAATTTGGACCTTATGCAATAACTTCGAGTTCTCTTCTCTATAGTGAATCTAGCTCTAATACCATGTAGAAATTAATTGTAGATTCAATATTGCTTATGTAATATTATAAAACATAACACTCAAATATATTATACTCATCTGCGAAAATAAATTCGCGATTCAGAAGAAATATCAAAAGCATGCATCATGATTCAACTCACTTAAATGAGTATATATAATATAGGGGAAAGAAACTGCAAAAAAAACCTTCCTATTTGTATTGGATTAATCAGAAAATAGAGAAGAAATGTAATGTTTTCTCAAGTCTGAGCAATTTCTGTACAAGTATAATCTATCTCACTGCCTCAAAAACTGACTTTGGCCAATAATTAGCCAATTTTCTTGCCTCCAAAGCTCCTATTTCCTTGCGTTGTTCTCAAGGAATTAGTCTCCTATTGATTAGGAAAATCCCCATATGGAAATGCACAATTCCTATAGGTCATTATCTGACTACATGCACCACCTTTACAACCTATATTATTATACGATTGATATTACACTGCCCTTGAACTCCAATCTCAACTGGGTAACTCGTATTTTAGGGATACACGAGTTAATTATGCTTGATTAATAATTTCACTTCTTGAACACTGAAGCTGGACCCCACTACTATACCTCCTACTAGTTCCTCCAACAACTAGAACTACTTTAACCGCATTTTACTCAATTTAACAGAATTAATTTGTTACAACCCAAATCAACTCAACTTAGGCTCTTGAAATTTAGGAATCACTCTACACAACTCAAGTTTAGCCCTCAACTCAAATTAATTGAACCAACTAAGTGAAACTAGCTTAGTTAACTCATTCAAGTTGTCTTGTGATGTGGAATTTTGATTTTCTCCTAATTTAATTCAAGGGAAAATTAAATCAAGATTTTCTTATTTCCATTTTTCAACACTCAATCTCAACAAGAAAGGGATTATCGAATACCTCAATGCTGCCTTTATGGTACTCAAATTTTCCTCTTAACAAAGGCTTTGTCAAAATATGTGCATCATGTTCCTTTGTAGGAATGTATTCCAACAACATAATTTGCCTCTGCACAAAATATCATAGATGGTGATACCGCCTGTCGATATTCTTGGATCGATCATGAAAAACTGGGTTTTAAGATATTTTGATACAAATCTGATTGTCACAGTAAATCACAGTGTGATCCATCATCTGGAAAAATAACCCAACAAGAATATTCGTCATCCAAATAGATTCACAAGCTGCTTAACTAGAAGCCAATTACTCTGCTTCTGTTGAAATGAGTGTAACAAATCTCTGCTTCATGTTGTACCAAGAAATTGTTTCTGACTCAATACTGAAGAATCCTCCTGAATTTCTCATCTAATCTGATGGAGTACTTCTGCGACATTGTTGATGATTTTTGGAGAAGGTTGTCTAACACTAGTAGGAATAATAAGGTGGCAGATTAATATCAAAAACAATTTTTTTCGGTAATTATTTTAGAAATAATAAGAAAATATGGACAAAACTCATTTGAGCATGTTATAATGCATTGGATGCTTTGAATCTTATCATTTTCAAGGTAATAAATTCTCTTAGCCTTTCAATTTAGTTTGATCTAAAATTATGCAAATGCTGCAAAATTTTCCCCAAGTAGTCATGATATGTATGATTAAATGCTTAGATTTGACCAACAACATGTGAAATTGAATGGTGTTTTGAGAGTGGAAGATATATGCTGCTTCGAATCGATCATATTTTAATGGCTAATTGTTTGTAGGAATGAGCCAGTGGACTCTCTATGTCATTAGAAGCTGATTTGCTAAGGTTTTCCATTTATCGGTATGTTGAACTTAATCGAACCACAATAGATTCTCTCAAAAGGAATTTTTAGGCTAAATATTTCAGTTTTTCATTTGAATTAATTTTCTAAACAACTTATATGTTCAATATTTAAAGTTCTCATATTGAATCAAATTTTGCAAGAAAGTTGTGTAGAAATTATACAACATGCATTTATATCATGGATTCAATCTGATCTAACAATGTACTAAAGTTAAATACTGAATCGCTTCTACAAATCAATTGCGTAATTAAAAACACAATTGCCAATCACATGAAGAAAAAAAGAATCAATCTAGCCACAACACAGATAATTTCTTGGGGAAATATTGCTGCTCAAAACCCCACTATTTTCTATTGTATATTCAGCATGGAATCATGAAACAATTACATACAAATCTTCTCACAAGATCCCTCCCATACTCAGCTAATTGTCTCACATTGTATCAGATAAAACCGACCAATACTTAGCCAATTTATTGCCTCTAGACATCCCACCTTTCTTGCGCAATCTCCATGAATGCAATCCCTAAAGAATAGGAATATTTGCCTTCCTTGACTACACAAGTATAATGGGAAATTCAATGAGTGTTTGGTTGCATGGGTACAACCCAATAATCCTACAACTAATAGTCAACTTCCCTTTCACCTAGATATCAACTAGGTCTCCACTGGATCTGACATGCATGCAAATAATAAATGTAAATCCTCAGTTGCATGTGAGATCACTGATTGTGAATTAATTAATATTTAATTCACTTGATCTCTCACTAGCGTACCAAATAGTTACAATTAACACAACTAAGTTTAAATCACTTAACTGAGTTAAACTAATTACAACCTGCATTAACTAATGCACCACTGCACTTCAAACTCTATTACGACTAGAATTACTCTGCATGCCTCACCAAATACCTCTAACTCTTAATTAAGGGATAACTAAAATAGACATGCACCATATTTAGCCCTATGGCCCCACCCTAGTGTACGTTCTGCTTCGACCTCCTGGTCCCACACTAGGTGTGGGTGCTGAAATTTCTCGTTGAATCTCAACACTCCCTCTCAACAAGAAAGGGATTATCCTTCACCGTGATCCTACCTCTATGGTATTCGAATTTGCTCCTGGCGAGTGCCTTCGTCAGAATATCTACATTGTGATCTTTCGTGGGAATGTACTGAAGCAACATTATTGTCCTTTGCACACAATCTCTAAGATGATGGTACCAGATATCTATGTGCTTGGACATATCATGAAACAAAAAATTAATTGAGAGTTTAATGCAACTATGATTATCACAATGTATCACTGTCGGATCCATCTGAGAACCAAGCAAACCAACCAAGGTATTTCTCATCCAGATAGCCTCACATACAGCTTGATTTTTTGCCATGTACTCTGCTTCCACTGAACTATGTGCCAAAAATTGTTGCTTCTTATTGTACCAAGAAACTTCTCTCGATCCTATGTTGAATATCCCTCCTTATGTGCTCTTTCTGTCTAATGGGCTCCCTACCCAATCTGCATTCGTGAAGACTTAAAACTTCACTCCCTCCTTCTATTTTTACCATAGACCATACTCTAATGTGCCCCTAAGTCATCTCAAGACATGTTTCCCCACCTTCCAAAAGAGCTTGGTAGGCTTAACCATATCTTGACTTAGCTGGTTAACTGTGTAGAAAATGTCTGACCTGGTGTTCACTAGATACATCAGTGAACTAATTGACTGCCTATAGATAGTAGCATTCACTACCTCTCTAGAAGTAGCATCCTATTTCCTTTGATTTCCTGGAAGAGTAGTATCCATGGGTTTGTAGCTCTCTATGTGAAACGTACCCAGTATCTCTTTGGCATACTTGCCATGAGACACAAAAATTTCACCATCCTGCTGCCATATTTCCAAACCAAGGAAATAATCAAGGAGTCCCATTTCCTTCATTTCAAACTCCCTTGCAAGATCCTCCTTGCATGAGTGTATCAGTTGCTCATCACCAGTCAAAATTAGATCATCAACATAAAGAAAAATAATCAATAGCTTACCCTCAACCACAATCTGGTATAGGTTTGCATTTGCTTCACTTTTTGTGAAGCCTAGTCTGGTGAAATCGCTGTCTATCTGAGTGTACCAAGCATGAGGTGCTTGCTTCATCCCATACAGTTCTCTCTTGAGTCGACACACATTTGACTCACTATTGAAGATCGCAAAACCTTCAGGCTTCTCTTTTTACACTTCTTCCTCAATCACTCCATTGAGAAACACAGTTTTCACATCCATCTTATGAATGCGCCAGCCCATCTGCGCTCAGAGTGAAAGGATGGATCTAATGGAAGAGTACCTTGCAACAGGTGAAAAGGTCTCATAATAATTGATCCCCTCGATATGTGAGAATCCCTAGGCCACAAATATGTCATTGTATTTCTCCACACTCCCATCAACAACTTGCTTTACCTTATAGATCCATCTAGATCCAACCATTGGTTTGTCGACCAATCTTGGGACAATCTCCCATTAACTGTTCTTGAAATGGAGTCATAATCCTCCACCATTGCATCAACCCAAGTTGGTTGCTGCATTGCTTCCTGAAAGGAAGATGGTTTAGTCACAATACATTTTCTCATAAGATCCATGTATCCAGAAAACCTGTCTGGAGACTGTCTCTGTCTGCACTGTGAAGTAGGGGCTACTACATTCTCTGCAACATCAAGTCTCAATCTATCAGCTTTCGTGGTGCGCCTTCTACCATTTCTGATGTATGGCTCTACATGAGTGTTTTCCACCACTCCATGATCCTCCTCATGTGGCTGCTCCACATCCTAAGGCTCATACTTGGGAACCAAGAGTTCCTCCTCTACATGCAAGTCTAGCTCCCTCTCAAGGGACAACTGCATGGCTTTCTACTCATCAAATTTTATATCCTACTGCACAACAGTCATTCTATTGTTTGGAAAATACACTCGATAGTTGTGGGGTGTTTCAGTGTACCCCAAAAAAATCCAGATCTTAGCTATCAGTTCCAGCTTCTTCTTGGCGGCTTTGGTCACATGCACATAAATAGATGAGCCAAAAATATTAAAGCATGAAACACCAGGTTTCTTACCAGTGAAAGCCTCTTTAGGTGTACTCATGCCAAGTATCTTATGAGGAAAACGGTTTTGCAGAAACACCGCAGTTTTGCATGCTTGCGTCCATAGATGCATCTGTAGGCCTTGATCATGAAACATCACTCTTGCTGCACCCATAATCTTTCTATTATTTATTTCAGTGATCCCATTATTTTGTGGGTTATGAGGCGCTATCAGTTCTCTTCGAATTCCTTCTTTTTTGTAGCAGTTCTTGAATTCGTTAGAGATGTATTCAACACCATTATTACTCCTTAGAGCCTTCACTTGCTTCCCCAACTCTTTTTGCACCAGTGTTTTAAAATCAAGAAACTTTGAGAATGTCTCATCTTTCTTCTGCATGAATAAGATTGATCACTTATGAAAAAATTCATCAACAAATATCACATAGTACTTATGTTTTGTTGTTGAAGAAATAGAGAATGGTCCACACACATTTGTGTGAACTCTCTCAAGGATCCTCGAGGCTCGGTTCTCCTTCTCATGAAAGGTGGCCTTTACATATTTTCCCATAGTACATCCCTTGCATGTGTTTGACTGTGCAAGTGTACCATTGGGAAGACCAATAGAAATCTGATGTATGACTTTCAAGGCTCCATGGTGAAGATGGCCCAGTCTCCTGTGTCATAATTCGCCCTCATCCCAGCTCACCACTTTGTATTCCTTTCCCATCAATGTTGTGCAAGGATATAAATCCATCTTGTAGAGATTCTTAACTTGAATCCCTATCTTATTGGCTTGTCCTGTTGTTTTGTGTCGTAGGAAAGATTTTCCTTCACTAAAAACAACAACATAGCCTCTATCCTCAAACATTGCAACTGAGACTAAATTTTTCTTCAAACATGGTACATGCATTACATATTTTAATTGAAAGGGTTTACCTGACTGCCTCTAGAAGGTAAATGTACCAATACCGGTAGCACTGTACCGACCGACATCACCCATTTAAATATGAATTTGGAGATCCTTCTCCTCCAAGCTACTGAAAATTTCCTTGTCTCCTGTCATGTGAAAAGAATCACCACTATCCAAATACCACACAGATCCTAATGCACTTGACACCATGCATGCGATCAATAATATGTCAAGCTAAAATTGCAAGGCCAAGGCCTCACTAGCTGCAAATCCTCTATCCTTCTCATTCTTCTTCTTTTGTGGACAGTTAGTAGCATAATTCTCATGCTTGTGACAATGAAAACACTTCACCCTAGACATTTCTCGCTTCTTGCCATCTTTGGACTCAGAATTGGAATGGAATTTCTTCCCCTTCCCTTTCTTTGATTTAGTAGCAAAAGAACAATACCCTTCATCTTCATTCTTAGATGAAGATCCATCTCTGGTGTTCCATCTGAAGTCCTCCTGCACCAAATCCGACCACAGTCATTCCCAATCTGGAAGCTTTTCCCTTCCATTGATCTTGATAACTGTGCTAACTATTGGGAAGTCCTAGGAGAGCCAAGCTCACCAAATCATCATCAATGACAATTATACCAATGCTCCCTAGTTCATCCCAACATTCAACAAACTTTGTTAAATATTTTGGTATGGAGTCGCCTTTCTCCATATTTATCTTCTTGAGTTTATCTTTGAGTGCCAATTTCCTATGGTCGCTGCTACTCTGAAATAGATCTGTCAAAGCCTTCCACATTGCATATGGTGTGGCTTTCCCATGGAGGATTGAGACAATGTGGTCTCGTACTCCCTCCAATAGGATCCTCCTTGCCTTTGCCACTTTCTTTTGCCATGCATCAAGATTTGCAGCATTCGTCACAACGGGCTTAGGAAAATCATCGTCAACGAATTCCTTCAAGCCATTGTAATTGAGTACTTCCTTCATCGTGTCCTTCCAAGAAATATAGTTTTAGCTACCCTCGAGTGCATACTCCTGTTGAGATTCAACAAGAAAAATTCAGCACCCACGCCTAGTGCATTAAGCACCTACACTAGGGTGGGGCCAACAATGCTATTTTTGGGTGCATGTATATTTTAGTTATCCCTTAATTAAGATGGAAAATAAAATGTAATATATTCTCAATTATGACTTGAAATAGTTAACTAAAAGTGATAAAATTAGTTAGCTAGTGGATTTCGAGTTAGAGGTAGTTGGTGAGGCATGCAGAGTAATTCTAGTTGTAACAGAGTTCGAAGTGTAGTGGTGCATTAGTTAATGTAGGTTGTAATCAATTTAAATTAGTTAAGTGACTTAAATTCAGTTGTGCTAGTTGTAATTGAAGATACACTAGTGAGAGATCAAGTGAATTAAATACTAATTAATTCACATCCAGTGATCTCACATGCAACTAAGGATTTACTATTATTAGTTGCATGCATGTCAGATCCAATGGATACCCAGTTAAGATCTAGGTGAAAGTGAATTTGACTATTAGTTATAAGATTATTGGGTTGCACACATGAAACCAAACACCCATTGGAATTCCCATGATACTTGCACAGTCAAGGAAGGCCAAAATTCATATCTTTTAGGGATTGCATTCATCGGGGATTGTGCAAGAAAGGCAAGCTATCTCGAGGTAGTAAATTGGCTAAGTATTGGTCAGCTTTTGTATGATAGTGTGAGACAATTAGATGAGTACTGGAGGTCTCTTGTGAGAAGATTTTTGTATGTAATTGTTTCATGATCCATGCTGAATATACAATAGAAGATAGTGGGGTTTTTTAGCTGTAATATTTCCCCGGGAAATTATCTGTGTTGTGTGTGATTTGATTCTTCTTTACTTCATGTGATTAGCGATTGTGTTTTTAATTCCACAAAATATTTTTAGAAGAGATTCATTATTTAACTTTAGTGCATTTTTAGATCGGGTGAATCCAAGATATACATGCATGTTGTATAATTTCTACATGGTATCAGAGCACAGGAAATTGCATAAGTGAAGAAGGAGCTAAGTTTGTGACTGGATTGAATTCGAATTTGCAGAAAGACTTTCTTGGTGCTACAGTTGATTCAAGATCAAAATGGCTTTCAATGGCTTGCAGTTTGCTCGAGGGTAGCTTAAAATATATTGCCTGGAAGGACAAGATGGATGTAGTATTCGAAGATAATGGCTTCAAGGAATTCGTTGACAATGATGTTCCTAAAACCGTTGTGGCAGATGATGCAAATCTTGATGCATGGCAAAAGAAAGCGGAAAAGGCGAGGAGGATCTTGTTGGAGGGAGTATGAGACCACATTGGCTCAAGACTCCATGGGAAGGCCACACCATATGCAATGTGGAAGGCTTTGACAGATCTATTCAAAAGTAGCACCAACCATAGGAAATTGGCGTGCAAAGATAAACTTAGGAATATCAAGATGGAAAAGGGAAAAACCATTCCAAAATATCTAAAACATTTGTCCAATGTCGGGATGAACTGGGGAGAATTGGAATAATAGTCGTTGATGATGATTTGGTGAGCTTGGCTCTCCTAGGACTTCCCAAGAGTTGGCACAACTATCAAGACCGTGTTAATGGAAGGGAAAAAATGCCAAAAATTGGGAGTGACTGTGGTCAGATTTGGTGTAGGAGGAGTTTAGACGGAACACCAAAGATGGATATTCATATAAGAATAAAGATGAAGAGGATTTTACTTTGGCTTCCAAGGAAAGGAAGGGGAAGGGGAAGAAATTCCATTCTAAATCCAAGTCCAAGAATGGAAAGAAGAAGGACATGTCCAAGTAGAAGTGTTTTCACTGTCACGAGCATGGGCATTTTGCTACTAACTGTCCACAAAAGAAGAAGAACAATAAGGTTGGAGTATCTTGAGCTGGTGAGGCCCTTGCCTCACAATTTGAGCTTGAATTCTCATTGATCGCATGCATGGTGTCTAGTGCATTGGGATATGTGTCGTATTTGGATAGTGGCGCTTCCTTTCACATGATAGGAGACAAGGAACTTTTTAGTGACTTGGAGGAGAAGGATATCTAGATGCATATTGAAATGGGTGATTAAGGGAGGTACAATGCTACCAAGATTGGTACTATTACTTTTAGAGGCAATCAGGTAAACCCTTTCAATTAAAATATGTAATGCATGTACCAAGTTTGAAGAAAAATTTAGTCTTAGTGGTAATGTTGGAGGATAGATGCTATGATGTTGTTTTTAGTGAAGGAAAATATTTCCTGTGGCATAAAACAATAGGACAAGCCAAGAGGATAGGGATTCAAGTAAAGAATCTCTACAAGCTAGAGGTATATTGCTATGCAACAATGATGGGTAAGGCAGATCAAGTGGTGAGCCGGGATGAGGGCGAATTATGGCACAGGAGATTGGGCCATATTTAGCATAGAGCCTTGAAAGTCATGCAACAGATTTCTACTGGTCTTCCCAGGGGTACACTTTCATAGTCAGACACATGAAAGGGATATACTATGGGAAAATATGTAAAAGGCACCTTTCATGAGAATGAGAACCGAGCTTCGGGGATGCTTGAGAGAATTCACATAGATGTGTGTGGTCCTGCTCTGTTGCTTCGACAACAAAACATAAGTACTATGTAATATTTGTTGATGAATTTTCTCGTAAGTGCCAGATCTTCTTCATGCAGAAGAATTATCAGACATTCTCTAAGTTCTTGGAGTTTAAGGCACCGGTGGAGAAAGAGTCGAGGAATCAAGTGAAGGCTCTTAGGAACGATAATGGTGGAGAATACATCTCTAACGAATTCAAGAACTTCTGCAACAAAGAAGGAATTTGAAGATAACTAATAGTGCCTTATAACCCAAAATAGAATGGGGTCACAGAGAGAAAGAACATAATTATCATGGGTGCAACATGAGTGATGTTTCATGATCAAGGCCTAAATTTCATCTGTGGGCAGAAGCATGCAACACAACGATACATGTGAAAAACCGTTGTCCTCATAGGATACTTGGCATGAGTACACCTGAAGAGGATTTCACCGGTAAGAAACCTGATGTTTCACACTTTAAGATTTGTGGCTCATCTTTTTATGTGCATGTGACCAAGGACACCAGGAAGAAGCTGGAATCGACAACTGAGATCGAGATTTTTGTGGGGTACACTAAAACACCCCATAATTATTGTGTGTATTTTCCAAACAACAAAATGAATGTTGTGCAATGGGATAGAAAATTTGATGAGGAGAAAGCCACCCGGTTTTCCCTTGAGAGGGAGCTGGACTTGCATGCAGAGGAGGAACTGTTGGTTCCCAAGGATGAGTCTCAAGATGTGGATCAACCACATGAGGAGGTTCATGGAGTGGAGGAAAACACTCATGAAAATCCATCCATCAGAAATGGTAGAAGGCGCACCACAGAAGATGATAGATTGAGACTTGATGCTGCAGAGAATATAGGAGCCCCTACTTCAGAGCGCAGACAAAGACAGTGTCCTGAAAAATTTACTGGATACATGGCTCTTATGAGAAAATGTATTGTGACTGAACCATCTTCCTTTTAGGAAGCAGTGCAACAACCAACTTGGGTTGATGCAATGGTGGAGGAGTATGACTCCATTTTCAAGAATAGTGCATGGGAGATTATCCCAAGACCGATCGACAAATCAGTGGTTGGATTGAGATGGATCTATAAGGTAAAGCAAGCTGCTGATGGGAGTGTGGAGAAATACTAGGCCATATTTGTGGCTCAGGGATTCTCACAGATCGAGGGGTTAGACTGTGATGATACTTTTTCACTTGTTGCAAGGTACTCTTCCATAAGGTCCATCCTTTTACTCTTAGCATAGATGGGCTGGTGCATTCATCAGATGGATGTGAAAACTGCGTTTCTCAATGGGATCATTGAGGAAGAGGTGTACATAGAGCAGCCTGAAGGTTTTGAAATCTTCAACAGTGATTCGCATGTGTGCAGACTCAAAAGAGCACTATATGGGCTGAAAAAAGCACCCCGTGCTTGGTACACTCGGATAGACAACTATTTCACCGGAATGGGCTTCACCAAAAGTGAAGCAGATGAAAACCTATACCAGATTGTGGTTGAGGGTAAGATATTGATTATTGTTCTTTATGTTGATGATCTAATTTTGACTGGTGATGAGCAGCTGATACAATCATGCAAGGAGGATCTTGAAAGGGACTTCGAAATGAAGGACATTGGACTCCTTCATTATTTCCTTGGATTGGAAATATGGCAGTGGGATGGTGAAATTTTTTTTGTCTGAAGGCAAGTATGCAAAGGAGATACTGGGTAAGTTTCACATGGAGAGCTACAAACCCATGGATACTTCTCTTCCAGGAAATTGGAGGAAAGAGAATGCTACTTCTGGAGAGGTACTGGATGCTATTGTCTATAGGCAGTTAGTTCCTTCACTAATGTATCTAGTGAACACCATACTAGACATTTGCTACGCAGTTAACCAACTGAGTCAAGATATGGTTAATCCTACCAAGATATTTTGGAAGGCGGGGAAGCATGTCTTGAGATACCTAAGGGGCACATCAGAGTATGGTCTACGGTACAGACAGATAGAGGGAGTGAAGATTCAAGGCTTCAAGGATGCAGATTAGGTGGGCAGTCCATCAGATAGAAAGATCACATCAGGCGGGATATTTAGCATAAGATCGACAATAGTTTCCTGGTACAACAGGAAACAACGATCTGTGGCACTCATTTCAGTAGAAGCGGAATACATGGCATCAATTCAAGTTGCATGTGAGGCTATCTGTATGAGAAATATCTTGGTTGGTTTGGGGCGGAAACGTGAAGATGGGTTACAATTTTGTGAGAATCGGGGGCCGAAAACTTTTTTCGGCAATAGTTCGGCCGAACTCGTGATTCTCTTTAGATTGACGACACACTGACGGCGTGGGCAAACAGAATTTTCGTCGGAGATGGGAAAATCGACGACAAAATTTCGACTGCACTTTTAATTTTAAAAAAGTTCGATCGAACTAGTTTTTATAAATAAATCGCCCGCGATGTTGATTTTCTTACCGATTTGATTATTCGCGCGTTGTCTGTGACTTTTTGCTGCTCTGTTCGCGTGTTTTTTTCCCTTCAGCTTGTTGCTCCTTCCGTCCGTGACTGTTCGTTGCTCTGTTCGCGCGTTTTCACTGCTCTGTTCGTTGCTCCTTTCGTCGGCGCTGTTGCTGTTGTATATCGGGTATGTTCAAGTGAACCTCTTGCAACTTGTATGACTCCTTTCCAAAGTTATTTTGAGTAGGAATAATGAACAAAAAAATGATCAACTGTTCCATTGTTTGTTTTTTAGCTTTGTTTGCTGTGTTTTTTGACAATTTGAGTTCATTTTTTTTTATTCGAGAGCGTAATGGTTTTAAAAAATAGTCATTAAATTTGGTAGCTGCGTGCTGTGGAGGTGAGGGGAATAATATATATATATATATATATATATATATATATATATATATTTCCATCCCTCGATTATGATTCATTCTGATCATAAATAATTAGGAATATTGTATAGATCTCTCTCTCTCTCTCTCTCTATATATATATATATATCTCAACTTACCCTTCCCTTTCAGTGCTTACTGGTATACCTATATCACTTCTTGAATGACTCGCTTAGTCGGGACAACTATTCATTTCTTATCAACATGACCGGGGGGATCACGCTACCTTACCCTTCCCTTCAGTTTGTTTAGCCACCCCAGTGAGTGGAATCTCGGCCCTAGCAATATCTATCACCTTCAAGCTAATAGCTATCACCATACAACAGCTATTCCGGTGTACAACAGATCATGGAATCCTAAATAAAGCTCTACAATCCATATTAGGCCTAGAACTTTTTGATTTCTGAAACAAGTTTAAAACTGATTTTGATTCCTTCTTTGTAATTTCTGCCTCAAAATATGAATTTATATCTTCACTTATCCACCTTGGGAAGAGGATAACACTGGGGTATTATATGTTTGAGTCTAGTGGTTCTTTGAAGAGATCTTGAAAATATTGTTTTCCAGCTCCAAATATAAACAAACGATACCACTCGCCCGGCTTGGTCATCGCCCACCACGAAAAGGAGAATACTAAGACTACC
Source organism: Pinus albicaulis (assembly GCA_034641835.2). Lineage (NCBI taxonomy): Eukaryota > Viridiplantae > Streptophyta > Pinopsida > Pinales > Pinaceae > Pinus > Pinus albicaulis. The sequence continues at coordinate 1,059,050,656 of CM076574.1, forward strand.
CGGCTGCTGCTTCAGTAGCAGTTTTTGGATAATTTGTTTTTTCCTTCTGGCCGCTATTTATGTTGTTTTTTTTGTAGCTGTTGCAGTAGTTGTTAGAAAAAGAGAGGGATACTATGAACACTGCCAACTGTGATGTTTGGGACCAACGTGATCTGCTTCAGAATGAAATATGGACTGTACCAACTAGGCATTGCCTGACCTTACCTTCCCGAGAAACTTATTTTCCCCCCATATGTCAGTAGTATTTCTGGATTTAAATTTTGGAGGTCCATTCCCCAAATAGTATTGACATTTTTTCTATGATTTACATGTTTCTGTAAAAATTAGTGTTGTTATCACCTCCAGCGAACTAGATGGCTCTACTTTGAAGTCTTCATTGAACTGTTTCCTTTTCTAATAGTGCTTTCTTTCTCCCCTCCAAAATTTTCAAAGACTGCAAATCTTTTTCAGTAAAAACTGCAGTTACATTATTGTCAAAAAGCCTAGGAATGACCTCTTCTACTTCTAAAATATCCTTTTTATCTTCTGTTGCCTTCTTTTTAGACTAGTTAGCAGCCACTGAATATTTCATCCATATCAATAAAGGTATAATACTTTGGTTCATATTGTCCATTATGTTTGTTATTCTATTTCCTTTTGTGATATATTTGAGTAATATTTGTAAGTTGTAACTTTCGCTTTGAATATTTCTATTTGGAACACCACAAATAGGAATTTAAACTATTAAATTAAGTAATATAGATTTTAATTTCAGATTTATCAAGAGGTGTTAATATGGATTTAAGTTACTGTAAATGAAATTTATAATTTTTTTTTTTTTTTGGGTTCATTTACAAATATTTTTTTTGAAAGTTAATATTATTTAAACTTTTATGGTATGAGTAACTCTTGTCTTATATTTGACTAATTTTTTATATAATTGAAATTAAAAAACATATGATTTTCTCCAAGTTTTAATTGTTTAAAATATGATTGCTTGAGAAACTCTTTCTTTGGGATACAAGGAGGCTCAAAGATTTTTTTCTTGTATATTTGAAGCTCTCCATTACTATAGAAAAGGATTTTTTTCTTGTATATTTTTATGCTCTTTGTCATAGTAATGTCATATAGTGTATGAAGTTTTAAATTGTTTTTATTATGTGTTGGATGTGATTTTGATTGAAAATGTTTCTTATTTATTTATTAATTAAAAAAAATTATTAGAAAAATTATTGCTTTAAGCCTTAGAATTTACAATAAAAATTAGAAAATGTATTTTTATCTAAACTATTTATGAAAAGTTTAATATTGTTTGATCTTCTCTACCATGTCCTTTTTACATATATCTAGAATAGTATTATTTGTACAGTTTCTGGTTTTTTGTAACATTTTACTACCATAATCAAAATCTATAGAAATAATAATCTAACATTATAATATCTTGAAATGGAGCTAGCCAACTCAAATATAGTATTGCAAATCCCTGGCTAAGTTAGATGAGGAGGCTATGTATTACATATGGTCTTGAATGAGAATTTTGACTCTTTATATATATATCTAAAGATTCCAAAATCTCATTCAAGACCATATGTAATACATAGCCTCCTCATCTAATATATAAAACTTTAATCCATGTGCTTAACCTTAACATTGACACAAATGGAATACAATTTTACTCACTGCTTTATGATAGAAAAATATGTGGATGAATATTTCCCACATATCCGAAGTCAAAAGGGATAGATTAAAAAGGGATGCTCCAGTCATCTATAAAAGATAAATTAAAGAAGCATGACATATTAGTAATGAAAATTAGATATGCATACCAATTATGTTCATATAACACAACAAATAGATGATTCAATACAAATGTCACATAGAAGTAATATTTATCTCATGGGCCTTCAACTTAAATTATATATCTAGCATTACATTAAGCTATAGGAGATAAATCAAAGAAGCATTTGAATGTAAATTAAACATGTGTAATAATTATGTCCTTTAGTTCAATAAATAGATAATAATTTGCAAATGCCATATCTAAGCTATATTTCATCTAAGTAGTTTTCAATTTAAACTTATATCTAATGTTAAATTATATAAAAGAATAACAGTAATCCAAACTTCAAAATAATATTTAGAGTTAGTATAAAATGTGACATATAATTTTCCTGCGTGGAAAAACATAGTTACCGAGAGTTAAAAACTCATGCATTTGAATAGAAAATGGGTATACGAATGAGCAAGTAGATTTTTTCTAGAAATGAGGAAGTGAAGGTTGATAGAGAGCCATACAAAATTGCAAATTCATACCTTAACAAAATTGTTAGATCCTTTTAAAGAAAACGTGTCATATTTAATCAACTTTCATCGAAATATATGATAAACTCAACCCAATTTTATGAAAAATGGTATACCATTTTTTACATTTCACATAATACAAATAGATAAATATTACTTAAGTATTGTTATAAAGATTTAACTACCCATAGAGAGATGGCCAAGTGATTGAGACAGGGCATCATCACAACAAAAAACCAAGTACAAATTGTAGTAATCCTAGAATCATGCTTTACATAAGGTAATTTATTGGGGAACTCATGACTTGTATTATAGATAAAAAACATTTACCCTTACCAAAAAATATATGATAAAAATTGACAAACTACATAAGTTTAAGCTTAAGGGGATATAATCCTTCTTGCCTTCCATATAGATAATGAAAATGATTGTTCCAAGTCTCATGTTGCTTGTCATGTTACTTTATAAACCTTGATTGGAAAGAAAAATAGGAGGGCAAAAATGTAAGAAATATAAAACATAATGAAACACAACGTAAGAAATAGAGAACATAATGAAACACACATACATATCTCTAGACAATCAACACAATTATTTTCCTAGGAAATGCTTATATGGGAGACAAGCAACCCTAAAAGTAATGATGCTTTAGACTCCTTTTTCCCTAGGAAATCCTTATGGGAGAAAAACAACACTAAAATGTAAACATGCTCTACTCTCTCTTTTCTGGTATGGAAAATATGTGAGTACAAAGAAAGAGGTAATCTCTCTAGAGTTAGTTAAGACTTTTAGCATGTAAGGTTGCTATAAAAACTTAACTTCATACATTTTTCTCTCTAACTTCACACTCCTAGTTGTATTTTCAACTATGGAACAAAATACAATAACACAAAATGGAACTCTTATTCCTCCTAGTGGCCATGTATTTAACATAGCGTGATAGCCAACTAGGTGTAAGATTTGACTCCGTCAACCATTAACAAGGTTTGTGATTTTAGACCTTTTAGAGTCTTGTTAAAATTCCACATGTAGCTAGCTTTCTATGCATGAGTAATGGGGCTAAAATGTCATTCTCTCGTACCATGGTGGTCAACATGATATAGGTCAACTTACTTAGCTAAGACTTTTGGCGTGCAAGGTTGCTATAAAAACTTAACTTCATACATTTTTCTCTCTAACTTCACACTCCTAGTTGTATTTTCAACTATGGAACAAAATACAATAACACAAAATGGAACTCTTATTCCTCCTAGTGGCAAAGTATTTAACATAGCATGATAGCCAACTAGGTGTAAGATTTGACTCCATCAACCATTAACGATGTTTTTGATTTTAGACCTTTTAGAGTCTTGTTAAAATTCCACATGTAGCTAGCTTGCTATGCATTAGTAATGGGGCTAAAATGTCATTCTTTCGTACCATGGTGGTCAACATGATATAGGTCAACTTACTAAAGGCATAAATTTTGAATGAACTTCATTTGATGTTTTTCTTGCACCATTGGATATATGTCTTTAAGTGTAGAATAATGGTCAATATTTCGGCACAAGGAATAATCGTTTGACCCCCAAAAATGTCAAATTTAAAACCTCAAAATGACTCCAAAAGGTTTTGGATCCCAATTCTCCACCCACCATTAAAATGACCCTACAAGTTGATTCTTTCAGTTTTTTCACTCTATAAGCATCAAAATGTATGACAAATAATATAATTATCCAATCTAGATCATTATTTAATAATTTGTTAAAAATATGAGTAAGATATACATCATGGAATTTAAATAAATAGCGTTAATTCATTGAACACCCTTGTACATGTTCCTTGTTGATACTTTGAAAGTAATACTTTTTGAAAAATAATTTTTTTATGGATTCTGTTTTCCACATTCTCTCAACCATATCAAAAACCTTCTTATAATATTTGAAATCGAAGGTCTTTCCCATACCAAAGTATGTTCTTTTAAAACATGTTTTCTTGGTGATATGGGTGATTTAGAAATGATTGGGAGAGCGAAATTCCTAATTTAATACACAATATGTTTGGTTCATGCCACTAAGCCAAGAATTTTAAATTCAACTGACTTTTAATATAGCCAACTAAATCCTGCAAAAAAATAATAAAACAATTTATGTTAGGGTTGTGGATTTAGGCATTGAAACAACACACCATGATATTTCAAATTTAAAAATAATGGTTTGAGTCCTAGGTAGCTTAGAATCCTATCTAGAGGTTTGTTTTCAAAATAAGGATGCACTCCCATTTGATTCTCATGATTAGGTTGTAATCATGAGGCTCTCACTCAAGAGTGGACCTTCCCAAAATCTTGTGACGTCTTGTCACAAACAAAACCATAAAACTGAAAAACACATCATGCAAGAAACATAGCTCGTTGACATATCATTTTTCTCCTTCAAAGAAAAAAAATTCACATCATGTGAATATCTCCATATACTCTTACATATTGGTGTACAAAACCATCAACCAAACACAAGTCGACAAAACATGCCCCTTCAAACAACTGACTCTCAAGTCAAATAATAGCTCATGTACAAATTTCCATATTTGTTGCATTTAAGTGTGTCAACATAACTCTACTTTCAACATCTTGCTTCATGCAACATGCACCTTACTTTGAATCTGCAAAGAAATTCATGAAACATCAAAATACATGCAAGGCCTTAATTGGATAAGAAATCTAACCATCTGTTAGCAAACCATTTCAATGGCGCTTCTTTTAGCTGCACTTCATCATCGTGTGAATCATCCTGACCCTCATCGATTATGGAATCCTCTTTTCCATTCTTGTCGTTATCCCTTTCCACCTTCTTCAAATGTTGTGGATGACTTGTTGGATACAAAGTCCAACACTTGTCTACAAGGTGACCTTTCTTATGGCAATGAGTAGTAAAAAATTGCATCTTATTTTCAACATCATTTTCCTTGTCCAATGGGCCTTTGACTTTTTGCCTCATTTATTTAGAAAGTTTCAATGTGCATGGATATCTTCTTCCAACATCTATAAACATTATGATTATTCAAACCACAAAAGGAACATGTGCAAGTTATTTTCTATATCTTATGTGACTATTTACCATGTTTATCATAATCAAAAGCTATTTGATTAAAGGAAAATTTATACCTTGAACATTCACCGTTGTCGCCTTCTTGAGGAGGTGAATTTGATGAGGTAGTGGCTCTCCTCTGAATACTAGCAATGAATTCAATGACTAGATAGAGCTTTCAACATCCTCTTCTTTTATATTCTCATTAGCTGCATGATTATTAACATCTTCTTGCAAAGTGGGTGTCAAACTTTTTCATTCATCATGAACACAAAATTCACAAGCTTGAGGTAATGAACACGAAATAAAATTCCTTCTTGGAACAGCTTCATGTGCCTCCTTGGCTTTGGAGCATTCTCCAATATGTTTTCCATAACCAAGACCCAAATAATTAGGCCCTTCCTCAACAAAATTTGGCTCAACTATGCCTTGTACTCAACTATGCCTTGTACATGTTTGCCTTTAAACCTTTACTTTCATAGCACATTTTCATCAAAATTTTGGACCTTATTCCTCTAGTGTGTCTCTCAAAAGCACGTACACATTCATTTTGAGAGGAAATTGAAGATAGAAACCAATAGCTAATTCTTCTAACTAACCTTGACTAAAATGAGCTAAATTGTACTTTGATACCAACTTGATTTGAATATGGACAAACTAGTTTTGTTGGGCTATCTCCTTCATTAGTTCAATAAAAATGTGTTTAGGATCATCTAAAGTTAGCCAATTGGGAAGGGGTTTATCTGTCAAGCTTTAAGTGTATTTTGTGAGAAATTTATGAGTTAATTAGCTTTTAAAAACTCATGTGTACAACAAATAAAATGCAAAATTTTTATTTAGGAAATTTTTTTCCCTCAATCCAGATTCCGATCATTGGACATGTAAGAGGAAGAAAGAGGGAATTCACTTTTCAAATTCTAGACCTTGTCTAAACCAAAATAAACTAGAGGTTTGGTTTTCAAATACATTCACTTATTTGGAGAAGTTCTAGCTACCAAAAGTCCATATGCCAATCTACCTCCCAAGAAATCCATTTATTACACCACTGGTTAGTTTTTTGTCTTCCTATATTCTTTATCAACCTCTTCTAGTGATTCTTGAAAGGTGGATACTTAAATCCTTCCTAAAAATTTGAGCTCTAAAACGAGAAGACATACAAGGTAATTTTAAGTCATTCTTCTATCCAATTATAAAAACCAAGTGAATATTTCTACATATTGATTTTTGTCCCATAAACTGTACAATATATGTGGAGTTGCCTCGCCCTAAGTGGGATGTTTAAAAAACATAATAATAGAGAAACAATTAGTGGCGTCACCAAAATATGTAGCCTCTTCAAGGTATCATATCCTCTCATCAAGGTCAAGAATCTATTCACCAAAAATGTCCTATGGAAATGATGGTTTAAGAAACAAAACTCTAGAAAAAAACCTTCAGTGAGAACAACAAAATCTAAAACCTCTTCAAGGTCTTCAATCTGCTCGTAAAGTTAAATTGTGTCTTGATCAAGTCCAACAACAAAGAAACATTCGGTGACAACACCAAAATCTACAACTTCAACATCTTCTAAACCATATTCAAAGTCAATATGTGTGCATCAAATTCCTCAGCAAGGTCATCAATGGAGTCATCAAAACTACTATATATCAAACTTCAATGCCAAAAATAAGTCAAAAGAATTCAATTTCTCCTCCAAAACCTTCTTCTCTGAGCAAAGCTAGCATGATGTCGTTGAGAAATTCAGTAATTCCACGAGGAAATTCTATCAAAGTTAAAACAAATCCTTTTCATCCATATTTAATGCCTACTTTTTTAGGTGGAACACCTCCAAATTTAAGGACCACAATGCCATAAAATACAACTTTACCTAATAGGTGTAGACCTAGAACCCCCAACTTTGTGTGACATGTACAATTGAAGATCTTATATGTTAAGCAATGTGAGAAGAGAGTCATGGTCACTGAGTTGAGCAAGAGAAATAGTTTGGTATGACAACCTTACTTGTGATAGGTCTAGCTAGTAGACTACCAAATTACATGGTAATGGCATTCAAAATGTGAAAATTCCCATTTCACTTGGAAATAAGATGGTAGAGAAAGGTATAGACGAAAGGAGATATCCATCTATGGTAAAGAGATCAAATAGTTCTATCAATTCCACCTTGAAACTGTAAGAGACATTGAATTAAATTTCATCTCAAGACATGGCTTTGGGAGGACACTCTCAAAGCTAACCTTCGTTATGGCTTTGAAACACATGGTAAGTATCAAGACTTAGCAACCTTATTTGCATAATTTTTTCTAACATGGAACTTAATGTCATAACCTTTTTTTGCCTAAAATGAATGCAAATTTCCTTGCAATTTGGCTTGCGACATTCATAATTCATGCTCATGGAACATGATTGTGTTGAAATTTTGATAACATCTGCTGTATGCAGAAGCTAATAAAAAATGATCGAAAATGACATTTTTGCTCTGTTTTTTTGAATATTTAAGGAAAATTACACCAAGTGGCTTCAAACCTCATATGACCATCATGTCAAACTCATCTCAGGATATTGTCCAAGTAAGAGCCACTTAAGCAAGAAATTTAGTATACATGACTCTCCAATTTCAATCAGCAGCAATGACAGTTCTAAGTATGGTGCAAACATTGCTCCAGATCCTCAATGGGGCATGTTTGATGACAATAATTTGGGGAGTGACAAAGGGAGATGGTAGGAGAAAAAATTCAAGGAATCCATGGGAAATTGAAAAATATATAACTAATAAGGTGGAAGACACTTTGTAACCTAAGAGAGAAACTTGTTAGGAAATGGGTGAAGTTGGTATTACACACCCAATTGGATAACCTCGAGGAGAAAACATTTCTCCCACTTTATTTGTTGGCATAACCTAGTAAGTGTTATTCACTAGCATGTATTTTGCAAAGGCCTTGACCTAGTTCCCATTCAACTCCATCCACCAGGTTGTAGAGGATTCCAAGCCTAATTTCATGAAAAGTAAGTTGGCAATGATCACATTGACCTTCTTGATGACGTGTCTATGAAGATTAACTACCTTGAACTATTTTTTTGCGTAGGGAAAGAGACACATTCCCATATCTGAGCATGAAAACGTTCTTTGATATTGTTAATGCCTCTAGTGTTTACTTCTACAAGTTCTATAGGCAGAGTCTGTAAAGGGCCAGGTAGCCTCTAGATCTCATCTTTTATGAAAGGTGACATATCTAGTAAATGCCCCTACAGTCAATCTCTAGAATGGATCTAAATAGAAGTTCTTCATTTTAATATCCATAAAACACAACAAATTTAAGGTAAACTATGTACATGTGTCATTTCTCCCACAAACTAAAGTGTATAAGTGGTAAATTTTATACCAAGTGTGCTCCCACCATGTAAAGCGCAATTTTGTGAACTTATCATTTTTATAATTTCTTTTTCGATTAAATTTAATTTCACACATGATCAATTATTGCTTTGAAATTTGTGTTCTACATAATTTGTGTACACTAAATTACAAATTGATTTTTTGAAATATATTTTGTGTAAATGTCGACCAATAGATATATATCATGGAGGATGAACAATGAATATCAGCCAAATCCCATATGGAGGCTCAGGGATCGGGGGATGTTCACGGTATTTAAATATAATCTTAAATCTCTATACATGTGTGTACATATGGAATTTATTTTTTATTAACTTTGTGAGTTAAATTAGTTGTTAATAAGTTTCATATTTTAATTTTTAGGAGGTAAGAGGAGAAGGGTTTCTACTCCATCCATGGAGCGTGGCCATGGTTCAACTGGTCGAGGTATGAGTGGTAGCAGGTTGCATGAAGGGGGTGATATTTATTCCCTCGAAGGCCATCAACGACTGCTGGTTCTCAACAGGGTCATTCTGGGTCTGGTTCTCAGCAGGGTCATGTTGGAGAAGATGTTAACCAACAACGTCAAGGTTGCCATCAATTTCAATATTTTTTCATTAAATTTGTACAACTTTTTTTACACGTGTTTTTTCTAATATACGAAATTTTATATATATTGATGCAAAGGCCGAATATGTTTGAACTAGTGGTCAAAATAGACGCAGGGCAGCCCGCTACATTCAAGAAGAAGGTTTTCAACCCATCACAACTTATCCATCCAAGTTTACTGATATACCATGGGAAACCAACATGGCGGAATGCACCTTACAAAGGTGTGAAAGACTTCATGCAAAATTGCAAAGAGATCTCGTGGCTTTGTCTCTACCTGCTGAGAGTCGATAAAGCCTTGAAATAGTTACACATTCATTGGGTGAAATGGTAAATGTGTACAGAAATCTTGGGCCAACGACTGATTCATTTGTAGAAATGATGAGAAAGAGAAAAGAAACAGTGACGGGTCTCGATAAATGGGAGGACGTAAAACAAAAAGTTACAAAAGAAGTGGCCAAGTCAATGTTTAATTACAAGGAAGGGCCAAAAAGAAAAATGTTGAAGGTGCAGTATTTCAAGCACCCAGACATAGCTCGTTATTTGTATGATAGACACCTTGCGGCCTATGGAAGGCTTCCATGGAACGATGAGGTTCTTGTTTATTTTGCACAAATTTTTTATGCATAATTTTTTATGGGTATGAAATCCAATTACAATGATCTTCCTTTAGAATTTTTTGGCCCGGTGAAAGGTCGATTATATGACTGTAAGGGCGCTAAGCGAGATGTGGAGTTGCCTCACCTTGAGCCGCCATTGGTGAGTCGACCATTTTGAGTCGAAACTTTGCGATCAGAGATGGATGCGACTTCTCAAATAAGTCGAGAAGCAAGGGATGTTATGATCGAAAATGTTCATGGCGGATTGGGTGGAGTTGATATTTGTTTAAATCGACAAAGAGCACGTGAAAATGCACGTGCCAATTTTGTTTATTGTATAGATGAGGAGATTGACAACATGAATGTTGAATATCTCCGAACATATGCAAAAAATTGTCGCAATGGTTTGCAAGACCTAATTTTTCATGAGGAAGAGGGCACCGGAACGGTATGTGTTAGTGACCTTAGGGTTTGAAATTATTTTTACATATACATGTGTACAATTTGTAATAAATACATATGTATGTACATGTATACATTTATTTGTATGTGTACATTAATCTAACAAAAATGTATGATTGTATGTTAAAACACCATTTGCAGTTCTCACACATGATGCGTGACAAAAATGTTAATATCACGTTCGGGACCTCTGCTTCAAATAATGCAGATGGGTCTGACCATCAAGATATGTTGGCAAATGTTAGTGTTTTTTAAATGACTTTAAAATAAATAATTTTTGCCACACATGTACATGTATGTATATATATAATTTGATAAAATGTTTTAATAGGTACCGATTCCATCTGATGTTTTTGGGATGGTGGTACCTTCTTCTTCCTTGGGAGATGTACCTTCTACTTCCTTGGGAGATGAGCCACAAGTATGGACAATTTTTCACAAGTTTAAAATTTATGTTTAAAAGTTATATATATATATATATTCTACCTCAAAAAGTTCCATTAAAAATTGAGATATATATATATATAGAGAGAGAGATCTATATTTTGAGTTATTTAAAATTTTTTGAATTTAGGTTCCTATAGAAGATTTCTTTAATCCGCGGACTCTAGCGACGGAGATAGGAACATCCACAGCATTTGAACAAGTTGTCTTTAGTTCCTTTTTTAATATTATTGAAAATAAGTTTATATATGTACACGTGCATTTTCATTTGAAAGTTTTTTATTTATATAAATTATATATACATATATATATATATATATATATATATATATATATATTTAACTATACATGTATATTGTACAGTTTACCACTGCAGATGTTCCTATGGGAGAACTTGTTCATCAAATGGAGAGGGAACCTTATGAGGTATTGCATGATTTTTTTCTTATATTTTGTTTTTTACATGAAGTTCTAGATATATATATTCTCATTCATTTTTAAAACATCAAATTTTAATGTTCAAGTACATGTGCATTGTGTATGTAGGTTTCCCATTCACATGATAGGGCGCGGACTGAGACCCTAGTAGGGAAGACGCTAGATCCGTCTCTATTTGATGGACATGATTTGTAGATTTGATTTCAAAATTTAGATGGTCTTAAAATTTGTTAAACTTGATACAGTTTGATACTTGTGAGATTTACAATTTTTGGACATATTTTATTACATTGTTAATATAATTTGTTTTATTTAATTTTTGGATTGTTTTAGTACTTTTGGCATGTGAATGTGAAGTAATGTTGTCATCTATAAATTAATGTTGTCATCTGAACTACATTTGACATGTTATGTAATGACATGTGTTATAATTTGTTTTGTTTTTAAAATTTAAGTTTTGGATGCTTGGAGTACATTTGGCATGTGAAGTAATGTTGTGATCTATATTTTTTGTTAAATTAAAAGTTAAAAGTTTTGGATGGTTTCAATCTACATTTGGCATGTGATATTTAATGTTAAATGTTTTTGTTGGATAGTTGAATTATAATTGGCATAGCATGTGAAGTTTTTAAAACTCAAGTTTTGGATGGTTTCAATCTACATTTTGCATGTGATATTTAATGAACTTTAAATGTTTAATGTTTTAATGTTGCACAATATATAATCAAAAGGTTTTTAAAACTTAAAGTTTTGGATGGTTTCAATTTACATTTGGCACATGTGGTATATAATGTTAAATGTTTCTATTGGATCTAGTTGAACTATAATTGGCATGGCATGTGAAGTAACGATCTATATATAATCAAAAAGTTTTTTAAACTCAAGTTTTGAATGGTTTCAATCTACATTTCGCATGTGATGTTTAATGTTTTAATGTTGCATGATATATTATCAAAAGTTTTTAAAATTTTAAATTTTTGGATGGTTTCAATCTACATTTGGCACATGTGGTATATAATGTTAAATGTTTCTTTTGGATAGTTGTTCACTATAATTGGCATGGCATGTCAAGTAATGTTGCACAAATCCCTTTTGGATGGTTGAAGTACATTTGGAATTTTAAGATTGCTTTTGATCTCTCCATGTAGTTTTGTTTGAATGAAAAATTTTCCAATAGGAAGAACATAGCTTTTCAATGCAACTAACCATGTATCAATTGAGCTCTAATTGAAAAAAGAGTTTAAAGAAGTAGATATATGTACAAATTATCTCTTTAATTTTGATTGGAAATATAAGTCTAATACATATATATGTTTGTTGAATTTGGGTCAATATCGTTAATGCACTCAAATAGGTAGCCTTGTCGATATATTTACATTATGGAAACTTTTTACGAGAAAATCCAACTAGTTTTGCATCAATGCACATAGAAAAACTAGTTCCAGTTAATTGCATTCTAGAACATATATATTGAGTACGTAAATAATTTTTCATCAATGCACATAGTAAAACTAGAACAATTAATTTCATTCTAGAACATATATATATATATATATGTTCTAGAATGAAATTAATTGTTCTAGTTTTACTATGTGCATTGATGAAAAATTATTTACGTACTCAATATATATGTTCTAGAATGCAATTAAATGGAACTAGTTTTTCTATGTGCATTGATGAAAAATATAACATTTTTCATCAATGCACATGTATAGAAAAGCTACTTTCAGTTGATACTAGAGCATGTGCTTGTACCAAAACAATTTGTACATGTGCAAACACTTGCACAAATAACATAAGCAGCTCAATTTTTAGTTGAGTATTGGAAGTTCTAAAACATATTTAATCCAAAGAGAATAAATTGTTGGACAATTCACTCAAAAAAATTCTAATGGAATTCCATCTTCAATAATCCGTTCATGATTGGATTTTGACATTTTCCATCTCTTAATTTTTGATTTTTTCTTTGATTGAACTTCTATCAACTTTATGCGTGCTGCACACACCAAGTGACTATATTGACAACTTATGGAATCAGGTTCATGGTCTTCAAAGTAAACAAAGTCTCCACTTTGATGAGTTTGTCTGAAAAAATAACCTTTCAGTATAATAGACCCTCTGTCATACTGAAATCCGTGATCATTATAGTTTTGTAATAATTTCATTTTTCGTTCAGTGCAACGCATCAAATAATACTTCACATTTTCATCGTTGTCAATAGGTGCAATTACAGCAAAAACATCTCTTGCACAATAAAATAAATTTAACATTTAATTATGCATATTTAAATTTATTTCTAGATCTTTAAATCATTAGAAAGTAATTCAAATGTTACCTTCTCTAACAAGATGAGAAACTCGATCACCATCGGATGATATTGTAGTTTCCTCTGATTGCATTTCTTCAAACATTGCAACAGACATTTTTCCCTTTGTATTTAGCTCTGTATGTTTCCAATCGTTCACATACATTTTGTTTTCACAAATGTCATTGGATTTTGTGTTGTCTATGCAAACATCACAAAAACAAGAATATTTTCTTTTATCCAATGCAAACACATTTCTGGACGACTTTGTTTGAATTGAATGCAATTTTCGAGTCCCTTTTATTGTTTCAACGTCATTTCCAATTGATCTATCTATGTCTTCGATTCCAATATGCCAGAAAAACCTTTTTATGGAAAATTAGAAGAAGAATTTGTAAATATGATATCAAAATACAATCAAAGATAATCATTGCATGATAAATGTACAATGTTTAAAATTAGATTTCCAATATAAATTAAATTTAATGTACCTTCGCACTTCTCTTGATGGGTTTCTCTCATGGATTAGAGCAGCGATGCACCATTGAACAACTTCTTTAGCGTTCACAAGTCGACTTGCAGAGTGGTTCATTTGATATGTTCAAAGTGCTCATTTTATGCATGCTCCTGCACCGTCATGTTCTACTTTTCCATGGCCAATCTCAAATAAATTCCAACAATGTTTAATGCAGGTTTTCTTGTGAAGACAACACAACCAAAAGAATGATCGTGTAGATTTGAATTGACCTGCGCATCCGTCTAACCATATCCAATGTTCATTGAATGTTATTCCACAATTTTTCAATGAATCATAAATTTTTCCAAAACAATGTTGTACAAAACATGTATAATGTGTACGATCGTCACTGATATAAAAATGATATTCTTTAATGATATGTCGATTTTCATTCGTGCTTTCTATATGATCGACATTTTGTTCAGCATGTCTATATAGAATATGGACGAGCATGGAGACTTGGTCAGAATGATAGTATTCACTATGAATTTCTTTTTGTGGAACAAATGGGTAGTTTTTTGCAAAATCAATCACTGACAAAATGGTCTCTAGTGGAAAAAATTCACGAAATTTTTTGAATTGCAAGTCTTTCCATCGAGCTCTATGGGAATGCTTGGTGTATTTGTAAATTTCTGCCTCAAACATTCTCAAAAAGCCTATCAGAAAAATTTCATCTTCTAGTAATTCAATTCTTTTAACACTATTTGCACCTTAATCAATGTATCAATATATTCATATCTCTTCCATTTCACTTTCATGTTGGACAATGATTGATCATTTATATCAATACGATATTTGTTTTGAAATTTAGTCAAATTTCCACAATCATCGCATTTTTTACCACCAACACATTTCTTTTTTGTAAAATAGTTCATCGCTTTCTCTTTCACATAGAATTTGAGATATGAATTCACGGATAGTGGAAGGAGGAGGTGAATCCTTCCATAATGTTCTACTGAAATCAAGGAATGTGTCATAATATAACTCAAATTCCACATGATAACGGAAACAACAAGTGTCGCGTACGGTGATAGGTTTTACATACCATGGTTTTTGTTGAACAAAAGCACTGAGTGAAACATGAATTTGGCAATTCTCTTCTTTGAACTTGTTGAATAACTCTATCTGAGTGGGTTCCAAGAAATATTTTTCATGTTCTTCGTACTGATTTCGTGCTATTCTTCTTCGCATCACATGCCTTGCAGTTGGTGAAACACGCAAATTGTTCTTCCAATATTCATATATTATTTTTTTAACATTTTCTCCAAGTCTATCTTTGTATGGTTGCCTACAAATAGCTCTCCAACAAGCGAGTTCATCATTTACATCTATTTGCAGCTGAAATTTCCGATGTTTGTGCAAATTTTTTCGCGAGGTTCCCAGTGCTCGTGCCATAGATGTTACCAAACGATTCTCTTGAGTACTTGATGAAACCATTGCCATATGTATTCCTCTACGTACAATTGAAACATCTTTCTCTCTAGATCTCTTAATTGACTTTATAGCACTACTCATATTTTTTATCACATCTTCCTTCATTTTTTTATCTTTGGTTGATTTTCGAATACCCAATAGTGTTGTAGCTTCTTTTAATTTCCTTAATGATAGGAGACCTTTCAACATTTGAGCCTGAACTGTCACCCGCTCATTTAAGAAATACTTTTCAAAAATGCAGTTAACACGATATCATATAACATGGTCAGGTTTTTTATCTCCATATGTGTGAGTGTCAACATTTTCTAACATCTCATTTTCGATAGTGATTTCATCTGTACATATTCAAAAAAATAGTACATATTCAATAAATAACTAAATTAATAAATATATCTATAATTTCAATGATATGTGCATGTGTTTAATATATATATATATATATATATATATATATATATATATATATATATATACCTTGTGATTCAATTTCTTTATTTGGATTTCTTTCAATATTTTCACCATCTTCAATCATTGGTTCAATATCTCTTTCACTTTCTCTTTCAAAATTTTGTATCTCATCATCAATGTTTTGAGGAATATCTCTGTCTGTTTACATTAAAAAAAATATTTTTCAAATTAGTTCATCAAATAAAAATTAAGCTTCACATTTTACATTAGGAAAATTTTAAATATATCAATAGATCATAATATTTACATTTACATACCTGCTTCAATTTTTGCTTGATGTTGATTTTCTTCTTCAATATTTTGAGGAATATCTCTGTCTTTTTACATTAAACAAGATATTTTCAAATTAGTTCATTAAATAAAAATTAAGCTTCACATTTTACATTAGGAAAATTTTAAATATATCAATAGATCATGATATTTACATTTACATACCTGCTTCAATTTCTACTTGAGGTTGATTTTCTTCTTCAATATTTTGAGGAATATCTCTGTCTGTTTACATTAAACAAAATATTTTTCAAACTAGTTCATCAAATAAAAATTAAGCTTCACATTTTACATTAGGAAAATTTTAAATATATCAATAGATCTTAATATTTACATTTACATACCTGCTTCAATTTCTGCTTGAGGTTGATTTTCCTCTTCAATATTTGAGAGGGCTTCTAACTTTCTTTTGCGAGATTGTCTCGTCTCTTCTCTATGTTCCTCAGGGTCTCTTTTTCGATCATATTTTCTCGCACAAGTTCTTCGATTTCCCATGATAATAGAGTATGAAGTTCAAAAAATTTCCTTCAAAAAATTAGACAATAACTCGATTACAAAAAATATCACAAAAGATTTAATTTAAAAAAATTCAGTTTAAATTTTTTGCAAAAAACACATACTCCAATCCAAAACACTTACTTTAAAAAATTCGAGAGAAAAATGTCTTATAAAAATGAAACGAAGCTCAAAAGATTTACTTCAACTCAAAACACGTACATACCTCCAAGAAATGTCTTTTGAATGTACGTCCAAGAAATTTTTTTTAAGTTCAAAACAATTTTTTGCAAAATCAGGCCGCCTCCAAGAAATGTCTTCCAAAAACATTCTTTAAACCCAAAACAATTCTTTGTAAAATCAATTTGCTTCCAAGAAATGCTCTTAAATCCAAACTTTGAAGAAATTTTTTTAAACCCAAACCAAGATCTTTGTAAAATGAGATGAAACAGATTCGATAGTGATTCATTGTTATGATCAAAGTTGCATTAAACTCTCGATTAATCGTGTGTTTCATGATAGGTCTAAATATATAGATATCTGATACCATCATCTTAGAGATCGTGTGTAGAGAAGGATAATGTTTCTTTAGTACATTCCCATGGAAGATTAGGATGTAGATATTTTGACGAAGGTGCTCACTAGGAGAAAATTCAAATACCATAGAGACATGATCAGGGTGAAGGATAATCCCTTTCTTGTTGAGAGGGAGTTTTGAGATTCAACAAGAAAATTTCAGCACCCACACCTAGTGCATTAAGCACTTACACTAGGGTGGGGCCCACAATGCTATTTTTGGGTGCAAGTCTATTTTAGTTATCCCTTAATTAAGATGGAAAATAAATTGTAATCTATTCTCAATAATGACTTGAAATAGTTAACTGAGAGTGATAAACTCAGTTAACTGGTGGGTTTAAAGTTAGAGGTAGTTGGTGAGGCATGCAGAGTAATTCTAGTTGTAACAGAGTTTGAAGTGCAGTGGTGCATTAGTTAATGCAGGTTGTAGTCAATTTAACTTAGTTAAGTGAGTTAAACTTAGTTGTGTTAGTTGTAGTTGAAGATATACTAGTGAGAGTTCAAGTGAATTAAATATTAATTCATTCACAATCAATGATCTCACATGCAACTGAGGATTTACTATTTTTAGCTACATGCATGTCAGATCTAGTGGACACCTAGTTGAGATCTAGGTGAAAGGGAAGTTGGCTACCAGTTGTAGGATTATTGGGTTGCACACATGCAACCAAACACCCATTGGAGTGCCCATGATACTTGCACATTCAAGGAAGGCAAAAATTCCTATCTTTTAGGGATTTCATTCATCAGGGATTACTCAAGAAAGGCAGGTTGTCTAGAGGCAGTAAATTGGCTAAGTATTGGTCAGTTTTTGTATGACGGTGTGAGACAATTAGCTGAGTACTAGAGGGATATTGTGAGAATAATTTTGTATATAATTGTTTCATGATCCATGCTAAACATGCAATAGAAGATAGTGGAGTTTTTTAGCTGTAAGCTTTCCCGGGGAAATTATTTGTGTTGTGTGTGATTTGATTCTTCTTTACTTCATGTGATTAGCGATTGTGTTTTTAATTCCACAAAATATTTGTAGAAGCGATTCAGTATTTAACTTTATTACATTGTTAGATCGGGTGAATCCAAGATATACATGCATGTTGTATAATTTCTACAACTCCAACCTCAACCATTGAAAGCCATTTTGATCCTGAATCAGCGGTAGCACCAAGAAAGTATTTTTGCAAATTCGAATTCTATCTAGTCACAAACTCAACTCCTCCTTCAAAATTTTGATTTCCTATGCTCTGATACCATGTATAAATTATATAACATGTATGTATATCATGGATAAAATGTGATCTAACAATTTACTAAAGTTAAATATTGAATCTCTTCTACAAGTAAATTGCGGAATTAAAAACACAATCGCCAATCCCATGAAGCAAAGAAGAATCAATCAAGCCACAAAACAGATAATTTCCCAGGGAAATCTTATTGCTCAAAACCCCACTATCTTCTATTGTATATTCAGCATGGAATCATGAAACAATTACATTCAACTCTTCTCACAAGAGCCCTAAAGAATAGGAATTTTGGCCTTCCTTGACTGCGCAAGTATCATGGGCACTCCAATAGGTGTTTGGTTGCATGGGTGCAACCAATAATCCTACAACTGATAGTCAACTTCCCTTTCACCTAGATCTCAACTAGGTCTCCACTGGATCTGAAATGCATGAAGCTAATAATAGTAAATCCTCAGTTGCATGTGAAATCACTGATTGTGAATTAATTAATATTTAATTCCCGTGATCTCTCACTAGTGTATCAAATAGTTACAACTAGCACAACTGAGTTTAACTCACTTAACTGAGTTAAACTGATTACAACCTACATTAAATAATGCACCATTACACTTCGAACTATGTTATAACTAGAATTACTCTGCATGCCTCACCAACTACCTCTAACTCGAAATTAATGAGCTAACTGAGTTTATCGCACTCAGTTAACTATTACAAGTTATTTTGAGACTATATTACATTTTATTGTCCATCTTAATTAAGGGATAACTAAAATAGACATGCACCAAATTTAGCCCCGTGGTCCCACCCTAGTGTAGTTGCTGCTTGGACCTCCTAGTCCCACACTAGGCATGGGTGTTGAAATTTCTTGTTGAATCTCAAGAAGTTGCTCTACTAATTGTTTAAATTTGTTATGTTAAATAAAATATCTCTAATATAACACTGTATGGATACTCGAAGACCAATTTTAATGAAGTTGTTGTTTGGATGATGCCTTCATATTAATATCGCTTTGAGAAATCAGAATCCCTCTCTTCCTATTTAATGCCAAAAGATACCGTTCGATCTTATTGATAATAGGCTACATTATCATTACCATATATCTTAGAGAATTCAACTCATTGGAACGGAGTGCAATTCTAACATGAGAGAATAATTCTCATCTATTCTTCAAGTCAAGTTGTAGTCCATATTGTGGCATTATGAACTTTCACACCATGTACATTTTTTTTTTTAATTTGTATGTGTCTCAACTTGTGTACCATAGAAAACAATGAGATAGAGGCATAAGAAAATACCATTATTAGGTGGACCTATATCAATGGGGTTGGAGAAAGCAGCTATGGGAGAAGCAACATGTGCCCAATGTGCCAAGAATATGCATAGTTGTTTTCCTTGTTAGATTCAATTTAGCACAAAGCGATATCGAGTTAGTGAAGATAAATTTATTGTGAAGGATTGTGGAGTAATGTGTTTGTTAGATTTAATTTAGTGAAAAGCAGCATCGAGATATCGAGTGAGTGAAGAGAAGTTGATAGTGAATGAGTGTGGAGAAATTTGTTTTCTCTGCACTCCTGCACACTCAACCTTTTTGCACTCAATGAAAGCTCCGCACTCCCACATGTGTTAATTTTCTTTATCTAATCAAATAAGCAGTTCCACCAGCTATAGAAGATATACATTTTTTATGTCCATAACGACGAACGTGTGGTGTGTGATATAGAATCAGGGGTCAATACCAACCGATGTTATGTCATCTCCTTACCATTAATAAGTTCAGTAAATGAGATTGGCATAACAGGTATGGGTAGACAACCCATGAATAGTTCAGATTGAGTTGCACAGAAAATCATAGGAAGGGGCACATTAGCCTCGAATAGTAACAAAGGAAAATTTTCCTTCAGTCCTACATCCAAGACCCTTTCAACAATGTTAAATTCAATATTTATCAAGACACCGTTTACAATAAAAATTTAGGAGGACAAAGAGGCAAAATTGTCACTCTTTCCAAGTAAAATGACGTGCCTAAAGTTTCACTTCTAGAATATATAAGTTCAAGCGAGGATAATGTAACTCTTGGAATATATTTTGTGTCTGGAAATAATCATATGAGTTATCTATGACATTTCATGTTAATTGGATGGTCGGTAAGGAGATAGTAACGAAATTAATGACCTTAGAGCTCCATACGTTACAGAAGAAGTTTGGCAGGACCTTGCTTGCCCCACTTTTAGATGAAATTGCATGTGGAGGAATAATTATGTTTCTTTAAATTCAAGGAGCATCTAAACAGGAGAGCCACAATTTATATAATTATTTTGATTTTATTAGTGTCTACGCTTTAATAATTTGTTAAGTTTCTACTTATATGGAACAACCTTATGGATGTGCACAAGAACACACATGGAGGGCATGCTTCCAATAGAAATATTTGAGGCGCATTGTAGCTATGTTTCATCGTGGGAGAATCTAGCAATACACCACAAGGCTCTCAGATCGAAGTCTAACCATAAAACGCATTGTTGATCTCTCACTAGCCATGACGAAAAAGAGTCGAACAACGTAGCACATGGCCATCTTCGATAAACACATTTTTAGGCTACACAAATCCACATGCCAACCATGAGTTGTTAATTGGAGAGTGAAATCCCAGTGCAAAAGGATGTTAGTGTCTGTTAAATCCACACCCTGTGAACATAATGCTTATTGGTATATTTCTCGTAGGCAATTTCTTAGAGAGGAGTCTAGGATTATAGGGCCTCCAAGCCTACGATCATGTGATAATTGCAATGAAGAAGTAGGAGGGAGTGTGGATTCTCGTATGTAGACTTTGAGGGTGATTGTACCTGGTAGTTGAGTACTGGATAGGAACATTTTCCTAAAATACGTCGCAGACTACATTATGGTGCCTAAGATGCAAGTCATTAGAGAAATTTTGAGATCTAAAATGGGTCTCCTAAGAAAAATGTACAACCAAAATAAACTTTATAAGAACCAATAAGACTCAAGATGATGATGTCAACCATGGGGGATGATTCACCATTTTTCGGGTAAAAAGGTAGAAAGATTAAAAAATAATAAAATAATAAAATAATTTTTTTAACTTGAATTTTCAACTTATCTCCCCAAAGTTTTATTCAAATTTTGAGCGAGAATACTCGTTGGATGAAAAATTCAATTCCTCATCCAAGGAGTGCCGATGTTACATACTTTTGATGGACCATGCTATAAGAAAAATGAGAAATACATGAAAAACATGAAGGATCCATCAAAAGTATAAAACATGGGTACTCCATGGATGAGGAATCAAATTATGCATCCAACAAGTGTTCTTGCTCGAAATTTGAGTAAACCCATAGGGAGATAAGTTTAAAATATGAGTTCAAAAAGTAGGTTTTTCTTTTTTCCGTTTAAAATTTGATGATGTAATCTAATATTATTTTATTATTTCCACTATTATTTTATAATTTTCTTAGGAGGCCAATTTAAGACCTCAAACTTCCACTAATGGCAAACGATGCAACTTCTAGCAAATTGTTACTCAAAGAAGAATACAAATTATTTAAAGTAAATACGGCTATGGGATACACCCATTTTTCCCAAAAGAGGTTTTGGACTACATCGTTGCACTTAAGATGTAGGTGCAGGAAATGCAGACACTAGCAGACTATTATTAAGTAGAATAAAAAATATTT
This sequence comes from Pinus albicaulis, assembly GCA_034641835.2. NCBI lineage: Eukaryota > Viridiplantae > Streptophyta > Pinopsida > Pinales > Pinaceae > Pinus > Pinus albicaulis. The sequence goes on from CM076574.1 coordinate 1,059,072,921, forward strand.
AAACTAAATATGACTATTTACCTCACTTTAATTTAGAAACATATAAATTAATTTAATGTGCACAGAGAACTAGGATATCATCTTAAGGATCTATTTTCATTAGGGAGGCCTCCCTCATTTATTGTGGGTGTGGTAGCCAACACGTACTGTGTGGCCCAACTTGTGTGAGATAGTCAAATTTTCCAGACCATGCAATTAATCACAATAATGGTGATTGCATGATGTTCAAGCCTTGTACCTTTGGTATATGCTTAAAATGGTAATATTATTTAGTTGTGGGGAGGTACCTATGTGAAAGTTCAATGTGAAATACATTGAACTTCTACACAAGGACTTTTGCACATTGAGTATATGCAAAATAAATATTAATAGGAGATTTGTTCCCCGCCTCCTTCGCCCATGTAAAGGACCTGGGGTGAAGATATGCATAAGGAAATAATAATTGGAGATTTTTTTAACACTCCCGTCCTCGTCTCGCCTTCGTAAAGGAGTTGCAATCACGTCAGTTTTGGCATTATTGGGAAAAGTAGTACCTTAGCAGTGTCAGAGCACTCTCCAACTAAATGGCGACTCACGAAATTAGTTTTTTTTTTCGTTTTAAATGAAATTTCATAGAGTGACATTTACCAAATATAAAACATTATCCACTAGGAAAATTATGTCCCATGAGAGATCATTGAGCCAATAAAAAAATAGGAATATGATCTCTAGGAAATTACAAAATCACTTTTTCAATTTATGGAAAATAGAAATATTGAGTCTTTTTCTGAAATATTTTGTTTAATTAAAAAAAAATAAAAAAATATAGAGTTAATGCACTTTGACCCTGAGGCAAATACTATTGTCGCTAGCTTAAAAATTAGGAATAATATTACCAATAAATAAGAAAATCATTTTTGAATTTAAGGAAAATAAAAATGTTTAACATTTTTCCAAAACTTTAATTAAAATAATAATAAAAAAATAAAAATAAAAAATACAAAGTCAATATACTTTGACCCTGAAATCAATGCTATAATGCTATAGTCCTTAACAGCACAATAACAAATCAGATTGATTATAAATAATGATTCTATAAATGGTTATTATCAATAAAATTATTTTTCATAATTTTAATTTTAAATTTAAATTAATACAATTATTGTGTCGGTCAGTTTGCCTTTGACAATCTACCATGCAATCTACCATGCCCAAGTTTTGCTCCACGATCCATGGGAACTCATGTTCGTCATATGCCACGTGGCTTGCTATTCAACGGCTAATAGAGAACTAAGAAACGGATAATGTTTTGACTGTGCGAACCCCCGCTCACACCGATGGAATTTCAAATCCAAACCGCCTACTTTAGATGTAAGGCAAGTTTTGACGGTTTGTAACTTTTAATGAAGAATGTTTACACGTCACCATATTTGACCGGCAGTTCACCACCTAACGGACAATTTGCCCCTTGACGAGCGACTTGAGGATTCATGTCGGGGCGGAGTATCGACAAAACTTTATGATTCTGTTTATGACAAGGAAGCGTCCCACGAGACATTGTTTCCTTGGCATCGCCGATATTTTCAATGTCAATTCAATTTAAAATCTGAAGTGGCTATCGCCTTGCTTGAAAAACATTAACAAACATTTTTTACCGCCTCGCTTGAAATCTGTTTCAATATCCAAATTCTAACTTATCGGAACTAAATTGTGGCCATGGAGCTTTGGGCATGATATTATCTAAAATGTCCGTTGAGAAATATTTATTATCATGAGAAATTAGTCAATTACGACTATCTCTCATGGAAATGTTCATAGATAAATAACTTATTTAACATAGTTGAATCCCAAAAAATGATATCTAATATTTATTAAATTTATACTTTTATTAAAGCAGGAATTTTAACTTTTTGTTAAGTATTTTTTGGAAAAATAAGTACATGGTTGTTTTTTATATGTTACTAGTTTGCCACTTGGAAAACCAAAATAATAATAGTAATAATAGAAGTTGGAGATATATTTATAATATTAATTTCAAATGCTACTATTATTTCACTTAAAAAATAACTAATAATAATAATTTTTCAGATATTAACAAACAAACCATGTTGTTGTCTAAAAGTTTGAACAAAACAATGGTTCACATCATCATGTCATGCTATGAGAGAGTTCACTTAGATTGGTGGGCTAGAGTCACATTCAACTTTAGAAGGGGAGGGAGGGGAGAGGGTAAAAGTAATGTTTGCTTGCTTCTTGGCTTAGATAAAGACTTTTCTATCTAGCTTCTTGATTTTCTCTGTCATTTCCATAATGCAGAAAAAACCTCATGCTTAGTGTGAGTTTTGATGCGCCAATATAAGTTTCTTGCATGGATATAAGAGGTCTAGTGAGACCCAGTTGAAGTAACAATTTCCAAGATCCATTACCTTATTTCCCTTTCTACGTGATGGTGAGGAATAAACCTAAGATCCCAATGAAATTTATCTTTAGCCTTTGTAATAGTGTGTCAAACCACTTCTGGAAAGGCTTTTGCATAACAAGCCATGGCTTGTCACGTTACAACCTAAGCATACGGTTTTGAGGATGATGGAGGATGCGTACTGAGTAGCTCTCCCCCTTCTTCCACCTTTATGTCCAATAGATATTCTATGTCTATCCATGGAGGGAAGGGAGAGAATAGGACTGAAGGGCACACTTTCAAACTCTAGAAAAGAGAAGTGAGATGAGTACCTAAACATAGGAAAAAACAACCCCATAAAGCGAAAAGTTTAGATTAAGTTTTCTTTCCTAGATTGAAAAGCTTTGCATTATTCTCAACCTAAGAAACCCTATAAATTTGAGGGCATTACAGAAGTTCAGAAGGGGGGGAGGGAATGGGAGGATGACAGGAAGATAAAACCAGAGACCAAAAAAGGACCAAGAGGGTGGAAAGCAGTCGGAAAACAATAAAACATAGTTGGGGTGGATTCTGTAAAAATCGATGTAAACCCAATTGAGACTATAATTACCATGAAACCAAAGCATTTAATCTTTGAATTTTAAAACTAAAAATAACAAAATTAAATCCGCAAAGCTCCATTTTTAAGCCGTAACCAAATTTTACTCGAGAATAGGGACATTGTTTTCAGATGAGATCCTTTGAGTTGTCCACCCAAAGCACAACATACACCCAAATAGTAATCTAGGAGGTTCGAGATACAACACTGGAAAATATAAAAGGAAAAATAGAAGACCACATACCACTCATTTACTTACAAAAATCCTTCCATGTTGCATCTTCCACCAAAATATAGAACAATTTAAATTGTCCTTCCAAATCCTCGAGTTCATCCACAATTCCCCATCATAATTCCTTCATTTTTCCATCAAATCTAAAGTGATTATGCTATTAATAGGATTGAATTCCATTTCCTTATCTATTTTTCCTTCCAAGGTTTCTTTCTTACTGCTATCATTCATGAAATATACCTCACACACCATCACCTCACAATTTACCACCAAAATGTATTGAACTTCACATGCATTTCTCTAGGTGGGTAGCTTACAACCACCTTCACTTAATTCCTTGGCTCTCATATCAAAGTGGAAGTTCCCACTCTGATTTATATGGGAATTAACATCAAAAATTAATTGTTGAAGTTGTTTATATGAAAGAAAATATAATATGTATGCCATGAAGTAATATAAAAAAAAGACACAATAGTGTTAACATTTATCTATCACTAAATGATAACTAGTCAATGTTATTTATTAGAATTTATTCATATTAAAATTAATTAATATATTTTATAATAAATTATTATTAATTTTTTATTTTTAATATATTTTATAATAAATTATTATTAATTTTTTATTTTTAATTTTATTAAAGGTAACTAAATATTATTTATAAATTTTTTTTTTTTGAGAATAAAAAATATATAAAAAAAAGAATAATCTTAATTGAAAATATTTATGAAGAATAGAGCCCGATTAACCAAAATAAAATAAGTGTTCAATAAATTAAGAAATTTAATTTAGGCATTAATAAAATAAAAAAGGTAAAATATATACTAAATTATTGTAGAAGTAAAGTTTACCATTTTGAAATATGGTAAAAATAATAATAATAATTTTATTTTTATTTTTAATTAAAAGAACAAATACTTAAAATAAATATTCCACATTTTAATAAAACAACAAATACTTAAAATAAATGTCCCATATTTCAATAATTATATTTACTATAAAGATAATAAAAAAATTTGAATTCATTGCGATTACTTTTACTATAAAGTAAAATTAGTTATTTTAATTTGAAAATAAATTTTTTAATAATTTTTGATTGGGGTAAGTTAAAACATTTTGAAAAATAAACTTATGAAAATTGTATTGAAGGTATATGTAATATATTTTTGATTAGGGTAAGTTAAAACATTTTGAAAAATAAATTTATGTTATGAAAATTGTATTGAAGGTATATGTAGTTTAAGTATTTCAAAACAAAAGCATCGGCACTTTTATACAAATTTGTGTCAAAATTTTATATATTCTTTCTGGCCAATTTATCATTGTATTTTAGATTATAACTAAAAATAATATATAGAAAGTTTTAATATTTTTGAGATTTATAAATTATTTATTGTTTATCAACTTTATTTTATTTTTAATTTATCATTTTATATTTTAAACTTATGATAAAATATATGTAGTTTAAGTATTTCAAAACAAAAGCATCTGCATTTTACTCCATTCGTGTCAAAATTTCATATATTATTTCTATCCAATTTATCATTGTATTTTAGGTTATAACTAACAATGATATATATAAAAAAATTTAATATTGTTGAGGTTTATGAATTATTTATAGTTTATTAACTTTCTCTTATTTTTAATTTATCATTTTATATTTTATAAACAATGATATACCTAACCGTATTGATATCTTGAATAATGGCCTATTTGAGTATTCTCAATAATTGAACGAAGAAATTGAATTTTCTAATACAACATGTCATGAGTCATAGTTCCTTTTGCTATTGCTTGAGTTGGTGATAAAAGAGATCTCATTATTGAAGAGAACAAGTGTATTATTTTAAATAAATTCTTGTAAGATTTATTTTTGGTTATTGAGAATTAATCATAAGAAACATATATATGTATATATCAATTAGGATTTTATAATTAAGAAATTTTTGAAGGCTAAATTGTATTCAATCAAAATTTGTGTGTGTGTGTGTTTACTATATAATTGGTCATTTTATATAATTTGAGTTAACTATAATGACTATTTCATAATTCCTATTTTGTTTAACCATTTCAATTATCTCCATGAACCTCTTGAATAGTATCTAGTATCTCCATGAGTCGTTTTACTTGATTCTATGAAATTCTTATCCCTAATGTCTCTCTTCAACCCCATTTCAAATGCATTCATTAAATTTTATGTGTGGACTACATCATCAACATATTAGAATGTTTTCATCATATCATGGAAGTAGTTGTTAATCTTTCATACTCACCCTTAACTATTACATACAGTTCCATTCTTATTTCTTTTGATTTCTTAAATATTTGTTCCTCTATTTGGTCATATCAATCTTCTTCAACACATTCTTTTAATTGGATCATGTACGTGTAAAACATCATGTTTGTTGAATTCTATATAAAAGAGTTACTATCCACTAAAACATATTGGTTATGAGAAATTGTATTACTTTGTTCTATAGGAGGATATTTTCTTTAATACATGACTTATCAACCATTTAATTATGAATGTTCATACATGTATAATTTTTCCCTAAATATTCATCAACCATCATCGTCAATTTTCATTGGCTTATGCATAGCCATATGTTGGGTAATTTTAGGATTACCCCAAACCATCACATCCTTTGGTCTTTTACACGTTTATCATTAAGAATCACATGTATCAATAGGATTTAGCTTACTGCAAACCATTGATTAAATTAGGCAGATACTTATTGACCAAAAATATTCAATTTTCATGTCAGCTGATTTTCCTTGTACCATGTGCTAATCAATAATCAAATTATTTCAGTATTCTTACATTATTAAAATCTATATTTGTCATCATTTGTGTGAAATAAATTTAATTTTAGGTGCATTTTCATTTGATCCTAACGTATCCCTTTTACAATATAGAACCATGACCATATCCTTTTCATCATTAAAAACAATATTAAAGGTGGATCATTAAACTTCATATGGATTTCATTTGCTATAAATTCATTTGAAGTTATATATACATCTCAATGATTGAACATATGTATTATTTTGAACTTTCTTCATTGCTTCATACTTCCTTCCTTTTATTGCTGCAATCTTTCTTAAATCTTCCTTTATGTTTTTTTCTTTGCTATTTTCTCTTCAAGATTTCATTTTATTCTTGTTTTTTATATTTATATGTAGGTGCATTTCTTTATCATTCTCTATATTTTTATTTTTCTTTTCCTATATTACCTTTGTCAAACTATTCTTCTTTTGACACTTGATCAAATTCTCCTTCCCTTTCTTGCTGCAATCTTTTCTAAATCTTCCTTGTCCTTTTTTCTTTGCTATTTTCACTTCAATATTTCATTTTCTTATTGTTTTCGTATTTATATGTAGGAGTATTCCTTTACCACTTTCTATGTTTTTATTTTTCTTTTCCTCTATTACTTTTGTCAAACTATTCTTCTTTTGACACTTGATCAAGAATTTGTCTTCTACGTGCTTTATATATTTATTCATATTTAGAATAAAATTTGGTGATTGTGAAGACCAAATTTGTCATTGAAGGTTGACCTTGAGAGTGCCAAGAGAATTGAACCCATAACCTATAAACTAAACTAACCTTTGGTACAAACAAAATGAGATATTCACTATGAAAATCCAATTTTTTAACCACACTTCAATTAATAAAATTTTATTTTGATAAAAATCCCTTAAAAATATTGACCTAAATTTAACATGTTTTAATGATAACTTTCAAAACCTTAAATAGGTTTTGCTCACATAACATAACTTTAGGATGACTTTACACAGATTTTGTTAAATAACCAAAATCTTTAAAATTACATTTTAAGTGTTCCAAACCATCACTTTGACACCCAACACTGCTTTGTTTTAAGAAAAACACTGACAGTCTATTCATGCCTGGATATTTAGATTTAAAACTATTGAATGTATACCTTCTGGATTGTAAATAATGCGAACAGATGTTTTTGCAAATTAAACTTTCCCTACATCATAAAACTAACAAAACCTTTTAATGTGATCCATTTTCCAACATGTTATGCAACAAATATGATATCAAAAAAATATTTGGATTGAGACGTGAACTACCTATTAGGTCATTCTACATATATGGCCCAAACTTTTAATAGTTACTAAATCATTTGGGATTCCTCTCCTAAATTCACACCCAATATATAATGCATCCTTATCTTTGTGAGAGTCACTATTAATGGAACTCGAGATACATCTAAATGTGAGAACTCATCATCACAAAAGTTAATGCGTACTTGTTGATGAAGTGAGGAAGTAAGTAACACTTAAACCTTTGAAATAATAGTATTACTCAATGTTTCCATTTCCGTTCCATACATACTCTGAAATAAATAATTGTATCCATTCTGACCATGTCTTTCACAAACATTCCATCCAACAATTTGGTGAGCATACTCTTTGCTTCCTTGTTTTGATATGTAAAATTTGGTTTAATGATTTCCTATTGTATTTTTCTAATAGAGACACAACCAATGTCTATGTTATGCTCCAATATCCAACAATTATTTTCTCATATTTTAAATGCAACCCATCTATAAGGGGTGCTACTACATATTTTGCACAAATAAAATACCCTTCTACAAATGGTTGTGGAAGTACACTTTTCTGAGCATCTTTCCATGTTTTTGAACATAAATTCTCACGTCTCTCTAATATGTCATGAGCGATGGAAACATAAGACAAATTATAAAATTTGTAGAAAAAAAATAACCCAGACAGTTCATATAAACTCCCATCTGGTGGTGGATGATTCCTTTTAAGGGAACAAGATTATTTCTCACAATGTGTAGCTATAGATGAATGTGACCATAAAGAGGCATTAATAGTGGATTTAGCCAGTGTTTAGAATTATGCCCAGTCAGATTCACCAACTAGCACAATATTTGTTCCAAATTTTTCTTTCCTTGTAATCCTCCTACCATTTTGAAGACTTCCTACTTGATGTGGATAAAATTTAGGGCAATGATACAATTGTTTGTAGCTAGTTTTCAAACACAGATGTTTTATCTTCCAATTCATTTTATTGTTAGAGTAGTGCAATTTTTCATGTCTCCTCTTTGAAAGCTTCTTGTGTAGGAGTATGACTGACTTCTCAAAGGAATCATTCAAACCATAATATGGAAGTGAATATGCATAAATTTGGTGCTTCACCGACCCAATCTTTAACTTCATAACATATTCACCTTTTGTATCTTCCCCAAGTTCAAAAGAAACTTCAATTGAGGAACCACCTAAGTCAAGTGCATCAAAATTTTTGTGTCCGTGTGTATTACCTATCTTATCCATGTTGTAATTAAGAGACACTCATCCATAATAGGTCTCTTCTATCCCACTAACAAACCTTACTGAGCTCCTATGACACATAAATGGATATGCCACCAATATTTCCCATGCCTTGTCAAAAATCCACTTTGCTTCAGAAATTGGCAGTTTGGAGAGGTGAGATGTATCTAGAAGAAAAAAAGGAACCTTTCTATGTGCATAAGAAGGAATATGTTGCTCTGCCCAATTTAGAAGAGGTTCTATGGAAACCGTCAATCCAGATTCATTTTACATAAATTTATCGTCTAGTTTCAGTTTGCACCCTGATATATGCAAGGCCATTCTAATAACCATAAATTTTAGCATATTCTCTAGATATTAAATGCACCACTACTGAAACATTTTCTTGAACCTTCCTAATATCATGTGACCACTCATACACATGAAATCGAGTACCTGTGCTTCAACAATCCAAAATTATTATGTAGTGTGATGGCTCTAGAGCCTGGAAATATATTTTCCACCCATATCCTAAATAAGCAACACTTAAATAGGAAAGGGAATAAAAACCATGAGGCTATTTTTATCCATCTTCCATTCAGAGAGAATATCGAGAAAAGAACATTTTCCTTTGAAAGTTTATCATTTTGCAGATTCAAATATGAATACATTGTTTGAACCAATCTTGAATGAATTCTTGGTTCCAAATCAGTGTTACTGGTGATTCTTGACAACTTTGGAAGAGAGAATGCATGATGCATGTTACACCAATTTTTGGTCATCTAACCATTTACAATTAGATAGATCGAAGTATACCATGTAAGGCCAATTATACCATAGTAAAATAGCTTTCACTATAAGAAATAATTTAATAAACCATATTTTATTAAGTTATTTCCGGTTCAAACAAGAAACCCCATGAGGAATAATTAAATAAATCCTGATTTATTTGATTTTCCTCTAGGAATAATTAATTAAACCACTGTTTAAATAATATTTCTGGTCATATTTAACCCAATTATAATAAATAATTAGATAAATCATTATTTTTCTCTGGGAATAATTAATTAAATCATTATTTAGTTATTATTCCTTGTTAAATTTGACTAAATCACCCAGAAATAATTAAAAAAATAATTATTTGTTAGTTATTCCTTAACAAAATTCTTGAAATGATAAATAAATCATTTATTTGTTTATTATTTTTAAATAAAGGTATTTAACCAATGTAAATACCATTTCCCTCCAAAAAAATATAATAAAATATTCCAAGTAGTTAGATATAGATCTTGGTTAATAATAGTTTATTACTTGCCATTATCGAGGATAACTCAATATTTTGTTATAAAGAGAAGGGTTTTCCATTCATTATTTAATTTGATCATTTTCATTTTCGTGCTTTGATTATTCTCGTTGCTGCTACTATTTTCTTTGCCTCTTGAGCTCCCATAGAGTTCAACATATTTCAGGGTTTCTACACCATTGAGAGAGAGACAATTTTGGATCTGAAGCGTTGAGGACAACCAAGAAACCATCCCATTGAGGGGGATTGGTAACATCATTCTTTGTTCCCTTCCTAGGTGTTATAATACATATAAAATTATTTATATCTTGTCTTGTTTGTTGGATGTATGGAGCATTTCTTATTTCTTTTCACTGTTTAGCTACTTTTACTACATAGACCAAGTTTCTGGAAGCATTTGTTTTAACTATCACTTCCAGATCTAAAGAATTTAAGAAGCCATATTTTTTGTTAGGGTTGTTTGTCACGCGCAACTAAAGTGATCTCTTTTCGTACACTTGCGTTAATAATTTACACCAACAATTGGCGACTCCACTGTGTTTTATTAAGATCCCTACATGACCAACTGATTTAGTAACTAGGGTTTTTATTCAACTATTTTTAGTCTCTAGATGCTATTTTTAAACTTTTGTGCCCTAAAAAAGTAAAAATTCTAATTTCTGCGTTTTTTTGTGTGTTTTCTACAGGTAATAGGTATCATCTGCGCAAGAGATGACAACTTTTTCCGCAACCTACCGCCCGAAGATCCGAGATCTATAACTCACACTTTTAGGCCCAGAACCTGTGATTTCTACCTAAACTTGCAGCTGTCAGCCCAAAAACTGCAATTTCCACAGTTTACAGGTCAGTACCTGCGAGCTGCAACTTTTTTCTGAGTCTTTTTTGTGACAGTCAGGGTTTTCCGCAAGCACTCTTTTGGGTTTTATGACCTATTTCTAATCCCATCTTGGGCTTGGATATGCTTATTTTGTCTCCTTGAAGTCAAACCAAGCCCCTTAGCGTTTTAGTACACTTCCACCTTTCTAGGAGGGGTTTAGCTGAGTAGGTAGTTTGAGAATATGGCTTCTTCTAGGAGGGGTAGGCCCATTGTTAGTTTAGTTTTTTTATGTATTTATCTTTTTTCATGTAGCAGGGTCCATCCAAAGTATGCAACATGGGTACTCATTGGATGAAAAATTAAATTTTGCATCCAACGAGTACTCCTGCTCGAAATTTGAGTAAAAACTTTGGGAGATAAGTTGAAAATACGAGTTGAAAAAGTAGTTTTATTATTTTATTATTTTTTAATATTTTTACCCTTTTACTTAAAAAATGGTGAATCATCCCCCATGGTTGACATCATCGTCTTGAATCCTATTGGTTCTTATAAATTTTATTTTTGTTGTACATTTTTCTTAGGAGGCCCATTTTAGACCTCAAAATTCCCCTAATGGCTCTCAACCATTGATTAGGGTCGGATCTATCCTTCTTTAAGGTCCATTTTTATCAGTTATTATTCCATCCAAAACCCCCTCTTGAGTTTTTCTTGGTCTCTCCCTTAGGGTTCCCTTGTTACGCCTAGGGTTTTAACCTTTCGCCTCCCATTTTGCTGCAGTTTTCCCCTCTAGTTTCTTGCTGTTTTATGCACCTTTTCGAGCAGATCCAAGTCATTATATCTCAATCCCTTAGAACTTAGATATTTTGGCCATGATGTGTGTTTTGAGTCAATTTCTGCTGCCTTTCAGACTAGTTGTTTGGGAAGCCTTCTTTTGGGTTGAATTTATGCACCTATGCTGTTTATTTTACTATAGTTTTAGTTTTATTTATAGTACTTCAACATTTTTTCTTTCTTTATACAACCATATGGTCTTAATTAAAATTAACATGTGGCTTGCTGATCTGAAATGGGTGGCTGACTTGTTATGCTATGTAAGCACATCCCACTCAATTAAACAAATTAAGATCTTGCTTATATTTGATTATGCAGTATTGAATTCTTGATTCAAGTGTATGTGTTTTAAATGTTTTAAGGCTTTATGTGTGAGGAATTAAACATTTTTTTTTTTTAATTATTAAAAGCGTGTACAGAAAGCATAAATTTCAGCAAATTAATCATCAACACATAACATAAAACATAATAAAGGAGTTCACCCATATGTCTTGGGCTATATCTCCTTGAGCCTTCGTCAATTGACTTGGATCTTTGGGATTAAGATCGAAAAAATTATTTTACAAGTTACTACTCAAATCCAATGGTTGTTTGAACTATACCAATGGGTTTAGAATACCATCATACCCTTGGATTGAGTACTAACTCTCTGGAAATGGACTTAGGCTCCCTTGGGCTTGACCTCTTCTATTGGTGTCCTTAAGTGTCCCTGAGCTTCTCTGTGGAAAAAAATCTCTTATAAGTCCTTTTTTGTCCCCGAAACCTTTTCTACTGTCTCCAACATATATCATTCATCCAAAATAGGATGTTCATTTGCTCCAAATGAGCTCTGGCTCCCCAATCTAGGTCTCCATCACCTGGTGGCCCTAGGTTCCCCGAAACTTCCTTGTGGCTTCTTCGGCTCTAGAAGTCTCCAAATCACTCTGAAATCCCTCCAATGGATTTAGAATGTCCAAAATAGTTAGAATAGACTATTCAATTTTTGAAATTTTCCTCTGGCTGCTCTGGCTATGCCTCCAACACCTAGTGGAACCTTGTGGCTCTAGGTTCACTGAAAAATTCTCTGTAGCATATCGCCCTTAAGAAGTCTCCAAATTATTTTGAAAATCCCATCATTGGATTCATAAGGTTCAATATAGTAAAAAATGACTATTGGTTTGCTAAGAATGACCTCTGGCTGCCCTGGCTAGGCCTCATTCTCATGTTGGCTCCTGGCGGCCCTTGGAACTTCTCTGAAGAAAAATCATGCTCAGAAGTCCTCTGCTAGCTCTAAAAACCTCACTAATGGCTCCATAATTCTCAATATAGTCAAAATTTACTATTGGTTTCCCGATAATGGTCTCTGGGTGCCCTGGATAGGACTCATTCTCCTAATGGCTCCTAGTGGCCCTTGGAACTTCTCTAAAGAAAAATCACACTCAAAAGTCCTCAGATGTCTTTGAAAACCTTACCAATGGCTCTATAATTCTCCAATTAGCTAAGAATGACTCTTCATTCACTCTGAATGGTTAAAAATTGAGTCTCTTACTCATTTTCCCAGTTACACCTAGGAAAGCTCCACTAAAAGTGGAGGAATCCACTTAACTGGAGTCAAAATAGTGACTTCCACCTAAAATTAGGGGTGCTTCCAAATCTCCACTGAATAAAACATGGCATTTAAATTGAATTTCGGGCGGTTTGACACATGTCATCCCACCCCGTGGTTATATTTATGGTTGGCGGAACCCACGGTAATAACTGTGGATAAGGTTTTAAACTAGAGTTGAAGTCGTGGTAAATGAAACCGCCGAAGAAAAACCACAGAGAAAAATGCGCAATAACCGTTGCATGTGATAACATGACATAAAACTTGTAGAGTTGTAATAACCATTGACCAACGGTTGTAACATTTTTTTTGACATCGCCATGTGAACACAGCTATGGGCATACTGCATTGTATTAAAATTCAAATACAAACCACAATCAATGTTAGTTAAGAACCAATGTGCAGCTTGGGCAGTGGAGTCGTGTAGTTGCTTTGCCGAAGGTTGCGAGGTCAAGCCTTGCGGGACCTCAACCAAAATTTTTAATGCATAGTTGCAGGGCCACGTGGCGACCTCAGGGTTGGCCACGTGGCAGCTTTTCATTGGCTCATCCCACCGTACATCAAATAAAAACCTAAAAATTTTCAACATCTAATTGGCCCGGAAGGAATATTATAGGGGAATATTATGAGGAATATTCCTTTTTACTGACTGTTCCAATGCCCAGTCAACCCTAGTCAACTGCCGAATTTTGCAGTTTACTGAGTTTTTCAAAACATGATAACTTCTTCATATGGTGTCAGTGTTTGAACCGTTCACGACGAAGGAATCAAGAAGACGAGATCTATCTGGTTGCTCAGGTTCAGTACACTTTTGAACACTTTGAAATTTGAGCTATCACTTAGGTCCTAATCCAAATCTGATCACTCCTTTCCATTGGGAACCTTTTGGACCCCAAAAGACTTGATTTCTTGTTCAGTAGATGAGGGTACAACTCCCTCACCTTTACAACCTCCATCCACTTTTCCTTGCTTGGCTTAGTGCCTTTCAGCCCAACTCGAAGGTAGTCAACAATTCCCCTCTTTGATACTCTTGTCCTCCTGTCAAGAATTGTATCTTCTTTGAGCTCATCCAAAAATTCTGGCGAGAAATATTCAGTAGAAGGTGGCTGAACATCACTTCCTTGATCATAGATCAAAGGTGGCTCATACAAACATATTTTTTCAACATAATCAACTGAATGTCTTACTGGCTCAAGAAATCAAACCACTTCTTACCAAGCCCCTTTCATGGTGACTTTTCACGCTAAACATCTTCTTCTTGTGAATCATATAGACTCACATCAATGATGGAATCTTTGGTTCCATTCTCGCCAGTATTTTTATCCTCTTGCTTCAAATTCTTGGGATAATTGGTTAGATGCAGTGTCAAAAATTGGGCAATGAGATTTCCCTTCTTCTAGCAATGTGTGCAAATCTTTTGCATATTCTGTGCAAGTCGCCTTTGCTTTGACTATTTCCTATATGCTTTCATTCTCTTCCAGCATTTTGAAACTTTATGGTTACACAAACCACGATAGGAACATCAACTCTTTCTCCCATTCATGCATGCAGATTTGTCATGCTTAACATAATCATAAACAACTTGACTATGGGAAGAATTATACCTCGAATGTTGCTTTGCATGTCCATATTTTTTACCTTCTTGAGAAGATGAACTTGAAGAGTTTCCAACTCTCTTTTGAAGACCAACATTAGTGTTCATGTCACATGTGATAGTCACAAAACTCTCTATTCTTTCTCGCCAAAAGATGTATGTCTACAAACATCTGTTAGAAAATTATATACTATAGAGAAATGCAACACATAAAATATGCAGAAAATATAAGCACACAAAACATATAATACCAGAGAGACACAGATATACGTGGTTCACCCAGTTTGGGCTACGTCCACCCTGAACAGCCAATCCTTCCTTTCTATTATCCAAAAAAAATTGAAGAGACAAAACCTACAGTAGATCCACTGTAATATCCTCTATTCTCTCTCACAGTCTCCCTATCTATTTCTCGCTCTGAGAATACACCCATAATACACAGCCACAATACAATACCCTCATATATACAAGGGGGTTGCCTTCTAGGAAAAAAACCCTAAACTAAACATAACTTCTACCGTCAGATCATCTGCCTATGAACAACCCAGATTGACTAGAAATTACTATACTTTTACAAGGCAATTTTACATCTATTTTTAGCTTGGCGCTGTTGGCCAAAACTCCTCAACAGTGGGGGTTCCAAAAAGCACCCCCCGGACCCCCCACAACAGCTATTAATTACTTGGGCGGTGTTGCCGCCCATTTTGTGTACAGGGGTCCAATGCTATGATACAAAGTAAACAAGATAATCAAGCTCCACACCCAACAATCTCCCACTTGGAGACTGATTGTAGCAACTCCACCGCTGCTTCATTTGTTGGACAATGACTCCTCTTTGGACCTGGCTATTCTTCATCTTCATCGTCATCCTTGAAGACCAATTGAAACTGAGCACATTCTCAGTTTCTCCCTGGTTACAACTTTTGTTAGCATATCTGCAGGATTTTGGCTAGTGTGTATCTTTTCCAGCTTCAGCTCTCCATCTTCCAATACTGACCATATGAAATGGTACTTGAGATGTATGTGTTTAGTCCTGGAATGAAATGCTGAGTTCTTTGCAAGATGAATAGCACTTTGGCTATCACTGTATAGTGTGCCCATATCATGCTTCTTACCCAATTCATCCATAAACCTTTGTATCCAAATCATTTCTTTACTAGCCTCTGTAGCAGCAACATACTCGGCTTCTGTTGTTGAAAGTGCAACAACACTTTGGATTTTTGAAACCCAACTGACAATTGTTCCACCTATAGTAAATACATATCCTGTAGTGCTCCTCCTGTTATCTCTGTCACCTACCATATCTGCATCAACATATCCCTGTAGAGCAATGTTTGAACCACCAAATCATAATTCTTGATTTGTGGTACCTCTCAAATATCTGAGAATCCATTTTACTACCATCCAATGTTCTTTTCCTAGATTATTCATGTACCTGCTTACAACTCCCACTGCATGTGCAATATTAGGCCTTGTGCAGATCATTGCATACATTAAGCTTCCAACTACTGATGCATATGGAACTTTAGACATATAATCCATGTCTTCTTAGGTCTTTGGGCACATCTCCTTGCTAAGTTTGAAATGGCTAGCAAAAGGTGTACTAACTGGTTTTGCATTGTGCATATTAAATCTTTTCAACACCTTTTCTATGTACTCATTCTGAGATAGTGTTAATTTGCGATTTTTCCTATCTCTAGCTATCCTCATACCAAGGATTTGTTTTGCAGCTCCCAAATCCTTCATTGAAAATGAATTTTCCAATTTTCTTTTGAGCACATTTATTTCCTGCATGTTAGACCCTGCAACAAGCATGTCATCTACATACAATAACAATACAATATAGCTACCATCATTTTTCCTTTTTAGATAAACAAAATGATTAGAGTGACATCTAGTATAACCTTGTTCAGACATAAACTTGTCAAATTTTAGATACCACTACCTTGGAGCTTGTTTTAAACCATACAAGCTCTTCTTTAGCCTGCACACCAATTTTTTTTTCCCTTTGACCTCATATCCTTCTGGTTACTGCATGTATATCTGTTCGTCCAAATCTCCATGGAGAAATGTTTTCTTTACATCTAACTGTTCAAGATGTAAATCTTCCACTGCTACAAGACTTAAAATAGTTCTGATTGAAGTCATATTAACAACAGGAGAAAGTATTTCATCAAAATCAATACCTTTCTTCCGTTCAAATCCCCTCACCACAAGTCTAGCTTTGTACCTTTGTTTTCCTCCATCTTCTTCCTTCAGCCTGTAAACCCATTTATTCTGCAATGTAGTTTTACCTATAAGCAACCTGACTAAGTCCCAAGTCTGGTTATGCATTAAGGAGTCCATATATTCTTCCATGGCTAGCTCCCACTTCTTCCTGCTTTCAACCTGCATTTCTTCTTCATAACATTCGGGTTCACCAGAATCAGTGAACAATAAATAATATAATGAAGGAGAGTATCATTCAGGGGGTCTACTTATCCTGGTAGATCTTCTAACACCACTTTCAGGTGTTTGAGGTGTTTTTTACTGCTGTGGTGGTTGTTGCTGTTGTGGTTGTTGATTATTATTATTTTTAGGCACCTTTACTTTTTCAGTTATCTCATCAAGAACCGTGTATTCCTTGCTTTCTTTTCGTGCAACTGATTCTTATACAAGACCTTTTCATTGAATATTACATCTCTGCTCCTAATGATTTTGTGATTTTCATAATCATATAAGCGATAAACAAAATCATTAACACCATATCCAATAAAGGTACGTTTCTTTGATTTTTCCTCAAGCTTTGTTCTATTTTCTTTATTAATATGGACAAAGGCCTCACAACCAAAAGGATTTAAAAAGGAGTAGTTTACCTTTTTACCTGTAGAAATTTGAATAACTGATATATTATTCACTGAGATTCTCCTGATCACACACTATTTTATCTTCATGCACAATACATAATCTCTTCTACCATTGATCATTACATGCGAAAATAAAATCAATTGCATGCACACATTAAAACCATAAAAATTCACATATATGAACACAGAATTTCATGGGAAAGCTTAAAGCTGAAAACCCCCAACTATCTGTATATTATATGTCATAGAGATCATGTAAAAATCATTGTACAAAGCTCCTCACAAGCTCTCAGCACAACCTCCAATTGCTACACACTAATCAAGCTAGATTTAGCAAAACACATGCTCCAATATCTGCCACCTGATAGCCAGCCTCTATTGCATAATCAATGTTGTAGGATGGCTCATTAAATAACTTGAACCACCTGGCTTGTACTGCAAAATCCTCATTGGCTCCTCCAATCAATGTTTGTTGCAAATATGCAATAGTATAGTCACAACTGATAGTTAACCTACTCTTTCACCTATCGCTGCACTGGTCTCCACTGAAACTGTCCATGCACTGAAGTTAACTGATGTATTCTTTATTTGATTAATGAGTTTATAATTAGTGAATTAATTAATAATTAATTCACACCACTCATCACTAGTGTATTAGTCAGTTAGACTAAATACAACTAGTTCAACTATGTTTAGATTAGTTAAATTGAACACAACTCCATTAACTCCTCAATCAACTCCACCAAACTCTCTCACATGAGTTCTAACTGAAGTATCCATGCAATAGCTCGACATAACCCTCAGGAATAGCGTAATTCCTTCTGTCAGCTCCTGTGCCACATCTGTGCACTTAATTGAAGTGCTTCAAGAGAATAAGATAATTTTTATAGTCCAAATATTATTAAGAGCCAATAATATTCGACATATCTATTTTTAGACTGGGAATCTAAAAATAGATTTTGCCCAATATGTCTAAAAATAGAAGTCCATCTATTTTTCCCGACTTGACTAACCATCCAAAAATAGCATCCTGCAACTCATAGAACATGATCCATATGTCTAAAAATAGACAGTCTAAAAATATACTTTGTGCCAAAAATAGCCTGCAGGCCCACTTACTGAAGGCGACTTCTTTCCACTAAGCTCATGATCTTGTTGCAATCTCAACATTACCTGTCCATGCTTCCTTTGGAATACCACCATCCAAGGAACTTGAAGGCCCTGTGTTTATTAGATAAACAACAGTATCTACAACATCTGCCCAAAATTTTAAAGGCAATCCTGCATGCAATCTCATGCACCTTGCACACTCCGTGATTGTTCTGTTCATCCTTTCTGACACACCATTTTCTTGTGGTGTTCTTGGAACTGTCTTCTCTCTACGAATTCCATGCTCTGAACAATACTTATCAAACTCTTTTATGAAATATTCACCTCCATTGTCTGATCTGAGACACTTCAACTTCTTTCCTGTCTCAATCTCAACCAAAGCTTTCCATTTCTTGAAAGTATCAAATACATCAGATTTATTTTGAATACAATAAATCCAAATTTTTCTAGTTGCATCATCAATAAAAGTAACATAATAGCAAGAGACACCGAGAGATGATACCTGAGCAGGTCCCCATACATCTATATGCACAAGCTCTAATTTTTCACTCTTCTGTTCTTTCCCAACTCTGAGAAATCTGACTCTCTTCTTTTTTCCATAAATGAAATTCTCGCAGAAATCTAAACCAACATTCTTCAAACTTGGCAACAAATTTCTTGAGTGAAGAATCTTCATCCCCTTCTCACTCATGTGTCCGAGCCTATGATGCCATAATGCTGCATCTTCTCCTTTGGAAGTTAAAGCATTAACAGAGTTATAAATACCATTGCATAAATACAATGTACCAACCTTTTCACCTTTTGCTATTACCAGGGCTCCTTTGGTGACCTTCCAAGCTTTATCTGTGAAAGTTGTAACACAACCTTCACCGCCTAACTGCCCTATTGAAATCAGATTTTTCTTTAGATCTGGAACATGCCTTACCTCCTTTAATAGCCATTTGTTTCCATTATGTTGTTTTACAAGAACCTTATCCATTCCAACAATTTTACAGTGTTCATCATCACCCAAATGGACTTGTCCAAAATCTCCTTGAACATAGTCATGAAAATATTTCTTATCAGGTGTGGCATGGAATGAAGCCCCTGAATCTACAACCCAAGAATCAGTAACATTTTCGAAAGAAAGAATCAAAGAATCTTGTAACACATCACCTGTCACATTTGCTTCATGATTGTTTTCTTGTTGTGTGTCTCCTTATTTTCCCTTCTGAGATCTATAGTCTTTCTTTAGGTGTCCTTTCTTTCTGCAATTCCAGCACACTATCCCCGATCTGGACTTGGATCTGCCTTTCCTTGATTTACTGTGATATCCATAGCTCTTTCCTCTTTCCATTCTTCTTCCCCTAGACTCTGCACTCAAAGCATTACCTGATGTCTCACCGGAGCTTTTCTGTCGCATTTCCTCGCTAAGGATAGCGACAACATCATCAAACTTTAAAGTACTAGATCCAGAGACAGATTTACTAATGGCCATTACTAAACCATTCCAACTCTCTGGCAATGAGCACAAGAATAACAGAGCTCTAACTTCATCATCAAAGTTTACCCCTACAGAACTTAACTGACTGGTAACTGTATTAAATTCATTTAAATGGTCTGCAACAGATCCACCTTCCAGCATCTTCATATTAAATAGTCGTTTCATAAGAAATACCTTATTTGAGGCCGAGGGTTTTTCATATAGTTTTGCCAACATCTGCATCAAACCCTCTGTTGTTGTTTCCTTCGAAATATTGAAGGCGACTGACGCCGCAAGACACAACCGTACTGTTCCGAGTGCCTTTCTATCGAGAATGTTCCATTCCGCGTCTGTCATGGTCGCCGACTTCTTTGTTTTTCCGCTCAATGGTAGGTACAGATCTTTCTGATACATATAATCTTCCATCTGCATCTTCCACAGCGCAAAGTTTTGGCCGTTAAATTTCTCGACCCTAAACTTACCATCGTCCGCCATTGCTCCCACTCGAACCAGGAACCCTTTTTTCCTGCGAGTTTATCAGCCAAATATACCTTTGGATCTGATACCAGTTGTTAGAAAATTAAATATTACAGAGCAATGAAACACATAAAATATGCGGAAAATACAAGAACACAAAACACATAAAACCAGAGAGACACAGATATACGTGGTTCACCCAGTTTGGGCTACGTCCACCCCGAACAGCCAGTCCTTCCTTTCTATTATCCAGCAAAATGAAAAGACAAAACCTACAGCAGATCCGCTGTAATATCCTCTGTTCTTTCTCACAGTCTCCCTCTCTGTTTCTTGCTCCGAGAATACACATACAATACACAGCCGCAATACAATACCCTCATAAAAGCGAGGGGTTGCCTTCTAGGGCAAAAAACCCTAATCTAAACATAACTTCTACCATCAGATCATTTTCCTAATGAACGGCCCAGATTGACTAGAAATTAATATACTTTTACAAGGCAATTTTACATCTATTTTTAGCTTCAAGGGCTCTGCCCCCAAAAACCCCTGCCAGGGGGGCGCCCCCCCCTTGGAGCCCCCACGACAACGATTAATTACGGGTGGCGTTTCCACCCCTTTTAAGGTACAGGGGTCCAATGCTGTGATACAAAGTAAACAAGATAATCAAGCTCCACACCCAACAACATCTTGCTGCAACATGGGTTTCAAACAATGGTATTCATCTTGAATACAAAATTGACATGTTTGAGGATTTGAACCTGTAACAAAAGTTCTTGTTGGAACTGTCTCAAGTGCCTTCATGGCTGTAGATTTTTCAGCATAAGGTTGAACATAGCCTAGACAAAACTTCTTAGGCCTTTCCTCAAACATAATAGGCTCAATCATGCCTTGTGCATGTTTGCCTAAACCCTTGCCTTCATAGCCCATTTTTAACATCAATTTGGACCCTATACCTCTAGTGTGTTTTTTAAATGAACCTACACATATATCTGAAGAGGAAATTGAAGAAAATTTTGAGTGATT
Organism: Pinus albicaulis; assembly: GCA_034641835.2. Taxonomy (NCBI): domain Eukaryota; kingdom Viridiplantae; phylum Streptophyta; class Pinopsida; order Pinales; family Pinaceae; genus Pinus; species Pinus albicaulis. Next base: position 1,059,094,480 of record CM076574.1, read on the forward strand.
TACCTTTGCTTCAAACATGTGCTTAGTTAAGGTGTCTTGGGCATGATGGAGTTGAATCTCCATCTCATGCATTATTTGAAGAAGTCCTTCTTTCTCTTTCTTCATAGAAACCAATTGCTCATGAAGTCTAGTGCCTTCCCTTACATCTTCATACAGACTTTGCACCATATCCTTCAAGATGTAGAAGTCCTGCTTCGTCTCTTTATCAAAGAGTCTTGAAAAGGAGGAGGATTTAGAAACCTCACTTGATGAAGTTGTCATCACTATGTAAATTAATTAAAGAACTTCAAAAAAATTTCACAAAGCTTCAAAAACAATAGTCAAAGCTTCAAAAATAATTTGGCTATAGATTCAAGTTTTTCTCTGCGGTTTGTATCTCTTCTTCAAGTAGCATATTTTGCAAACAATCCCTCTTGTGCTTCAAGGGTTTCCTTGAGGTCCTTTGGGTAAGGATAATTCTTTCTGCCTTCTTCCTTCTTGTCCCCTTATGGACTTGGCTAGTAGTAGCTCCCCTTCACCTTTAGCAAACTCAAACTTGTAAGCATCAGTCAATTTGCAAACAGTTAAATTATTTGCACTATTAAACACACTTCAAGTCAAACAAGAAACCTAGCGCTCTGATACCATCTGATCTGAAATGGGTGGCTGGCTTGTTATTCTATGAAATCCCCTCTCACTGAATTAAAGAAATTAAGATCTTGCTTATACTTGATTCTGCGGTATTGAATTATTGATTTAGGTGTATGTGTTTTAATTGTTTTAAGTATTTATGTGTGAGGAATTAAACATTTATTTTTGCTGATTAAAAGCATGTACAACAAGCATAAATTTCAGAAAATTAATCATCAACACATAACAACAAACATAATAAAGGAGTTCACCCATATGTCTTGGGCTACGTATCCTTAAGCCTTCGTCGATTGACTTGGCTCTTTGGGATTAAGATGGAAATTTTCTTTTACAAGTTACTACTCAACTCCAATGGTTGTTTGAACTTTACCAATGGGTTTATATTACCATCATACCCCTAGAATTACTACTAAATCTCTTGAAATGGACCCAGGTTCCCTTAGGCTTGACCTCTTTTGTTAGTGTCCTTAAGCTTCCTTGAGCTTCTATGTGGAAAAAACTCTCTTAGAAGTCCTTTTCTGTTCCTTAAACATTTTCTATTATCTCCAACATATATTATTCATCCAAAATAGGTTTTTCATTTGCTCCAAATGAGCTTCTTAGCTCCCCAGTCGAAGACCTCATCACTGGTATTTTTGGGCTCCCCGAAACTTCTCTGTGGCTTATTCAGCTCTAGAAGTCTCCAAATGGCTCTTAAAATCCATCCAATGGATTCATAATGTCCAAAATAGTTAGAATATACTATTCACTTGCTGAAATTAGCCTCTGGCTGCTCTGGCTATGCCTCCAACACTTGGTGACACCTTGTGGCTCTAGGCTCACTAAAAAATTATTTGTAGCATCTCAGCCCTAGAAAGTCTCCAAATGCTTCTAAAAATACCATAATTGGATTCAGAAGGTTCAATATAGTCATAAATGACTACTGGTTTGTTGAGAATGGCCTATTGCTGCCCTGGCTAAGCCTTATTCTCTTGCTGACTCCTGGTGGCCCTAGTGGCCCTTGGAACTTCTCTGAAGAAAAATCATGCTTATAAGTCCTCTACTGGCTCTGAAAACTTTATCAATGGCTCTAGAATTCTCAAGATAGTCAAAATTGACTATTGGTTTCTTGAGAATGATCTCTGGGTGTCCTGGCTAGGCCTCATTCTCCTGTTGGCTTCTGGTGGCCCTAGTGGCCCTTGGAACTTCTCTGAAGAAAAATCATGCTTAGAAGTCCTCAGCTGGCTCTAGTTACACCTAGGAAAGCTCCACTAAAAGTGGAGAACTCAACTTAACTGGAGTCAAAATAATGACTTCCGCCTAAAATTAGGCACACTTCCAAACCTTCGCCGAATAAACTGTGGAATTTAAATTGACTGTCGGAAGGTTGGACACATGTCATCCCACCCCGCGGTTACAATTATGGTTGGCAGAACCCATGGTAATAACTTTTGATAAGGTTTTAAACTGGAGTTGAATTTGTGGTTAAGGAAATCGTTGGAGAAATGGGCGATAATCGTTGCATGTGATAACATGACATAACACTTTCGGAGTTGTAATAACTGTGGATCGACTGTTGTAACATTTGTTTGAAAGCGTCACCAGCTAGCTGAACAAACGCTACGAGGGGACCACTAGTGGGTTGGCACCATCGGTGGTCCCCAACCCCATCTTTACGTGTATTAAACTTCAAGTAAACCGGCAATCAATGTTAGTTAAGAACCAATGTGCAGCTCGGGTAGTGGAGTCGTGTGGCTGCTCTGTCGAAGGTCACGGGGTCGAGCCCTGCGGGACATCTTCCAAAATTTTTAATGCACAGTTGTAGGGCCATGTGGTGGCCTTAGGGCTAGCCACGTGGTAGCTTTTCATTGGCTCATCCCACAGTACATCAAATAAAAACCTGACAATTCTCAACATCTGATTAGTCTAGAAGGAATATTCCAAAGGAATATTTTGAGGAATATTCTAGGAATATTCCAAGGAATATTCTAGGAATATTCCCTAGAATATTCCTTTTTGCTGACTGTTCCAATGCCGAGTCAACCCTGGTCAATTGTCAAAATTTTCAGTTTACTGGGCTTTTCAAAACGTGATAACTTCTTCATATGGTGTCGGTTTTTTGAACCATTCACGGTGCTCGAATCAGGAAGACGAGATCTATCTGGTTGCTCAGATTTGGAAAAAATTTGAACACTTTCAAATTTGAGCTATCACTTAGGTCCTGGTCCAAATCTGATCACTTGCACACACGTACACCTAATGTGAAGAGCGCTTGGTTTACATCACCAAGCCAAGACATAAACATCGTAATTAATTTATCTACCTCATTGAGCCTTTGTTTATCACTCTTCACCCTTTTCGTGTCATTTTTGACTTTCCATCATTGCGCTTCGAAGGCATTTATCTTAGAGACTCCAAGATCTTCACCCTAATTTTATGTTAGGAAGAATTACTCCACCGCGTAGGATCCGAGTTAGTCCTCCGCCGAGTCCCCATACCAAATTTGATTCTAGTTCATCAGGTTCTTCCTCTGATTCCAAACCTGGTTCCCCTCCACTTCATACAATCATCATGTTAGGCACCAATGGAGGTGTTGGCTTGAGGGGTCCTAACCCAGGTTCAAATTTTATGGATAAACCAACAAACCCTCCAACTACTAGCCCTTTCGGAAGTGATCTGCTTGCATAGACCAAAGTCTCCCCAGAAGCATTATGGGGGGTGTTGGAATCAGGTTTTCACACCTTGAGAGATAAATTAATGAAGTTATCCTCAATAAAATGCAATGTGAACTTATACATATGCACGCACCAATATATAGCAGACTTAAAGATAACGCACGATCGCTAACAGAATAACATATAATTGATGTTTGCTTCAACGTAGATAAGCATAATAGAATTCTATCTGAATCTTAACAAATGAAAACACTTAACAAATCTATTAATCATCAATAATCATGCATGATCGGTTCAAATATCCTTGCACAATGATTAACAATTAAACATACAATGCGATCTTAACAAGCATAAACAATAAACAATTCATATGCATAACACAGTGAACTTCGCCAAAACTGTTATTTCTATTATCTTTAGATTTGTCAATCAATACGTCAACTATTTCTTTCAAAACCATTATAAAACCCTTTTACACACATAGCCAGCGGAGTTCACATATAGCCATGACTAGGTCTCCACGCACACAAATAGTAGGAGCCTCTTAACCCAACCCAAAAACCCTTACAAATGCATAAACTTATTCGAACATCAATAATTCATTACATTCATTTATTACTTAGCTTAGACATACTCTATCTATTTATATACGGCTAGCACGCATATAATATGGTCTCAAACCATGGTTTGAGGCCCACAATTTACATTTAAGCCCCTTTACATCAAAATTAGGGACTTTAACCCATCCCAAAGCCCATTGACTCCATTTGCGAAGCGCGCACATACAAAAATACAAAAATTGTCTTCGTAACTTGTGCCTCAGAAGAACCCGCTCCAACAGGCCTCGACCACAAACATGTGACTCATCCTGAGTCACTGAGGCATTGGCTCCTTAGTCTTAGCATAAAGTGTCTTGACAGAAGTTTGGAGAGGGAGCACTAATTCGAGACTTTGTGCTCCTACACTTTGTGCTTGCTGAACCATATTTTCGATAGTAGGCCCCTTAGCGACCATCTCTATGCTGCATTGATTCTGCTGAATGATCTTTAGGGTTTTGTCCAATGTATGTGATAATTAAAGTGCTTCTTTTGCCTAGGGTTGAATATTCTCCTTAAGTACCTATTCCTTCCATCACAAGTCTGCAATCTTCGTTTGAATTGTTCGGCCATGTTGCAGAGGAGTGAGGCGCTGTGTGAGGACCAATGTAGGCACCACTATCTTGATTTCTTCAAATTGTTTCTCCTTCTGGTTGAGTGCTTCGCATAGCTTTCGCACTACCAGATCATTTTGGTCAGAAGCCCAAATATCCATAGCCTCGTTCAATAAATTATCACACTTAGTGATTGCAGCAACAATACTGTCCGTTGCCTCATTTAATTCTGCTTCTCTCTGTGCGTGAACCTCCAGCGGTGTCTCCCATTGAAATTTTTTTTGGAGATCCATGATCTACTGCTCTTAATCTGTCCAGATGGTGCGTAATTTTGCATGACCTGCTTTTACTGTAGCAACCAATCCTTCCAACTTTTCATCGGGCGTAATTGTGGCCAGGATAGTTAGAATGTCTTGGTAGACTTGATTGATTTTATCTTCCAGTGCAACGCACTGGGCCTCTGCTTCTCTGTAAGATGATTATGCTTGTTGTTGTTGTTGGTGTGCTTGTTTGACTTGCTACTAGGCATCCCTGGTCTTCATCTGCACAGACACTTCATGGTATTGAAGTTCATTTGTGGTCACTTAATGTAGAAGATCTAATTCACCCACAGGAAACACTGAAAGATTAACATGTACATCACTTGTACCAGTGAATTGGACACACTAGTTAGTGTCCATTTGAATTCCGAGAGGAAAAATCGTTCATCCCTTGATGTTGATAGGTTAACATCCAATGGTTGTGCACTCATGACTGGTGTGCTGGTCCGACTAGCCTGAATCACACTCTCTTGAATCAGGCTCACCTAAAATTTCAATTTCTATAACCCGACTTGTACAATCTCCAAGTCTGACTTGTATTGGACTTCCATGTCGGTTCATCGATCTTCTCTCATAGATGTGACATTGTTCGCGATTTCATTGAGGTCATATTCTGTGAGCGTCAGGACCTCCTTCCCAGCCTTCTTAGATCCTTTCTGCTTTTTGCGTGATCCACTAGTGGTCTGAGAGCCACACTTAGTGACTTTAGATGTCTCAACTTCTTCAGTTTCTTTGGGTGCAGACCCATTTTTCTCGGTCACCGTTGTGGTGTCAACAGTTTCTCCAGTTGTGGTAGGGGTTGGTTCCTTCTCTATGGGATTCTCTGTAACCATTGCTATCATAGTCTCTGTAGGTTTCTCAGTGGATTTATCTATAGATTTTCTTGTTGGAGTGTGCTTCTTCATTGGTGTAGGTGGGGTCAACCAGGCCGATGACCATTCTGTTGTCACTCTGATTAGATCATCTTTGGTCACCAAATAGGGCAGCTCATACCACACACCCTCTACAGTGCCCTTGGCGCGTATCTGTATATTATGAAATGTGGCTTTGAAATCCGTGATAGTTTTATATTGATCATATAAGGTGGGTGACAATCGTGGCTTTGAATGCATTGCTTGGTTTAGTGTTGCATCATATATTATATTTTTTTCTTCCACGCGCACCAGGTTCAATGAGTTCCATAAAGTTGCGTAGCGCATAGATTCACATATGTTATCTTCAATTTTAGGGAACTATGTATCTTTAGGGGTTTTCCATACAATTAGTGCAATTAGTAACAAAAACCAAGATTATTGGAAGGGCTTTCCTTCCTTCTACGCTTCACGTACAGTCTATAGAAATTCCTTGCACAGGTACCTACACTAGTTGTATATGACACCCTTTTCACATCTTCTGGCAAGTGCAATCACATGCGTAGGAAACTCCTTGGGCCTGCACTTACGCATCATCTTGCAAGCCAAGATGAGCTTACCAAAATGAATGTTGGGGTCATTGATCTCCTCCACAACGAACCCCCAAGTCTTGTGCGTGACATTATATTTCTTCTTGATTTGGTCTACAACCACCTTCTCTTGCGCTTTACCTCCAAAATCCATAATAGGGTCAGGTCCCTTAGCAGGCAGATGTGTTATTCTATGAATCAACTCTGCATCAATCAATATGCGCTCTCCCAACCACAACACATCATCATGGACCAACACCAACAATTTTCTGATGCAAATATCATTAATGGGGCTGCACCCAAAATGAGGGAACTGTAAAAATTTGAGCAGGCCTTCCTTATGCAAACCTAACATTCCCCTCTTTGGCTCAAGGCACACCACGCCTCCTTCATATGTAACTTGCTCCAGATAGAGCTCTGACATGAGATCAGGGAACTTCTCGACATTCGCAATGTCCCAGTCATCAAACCTTAGTTATGGAATCTTCGCGAGAAGATCCCCTTCCATTGGGAAATTCTCCGTGATCAGAGGTACTTGGATACTCGCGCGCACTTTATCCAAGTCTTTACATGCCTTTATAGTGGGTTTTTGTGGCACAATATAAGTAGGTAGCCACGAGAAAGGGTCTACTTCAACAACTTCTTTGTCTCCTTCCTCAATTGTCTCTACAACTTCTTCCATGGGCCTTTTCATTTTCTCTCCCGTGGAATGGCGCAGTCTTGGGGTCTTTTCTCTGGGAGATCTGCACATTCCAGAGGATTTCCCCTTCTTCTTTTAGGATGGTTCAGGGGTTTCCATAATAGGAACTTCCGGTACAGCAGGGTCATCACCCGGTCTTGTGGCTCTCATTTCACCCTGAATTACGTACCCTAGCCCTATTCGGTGCAATGTGTCCTCAAACCCTGGATCCAGACCACATAGATGCAGCAAATGCAATGGAAAACACAAAGATCAAAGAATAAAATCACTGAGAATGAAAAGGGAACTATTGCAAGCCCATAGGTCATATTTATACTTGTGACACATCTTCAATGGCTCCTTGTGCATTAATGAGGCTCCATTACTAACAAAATGATCCCAAATCTAGAAAAATCCCTTCATTAAATGCATCCTATATGCTCCAAGAAATGGTAATAAATATTTCTTATTCAGGTTTACTCCTCGAACAACTAATTTTTGACACCCCTACATGCCCGTCAATCTCCTTGCGCAAATACTGCGCGTGTGTAGCACCTTACTGCGAATTTTCCATATCATTTGCGCAGGTCTGATACTCCAACCATATAGTCATTTGGTCAACACAGGGCTCGTCCTTGTACAGATTTAGACGACTTCCATTGACATATCCTAGGAGGTATTTACCACTAAACGTGGCCAGGCACACTGCTCCTCCATCGGTGATTTCCTTAACAACATAGGGGCCTAGCCAATGCATATTCAATTCCCCTGGGTGGCACACAAAATTGTTGCTATATAGTAAGACCTAACCATCCTCCTTAAACACCTTTTTCCTGATATGTTTGTCATGCTAGGATTTTACGCGTGCCTTTTGAACCTGCTGGTGATAATTTGCAATACACTGATATTGTTCCAGAGCAAGTAATTGCGATAAATGGTCTTCTAGAGCATGTTCTTCAGCCATATTGGTAAATTATCTAATGCGCAGACTAGGAACAATGAACTCCATGGGAAACACAGCCTCTTGTCCATATACCATCCTGAAAGGTGTGTTTCCAGTCAAATTCTTGTAATTAGTCCTATATTCCAAGAGAACTGTTGGCACTTACTCATCCTAATCATTTATGTTAGTATTGCATACATTAGTGAGCGTGGTCTCCAAGATCTTATTGAAATATTCGACTGCACCATTTTCCTAAGGATGATAGGGAGAGCTCTTTTGATGACGCATATTGAATTCTTTAGTCAAGGCTTCGATAGTGTCATTAACAAAATGCCAGCAAAATGCGTACCCTGATCGATAATCAGAATCTTAGGACAACCAAACTGAGTCACTACATTCTCAAAAATAAACTGCGCAATAGTATCATCAGTACAATCCTTCACTAGTTTGGCTTCAGCTCATTTGGTTACATAATTTTTCGTAGTGATGATGAGGCACGCACCAGTCTTTCTTCCTGGAGAATTAATAGGGTCCACGAAATCATTAGCCCACTTCTCAAAATCTTGTAGTGCCATCTACAGATTCAAGGGGATCTTGTCCCTATGCGAAGGTCTTTCTATCCTCTAACAAAGATCACATGTGCGATAATGCGCATAGGCATCATTGTGCAGTGTGGGCCACCACAACCTAGCTCACAAATTCTTCTACACAGTGGCCTTACTTGCATAATGACTACCAACAACTTCTCCATGAGCTTCATTTAGAATTTCATGCCTTTCACACTCCAGGATATACCTTCGTAGGACCTCATCCACACCTAATTTATACAAATGTCCAGCAATAATTGTGAAGTCGACTGCACACACCACAAGTTCTTTCTTCTACTCCTCAAGCACGCGACTAGTAGTAAAAAATTAAATGATATCAGGGAAATGATCATCAACCACTTTTATCACAAAAAATTGCGCATCTAGAAATCCATCATCCAAATTTGTGGGCTCTTCTCTTGTTTCAATGCATGATAGATGGTCTAGCCCAATATTCAGTCATCCTGGTTTCACCATAATTCGAAATCATATTCTTGGAATAACAGCAACCACCTGCAGATATTCCCCCCCAACACAGGTTTGTTGAGTAGGTACTTCAAAGCAGAATGATCAGTGAACATTTTAAAGTGACCTCCTAACATATAGTGGCAGAATTTCTGCATCGCATATGCCATTGCTAGCCCTTCAATTCCCATGGTTGAGTAATTCTTCTCTGCGCTTGGCAGGTTTCTACTGGCATAAGAAATAGGGTGATCAATTTCTCCTACCCCTGGTTGTGCTAGTATAGGTTTGAGTGTAATACAGGAGGCATCCACATGTACATGAAATTCCTTGGACCAATTTTGGAAGACCAGGATGGGCTTAGCGACCATATTTTTCATGAGTAGCTCAAAAATATTATGGTAGTCCTCATCCCAGTAGTATGTTGCATCCTTCTTTAGAAAATTTTCAATGGGCGCAGTTATTAGTCCATATACCTGAATAAACTTTCTGTAGTACCCAGTATGCCCCAATATTGAGCGCAACTACTCAATATTCTCAAGTACTTCCAAATTGACGATGAAAAAAATCTTGGTAGGATCCACTATCAATCCTTGCTGGCAGACAATGTGTCCCAACAGTATTCCAAAAGGTACACAGAAAATAAAATTCTTCAGATTCTATGGTATCTGACATTTCCTACAAGTATGCAACATTAAGCACAGATTTGACACATGCTTCTTTACCAATCCAAAGACAGTCCAATACCTCCAAAAACGTATGTATGAATTCTTTAAAAGAAGCAACTACCATGTGCGAGAAAATTGTAGGAGAATTATTCAATCCAAAGGGCATAATTGTATATTGGAAGGATCGCCATTCAATAGAAAAAGTGGTCTTAGTCCTATATTCTGGTGCAATTCGGATCCGATGATAGCCTGAAAACCCATCTGTAAAATAATATGCTTCTTAACCTCCAACATTATCCAAAATTTCATCTATGAATGGAGTTGGGAATTGATCATGCACACAAGCATCATTCGGTTCGTGCAGATCAACATAGATCTTGATTTCTCCCTTGGTATTTTTATCCTGCACAACCATTGGACTTACCTAGTCAGATTCTTCCATAGGCTCGATGATGCCTGCTGCCACCATTTTCTCCAATTTTTCTTTCACTTTTTTCTTATATCCGGGGTTCAACCTATATGGACGTTGTTTTTGTTGGGTGTGGAGCCTGATTATCTTCTTTGTTTAGATGTATCATGGCATTAGACCCCTATTCTTAATGGGGTGGAAATGCCACCGGTTATTGAATGCTTCCTGGGGGGTCTTGGGGGGGGGGGGGCGCGGTTGTGACTTTATGGAGCCCCCCCTAGTGGGGGGTTTCGGGGGAAGTGCCCCTGAAGCTAAAATAAGATGTAAAATTTCCTTGTAAAATATTTTAATTTCTAGTCAATCTGGGCCATTCATTAGGCGAATGATCTGATGGTAGAAGTTATGTTTAATTTATGGGTTTTTTCCCTAGAAGGAAACCCCTCATTTTGTATGAGGGTATTGTATTGCGGCTATGTGTTGTATGTGTATTATGAGCTAGAAACTGAAAGGGGGACTGAGAGAGAACAAAGGATATTACATTGGATATGATGTAGGTTGTGTCTCTTCATTTTTTGGAATAATAGAAAGGAAGGACTGGCTCTTCGGGGTGGACATAGCCCAAATTCGGTGAACCACGTATATCAGTTTATCTCTTGTTTTATATATTTTCTGTGTTTGTGTTTCTGCATATTTTATGTGTTCCATTTCTCTGTAATATATACTTTTTCTAATAGTTTTATGGGGCAGGCATCAGACTTTAATGTGATTTTCATCACTCCGAGGTCCCTAGTTATTCCCTTCAACTTTGAAAATTTTGTAGGGAACAGATCCTAATATTCGGTTAGAAACTCAACAACCTTGCCTACTTCATCACCATCCCAATATTCTCCAATATTTGCTAACTTAGGTTGTTATTCAGTTCCAATATTCACATGTCTTAACTTTAACAACTTTTTCACTTCCAACGAGGTGATTGAGGGCCCAACCACTGTATGTTGCCCTTCAGATTCAGGAATCATGATATTCCTTGGATCCTCATAATTTTTTTCTATTGTCACATTTCTGAAATTCATAATGGCTTTCATCTGTGCATCCCAAGCTGGTGGAATGAACTCAATCATAGGCTTAGTGGAATCAAATATTACTTCTTAAATGTTATGCAAGTCTTGACCAACTATTTCAGACCCATTTTCAAAGCTAAAGTTAATAATAAAACTGTCTATCAGTGAAGGCCACTCGTTAGTGCCTCTACGCAACCCTGTCTCCAAGTACCATTTAGTAGACACCTTTCCCAATGTGTGAATAAACATATGGACCCATTTAGGTCTTGTTTCTTACCTGATTCCACTTGGCCAAATGGCTGCACGGATCCTCTTTTCCAGAATAAACATCTTCCATTTTAATTATGGGACATTCAAACTAAAACCTCATCATGCGCGCACATTCCTCCCAGTTTCCCATATTATCCTTTTGTGTTTCCCTCCATCTTGTTGGAGTAGATTGCAAGCCAAGATCCAAATCATGGAATATCTCTCCTTCAGGCATAGTCTTTTCCATCTCTCCGATAAACATGTTTACATCAGTTGAGCCATCATAGTGCGGTAAATCACATACCTTCGAGGTAATACATTGTAGAGCTCGGGTCACACGATTATAGTGCAACACAGACACCTCATGGGGCTGGTTCTTCGAATTCTCTAGTTCTTCATCAGAGTTTAAAAAATAAGAACTACCCTTCTCCCATTTAAGGTTCCCCCTCTGTTGTTGGATTAATCTAGTCTTCCTCGCGCAAAGTTAACTTATAGATTTGATTGATCTCATCCTCAGCACACACTGGTCCAGTATACCTTTGACCTTATACAAGATCTAGGGGAATGATTACCCTAACTCCATTGCTCTCAAATTCCAGTCTCCTTTTCTTGAGATTGACAACACTATCCCCTCAATGGAAAAATAATCTAGCGGTGCGGATAGGGATCAGTATCAGCTACAATTTGTATGACTTCAAAGTCTGCCATCACCTTAACACCTTCTATATTAACCACAATTTTTGACAACCTCCCCAAAGGAATGATATTCTACTGATTGTCCATGCACACTTGGATAGTAGACCATTCCAGCTTTGGCTCTCCCATGCACTGCCATGTTTGTTTAGGTAGAACATTAGCATCTGATCCCAGATCAAAAATAACTTGTTCCATTTCATAAGCACCAATATGCACAGTCATATACATCTCCCTACTCGTTCTTTTCTTGTTCTTGTATATTTTATTCACTGCTCGATGTTCTTTCTGTTGGTATCCCTAGAGACAATCTTGAGTTGCAGGAGACCAGTGCCTAGGACATCTTAAAAATAGGAGGTTATCTTATATCAAATTTCACTTTGAGGGGACCTACAGAAATATAACTTCTGTAATATTGATTTATTTTGTGGTTATAGATAACAGTGGGAGAAATGGTGCTAGATTTGATGTACGTTGGACATAACTCAGAATGGGCTTGAGGCCATATGAAAATCGGTTGTTGTGAATGGGCCATATTTGAAACTAGTGAACAGACCTTAGGCATAAAGTAGGTAAAGGCTTAGATGAATAGAGAAGGGGAGTTTGATGGAGGCCAACTTATTAAGTATTAAGAATCTGCCCTTCTCAGACTCAAAGAAGAAAGTGGTTGTTACGTGATTTATGGAACAACAATCCTGCATCGAGCCCAATTAAGATGGCCAAGTGATTAACTCATGAGTAGCATTTTCCAACAACGAGATATAGGTAAATTCATTTATTAAACATCAGTGACCAACATTCCTAGCACAAGATATTAGAAGAAGCATTCATCGAAACAAAAATAGAGAGTTAAAAAACACATTAAAGATACATACATACTATTCAAAAGTCAAAATGGAATCCATTTGCAACAAGTCATTAATATATTGTCTTCTCAAAACAGATTTTCAAGATATGCATTTATAGCTTATCACAATCATTACAAAATGGGATATACAATATCTAAACTTAGAAACTTCCACGAAAAGCAGAACCCTTCTATCTCTGTTGAGTTTGCTCTTTATAGGTTTAACATTCAAGGCCATTAGCCAGATATTTCTCAGATGGATATTCTCTCTTGATCTTGTTGTTTCCTATCAAAATAAAAAATGATACGACATAACTGTATCATATCAATAGCACTACTCTTTGACACTAATTACAACAAAGACATAACAATAAAACAATACTTAGGGTGAAATCAAGATTTCACCCGAGTTTACAATGTAACTGAAACTAAAAAAGAAAAGTAAATAAAAGGCCACATGGGCTTGATCCTGACATTTTTAACGAGGACAACGAGAAGTGGTAGAATCCCCCGATTTACTTGGATGCGCTTAAGAAGCAGAAGAGCCAGAGTTGCATGGCGGTTGAGGTGGCAGTTGCTGCGAAGTAGATGGAGCTAGAGGTTGTGAATAATTATACCATCTTTGCAATATAACATTTGCGGGAAGAGGTACAGAGCTAAAAAGCTCGAACAATGCCCGAAGCTGATTCAACTCGGAGTAACTAAGGTGAGCAACGAATAACCTCTTGACCATGGCAAGGAGAAATAACTCCTTGCGTAATGCTACCACCAAGGTCTCAGCTTTCAAGTGAAAGGTCTTCTCCAATGTCAGATATGCCTTGCACTTGATCTCGGATAGCTTCTGATCATAAGTGGTCTAGGGGAGAAAGGCCCCTATCTAATCCCAGCGTGGAGGGAGACTGACTTCCACTAAATTACCTTATTCTCGATCAAAGACATCCATCAAATTTTTCACGAGTGCCAAGTATCTCGATGATTTTACTTGTGCTTCCTCTCTTTGAATCATTTTGGTGACCTCCATAATGGTTTTGAACCGATCGACCACTCCGCACATGCCCAATTTGGATTATTCGGATGGGTGTTAGATAATGTGTCCCGATATTTTCTCCTGGTGTCACCACATTCTCATCCCCTTCCCTTGCAGTGGCCTCCAGCGCAGGAAAATTCGGATTGATCCCGATTTATGCGAGAGCAGCCAGAATAAACACATAACCATAAATACGGAGATGCGATTAAAATATGTACTTAATTTCATTAATATCAAATAAGCGAAATTTGCACAGGACAATGGAAATAAAACTAGATGGGAGCAGTAGCTATCTACAAGGAGAAGAGATGTGGTGGCTACGGAACTTGCAGGCGGGTTACAATGAGGCTCGGGGAGCCTGTTATTATTGAGAAACAATGGAGAACCCTAAACCTCCCAAAAACCTAACCCTAGGAGATGAAGCGCCAAAACTATGGGCCCCGTTTGCGTAAATTGGTACATCAACTTCCCGGGGACGTAACTTTGGCATATGATCTTAGTTTGACGTGCACAATACCTCGTTAGAAAGATCTATCCGAGAACTACAACTTTTGAAGTGAGCAACATCGAAGGAACTTCCACGTTGCTCCCTGTTTTCCCAAAAAAAGTCGTTTAGGGCCTCAAAACAGCTCCGAAAGTTTAGGACCCAAAAAACTGCTAAAAATAGTAAACTGTGCTACAATTAAGGAACTGAAAAACTGAAAGAAACAATGGTGGGGCCCAAGTGGAATAGGCGGGTGAACACCAATATCCACCTGGATCATTCCTCCCTCCTTAGGAAGCGATGGTCCCCATTGCGTTGAGTTCCTCCATGAGATGAGGAAATTCTGTGAACTTGGTCCCTGGTGAACCACTTTCCTTGGTGCGAGGAGTTGTGACTTTGACAACTTGCGTCTTTGGAGTTGGATCTGCTGTTGACGAGTGTTCTTGATTTGCATGTCCATGATACAATCGGTGGTGGCCTGTTCCATGCAGTCTGGGTTTAACTCTGTTGGTGTGAGTTGTTCTGCAATGTCCGAGGTGTCCAGTAGAGGTGGAAAGTAAGGACGAAGGCGATCCACATTGAAGACTGGGTGCAGACCAAGGAATGGTGGAGTACTAAGCTCGAAGGCATTGTTACCTACAGCCTTGGTGATGGTGTACGGCCCGTATCGGAGCGGGCGAAGCTTGCGGTGAGGTCCAGTGAGGCGCTCCTTCTGCAAATGTAGCCATGCTTTGTCGCCCACCTGGAAGTGGTGTGGCACCCGGTGTTGATCATGGCGCTGCTTGTACTTCGCATTGGCTCTGTCCAATATATCATGAACCTGTTGGCGGATGTGTTGAATGCGCTTGATGAAGCTACTTGCTTTGTCAACTTCAGACTGGACATGAGCTGAATCGGCCTGAGCAGCTGCGAACGGCATGGCTATGTCAATGGGACATAGTGGCTGGAATCCCAAGCCCACCTGAAAGGGGCTATGGCCAATTGAACTGTGGAGAGCCCGGTTATAACTGTGTTGTACATAGGGGAGGCTCTTGTCCCATGTGCGTGGATGCTTTGAGTTGTACATGCGCAGAATGTGTACAATCATTCTGTTGACTACCTCTGTCTGGCCATCTGTTTGGGGATGGAAAGCTATGGACTTGGTGAGCTTTGTGTCCAACATTGACCATAGGCTGGACCAAAATGTGCTGAGGAACCTGCTATCTCGATCTGATATGATAGACTGTGGGATCCCAAAGTGCACCCACACTCGTTCAAAGAAGAGTTTAGCAGTGGCTTCTGCTGTGATATTCTTCTTACAGGCCGCCATGATGGCCATCTTCGAAAATCTGTCAACGACCACGAAAACACAGTCATTTCCATTCTTAGTAGAAGGCAGGCCCGACATGTAATCCATGGAGATGGATTCCCACGGTCGACTAGGGGTAGGTAGTGGAGTATATAGGCCTTGCTTCTTGATGGTCGGTTTAGCAATGGCACAAGCAGTGCAGGATCTGATGTGCTTCTCGACATCCTTTCGAAGGTTCGGCCAATAGAAATACTTCTGTAGTATTGCTACTGTTTTCTCGACCCCGAAATGCCAAGCGACTCGACTGTAGTGTGCTTCCCATATCATCTTGGCACGCTCGCTTGAAGGAACACAAAGGTGTCCCAGGTGACATAAAAGTGCATCTTGGAGGTGAAAATTTGGAACTTACGTGCCCCCCAAGAGTGCCTTGTAAGTGTGGCCGAATTCTGGGTCACTCTCATAGAGAAGCGGCCAATCAGAAGTCTCGTGCCCACAAGAGTTGAGCACGGTGGTGAGCGCCACGATCGGTGGTCGGCTGAGGCAGTCTGCAACATTATTGGTGCTACCCTTCTTGTACTTGATGTTCAAATGAAACTGTTGTAGATATGTGGACCACTTCTGATGGCGATCATTCTGCAACTTCCCTTGTGTCTGTATGAACTGCAGGGGCCGGTGGTTTGTGTGGATGATTGTTTCCTTCCCCAAAATGTAATGCTTCCATTGTCGACAGGCTTGCACAATGGAATACATTTCTTTGTCATAGGTGGGATACTTGCGAATTGTCTCAAACAATGTCTCACTGTGATATGCCACTGGATGTCCCTGTTGAGTAAGAACTGCCCCAATAGCATAGTCAGAGGCATCTGTCTCGATCTCAAATGGCTGCTGCAAGTCTGGTAAGGTGAGCACTGGGGCAGAACAGAGGCGATTTTTCAATTCTTTGAACGCCTTCTGTTGAGGTTCCGACCAAAATAATTTTTCTCTTGCTCCTCCTTTGGTGACTTGACTCAAGGGCCAAGTGATATGAGAGAATCCCAACACGAATCTACGGTAGAAATTAGCAAGACCCAGAAAGCTGCGAAGCTCTGTTATAGTAGTCGAGGTTGGCCAATCCCGAATGACTTGGATCTTGGCTGGATCCACATGCACCCCCCTTTCATCAATAATGTATCCCAGATATTGAACCTGGGTCATGCCAAACGTGCAATTCTCCAAATTGGCACACAACTTGTGTTGCCGCAGTGTTTGGAGGACTTGTCGGATGTGATGAAGGTGCTCTTCCCAAGTCTTGATGAAGATCAGAATGTCATCCAAGTACACCACTACGAATGAGTTGGTGAATGGCCGCAAGATGTCGTCCATCATCCTCATGAAGGTTGCGGGAGCATTCGTCAACCCGAAAGGCATGACCAGCCATTCAAAAAGGCCTTCCTTAGCTTTTAAGGCAGTCTTCCACACATCAGAGGGTTCAATTGGTACCTGGTGATACCCAGACTTCAGGTCGATCTTACTGAAATATTTTGCACCTTGGAGTTGGTCCAGAAGGTCATCAATCCGTGGGATTGGGTACCTATTCAGGACAGTGATCTTGTTCAGCGCCCGATAGTCAATACAGAGTCTTCACGTCCCATCCTTCTTCTGTACCAACACGATCGGGCTCCCACAGGGCGATGAACTTGGTCTGATGTGACCTTTCTGCAACAGCTCCTAAATATGCCTCTTGATTTCATCATTTTCCAGAACAGAGCGTCGATAGATCGGTCCATTGGGTAGTGGCGCACCTGGGGTCAGATCAATCGGGTGCTTGACCTGGCAGTGCAGAGGAACCCCTGTGGGTGAGGTGAAGATGTCCCCGTACTCCTACACGACCTTATCCATTTGTTGTTGTCGTGCAGAGGGGCCCTGTCTGGAGGTCGTGGCCACAGTCTTCTTCTTGCCCTGGGGGCGGATCATCAGAAAAACGAATTTCCTGGTTTGGGAAATGAGCTTACTACATTGTTTTGCGGTAACCAAAGAGATAGTCGTAGGAGGTGGTACCTCTGGTATCCTGTACAACTTATTTCCCAAAGTAATAATAACAGCACGAGGTCGAGACTCATACACAGCATGACGCTTCCACAAGTATGGTTGTCCTAATAATACATCGGAAACATCAATAGGAGCAACGTCACATAATACCTCATCCGTGAAGGGCTTGATGCTATAGGGAAGGCGGCACTGCTGGCTGACGCGGAGATCTCGTCCTTGGTGAAGCCACCCGATGGTGTATGGATGTGGGTGAACTGTGGTCGGCAAGCCCAACCGCTTCACGGCGTCTGCTGAAATGAGGTTCTTTTGGCTCCCATTGTCGACAATGAACTGTACAGGGGAGCCCTTTACCCACATCTGGGAGTGGAAGAGGCGTTCCTCCTCCTCTGGATCTTCCGGTTCCTCCTTCTGGACCTTTGTAGTGGCAACAGTGGCGTTGGGCTCCGCATCAGTAATCTGTTTCCCTTTTTCATTCCCCTTTTCAGGTTCTGATTCCGAGTCGGAGCATGCATCTGACTCAGAAGCCCTCATCTCGGCCACTAGCGACTGCTTGGCCCGACACTCACTTGTGTTGTGAGTGGAGCTCTTATGGAACTCACACCACTTTCCGTGTCCTTCTTTGGCTTTGCGGTGCTGTTCTTTTCTTGTGGCTTCGATGAGTTGTCTTTAGCCGCCATGCCTTGGCTCGGTCCTTTGTTCTGCGGTTTGGAAACACCTTTCCCTTGCTTTTGATTCGCAGATCCAAAGCCGGAAGTCTTCATTTGTATTTATAATATTGGCGTGTACCGTATGCCATACCAAGCGAGGAGATGTTGAGGCATCCCGTTTCCTCTGGAATTTTATCATCTTGGCTTGTTTGATACTTTAGCACCAAATGTTTCTCGAATCTTTGTTTTTTAACTTTGTGCGCAGGTATAAGAGCCGGTTGATACGACTTATCTTTATCTTGATCCCCTTTGTTGTCGCAGCGTGGTCCATTGTATGTACTTGTCCCTCATGGCTCCCAGGATAGTGCATTCATGACGCGTCTCGAAAAATTACAAGTTAGTGCAGTAAGAAGGCAATGGAAAGGGATTACATCTGGTCCTTACATTGTTCTCACGATGGAGTTTCCACAGTCCTTAACATGAGGTAGCTTTGAGGAGGTGCAAAAATAATCTTCTCCACGGTCTGAAAAGTAATACGCAATATCATAATAGATTCAACCATCTATCTACGGCATCTGCGTCTATTTGACCCTCAAATATGGGAATGTCAAAATTTACTTGTACCTTAAAGGGAGTCGCAACTCCAGAGTGGCTACTGGATGCAGATGCGCCGCCGGTGGGCAACCGTTGAAGGATCTGAGCAAAGCTATCCATCATCGCGTTCCTTTTTTTTTCGAGGGCCTCCTCGAGCAATATTTTGATAGGATCTCCTGCTCCCTCATCTTTCTTTTCGTCCCCCATGGGCGTCCGTCGAGGTTTACGAGGCTGATCTTGCAAAGGTTCCACGAGATCAAGCCCTAGCTCCTTATACCCCGACCTCGTTGGGGACATGCAAAGAAGGATCGAGAAAAAGCAGACCGCTCTGATACCACTGATCCGGATTTATGCAGGAACGCAACAGAATAAACACATAACCATAAATACAGAGATGCAGTGGAAATAACACTTCATTTCATTAATATCAGAGAACTGAAATTTGCTTACAGACAATGGAAATAAAACTAGCTAGGGCACTGGTAGCTATCACTGAAAGAGACAATGGTGGGGGCCCAAGTGGAATAGGCGGGTGGCCACCAATATCCACCTAGATCACGGATGGTTTTCTTCTTATCATTTTCCAGCGTGACGAGCTCCCAATTCTCTTTCAACTCTCCTATAATATCTGTCCATACAATTTTCCCGGCTTCCACTAATGACATATTACCTTTAATTTGTGCTTTCAAATATTCGATCGAATTCTCATGCCCTTGAGCCTCTTTGCAAAGGGTCTCTACCTCTTTCTGGAGGGATGAGACCGTATTTTGGTTCTTTGAGTAGGCTGCCTTGGCTTCGTCCAAGATTTTCTGAGTGATACGAGCTTCATCCTCGGACTTCTTCAGGTCTGCTAGAGCATTGGTCAAATGCTCTGGATAACTTTGAGGGTCCTATGGTACCTGTACTGAGCATACATGGTTGCTATGAGCCTGCTGCAGCTCAGACAACTTCTCCTTTAATTGGGAATTCTCCTCATCCCTTTGAGAAAGTGCTTCATCCCTCTGAGAAAGCGCCTCAGTAAGGGCTTCATTTTCCTTTCAAACTTGGGCTAGTTCCTCTGTTTGGATATGTTATGAACAATGGATGTTCAACTTGCACTGTAGCTCCTGCACTTCCAACTCAACATTATGCAGAAGAGTGTGTACTGTTGACTTGGGATCGATTCCTTTACCTATTATCAATTTTTTGCAATCCTCTAGCTGAGTGGTGAGAGCCTCTTCACTTTCACTTTCCCATTGCAAAGTGATATTCATCTGAGCTATTCTCCTCTCATATTTCTTGAGGGAAATGGTGTGTTTGAGCACCTCTGTATGCAACATTTCCCCAATGTACTTGTGCAAATTCAGCTTATTAGACAAGGGGATTGAAGCCAATTCCAAAATAATTTCCAAGGCTTTATACTTGGATCTCGGGGGTAGGGGATGAGAGGATGAGTGTTGGAAAACAAATATAAGTTGGCCCTTCTCTACATATAAAGTTGTAGTGAGACTTGTGTGATGTTTGTCCACAAACAGAGCCAATTCCGCTCTCAATTTCTCTCTTGGAGATTGGTTCTTTGCCTCAATCTTCTCTCTTATTTTATCCTTACCCAAAGTGATGGCCTATGAGAGCTCTGGAGGTGCTAAAGAGGAAGTGGAATCATAAGAGAGCTAAAAACCTGGTTTGTCTTTACCATGACCTGTGTTCTGCGAGGTTTCATCATCGATAGTTCAGTTTCATGTTCTCCCGGCCCTTTAGTTCTATGTTTCTTATTGAGGTGATCCTCCTCTTCCTCATTTGTGAGTTCCTTGTTGGTCTGGTGGTTCTCCTGTTCTGGGATCTCCACTTCATCGTGTACACTGTCTCCTTTTCCTTTGACATTTGGGGATTCAGCCTCCATCTCTGTATATAAAGGCCATGAATCACATTTAGCTTTCCGTTCTATTAGAGGCCTAGGTTGATGCTCATATGCTGAACACTTAATATTATTATTTTTGCGTGTGATAAACCCTTTAGGATCATAGTTCCATACATATCCTCGTGGGAAATTCATCTTCTAAAACAACCCCTCCGGAGAGGGGAGGGGGTGCCTAGAATTGATAGTGAAAGGGCCTATGATATTTGGGAGCCTCAAGATATATCCCTTCTTCGTGGGAATAAAGTGGGTTTGGTTGGTGCTTAGGACTTGGTGGATAAACTCAAGGGCAGAAATTCTCATGGCCATGAACACCGCCAGGTGGTAAGGTGACACTTTGGCACCATAAACCCTGATCTCAGTATGATCTTCAAACAAGTACCAATCCCCGGCACAATCTATTTCACTGAACTGGAACCACTCCTTTTTCTCAAGAAAAAGCCTGGATGGGGGACTGTTGTGTATGATTGGATAAGCGTTGGACATGAAATCCTAACAAATTTTGAATATCCCTTTCCCTCTGGGTGTTGGTGAATTGACTAAGTCCATTCAAAAACGGATTTGGGATCGGTGTTTCTCATGGAGAATTTTTCTAGGCCTAAACCCTCAAACTTGTCTACATGCTTAAATAGGAATAGGTAAAACACCAAGGAGCACTATCTGAAAGAACAAGAAGATGACATGTCTTGGAACTGGGCTTTAATAGCTAAGGATAGGAAGGTGGGGATGTCCAGTAAAACCCCGGGTTGCCTCATGGACCATAGAAATCCTAGGCCAGCCTTTGTTACCCTATCAACATTGTTTAAACCCAACATCCCCAAGATGACCGCTACGATAGGCTGTGTGGTGTCATGAAAAAGGGGCAGTGGAACCGTCTTTGTAGGTGGGAGGGAAGATAGGCATGAATCATTAATCAACTCAAGGAAAACCCTATGTTTTCCATGGGCAAGTTTGAAAAGTGACAAGAGAGGGTGACTTCAGTGAATTCAATGCACTCTTGGGCAAAGGGGTAACATATGGCCTTTCTGATTAGTTGAAGAGTAATTTCGAGGAATTTGACCCCATGAGTAGAGAGGGAAATATCCTTCCGTTCAATGTAGGAGTCGGCGAGCCAAGCGGGGTACTTGGGGAAGGGATATATTATCGGCGAAATTTGGTAATAGAGCCTTGAGTCAACCACTTTGAACACATCCTCGTCCCGTTGCTTAAAATCTTAAAGCTCGACCTTCATATGGGCCACATTGAAAGGGAAAATGGTGTCGCAGAGCTGGGAGTGGGCATCCATGAGTGGTTATGGATCGGGAGCAATCCTGGATTCATGGGCTTGTAGGGTTTCAAGGGCAGAGTGTTTCATTTTTTCCATAACAATTTGAACAAAAAGTAAAGGGAAATAATGAAAAGGACTCGACCAAATACTTGTGGTAACAGTGAAAGTGATGCGAGGGGAAAAGTGGCCAGTACTGTCAGATTTTCTAGGGCACCCAGATGAGTAAGAAACGTCGGTAAGTGGTAACCAATTCAAATGGTCGGGAGTAAAAATCACGGTGGAGACAGGTTTTTACTGAGTAGTGGAGCAGGGCGACAATTATAGGGCTGACGTTGTGAGGACGTTAGTAAAGAGACATGTGGCGCACGGTGGTTGGATGACGACAGTCGGTTGGGTAAGGGGCCACCTGCCTTGTTATTACCTAAATCTACCTCAGGCTCAAAGAAGGCAGAGTTCAGGGTAACATCAAACCACGCTCAGTCTGGTAGCTAGCCCTACTAGATCAGGGGAGGGCTCTCTTCGGGTCAATCTCAGCAAAATAATCAATAGGGCTTGAGATGACTTGAAATAAAAGCTAATTTTAGGCTAAGTAAATAATTAAAGGAGTTTTATTTTGATTTTGGGGGTTTTTGTTGGAATCAAGGGAAAGGCAGTTTTGAGTTCAGGGATGAGGCCTAGTTTTTGCAGAGTTCTGAATGGGGCAAGGAAGGAAATTGTTTTTATGCTTTGGATTGAATGAATGGATATTTCAGACTGGTGAGGAGCTGAAAAGGGCAAGAGGCTTTCAAGAATCCTCTTCAAACAGATGAAAACATGGAAAATTAAACAAACTAAAGGCAGAGCAAAGCAATCTAATGAATTCCACCTTTATAACTTGTTTGTTTAATTTAAGAAGAAAGGAGAAGGGAAATGATAAACATAAACATTAGTGAACTTACAATGACATAGAGAAAAACACCATCAAAACACAGAGCCACAAGAATCCCAAAGAGTGCTGCAAGCCCTGGTCTATTCCTTTGCCAAAATTGCAGAGATGAAATGTACAATGAAGTGCCAAGCAATCCCAAGTGTCCAACCCTAAAAACGACTGAAGAACTACATGATATAGACAAGCTTAACTCATTCCCATGCCTCTAGGGGTCGAGCTCATCATTCTATGAGCTGTTTCAACCATATCTAAACTAGGAACTGGAAAATAGGCAATGAAACAACTTGCCTCTATATGATACGAAACTGATTCATTCAATTACATTTCTCTTTTTGGTGAATGAATCCACTAATATGAGTAAAAATCTGCCAAAATTACATCATGGTCATGAAATTACATCAAGGTACATAGAGAGTTACATGAAAAAGTCAAACTAGCCAAAAATAGGCGAAATTCTGAGCTGCTGAGTGAAAAATAGGCCAAATTTCCCTATGCGCCGTGCCTGAAATCTCTATGCGTAGCACAGGTTTGAGACTGATTTTGAGGGCCTTCCCAAAGTCAAAATTGAGCGTAGGATAGCTTTTTGGAAAGCCATTCCTGTCTAATTTCCAACCCAAGTGGAATTTCTGGATTTGTTTACCATTTACCCCTCCAAAAATCAACTCTCCCAACACTGCTTCCTGTGTGTGCAAAAAGTGGCAGAAAGGTCATTTTTGAGGTGTTTTTTACCCTTTAGGCAACCCAAAACTTGATGAAATCCTTAGGTAATCCATAGGCATGCATAAATTTTGATGAAAAATCCAAAAATGAAAAGTTTTCCTCTAGAATAGCTGCCAATTATAAGCGTGCGCCAAGTGGCGCTACGCATCGGGCAGGAAAATCTGTGTTTAGGCCCAAAAATTCAAAATTGACAAATTTTTTCCCAAATTTCTTGAAATTTGGGCTGAATTCCCAACATCAAACGCTATGCTGAGCCAAACAAGCTTCGGCCAAAATTTGGAGCCTATCATGCCTCTTGCGATGCTTTAGTGCTCTTCTTAGCCTTGCCTTCAGGATCTTGATCCTCGCTTTGCAAACATGATGTCGCGCCCAATAATGGTTCTTCATGTGTCTGAGCATGTTCTTTTCCTTGTTTGCCTTTGCCAATAGCTTCTCCAGATGAATGTTGACCCTCTCAAGCCAAGTCTCTCTATCAGCCTCAATCTCCCGCTCAATGGGTGTCATCTCTGTTGGGCTTCTTCGGGCAACTTGCCGGTTCTCACGGATGTTTTGCAACTCCATGATCGTCTGATCATCCTCCAAATATTTGTTTCACTGCTCCAAGTAGTTTATGATCCATTGAGCTCTTTGCAAATTTTCGGTCAATGTGTCGATCTCAGCCTTCTGCTCTTGAATGATCTCTCTCAACTTTGAGCTTGGAGAGCTCAAATCCTCATCAATCAATATGAAATAAGTATCCTGGCCTCCTGAAGGGCCCTCATCCTGCATCGGCCTCTTACGTCTCTCCAGTACCTATACCTGTGCTGTTGATGATGGCAACGAGACCCCTTCCACCCCGGGTGGAGATAGTACTCGTCGAGCTGCTGCAAATAATCCTCTCGTGCCTCTCTGATAAGTAACAAACACTAGAACACTGATAGGCTCTGTCTCGGGACCTTTAGGCTGATGTGAAGGTTCAACTGCATCATGAAAAATCTCCGGAGGAGGCTGAGGGGCTGTGAAGAAGTCATGGGAAATGAAATCCTCCCATGCAATACCCTGCAATCCAAGCTGATGTACAACAACAATATTGATGAGTGCATAGAGATAAATACTGTTGTATTGCTGTTCGGGAGTCTTCTTCTACACAAGAGTGGTCATTCGCTCGATGTTGCGGAACATGAAATAAGGTATGCTCATCATCCTCACTCTAGTGAAATGCATCAATAACCTGATGTGGTAGGCATAGAGGCGTGAGAACCGACCCTCACAACTGAAGTATCTTATAATGAGTCTCATCAAAGGCGCATAGGATTCCTTTAGGAACCGGAATGGGAATACCCTGCTGAGCTGTCTCACATAGCTAGGCCTGATGTATGGTTCATAATGCACTCTGTCCACCTGCTGTCTCTTGTTCCACTGTTCACCCACATTCGGTATTCCAGTCGCTTGAGATATGGTTTTCGGTGTTAAGGTGAAATTTACACCAGCAAGAGTTACCTGACCATCATGAAAATGTAACACAAACAACTGAGCCAACTCCCGATGATGCTGAATCCGAGCAATCATCTCACAATACTGATAGCATGACTGCTCTCGAAAACATGCCATGGCAAGTGGGCAGGCCTGCAACTGAGTCAATGAGGTGGGCTCCTCTCTCACATGTTTGCCACCTTTACGAGTCCTTCTCAGTGCATGTAGCTCAGTAGTAGAATCACTATCTCTGTCATAGGATGTATTAGTGTCTGTCTCCATAGTGTTGAAAGTATATGCCAAGTATATGCTGATTTGTATGAGATGAAAATAAGAATTTGGTGTCTTTGTCTTGATTTCCAAATGTGTCAAAGTCAAATGAGGGACTGTGAGAAATAGGGCAGTGAGAATGATGGAGTTTTATCAAGTGAATTTAAAGTGTAAGGACAACCACTTGACTGTGTTTGGGAATTTGGGATTTAGGAATTTTTGCAAATGATATGGGGAAAGGGATAATGATAGGAAATGAACTGATTTAGGGATAGGAAAATGGGGCTTAGGAATAAGTCACTTTGAGGATGAAAAGGGGTAAGGGATGAACTGTAGTGAGATGAACTGTAGTGATATAATAATAGTGAGAGGGAAAAACAAGGTGGGAAATAAAAGGGTTTGGCACCAAATTATTTTTTATAACACCAACTTCAAAACCTTAAGTAGATAATTCTCAAGAAGATAGGGTTTTGATTTTCATGTATCAAATTCTCATAATCAGTCATATAACCACACCAAACACGATTCAATGGCAATTGCAAGATCAGTCGAACTTACATGGAGAATAGGAGGTTGAGTCGATTTGAAATATATGGAGCAGTGGAAAAATTTTTGTTTGTCGGCCCTGTGCGCCACGCGCACAACCCAATGCGCCGCGAAAACTGTGTGTGCCGCGCCCGTTATAATTTGCAAGGAGATGGGCAGCCCTATGCGCCGTGACTGTTATGTGTGCCGCGACCTTCATCCAACGCGCCGCGCAGGTAACTCACCCACAATCTCTGCTTCAAACCACTGTTTTCGCTCTTCCACAATTTGACTTGGCTTCACTCTTGACTTAGCGTGCAAATGAATTGTTTGAACACCAAAAATATCTTATATGGCCATAGAATTTGATTTTTGATTTAGAAAACCTACTTTCTAATGTTGCAGATTTTGGCTCTTTGCACTTTTTAATATAAACTCTGTTTTTGTTTGTTTCCTTTGATTTTTGAAATCGTGATGAATCTCTTGTCTATTTTTTGTAGGGATAGCTGGCATGGGTTCTGGAAAAGGTGATCAGGGCTGCGCCTGAAGAACTTCACAACTGAAAAACTTTTGAAAATTACATGGCATTTATTACAAAAGACGAAATTGACTATTTTTCTTCAAAACAGAGTTTTGAAGAAGAATCATGATCAATCATTATGGTGATAAATTTTTTGCAATGAAAACCTTATTTCGAGCCTTCCTCATGTGCCTGTTGACATTATTAGACATTTTGAAGACTAAATTTGTGAAACCCTAGACCTAGTGGGACTAAAAACCCTATAATGACTCTTTGGCAAACAGGAGGCCAACATGACTGTAAATGAATTTAAAATTGATTTTGATAAACAGACACGGACCAGCAGGTACATGACATGAGGGATATGAGAGAAAATACCCTTCCGTCAGATGATCCATGCTCCTAATGGAATGCAGCTGACTGAATTGAATGAGACGCCTAAAATGAAATGCAACAAGAGATTTTGATCTCTGACGGAGGGATGAAGATACCGACTCTAACATGCCTGACACGTAGGTATCGACCTTGTACCTCAGGCAGACTTACCATACCTTAGACTTACCTGCATTAGCTGTTTATTCATGGGGACCGCCAACTTTCATTGGGTCGGAAGTTGAGGGTCGAGCCCCGCCTTCCCCCACCGGAGCTCTTTTGATTGGCCAGAGGGGAGGCTGACGACATCCCCTCCGATGGGTCAATCTCGCCACCCTCCACGTTCCTGAGTGTCTTTGGAACTCCTGTGGCCTACTCATTTTGTGGGTGGCGTCGCTGCTATCGTGGACTGTGTTGCTTGCTTGGAGGAGGTGCGTCCACGGTGAATTGTATGCATGGGAGGTGCGCCAAAGGACTATACCAATTTTCTCTTTTAGCCTTTCGATTTGGCCATTCCCACTCATCTTTAATTTAAATCTCAATGTTTCCTTATTCCTTCATGATAAAAAAAAGCCAACATTGGCTCCATTGGGGATGACGCACTTGCTCTAGTGTGTCGAGAAATCGTAGACCACTTGCTTGTGTTCTTCTTGGTATGCCCAAGATCATTGTGAAAACATTTTCATGAAATTTTACTTAAAAACAAAATAAGAATTCATGTGAAAATAAGAAATGACATATGTACAATTGGAGGATATGTACAATGGGCAGTCGTAGCCCGTATCAGTGCTGGAAGTAGGTCTTGAGAAACTGTCCATTGATAGGAATCTCAAGTATATCTTCTTCCAAGTTCTCCAACACAAAGATATTGTTGCCTTTGACCTCTGCCACCCTGAATGGATCAAACCAAAGCGGGTAAAACTTCCCATGTTTTCCTTTGTCCGACTACCTAACATCCCATTGCAGCACCAAATCTTGTGCTTGAATTTCCTTGTCTTTAGCTCGTTAGTCGAATAAGCCTTTAATATTTTACTGGTATTCTATTAATCTGAGGTTTACCTGTTCCCATGTTTCATTCAGTTCGACCAATTGGTTCACTCTTCTGATGAGGTCATTTGGCTCTTCCTCGCTTTCTTGTAAGAATCAGGCCACAGGTAGTGCGAACTAAATAGGGAAGACTACTGCTCTACCATACACTAGCTCATAAGGAGACTTCCCTGTGAATCTTTTAGTGGTTATGTGATTCACCCAGAGAGAAAACTTGAGCTGGGAATCCTAGTTCTTTGGGTTTTCATTGATGGTATTTTTTAGAATCCTTACCAGTGTCTTGTTAGATGACTCTACCAACCCGTTCCCATGTGGGTAATATGTAGTGGAGTGCCCCGAAATGAAGTTGTAATGCTGAAAAAATTTCACGAACTTGGACGACTTGAAAGCTTGGGAATTATCTGTGATGATTTTAGCAAGGCATCCAAACCCAGATATTATGTTTTCCTCCAAGAACTTTATCACCACCAAATCTGTGGCATTCCTTACAAGCACGACCTCAACCCATTTAATGAATTGATCTGTGGCAGTGAGAATCCTTCAATGTTGGTTGTTAGAAGCCTAGTGAATCTCACCTATGAAGTCGATTCCCCATTGTTTGAACAACTCTTTAACATGTACTGGGATCAATGGGAGAGGTGAAAAACTTTTCTTTTCAATGAACATCTGACACTTTTTGTAGGCTTGGACGTGAGCATGTACATCACCAAACATCTTAGGCCAAAATAAACCTGTTCTCAGGATGTTGTGAGTAGTGGATCGCCAACTGTAATTCCCGCCACATATTCCTTCATGGAAATTTGTCATCTCTTCATCAACCTCTTGCTCTGTTAAACATAATATTAAAATCCTAGTCGGGTCCCTACAATATAGTTTCCCTTTTGCCACAGTGTACTTTTGAGATCTTAACCTTAACGTGCGATACTTTGCCTTGTCATAGTTAGGAGGACACCTCAGGGTTAAAAGGTATTCCACTATATCTTTATACCATAAGCATAGAAGGTAATTTACATGTGTCTTTGACATGGAAGGTTCTATGCCCTATTGTACACCTGTATCCTCCGACACATCTCCTCCTGTCATAGATAGGTTTATCCCTAGAGCTTGACAGTTGGATTCAGATAGAATTTTTTCTAGCCCTTGGCCTTTGATGAGCTTGTTAGGCTTTATTTCCATTTCTTACTACCGAATATTATCTATCCACTTTCCCCTCTTCCCTTCATTGTCTCCCTACACCAAAATATCCTCAATTGCTATAGTGGGGACGTAAGATGTTATGGAAGATTGTAACACATACACTTGGAATGCCTTTAGTGATTTGACCAGAGCGTACACTTTCTTTTCCAAGATATTATATTTTACTTCGGCATCTCACAGGACTTGGCTGAAGAACGCAATAGGTTGTTCATGCCCTTCGTCATTTTTTTGTAGCAACACCTCAGATATTGTGTGAGGGGAGGTGAAAGAAAAAGTCATGAACGACTTTCCATAAGCTGGACCCGCCAGCACTGGAGCTTCTGCAAAATCCTTCTTGATTCTGTTGAAACAATCCCTCAATCGAGGAGTCCATTTCACTTCACTATTATTTTTTAGCATTTCAATGATGTTTCGGACGATCTCAGCGTAATTTGTTATGAACCTTCTTAGAAAATTTATTCTTCCTAGGAATACCTATAGTTCTTTTTTTTTTCTTGGTAGAGAAATGTCGTTTATCACCTCCACCCATTTCAGGTAAATATTTACTCCCTCTTTAGTTATGATATGCCCCAGTAGGTTCCCTTATTCTAGGGAAAAGATGGATTTTTGGGGGTTCAGAGACAGAACATACCTGCGGCATTTGTCAAAGGTTCATCAAAGATGGTCTATATGCTTAGTGTCAGACTTTGAGAAGATGGTGATGTCGTCCAGATAAATCACCACCAAATTATCCTCGTCTATCATGCATTGGAATGTGGCACCAAATTTTATCAGGCCGAAAGGCATCCGGACGTACATGAAGGTTCCCGAAGGCGTGGTGAACGTTGTCTTCTTCTGGTCTTCTTGGAGCACCACCACGTAGTTATATTCTGAGAAACCTTCCATCATGGACATGCGAGAGGATCCCACTACCTTTTGCAAGATGTGGTCCATCTTTGGGAGGGGATAATTATCTTTTAGTGAGGCCTTGTTCAGATTTTGGAAGTCCACGCAATGAATGATTTTTATGTTTTTCTTCCTCACAGGAACCAGGTTTTCCACCCATTCCGAATACCTCAGAGGGACAATGATCTTTGCCTACAACAACTTATTCATCTCTTTTTCAATAGACATAAGGAGAAGAGGGTTGATCTTCCTCAACGTCTGCTTATGAGGCTTAGCACTTTATTTGAGGGGTATATTATGTTGTATGACATCAGTATCATAAGTCTTAAGGTCCTGGTATGACCATACGAAGACGTCTTTATATGATCGAAACAACTTCAGGTACTATCCTCGATATTATTTAGGGAATCCTTTCAATAGCTTCACCACCTTCGAATATTCCTCTGTCCCAATATTCAAATCCCTGACTGGCTCATCGAGGATCAGTTTGTTGGGGTTAATCGGGATATTGTTTTTATCAAACAACCTTTCTAATGGCATGCGACCCCTAGGAATGACATTTCCCTTTAATTTCAAGATGCAGTGCCCAGCCAGTGTCTCCTCCCATATTGTTTTTGGCTCTTTATTTTCATCCTTGGTCACTGAGTCGATCACCAAATTAGAGAAATCACCCACCATCTCCATAAAATTCTTTACATTCTCTTCGTCCTTGAAGACTTGCCAATTCTTCACGTTGTCCGGAATGGAGGGACGATATCGCACTTCCACCTCGTATCTGAGAAACGGATGCTACGGAG
The DNA here is from genome assembly GCA_034641835.2 of Pinus albicaulis. Taxonomy (NCBI): domain Eukaryota; kingdom Viridiplantae; phylum Streptophyta; class Pinopsida; order Pinales; family Pinaceae; genus Pinus; species Pinus albicaulis. Next base: position 1,059,125,215 of record CM076574.1, read on the forward strand.
GGCGAAAAATGCTAGCGGCCATGGCTAGTGAGTCGGCCATTATGTTCTTATCCCTTGGCATGAACTGAATGTTAAAAGCCAAGAAGAAATTATCAACCAAGTCCCACACCTCATTACTGTAAGCTCTGAGTCACATGTGCTTAGTTTGACATTGGCTCATGACTTGCCTTACTACTAGCTCTAAATCTCCAAACACCTTAAGACTCTGTATGTTCATGTTCTATGCTTCCTGTAGTCCCAGCAACAGGGCTTCATATTAAACCATGTTATTTGTGGCTTCAAATTCCAGCTTGATGGAGAGAGGCACTAAGCATCCTTCCGACGATATCAAGAGTACCTCGACCCTTTTTCCTTCTCGTGAATAAGCCCCATCGAACTGAAAAGTCCAAATCTTGTTCTCCTCTCTGTTTATGGGATCTCCCTGTCTTAGAGGAAGGACCTTCATTTACTGTAAAAAATTATCATCCTCCTTGAGCATAAGACAAGAAAATTTTCCCTCCTTACCATATACTGGGGAATTGGTCGAACCATCATCTTTAGCGACCATCTTTACAAACCTAGATTCGTGGTATAATTTTCTTTCCTCCCCACCCAACAATAGAATAGTGGCATAGGTGAGGTCGAGTTTTAATGATCCTCCAATCTTGGAACCCCAGGATCTGGACAATAACATTGCACACTGAGCTATGATATCAGCTACCACAATATCCATTACCACACTTTTGGACGAGATCTGTGCTAAGTTCACTACTAGGTATTTTATCATACCCAAGAACTTTACCCTTTTGGAGTCAAAATAATACAGGTCTTTATAAGGCCTTTTAATTTGCAATCCCAACTGTTCCATAACGGACAAAGGAAACAGGTTATGTGATGCCCAAAAATCCAGCATGCAATTTTGCAATAGTAAGTCATGTATCACCAGAGTCACATAGAATGGGGGAGTGGCTAAATCTTGCTCTTCCACATGAGGTCCAAAAACCATCACGGGTCATTCTTCTTGGAGATTGAGGTTGTCAGGTAGAGGGCCTACACCAGGGGGCTGCATGAATTAGGACACCTGAGCTTTGTATGAAGGTTGTTTCAGGAGCTCAATCAGGGGAACCAGGATCTTGAACTTCTCCAATTATTTCTCGAGATTAAAATATGTGGGTCCTTTTTATGTAATGGCTTCCTTTAACTTCTCTTTAGGAGGGTTGGGCAGGTCCAAGGGTATAGATGGGGACCTCTCCTTTTTGGGAGGATCAGAATATTGTTTTGTGGAGGTGGATGCGGTGGCCTTATGAGAGGCTGACTCTTCTAATGGCTTTTTCCATTTACTGGCAAGACTAGGAGGGGTTTGTTCTCTTGATATTAATTCTTCATTTTGTTCTTGCACTCGGGTTCTCTTCCTGGAGGACCTAAGATCACACTTCTTGTGGATTTGAGCCTGCATGAAATCCACAAACTATCTACAGTAATTGTCAATATCTTGATCTTCTCGAGGGAATTCCTTTTCTTCTTGCTCCCCTTGTAGGATGAGTTCACCCTCCTCATCGTTAGAGTAAGCGAGGAATTGGTTCTCTTGGCTATCTGTAACTTCTTCGGCCTGTCCCTCCACTTCTCCCTCCAAGTATAGAGGAGGTTGAATGTGGTCTTTCTATTCCTTCCTTTCACGTTGCAACAACTGTAGAGGGGGCTTTTGATAGTGGGGATTAAATCCCATGTTAGGAATCATTTGGTTGGAATGAGGAGGGGAATGTTTGGCCTCCAATTCAAGCTTAACCAGCTTATTTGAAAGGTTCTTGATTAACTTATTCATTTATTCAATTCTATATTCTTTTAATTTCCTCTCCTAATTTGAAGTAGAAGCCTCCTCCTTGTTATTTATTTCTTTGTGGCATGTCATTCAGTAATTGAGGTAGAGCTAGTGGATCATACTTGTTCAAGAGGAAGCTAGGTAAAGCCATGAGGGGTGTTGGTGGTAGATTATTAGGATGAGTTGGTTGAGGTATAACAGGTATGTGATGAGTAGAGGTTTGGATATTTTTCTGTAAAAAGCTCCGGAGTGATGCAACTTCTTTAACTGATTTAGCCTCGGGAGTAGGGTGAAAGGGAGGTAGAGAAGTATTAGTGGATTCAGCTTCGTCTTTTGTGACTGAACTAACTAGAGTAGAGGCTTCTGGAGGATATTCAAGTACATAGGCTGTGGAGCTAGGGCCATAGATGTTAGCTTTCTGAGATGAGGAAGGCGAATCTTCTAGAGAAAACTAGGGTAGGTTAGCTTGGCTTGGTTTCTTTTCCTTCCAGATTATCCTGAATATTATCTTTTCAGGATCAGATACAGAAGGGGTTTTCCTCTGGGAAGTATTTGATCGAGTATGAGGCATTGTGTAAGCAAGGATTACAATCGATTTTAACTTTGATAATAGTGGAGTCACCAAGGTGAGGGCTATGCAACTCTCAACCCTTCCTACTCACCTAATTGAAGGGTAAAGAGTGTCGTATCCCAGAGAAAAAAATTTCTAATTCGTTCCCCGAAAACGATGCCAAAAATATGTTGGTATCCCTAGAGACAGTCTTGAGTTAAAGGAGACCAGTGCCTAGGACATCTTAAAAATAGGAGGTTTTCTTATATCAAATTTCACTTTGAGGGGACCTCTCGAAATATAAATTCTGTATTATTGATTTATTTGGTGGTTCTAGATAAAAGTGGTAGCAATGGTGCTAGCTTTGATGTAAGATGGAAATAACTTAGAATGGGCCTAAGGCCATATAAAAATCAGTTGTTGTGAATGGGACGGATTTGAAACCAGTGAACAAACCTTAGGGATAAAGTAGGTGAAGGCTTAGATGAATAGAGGAGGGGAGTTTGATGGAGGTGAGCTTATTAAGTATTATTAATCCACCCTTCTCAGACTCAAAGAAGAAAGTGGTCGTTATGTGACTTGTGGAACAACAATCATGCGTTGATCCCAATTAAGGTGACCAAGTGATTAACTCATGAGTACCATTTTCCAACAGTGAGATATAAGTAAATTGATTTATTAAACATAAATGAACAACATTCCAAACACAAGATATTAGAAGAAGAATTCATTGAAACAGAAATAGAGAGTTAAACAAACACATAAAAGATACATACATGTTGTTCAAAAGTCCAATTGGAATCCATTTGCAACAAGTCGTTAATATATTATCTTCTCAAAACAACTCTTCAAGATATGCATTTAGAGATTATCAGAGTCATTAGAAAATGGGCTATACAATATCTAAACTCAGAAAATTCCACGGAAACTAGAACCCTTTTATCTTTGTTGAGTTTTCTCTTTATAGTTTTACATTCAAGGCCATCAGCCAAATATTTCTCAAAAGGATATTATCTCTTGATCTTGTTGTTTCCTATAAAAATAAAAAAATATATGACATAACTGTATGATATCAAGAGCACTACTCTTTGACACTGATTACAACAAATACATAACAATAAAACAATACTTAGGGTGAAATCAATATTTCACCCAATTTTACAACGTAACTGAAACTAAAAAAAAAAAGTAAATAAAAGGCCACATGGGCCCGATCCTAACATTTTTAACTAGGACGATGAGGAGTGGAAGAACCCCCTGAGTTACGTGGATGCGCTATGTTGATTATATCATTACACCCTTAATGTCCGAAGAAATATTATAAAAAGACAGTTTACCCAACAGTAGTAAATTCGGCTTATGTTTCAAAGGGTGTGAAGGGGAAATAAAATTTGAATGAGCCATATATAAAAAGGGGCAAGCGTGCTTTGTAGTAAGGTGGGAATATGAAAAAAGTCATGATCTAAATAACGAAGGTTTAAAAAGTGCAAAGGAAATAGATAGAAGGATGAGCCCGCTTATACTCGACACGTGCATAGACGAAGATTTACAAGCACAAATCTGGGGGGGTCACAGACGATAGGGGTAAGGCGGAGCCTTCCCCCCCCAGAATCCTGATGACATGTCAAGGAGCATGACACGAGGTGAGTGCTCTATGGAGAAAAGGTCATGGGCTTGAAAGTCGTTATGAAGATCGCCTTTCGTCCTTGAAGGGCCGGGTCCCAAGGTACAACTGTTACCATGATCCAATGGTAAGGTAAGTCCTAGGATAGCTGGTACCGAGACCAGTACTGGAATTTAACCTGACATGCGATATTCACCTAACAAGAGCCTAACATATAATCCCTTTATGCCGCAGGTCTCACAGTCAGCATCCTTGTGACGTCAGCCCTACTCGTTTTACCCCGCCATCTTTTCCCAAGCTGCCTCGAGCCTATATAACTGTGTTCCGTGAGTTACTGTGGTAAAATACTCTTGGTTTAAGATTACTGTATAAGCGAAAGCAAGTGCCCAGTACTAGGTCAACCCAGTCATTGTCTGTATCCCTGCGTCACTTTCCCGAGTATTTTTCTACTTCGCAGGTATTCCATCCCTTTCATTCAATCTGGTTTCCTTTTGTTTTTTAATTCTATGTTGGTCATGGATAAAGTCACAGCCAAGAAATCAGAGCCCGAAGCTCCCCAAGCCCGTGAGTCCAGGGCTATCCCTGGACTCGAACCTTTTACAGATTTACAAGCCAACATCCAAGATCTGTAATACCCATTTCTCATTTGCAGCGTCAAGCCTGAACTGTTCAGGAAGCATGTGGAAAATAGAGATAGGTTTCGAGTCATTTTGTCTGGTCTGTATCATCAAGTAACTCCCCCAGTATACCCAGTGGTCAAATTCATCTGTTGGCTCCAGGATGCTTACGATGAACATTGGGGAATGTTCCTCTCAGCTCAGGGGAAAAAAATATTCAGTCTCCCCTGAAATCATCAGAAAAGCCCTTTGTTTTCCTACCAATTTGAACTATGCCAGTTTTAACAAAATAACACTGTTCCATCAGTTTTCGAAACTTCCATGGAGGAAACAGAGTGATTTCATTGCTTCCATTACCAAATCCAATTTCACAACTCTCCCCACTGTAGATTCAGTGCCCCCGAGCTTATTCAAGGAATACCTTCAGCCTACCCTCGCTCTTATTGCAGGTCTCCTAGGTGTGGAAGGGTTTGGGCGGGTCTCAAAATAATGTATAGCCTTTTTGTGGTTAATGTCTCAACCTGGTGTCGTCTTAGATATTCCTAGTTTTCTGGCCTCCACCATTCAAACTCAGTTCGACGAGCTCTCAGACATGGGCCGTTTTCGTTTTTGTTCCATGGTCTTTTATCTTTTCCTCTTCCAGCATGCTGATAAATTTGAGGGTTTGGGTTTAGATAAGGTCTACAGAATAAACTCTCAGCCAAGACCATTTTTTTACTGGAGTCCCGCAACTCATCAACTGGAAAATGGGGTGGGCTACTCAAGTTTTCTAAATGATTTCATGCCCATAGCTTACACCATCATCCATGATTCCTCTCTGCTTAGGATTTTTCCTGAACTAAGGAAATGGTTGTAGTATAGTGAAGCTCAAAGCACTGGAGACTGGTATCTTTTTGATAATTACACTGAAATTAGTGCTTATGGAGCCGAGGTCTCTCCCTACCAACTGCCAGTTTTTCTTGCCCGATAGATTTACGCTTTAGAATACCTCCGGCAGACCTTAAAGGCTGACGAAATTCACTTCCTCCCTGCAAAAAAGGGGTTTATTCTCAAGCTTCCCACAACCATTGGCCCTTTCGTTGTTAATTCAAGGCATGCCCTTCCCGTGGTGGAAAAGCTGCTTCAAGGCATGGATTTGAGGCAAGGGAAATCTTGGCCCTATGATCCGAAGGGCATCATTTCTAACATAAGGAAGAAGAATAAATCAACCCCTTACAATCATGAAACAAGGCCTTTCATCAAACGACGAGCTAATCTTGAAACTTGGCCTTTTCTTTCGCAGATGGAGACTGATTCATCTGTGATGGGGGAAAAGGAAGACACTGCTTTAACCAGAGAAGCAGATAAGAAATAGGTGGAGGAGGTTGGTGCATCGGGAGAAGATTCTCCCCATTTCAAAAGACAGAGAACAGGGACCAGCGAAGAAGAATGTATGGGAGATGAACAGTGGCTTCAAGATGAAATACCTTATTGGAAATCAGACAAGAGAAAAGCAGGTATCATGGTGATATGGGATAGCACGGCCTCTTAAGACTTCTCAGAAGTCTCACAAGCCATCATAGTTAGCAGCTCTTAAGGAGAAAGTGAGGGCGGGATAAGGAACAGAGAAATCAGAGACAAACATCGGTCTAAGCTAGAAATATATGTCAACAAATACCATACCAGGTTTTCTTGGCTATGACTGAAGTTGTCTTGAACCCAAAAGCCAGTACTACCAGTTACAGGGCCTTGGAAATAGCAATAGACATGTCACAAGTTCCGCCCATTGACAAATGCAATTAGTTCCTGTGTTTTGGCGATATGCTAAAAGATGAGGTAATGTGGCTCTCCATTACTTTGAGGAAGCTGCAAAGTAAGCATAACCAAGTACTAAAAAATTTCAAAAGGGAGAAGATCAACTCCCGTGCACTCACAAATGACCTACACAGTCTCCAGGAGGTAATAAAAGGGAAAGAAAAAGGCACAACAGACCCCGAAAGTCATCTCATCGTTGAATTGCAGAAGCAGGTCACAACCTTGAAACACAAAGTAAATATACCTAGCTCTCATCATGTGCAAAGAGTTGAGTTAGTCCAGGAAGAGAAAGAAAAGGCAAGCCTGGCCGATTCTCTTGCAAGGGAGAGGGAGGAGAAAGAAAAGATTTCAGAGGAAATGGATGTTCTATAGGGGAGGATGAATGAATTGCAGAGAACCTGGGATACTCATGTGTGGACTCCACCTGCTCCAGAAGGGACTAGCTCACTCTCAGAGCAACTAACTAGTACATTGGCCACACTTGAAGCAGCAGACAAACAGGCCTCAACAACACTCCAGAGAATCAACGAGCTTGAAACTCTCCACGCGAAAAACTCCCAAAGGGTTGCCACCATGTAGAAAGAAATAGAGGAAGGGAAACGGGAAAAGGTGCAGTAGGAGAAAACCATCCGCGAGATCAATAACTGAATGAAAGGAAATATCACCCTCCTAGAAGCAAGGCATTTGGTCTGGACTGAAATTATCACGGAGGTGAAGAAACGCTGGGCATTTTTGAACATCATTGAGGAAATGAGGGCCGCTGTATGTCTGTTCAGAAGGAAGCTTCATGAAGGAGGTACGGATGCCTCCAGTAGGGTTCAAAGCACAAAGAGGCATGTTTCATTTTTAAAAGAGCTAAGTCCAGAAGAGGTGGTCAAGCGGGGCATCAAGAGAAGATTCAAGGAAGCCACAGAGTGTCAAAAGGTGATAGATAAAGAGTCCGCACGTAGCATAGCTTTGAACGTTTTGGAAAAGGTGGCGACTAGTCTAGAACATTTTAAGGTAAATTGGATGGAGATAACACTTGCAAGACTCCCATCATGCTGGGAACCCTCCAACTTAGTCCTACAGTCGCTACCAGTGTACGAGTGCCGACTGAACAAAGTGATGAACTAGACCAATATACCTTCTGAAAAATCCGCTCGACTCAGAGTAGAAACCATGGTTTCAGTCCTCGGTAAATACTTTTCACTTTTGTATCAAGTGAAATATAAAATTCCTACTCATGCACACTATGATGAACTTACCGAGGTTTACATTAAGGCAGAATTTTTCAACGCAATGCCGGAACCTACAGTTGACACCTGTCAGAGGTGCACAAGTTATGCCACCTATTAGCTAGCTCTTCCGCAACCATCCCGCCGCCAGCTTTAGCCACTGCTTCGACCATTGAAGATTGTTAACTCATGATTCAGCCCTAGTGGCCTTTAGTTTTAATTTTTACTTTTAGTTTCAAGTTCCGAGTGAGATTCACATTTCACTCTTGCAATTTACTTTCTGTTAGAATAGTTGTGATATTTTTTAATGGCCATGAGCCCGAACTGTAAATGATGGTGAATGTTTTACTCTCATCATTGATTTTGATATTTTGATTAAGACTTGTAACTGCCTACCAGCATGCGGAAAAGATATTTTCCCAAAATATCTTTCTGCATATGTGAATTGAAAACTCTATAAAAGAAGTTAACAGGGACTGAGATAAGGTTCCAGATTTCCAAAAGAACTGGCTAAGAAAGAACTCTGTATGTATTTTTGTTGAGATTTTGATATTAATGTTGAAGAGCCCATTGGGATTCGGTGATAAGGAGTTTCGTCTCTATTGGGGATTCTGATATGAATGCTTCACAGTCTGTAACTCTCTCTTGTGTTTTGTAGCATAAATTTTCATCTTGTTCATTTCCATATTTCTTATATTTGTGTTCTGGAATGCGAGTGCTCACATGTTTCGATGTGAATTTATCATTGATTGATACTTATATTTACTCATTTCTAGTGCTTTCAATATGGCTCAGGCAAGATATGCTATTTCATCTTTCACTTCTACCATAGTTCTTCTGATATTAGCAGCAATGGAACTTTATCTTTAAAGTTATTCTCATGTATGGATTCTTATCACTACATAAGCCTAGTACATGTTTATACTCATTTCTAGATCTCGTTTCTGTTATAGTTAGTATCCATTTCATTTTCTTACATAGTTATCACCATATTATTATTTACCTCTGTGGACCAATTTAGAATCCAGCCCCCTTTACAGCGTGCTGTCTTAAAATTGTCTGATACCTTCATATATCAAAGTTTACACTTTTCTACTACAGTATTACTTCTGTCGTGTTTTAAGTTTTGTGAGTCTTGGTTCCACCTTTACCAAACCTTTCCACTCAAGATATGATAGCAAGAGAGCCTCTTTTCTTGTCAATCTCTATAAGTTGAACTATATGCTCCTTGCTAATTAATATGTCATAGGCACTGGTCTTTTACAACTCAAAGTTGTCTCTAGGAGTGACAACATCTTTCTGGTGCCGTTGTCGGGGGTACGAATTTGAGAAAATATAAATCCCTAGGCCTTGACAAAATCTTTATTCACTCTTCAGAACAGGTGAACAAGAAGAGTTGAGAGTTGTAGATCCCTCACCTTGGTGACTCCACTATCAGTTACAAGATAAATCTCTTTGTAGTCCATGCTTCCCGAAAGCCACATCTGAGGTCAGATACATCTCAGCCGAAGACACCTTCGGTGTCTGACCCATAAAATATTTTACATAAGAGGGGTTGGAGAGAAAGACAATCAGTCCATACAGATATCCCTAGATTTTCTTTGGAAGACTCACCATCCTCCTCCTCTTAAATAGCCCAAGATCAAGGTCCTGACTCCACTATGAGAAACCTTGATTACTTTTCAGATAATCCTTCCCTGGGAAAAATTCAAGTTAAAGACGAATCTGAATCTATAGATACCACCAGCTTATTTCTTCACCCCACTCCTGAAGTTGAAGAAGTCAAAGAAGTCACGAAAGTGTCTGGTGTTAACAGTCCAACTTTCCCATCAACACCTCAAGCCTATGTTCAATACATACCAATTGTCATACACACTTTGCTTCCACCACCCCCGCTCAGTCATCAGATTCTCCCACCACCTCCACGACCCCCGATGGCTATTCTGGGCTTCTTGTTAAACAAATATGCCCCCCCTGGCATTGCCCCAAGTCTTAAATGATATGCCTCAAGATTATCTGAAAATATTGCCTCGTTTCAATGGGGAAAATGAGATTGAAGCTCAGAAAGACTTGGAAGCTTTCTGTGCCTTTGAAAAAAGCTTCAATTTCAAACATCTAGACGTATTCTTAAGATCGTTTGTACAGTCCTTGGATGGAGAATCTAGAAAGTGGTTTAAAAATTTGGGAGATCGCTCCATCATTACTTGGGAGGAGATGGAAAACTCCTTTCTCAGGAAATGGGGGGAAAAGAAAGATCATGGATACTGCCTAACAGAGTTCAATGCACTCAGGAAAATACATAGTGAGGGAGTACCGAAGTTCATTAAGAGATTCAAAAAATTATACTCAAGCCTTCCAACTGAAATGAAACCTCACCAGACTGCTGCTAAAGTAGTACTTGTAGTAGCTTTTGATTTAGAATTTGGGTTCTCTCTAAGAGAAAGGAAGTCTGCCACCCTAGATGATGCCTAGACTGATGCATTATAACTAGAGGCTAATTTTTCCTCCACGGGAAAATCAAAGGGGATATTAGATCAAGATGCTAGAAGAAGAGGAAAAGAAGAGGTATCTACATTTGGCCAAGATAGAGAGGCAACTGAAAACAAAATTGAAGAAATGAATAAAATGATTAAAAATATTTCAAGCAAGTTGGTGAAGCTTGAACTTGAAGCCAAGAATTCATCCTCTAAGACATTCCAGAATGATCCAAATAGGGGTTACAATCCGCAGTATAGAAAGCCACCCCTGCAAATACTGCAAAGAGCGCGGAAGGAGCAGCAAGACTAGGTACCACACCCACTGTCCCTGGAAGGTCAAATGGATGGTCCTACCGAAGACACTGCATATGAGCATGATGACCCTTATCTTGCTTATTCGAATGGTGATGAAGTCGAGTGTCCTTTGCAAGAAGGTGATGGAATAGGGATTCCATTACAAGAAGATGAAGAAAAGGTCAGAGTCACTAAAGACCCAGAGATCAATGAATACTGCAAACAGTTTATTGACTTCATGCAAGAGCAATTCCATAGAAAATATGACCTCAGGTCTTCTAGGAAAAGGACCCGTACACAGGATCAGGAGGAAGAGGTGCCTCAAAAAGAAGCAGTTGTGCAGAAGGAGAAAATAGTGCAGAAGGCCCCAAATAAAGGTAAGAGGCCTCTAAACGAGCCTTTAAATTCTAATGACAAAATTCATTCCTCTTCAAAGTTGGCCACTACTCCAAATCCCAAGCCCGTGTTGAAAGAAGTGAAACATATAGTTGAAAATAAAGAGTCAAAAGAAAATATAACAGAAAAGTCCTCTTCGGTCTTTAGTCTGCAAAAAGAGCTTCAGAAAGTCAAAATCCCAGTTCCTTTGACTGAACTATTGAAGTAGCCAGCCTATCAGTCTGAGGTCTCCTCTTTTATGCTTCCTCCAGAAACAACCCCCATCCCAGACAGTCTGAACCTTCAGGAAGAAAGGCCCATGGTCATTTTTGGCCCCCATGTTGAATAATTAGATGCCTTGACCCCTCCTTTCTATGTGTCATTAGTAATCCACGATTTTCTATTGCATAACTGTATGTTGGATTCTGGAGAGTCCCATAACCTCTTGAACTTGTCAGTTATGGAGCAACTGGGTCTACAAATAACCCTTCCATACAAAGACCTTTATTCTTTTGATTCCAAAAGGGTCAAGTGTCTGGGGATGATCAAGGACTTGGTAGTCAATTTGGCCCAAATCGAAGCCAAGAGTGTAGTGATGGATATAGTAGTGGATGATATCCCAGCTTGATTTTGGATGTTGTTTTCAAGGTCTTGGGGAACCAAAATTGGAGGGTCAATAAAACTGGATCTGACTTATGCTACTATCCATGTCTTTGGAGGGCAAGAAAGGAGGCTGTATAGGGAGACGAGGTTTGTAAAGATGGTTACTAAGGATAATAACTCTGTTAATTCACCAGTGTATAGAAAAGAATGGGAGTTCTGATGTCTAATGTTCGAGGAAGACCAAGACTATGCACAAGAGCCATCATTATGTTAGATTAAGACAGAACACTCCTCATAAAATTAAGAAGTCGGAGTTTGGATGCTACACTTTGATGGAGCCAATTCTAGAGAAGGGAACGGAGCTGGGGTGCTACTGATTTCTCCCACAGGCAAATGGGTTCCATTATCTTTTAAATTAGAGTATGAAGCTACGAAAAATGTAGCTAAATATGAAGCACTGCTCTTAGCATTGCAAATAGCTAGAAGCATGAACATTCAAAGCCTAAAGGTTCTAGGAGATTCAGAACTAGTAGTGAGGCAGGTGAAAAATCAGTGCCAAGCTAAACACTCGCAGTTGAGGGCTTATAGGAACGAGGTATGGGACCTAGTGGAAAATTATTTCCTGGAATTTAACATTCAGTTTATGCCGAGAGAAAAAAATAGAATGGCAGACTCTCTTGCTATGGCTACCAGTACTTTTCGACCTCCTCAGAATCCTCTCTTAAGATATGAAATTGAAGTTCGTTATCAACCTTCAATTCCCGACAATGTCAAACACTGGCAAGTGTTTCAGGATGAAGATCAAGTAAGGAGATTCATGGAAACTATTGGAGAATTCTCAAATATGGAGATAGATGCTTGTGAAGAAGAAACTGAAGACCTTTCCCAAAATAAATGGGAGGAAAAGGTGGCTGGTCATAAAGTGTTGAAAATGAAGGGAAATGTTATACTTTGAGGTCTAGTACCTCTAGAAACGTTGTTAAAAAAAAATTATGTCCCATTACAGCCAAGAAAAGTGGTAGAAGAAAATTAGATAGAAGACATGAATCTTGGCACCGAAGCTGATCCAAAAATTGTGAAGCTGTCCAAGAAAGTTCAGGAAGAATATAAAGAGCACTACCAGAAACTATTCTAGTCATACCAAGATGTTTTTTCATGGTCTTATCAAGACCTGAAGACCTTCGACATTAGCATCATGCAACATAAGATTCCTCTAAAAGGAGATGTGAAGCCGCATAAACAGAAGCTCAGACAGATTAACCCCCTGCTACTTCCTTCCATAGAGAAGGAGATCAAGAAGTTATTAAAGGCCAAAATCATCGTGCCATTGAGATACTCTGAGTGGGTGGCCAATTTGGTCCCAGTCCAGAAAACGAATGTAGAGATAAGGTTGTGTGTTGATTTCCAGAATTTAAACCGAGCATCCTTAAAAGATAATTACCTACTGCCCAAGATGGATCATATTTTGTAGAAGGTAGTAGGAGCTTCAAGGATGGTTTTTCTGGATATAATCAGGTGGCTGTGCTCCCAAAAGATCAAAATAAAACTGCCTTTACCACACCTTGGGGTACATTTATGTATGCACGGATGCCTTTCGGACTGATCAATGCAGGGGCCACTTTCCAAAGGGCCATGGATATTGCCTTTTTTGGGGAGCAGAATAAGTTCATGGTGGTCTACCTCGATGATATCACTGTGTTCTCAAAGGACGATGTAGAGCATATTGAACACTTGCGCAAGACTTTTTAGAAGTGCCGGAGGTATGGTATCTCTCTAAACCCTCAGAAATCATTGTTTGAATTAGAGGAGGGTAAGCTGCGAGGGCACATTGTGACAAAGGATGGGGTGAAAATTGACCCTGTTAGAGTCGGTCTATACATCCCGCTGTCAGAGATCATTTCTCTTATTACATTTCATTTTGGGTGTCTCGTTCATCCAATCAGTTGCATTCCATTAGAAGCATAGATTGTCTGACAGAAGGGTCTTGTATCTCATTTTCCCTCATGTCATGTATCTGCTGGCTTGTGTCTGATCATTAAAGTTCATCAAAATTCATCAAGGTAAATTTTACAGTCATTCATAGTCATGGATGGTCTTTTGGTCAACAAAGAGTTTTTAGGGTTTTTAGGTCTTTTTAGGTCTAGGGTTTGGTCTTCAGAATGTCAAAAAATGCCAGCAGGCCAGAAGGAGGATGAGAACAAGTTTTCATTTAAAAATTTTCATCATCAATAATGCTCAAAGATGATTGTTCTTCAAAACTTTGTTTTGAGGAAGAAATAGTCAAATTTATTGTTTGTAATGAATATGTAATTTTTTAAATTTTTCCGTCATGAAGTATTTCAAATGCAGCCCTGGTCGCCTTTGCCAAATTTCCATGCCAACTATCCCTGCAAAAAGTAGCCAAGAGTTTCGTCATTCAGCCAAAAAATCAAAATGAAAGCAAAAACAGAGTTATGAGCAAAGTGCCAAAATATGAAAAATTAGAAATTGGGTTTGTCTAAATAAAATCAAAGTCCTTTGCGTATATCAGATATTTTCGTATTCAACAAACTCATTTGCATGCAAGAGTTATCAAAGAACCGAAGACAAATCGAGGAGGAAGCAATTCAGCATTTGAAGAATGAAAATGTGTTGAAACAGAGCTGCGCGGCGCGTTGGCTAAATGGTGCAACGCAATGGGCGCGCGCAGCGCAAAGAGCCGATTTCCACAGTGTAAAATTACACTGGTGCGGCGCACACAGCCTGCGCGGCGCGTTGGGCTGTTGCGCGACGCACAGAGCCGACACCCCAAATTTCATCAGTACAGCCAAAAAAACTCAAATTTCTCGGTCCTATTTGTTCCATGTAAGTTCAAATGTAAGTTCAAATCATTTTGCTATCGCCATTATTCAGGGTTAGGTGTGGTTTGGAAGATTGATTTTGAAGAATTTGAATGCCAAATTATAAACCCTCTATTTTATCAAAAATGCTACTTAGGGTTTTGAAATGATGTTTTAAAAGTCATTTTTATGCCAAATGCTTATTGATATACTATCTTTTCCCACCTGTGATTCCTTTTCCATTATTGTAAACCTATCATCATTCTCAATCCCCTATTCCCTTATAATCCCAAGTTACTCATTCCTATCTCTAAAACCTACAATTCCCTATCACCATCCCTATCCCATATCATTTCAAAAAATCCCTAAACCCTACCATTTCTTATCATTATCCCTTTCCTCATATCACTTAGCTGTTCCATTGTCTCTACATTGTCAAATCAGAAGTTTTAAAAGGGCAAATTTCACTTGGTTGCAGTCCACTTTCCACATTGCCTTATTTCCCGCACTCCTTTCCTATTTGACAATATTTGGCAATTGAAAACAAAAACACCAAATTCTCATTCTTCATCTCATTTAAGCCAACATAGACTTTCAACACCATGGAGGCGGACACCGATACATTATATGACCAAGACAGTGACTTTGCAACTGGAACTGCATGCACCAGGAGGGAACTGAAACATCGAAAAGGGCCTCATCCACTCCAAATCTTGGCTGAAGCTTCTTTGGCTGAGCATGGCACATGATGGGGGAAATTCACTCCAAATTTCAGCAAATTTGGAGTAAATTTTGTCATTTTTGAAATTTTGGTTGCAAAACAGGTTTTTCTGCCCGACGCGTCGCGCCACTTGGCACGCGCTTATGATTGGGAGATCCTTTGGAGGAAAAATTGGTATTTCTGGATTTTTTATGAAAATTTATGCATTTTCAGGAATGGCCGAAGAATTTCATCAAGTTATGGGTGGCCTAAAGGGTCAAAAACACTCTGAAAATGGCCTTTCTACCACCTTTTGCACACACAGGAACCAGTCTTGGGAGATTGAACTTTTGGAGGGGAAAATGGACACCAAATATAGAAATTCCACTTGGGTTGGAAATTAGACAGAAACGGATTTCCAATGAGCTATCATGAGCTCAATTTGGACTTCAGGAAGTGCCTCAAAAACAGGTTCAAAGTGGCACGACGCATTGAGTTTTTGGGCACGACGCATAGAGAAATTTGGCCTCATTTTCACTCCTCAGCTCAGAAATTCGCCCAGTTTTGACTAGTTTTACATTTTGATGTAACTATTGATATATCTTGATGTAATTTGGTGACTATGATGTAATTTTGGCACATATTTACTTGTTCTAGAGGATTCATCCACTAAAAATTGAAATTTAAATGAATGAATCAGTTTCCTACCATATAGAGGCAAGTTGTTTGATTGCCTAGATTTTAGTTCCTTGTTTAGAATTGGTTGAAACAGCTCCTAGAAGGATGAGCTCGACCCCTAGAGGCATGGGAAGGGGTTAGACTTGTCTATATATTGTATTTTCTGAGACATCTTCATGGTTGGACTCTTGGGAATATTTTGGCACCTCATTGTATATTCATCTCAGATTTTTGGCAAAGGAAAGACCAGAGTTTTGCAACACTTGTTGGGATCCTTGTGGCTCTAAGTTTTGATGATTTTTTTCTCCATGTATCTGTAAGTTTCATTAATGTTTATGTATGCCATTTCCCTTCTCTTTGCTTCCAAAATTAAACAAATGAGTAACTAAGGTAGAATTCATTAGTTTGCTGGTGCTCTGCCTTAAACTTTTGTTTAGTTTTTTATGTTTTCGTTAGTTTGAAGAGGATCCTTGCACCTTCCTGCCCTCTTCAACTCCTCAGTAGTATTTTCTATCCATTCATTGAATCTAAAACATCAAAGCCATTGCCTTCCCTGCCCCAGCTTGAACTCTGCAAGAATTTTCCTCATCCCCAAGCCCAAAATTGCCTTTCCCTTTTTCGAACAAAAAACCCTAAAAATCATTCCCAACTCCTTGATTAATATACCTAGCCTAAAATTAGCACTCATTTCAGTCATCTCAAGGCCTATTAATACATTTTTCCTGAGATTGACCTGCAGAGAGCCCTCTCCTGTTCTGGTAGGTCTAGCTACCAGACTGAGCGTGGTTTGATGTTACCTTGAACTCTGCCTTCCTTTCAGCCTAAGGTGGATTTGGGAAATAACATAGTGGCGACCATACTGGGGAGAAAATGGTTTGCTTGTTGGTGTTATTTTTTTCATAAGCTACAGACGGAGCTTGAAGTTATGCCAGATAGCCTTCGAAACGCTCTTGCGTTGCATTAGCGAAAGTAGATAAACGCTGCTTCAGTCAATCTCTGGTCTAGCTTGTAAACGTAACATCTAGCTTGTAAATTTCCCCAGTACATATATCAAGTTTAGATCTGATGGTTGATGGTGGACAACGATCAAACATAAGAAGGCTGAAATCATTCACCTGGTGACTCCAACTCAATGTAGAGACTCCACTGGAGGACTAACTCTTTCTCTGATAAAATGGAAGGATCTTACACAAAGTTCAGGTATCCAAAGTGGAATGGTATTTAGGATCTAGTCTGCTTTCTTGTAAATTATTTCTTTGTTGTTCTTGAAGCTATCCTGAAAGTTTTTCAAAATTTTTTGTATGATAAAGGTGATCAAAATCTTCGCTCGACCTATTCAAAGAGTGTAAATATTGAGTTTCCCTTTGATCCTGGCCTCCTTACTTTTCCCACATCTCATGATGACTCTCTTCAGACTGATGAGCCTAAAGAAAACAAAACTGATCCCATAGCTCTTGTATATACTCCTACACCTTATATAGTTCCAGATAGGTATAAACCTCTTGTTTTACTTTCTGTTCTTCATGCTTTCCCTAAAAATTATGACCTATATCTACTAAGATTTGACGGTGAATGTAACAATGTCAATGCTGAGCAACATGTGCAGAATGTTGAGACTTTTCTAGATCTTTTTGAAGTTGATGATGAAGATGTTAGTATTAGGCTTTTTGCTCTTTCTTTTCAAGGCCAAGTGAAGAGTTGGTTCAAAGCCCTGCCTGATGCGAGCATCTCATATTTCCAGCAGTTCGTCGAAGTTTTCCTTGACAGGTGGGTGATCAGATATAATCCTTTCCTTATTATAGAAGAGTATAACCAGCTGAAAAGACTGCTAGGGGAGACAGTACAACAATTTTCTGCCAGATTTAAACAAGTATATTTTTTGATGCCAGCTGATATAAGACCTTCTCCTAGATCTGCTCTCTTGCACTACCTGGGTGCCTTTGACCCGGAAATGGAGTTTCAGCTGAGAGAAAAGAATATTGCAACACTTCACGAGATGCAGAACAATGCAGTAAATGTAGAGGCTCATTTGCAGATCCGAAGGGCAAGGTTGAAGGAAGAAGAGATGAAAAACATGGATCTGGAGAAATCGATATCTCTAGAGGTAAATCTTGACATGTTGGTAAGTGAAGTAGAAGAGATGATGCAAAATAACATCACAAGGAATGAGTATACCCATGGCTCGATGATTGAAGAAGAACAAGTTGCTGATCCAAAACATTTTGTTTCTTATTCCAGTTGTCATAGTGATTGTTTTATAGATCATCTTGAAGAAGAGAGAGTTGTTGATATGACATGTATGCTTGATGATGTGTTTTATACTGACGATTTGCCTCAGTTTGATCAGTATGATGATGATTATGTTCTTCAAACAGAAGTTAATCTTGCAGACAAAACATCAGCTAGTTTGTGTGAGGAGGAAGTTCACTTCCAACAGCTCGAGTATAATGATCAACCGATACGTATCAGCTATTACAATGATGAGGAAAGTGAAGCAAATTTTGAATTAAGTGAAGGATCTTTGCCTTTTTTTTTTTATTCGTTTCAGTTCATCAGCGACAACTTCCATGCAATCAAAAATCAACTGCCAACAAGCCTTGATTTGGACCATCTTGAGGGCAATAAAAACTTCGTTCAAGACTTTTCATATTCAGATTTGCAGCCCCCGAATGCCATTGATTGTTAAGTTGCAGATGAGGACTTGGAAGCTGGCACATGTGATCAAATGATACAAGATGACTCCATACCATTTTGTTTTGAATCATTTCAGTTTTTGAAGGGTAAATTGCATAGTAAATCTTCAAATGAGCAGCCTGTAAGAAATCAACAATCTCTTAATTTTAATGTGGAGGATGAGACAGATAGCGAAGTTCTTGAGCAAGTTGTTGATGAGAAATATTCTCTTGAAATGACTGATGAAATCATTTCGGATACAAAATTCTCCCCAGCACTAGATTTGCAGCCACCAAACGAAATTGAAGGTCAGATTACACATGAAGTCGTGGAAGTTGAAATACATGATTTAATGATGCAAGAAGATTCTGTACCTTTTTATTTCGAAGAATTTCAGTTCATAAGGCAAAATCTTTGTAATGTCTCTAAAGAAAAGGATGAACAACCAGTAAGATGTCATACGGTTTCAATGGATACATTGCAGCAGTCTTCTCAAGTTTTTGATGATCCTATTGCTCGTGTGTTGGATGATGTTTGCTGTAAAAATTCTTCTCCATTGGCTAACCATGTGCCAGGAAAGAATGTTGATAATAATCTTATTCAAAAGTCGCCTTCATTGTATTGTTTAACAGATTGTTCATTGCATAGCCCATGTCAATATTTGCAGTCATATGAGGAGATTGATAAAGGAGATTTTTGTTCTATTTGGAATCAGCTCCAAAGTTTGGTTATTCACGAAATTCAGGATCCTTTTGACAGCTTGCTGCAGTCACCAAAGAAAGCCAGCACAGATGTGAGGAAAATCTTAATATCCAGCTATGAAGATTACCCGGACCAGAGCAGTAATGTATTAATGGAAACCAATAGCTATGTTTATGAAGATCCTTTTGCAATTTTCTTGAAGTCATCTAGTCAATTCATGCTTTGCAAGTTTATTAGCAGTCAACTTGATTCCGAGTTTCCATGGGAGTTGCCTTTCGGTTCTTCCATTTTCCTGCGCATTAGAAAGCATTTGGGAAGAAACCAAATAGCAGCCAGGATGCTCACATGGTTACATTGGCTATTCCATTTCACTTGATCGGGTGGTGAAAAAAAATTCTTAGAGTAGGTTTGCTGAATAAGCTCAATTTTGAGCATCTTTCTAGTCTTTCAGTTATGTTTTAGTCATGTTTTTACTCAATATGGTTTTATTATGGTTTTCATTTTAGGCCTTGAGTCAAGTTTTAGTCAATAGATTGAGTCAAAGTTTTGTGTTGATTTGTCAAGTCAATGACTCCATAGCCCAATGGACGAAGGTACTGTCTGCTCTCCCAAAGATCTGCTGTTCTTGGCACCTCCAAGGAGTTGGAGCTACCATCCCCATTGGAACCAATGTTAGAGTCGGTCTATACATCCCGCCGTCAGAGATCATTTCTCTTATTGCATTTCATTTTGGGTGTCTCGTTCATCCAATCAGTTGCATTCCATTAGAAGCATAGATTGTCTGATGGAAGGGTCTTGTATCTCATTTTACCTCATGTCATGTATTTGCTGGCTTGTTTCTGATCATTAAAGTTCATCAAAATTCATCAAGGTCAATTTTACAGTCATTCATAGTCATGGATGGAATTTTGGTCAGCAAAGAGTTTTTAGGGTTTTTAGGTCTTTTTAGGTCTAGGGTTTGGTCTTCAGAATGTCAAAAAATGCCAACAGGCCAGAGGGAGGATCAGAACAAGTTTTCATTTCAAAATTTTCATCATTAATAATGCTCAAAGATGATTCTTCTTCAAAACTCTGTTTTGAGGAAGAAATCGTGAAATTTATTGTTTGTAATGAATATGTAATTTTTAAAAGTTTTCCGTCATGAAATATTTCAAATGCAGCCCTGGTCGCCTTTGCCGAATTTCCATGCCAGCTATCCTTGCAAAAAGTAGCCAAGAGTTTCGTCATTCAGCAAAAAAATCAAAATGAAAGCAAAAACAGAGTTATGAGCAAAGTGCCAAAATCTGCAAAATTAGAAAGTGGGTTTGTCTAAAGAAAATCAAAGTCCTTTGTGTATATCAGATATTTTCGTATTCAACAAACTCATTTGCATGCAAGAGTTATCAAAGAACTGAAGACAAATCGAGGAGGAAGCAATTCAGCATTTGAAGGCCGAAAATGTGTTGAAACAGAGCTGCGCGGCGCGTTGGCTAAGTGGCGCGACGCACTGGGCGCGCACGGTGCACAAAGCCAATTTCCACATTGTAAAATTACACTGGCGCGACGCACACAGCCTGCACGGCGCGTTGGGATGTTGCGCGGCGCACAGGGCCGACACCCCAAATTTCATCAGTACAACCAAAAAAACTCAAATTCCTCGGTCCTATTTGTTCCATGTAAGTTAAAATCATTTTGCTATCGCCATTATTCAGGGTTAGGTGTGGTTTAGAAGATTGATTTTGAAGAATTTGAATGCCAAATTATAAACCCTCTCTTTTGTCAAAACTTCTCCTTAGGGTTTTGAAATGATGTTTTAAAAGTCATTTTTATGCCAAATACTTATTGATGTACTATCTTTTCCCACTTGTGATTCCTTTTCCATTATTGTAAACCTATCATCATTCTCAATCCCCTATTCCCTTATAATCCCAAGTTACTCATTCCTATATCTAAAACCTACAATTCCCTATCATCATCCCTATCCCATATCATTTGCAAAAATCCCTAAACCCTACCATTTCATATCATTATCCCTTTCCTCATATCACTTAGCTGTTCCATTGTCTCTACTTTGTCAATTCAGAATTTTAAAAGGGAAAATTTCACTTGGTTGCAGTCCACTGTCCACATTGCCTTATTTCCCGCACTCCTTTCCTATTTGACAATATTTGGAAATTGAAAACAAAAACAATGAATTCTCATTCTTCATCTCATTTAAGCCAACATAGACTTTCAACACTATGGAGTCGGACACCGATACATTATATGACCAAGACAGTGACTTTGCAACTGGAACTGCATGCACCAGGAGGGCACTGAAACGTTAGAAAGGGCCTGATCCACTCCAAAGCTTGGCCGAAGCTTCTTTGGCTGAGCATGGAACATGATGGGGGACATTCACTCCAAATTTCAGCAAATTTGGAGTAAATTTTTTCATTTTTGAAATTTTGGTTGCAAAACAGGTTTTTCTACCCGACGCGTCACGCCACTTGGCACGCGCTTATGATTGGGAGATCCTTTGGAGGAAAACTTGGTATTTCTAGATTTTTTGATGAAAATTTATGCATTTTTAGGAATGGCCGAAGAATTTCATCAAGTTCTGGGTAGCCTAAAGGGTCAAAAACACTCTGAAAATGGCCTTTCTGCCACCTTTTGCACACACAGGAACCAGTCTTGGGAGATTGAACTTTTGGAGGGGAAAATGGACACCAAATCTAGAAATTCCACTTGGGTTGGAAATTAGACAGAAAGGGATTTCCAATGAGTTATCATGAGCTCAATTTGGACTTCGTTAAGTGCCTCAAAAATAGGCTCAAAGTGGCGCGATGCACTGCGTTTTTGGGTGCGGCTCATAGAGAAATTTGGCCTCATTTTCACTCTTCAGCTCAGAAATTCACCCAGTTTTGACTAGTTTTACATTTTGATGTAACTATTGATCTATATTGATGTAATTTGGTGACTATGATGTAATTTTTGCACATATTTACTTTTTCTAGAGGATTCATCCACTAAAAAGTGAAAATTAAATGAATGAATCAGTTTCCTACCATATAGAGGCAAGTTGTTTGATTGCCTAGATTTCAGTTCCTTATTTAGAATTCGTTGAAACAGCTCCTAGAAGGATGAGCTCGACCATTAGAGGCATGGGAAGGGTTTAGACTTGTCTATATATTGTATTTTCTGAGACATATTCATGGTTGGACTCTTGGGAATAGTTTGGCACCTCATTGTATATTCATTTCAGATTTTTGGCAAAGGAAAGACCAGAGTTTTGCAGCACTTGTTGGGATCCTTGTGGCTCTGAGTTTTGATGATGTTTTTCTCCATGTATCTATAAGTTTCATTAATGTTTATGTATGCCATTTCCCTTCTCTTTGCTTCCGAAATTAAACAAATGAGTAACTAAGGTAGAATTCATTAGTTTGTTGGTGCTCTGCCTTAAAATTTTGTTTAGTTTTTTATGTTTTCGTCAGTTTGAAGAGGATCCTTGCACCTTCCTGCCCTCTTCAGCTCCTCAACAGTCTTTTCTATCCATTCATTGAATCTAAAACATCAAATCCATTGCCTTCCCTGCCCCAACTTGAACTCTGCAAGAATTGGCCTCATCCCCAAGCCCAAAACTGCCTTTCCCTTTTTCCAACAAAAAACCCTAAAAATAATTCCAAACTCCTTGATTAATATACCTAGCCTAAAATTAGCACTCATTTCAGTCATCTCAAGGCCTATTGATATATTTTTGCTGAGATTGACCTGGAGAGAGCCCTCTCCTGTTCTGGTAGGTCTAGCTACCAGACTGAGTGTGGTTTGATGTTACCCTGAACTCTGCCTTCCTTTTAGCCTAAGGTGGATTTGGGAAATAACAGACCCTAAAATGGTAGAGGTTATAAATGGCATATAGTTCCCTAGAAATAAAAAAGAGGTTCAAGTATTCCTTAGGCGCATTAATTTTCTGAGAAGGTTCATTCCAAATTATGCAGAGATAGTTCGGCATATAATTGACATGCTCAAAAATAATAATGAAGTAAAGTGGTCTCCTGATTCATGAGAGGCCTTTATTAGGATTAAAAATGATTTTGTACAAGCTCTAGTGTTTGCTGGAACAGATTATGCTAAGCCTTTCATGATTTTTTCATTTTCATCACCTTATACAGTGGTAGGAGTTTTATTGCAAAAGAATGAGGAAGAGTACAAGAAACCTATTTCTTTCTCTGTGATGCTGAGTTGAAATACAACATCCTATAAAAGAAAGATTATGCCTTGGTAAAGTCCCTCAAGGCGTTTGTAATGTATGTTCTGCAGTCTTCCATCACTGCATTTGTGCCCACAACAGTCGTAAAGGATATCCTGATCCAAGGAGATAGTGAGGGAAAGAGGGGCAAATGGATTGCGAAGATACAAGAATATGAGCTAGAAATACGCCCCACTGAGTTAATTAAAGGACAGGGATTAGCTAAAATCCTGTCAGAATCGAATTGCCAGGTTCTAGGCATAAATCTTTCTATGATAGCAAACGAAGAGTCTGAAAAGACAAATGAACAGTGTGGGATAGAGATGGCTACTCAGAAGACTCACATGAAGTATCTCCTCAGTCCATGGTATAAGGACATTGTTGAATATATTTTGACTCTCAGATGCCCCCCTAACTGTGACAAAGCGAAATACAGAACATTAAGGCTAAAGTCACAGAAATTCATGGTTGCCAATGGTCGTCTGTTTTGGAGAGACTCCTCTGGCATCCTACTCCTGTGTCTTACAGAGAATGAAGTGGAGGAAATAATGGTCGATTTTCACAAAGGCATCTGTGGAGGTCACTACAGCTGGAGAGCCAATTCCCATAAAATTTTGAAAGATGGTTTCTTCTAGCCAAAGCTCTTTGGAGATGTATTTTCTCTGGTCAGAGCCTGTGAAAAGTGCCAAAAATTCACAGAAAGGCAGAAGTTTGCACCTTTGCCCATGATCCCTGTACATATAGATGAACCATTCCAGCAATGTGGGATTGAATTTATTGGTGAAATTCACCCTGCATCTAGTGGGCAGCATAAATGGATATTAACTGCCACAGATTATTTCACTAAATGGGTGGAAGCAGTACTAGCAAGGAATGCAACAGACTTGGTAGTAATAAAGTTTCTGGAAGAGAACATCATCTCGAAGTTTGGTTTCCCTACCAAGATTTTCACTGACAATGCCCAGGCCTTTAATTCTGCTAAAATTTTCAGCTTCTGCCAGCAATATAAAATTGTATTGTGACATTCCACCACCTACTACCCACAGGGAAATGGTCTAGCAGAGTCTTCAAATAAAACTCTGGTGAGAGCACTGAAGAAAGTCATAAATGAAAATCAGAAAAATTGGGATTCTCAGCTAAAGTTCTCTTTATGGGCAAACAGGATCACCAACAAGAGATCAACAGGGAAATCTCCATATGAGTTGGTATACGGGAGAGTAGCAGTTTTTCCCATACAGTTGGCATTACCAGTGGCTAGATTCATGCAAGAGTGTCAGGAGGAGCCGAATGACATTACCAAGAGGATGAACCAGTTAGTAGAACTAGAGGAGACCCAAAATCAGGTGAATCAGAGGTTAACCGAATATCAAGAAAAAATGAAGGACTTGTTTGATCAACATTCCAAAGAAAAAAAGATGCAAGTCGGGGATTTAGTACTCAGATGGGATATACAAAGAGCAGAGAAGGGGAAGCATGGAAAATTTGATCCATTATGGTTTGGTCCCTTCAAAATTGTTGAACAGGGAGGAAACAACACATTCAAGCTAGAAAATTTGTAGGGTGACTTGCTTGACGCCCCTGTAAATGGTTAGTTCCTAAAGCCCTTCTTCCTGTTCTGATCTAGGTCGAGAGGGCCCTATGTATTATATTCTACATTATTTAGCCGCTTCTATTTTTATTTTTAATGATGTTTGTTGTGGAGAGTCATGAGGAAAAAGGAAAGGTGCTAAGGAGTCATGTCTGCACAAAGAGGGTTAACAGATGGTCTGCAAAGTTCTCGATACGTTTGAGGATAAACGTGTCTTCCCCAGGTGGAGCCAATGTTGATTATATCATTACACCCTTAATGTTCGAAGAAAGATTATAAAAAGACAGTTTACCCGATAATAGTAAATTCGGCTTATGTTTCAAAGGGTGTGAAGGGGAAATAAAATACGAATGAGCCATATATAAAAAGGGGAAAGCGCGCTTTGTAGTAAGGTGGGAATATGACAAAAGCCGTGATCTAAATAACAAAGGTTTAAAAAGTGTGAAGGAAATAGATAGAAGGCCGGGCCCGCTTATAGTCAACACGCGCATAGACGAAGGTTCGCAAGCACAATTCCGGGGGGGTCACAGACGATAAGGGTAAGGCGGAACCTTCCCCCCCAGAGCCTGATGATGTGTCAAGGAGCATGACATGAGGTGAGCGCTCTATGGAGAAAAGGTCATGGGATTGAAAGCTGTTACGAAGATCGCCTTTCGTCCTTGAGGGGCCGGGTCCCAAGGTACAGCTGTTACCACGATCCAACGGTAAGGTAAGTCCTAGGATAGCTGGTACTGAGACCAGTACCGGCATTTAACCTGACACGTGGTATTCACCTAACAAGAGTCTAACATCCAATCCATTTATGCTGCGTGTCTCACAGTCAGCGTCCTTATGACGTCAGCCCCACTCGTTTTACCCCGCCATCTTTTCTCGAGCTACCTCGGGCCTGTATAACTTTGTTTAGTGAGTTACTGTGGTAAAATAATCTTGGTTTACAATTACTGTATAAGCGAAAGAAAGTGCCTAGTACCAGGTCAGCCCAGTCATTGTCTGTACCCCTGCGTCGCTTTCCCGAGCATTTTTCTACTTCGCAGGTATTCCATCCCTTTCATTCCATCTAGTTTCCTTTTGTTTTTTAATTCTATGATGGTCATGGGTAAAGTCACAGCCAAGAAATCAGAGCCCAAAAATCCCCAAGCCTATGAGGCCAGGGCTGTCCCTAGACCCAAACCTTTTACAGATTTACAAGCCGACATCCAACACTAGTACATTTGGGGGAAATTCCGACACTTGGTTTTGACAGTTTTGACCAAATGTCGGAAATTTCCCCAAATTTTTTCAATCCCGCCCGAAACCGTCGCTATACCGACGTTTAGAGAAAAGTGTCGCAATACCGACACTTAGACAAAGTGTCACAATTGCGATGTTTGGAGGAAGACGTCACAATTGCGACACTATGCCCCAAAGCGTTTCTATTGCGACGATTGCCTCCAAACGTCGCAAGTGTGACACAATTTCTAAGTGTCGTAATTGCGATGTTTGGAGGCATCCGTCGCAATAGCGACGCTTTGTCCGCTGTTTGTATAATGACACTTATATGCATGCTACATAAAAATACGAAACTTATATGTGCGCTACATAAAAATACGACACTTATATGCGCGCTACATAAAAATGATTTTATTAAAAACTACATTAACGACTGAGCAACATTCGCCCTCAGCATTCGCCCTTAGCACTTGTAGAACAGCATTCGCCCTTAGCTCTTGCAGAACAGCATTCGCCCTCAACATTCTCCCTCAGCTCTTGCATAATAACATTTTCCCTCAGCATTCGCCCTCAGCTCTTGCAGAACAACATTCGCCCTGCATTCGCCCACAGCGTTCGCCCTCAGCTCTTGCAGAACAACATTCGCCCTCAGCTCTTGCAGAAAAACATTCACCCTCAACTCTTGCAAAATGGTAAGTTCTTTCTGCAGGCGCTTCCTCCTATAGTAGGGTTGACTCTATTTGGGTTTTTTTGGTCAATTCCATTGGATTGTGTTAGGCTATAGGGTTCTCTCTAGATGTCTTCCAATGTTCTTTCGGATGAGTTTCAAAGAGGATGTGTAAGATGTGTTTGTGCTTGCATGAATTTGACTCCACTAGTTTCATGAAGTTTAAGCTATGGATTTTAGTTCGAAAAACTCATCCATCTCAACACCCAGTAACGAATTGCCCTTGGTCTGATCTATATTGAAGGTGAAGTGCAAAGTGGTAGAGAATGGGAGACCGAAAGTTATCAACTTTATCACAAGGGTAGTACTCCAGATCGAAAGTGATGAGCTTTAGTTCTCTAGATTTGGGGATTTTCTGATATTTGGGGATTTTCTGATGACATACCAAAGGTCACATCCATACAACCATATCAAGGTCAATGTTGAGATCATTCTCATATAGATATAGGTCATTGATATATAGGGTTAATATCATCATCACTATCCATGGAAACCGAATGGTTACAAAATCTGTGATTGTGGTTGGCTCATTTATAATTATTACCCATTTACAGTAGAGCACAGAAACACTAAATATGGCCTGAGTAGAGCCTTTACAACAAGCAATGGAATTGTAGCTGCTTCATCAATAACCAATAGCTCCACTTTAGAAAACTTTTCATAATCTTGGGGCTGGATATACTATAGAGAAAACAATTGTAGTTATTATTCATGCTCCAATATATTAATATACTTTTTACATTGAACTGAAGAAAGGGAAACAAGCAAATGCTAGCCATCATACAATGCTTTGACATAAGAGTTTTGAGTGACATACTTGAAAAAAAGAACTCATCCATTGATATTTATAATCATTTGAGTTATTCAAGTTAAACACAATGTCAAGAATCAAGATTCAATACCCTCTATTATCTTCATCACCCAATAGAATATTTAAATTTTTCCCAAAGAAACGCTTATTAAATTGGTAGCCATTATTTCTCCCTGCTTTAAAAACCCTACATTTAAATGAAAACAAGCATTGCATTTCAACTACAAAAATTTACTAGTTTTCAAATGTAAATGTGTGCATCACTTGTGTAGGGTATTCCTTTTCCACTTTCACATTATCCAAGAATGTGTGCAGTATAGTTCATATTTTTTGTGATTTAGATTATCTTGAAAAAGGAAAGGTAAATTATTTCCCATGGAAAAGAAGGTTTTCCCTTTTTACTACTGGAAATGGTACAAAAAAGTTCCATTTCTACCCGAAACTCCTATGAAACAGGAACCAAATAAAGGCCATGTCCTCAATGGACATCATTTGGCTTTGAAAATGGCCATTGCATCGTGTTGTTTCTTATATTACATCACGATAGTTTCTTAGGTCATTTTTTGTTTCTTGAGATGAAAAACAACCAAAGAAATTGTGAATATCCTTTCAAGAAATAAATGACCATTTCTCAATCATATCTCAACTATTTTTTATTTTATTCAGTGGTTGCTTACTTTGAGAGAAATTTGACACTCTTATAAGGAATATAACATAAAAACACAAAATGGGAAGGAATTGATGAGGTAGATGACCTTTAGTTGTTGTCAATTAAGAATTGATAATACACAATGCATGTTTTGTACTACAAACTAGATTCCTTCCTGGAGTTAGGACACAAAGTATTGAATCAAAGTTGTAGTTTCTAACTTCTTGTATTGGTTCATCAATCTTGAAATTCAGACATTGCATGTCTTCATTGCTTCATGTTTGAATAATTTTCATTATATCGTACAATAGGAAATTAGGAATTATGATTATTATTACTTTATGGATCTGTTAAGTTACTTTTAAGTTTGCATGGTTTAGTGTGAAATTATTCTTGTGTGCCCCTAGGCCCAGGTGAAGGAATGCCAAGGACCGAGAACCATAGTTTTTAAATGGTATTGTTTCTTATACCCAAAAACCCCTCAACATCACTTCTTATTAGTTCTTAACAATAGTGTTGTAAACAATTTGAGAATTGATATAGCAAAATCTCGCACTTCTCAAGATAAAGTCCTAAAGCTAAAGTGTGATACCATGTGTAATTCAATAGCCCCACTGTCACCTCACCAACCTCTTTTCACTTCGGGCTAGCTCTCCTCCAACTCAAGGGGGGTTCTCCCTAGTAGATGTTAGGGATCTAATGGCCCAACCAAACCAAGTCAAGAGCCCCTAACTCTCTATGTTTACTACTATCAATCAAAATATTGAACAATAGGGTCAGACATGCATCCTGAAGATAAAATTGCTAGGGTATTTTTGGGTAATTTCAAAGGGAAAGTCCCCAAACACATATAATCAAGGAATTATAACGTGATTTCAAACATTAAATATCAACAAAATCGTTTAAAGGATATTGAAAGGAAAAAGGTGTTGGAAGATAGAAAGTGCCTTACTTAAATGCTCTAAGGATTTTTCAATAGTTGCTCCAAAAGCTTCACTTCAAGGCCCTTCAAGATCGTCTCCAACAATGTTATACCATAAACTTCAACAATGTTGCTCCAAAAATGTCCTCAAGGTCTTCACAACAAGTTTACTAGAAGTTGCTCCAACAATATATTCAATAAGGTCTTCATTTTCAACTCATCTCTTGTTTGGGTGCCTTAATGTGCAATGACATGTTTCCAGGATTGAATTCAATGCAAGGCATATTTGAAACTCTAACTCTGTCGTCCGGTGTCTTATTAGAAATTATTTCAGTTTTCATTTTGTGTTTTCAAGTTAGATATTTTTTTCAAGTTTTTACATTTATAATTTTATTGCAATGTGGCAGACTGATCAAGGCAGTATAGGAACAACCCCGAGATAGGATGATCACAGAAAGAGGTCAGCGGAAGAACATGTAAAGTGCCAGCATTGCTATATCTTCAGGTATTTTAGTTATTTACATAATTGAAATAATATTAATTTTGTTCAAATATGAAAACACCTAGCCATGGTGCGCTTGATGATTCCCTCTTTGAGGAAGAGCTTTCTTCATCCCTATCTCCAACGCTCTTGTTGCGAAAAAAGGCACGAGATGCAAGGTCGGAATTTAATACTTTGATAGATGCGCCTAAAACACCTGAAATAGAAGAGAGGATAAAACAACTTATGACCCAGGTAGAAACATATCAGGTAATAATAAAAAGTCAAAAGGATATTTTTTTTGTTCTGCATGAGATGAATTGTGATAGTTTTATTTTTAATTTTTACATTGACTAAACTAACAAAAAGTTCTTTTGTATGTAGCGTTTTCTGGCACTTGCTGAACCCGGTGTTGGTGGTAGTGGAACACAAGGGCAAGAGATTGCCTAGAAACCCTCTCGTACACCTTCTACTCCTTTAGGTGCAAGCCAAGAAACACACCCTACCCAAGAAGACACCCAGCCAACCGTTGAATGTGTTGGCAGTGATGAGGCTGATATGGCCAACTACATTATTGCGTTTGCTGGAGCTACACGTGTCAGCTCCACAGGGACCATTAATGGAACGTTGTTGGTGAGCGATGAGGGTGTCCCTATAAAGCATTTACAACTCCCAGGTAAATTTTAATATTTTAACTATTTCATGTACTCTATCTAAAACATATTTATCATGACTTTTATTTTTAAATTAATGATAATATCTTTTTTTTTTTTTTTATGTGTAAGAAACAATGAGTTCTATAGGTTTTTGGAGAGCCATGCGTTGGTAATTTTTGGCCCAACCATATGCATAATGTGGAATTCCCAGATTTCCAACCTGAAAAAAGAACTTCTAGATTATCTAGAAGCCCTTTTTGGGGTCCGCACATTTGACAGAACAACGATTTCTCGGGTCGCCGGAAAATATTTGAAATATACCAGGGACACCTATAGGACACAATTGCAATTTAACCCTAGATACGAGCATCCTCTCACAGTTCCAGAGAGTGAGTGGAGAGCACTCATCCATGACGGAAAAGAGAAAATGGCAAAGAAAGAAGGAAAAATGCCAACTGGACCCGCAAGTTAAATTACAACTTTAATTCAATAGCTTTAATTTTCTCTATGTCTAAAATAAAATTGTGCTACGTCATATCTGAATTCAATCTTTTGATGCTAGGTTTCCTGACACCTCAAAGGCAACCAAAGCTAGGATTGAAAAAAAGGGCCATCACAAGCTAGGCCAGGGCGGCTACTTGAAATTAGCCGCAAGAATTGTAATTAAGTAGCTAAACATCTTATAATTAATTGTATCGCTTTCCAACGTTTTTGTAATCCTATAAAATATAATTAAAAATACACAATCATATGTAATGTAGGGTGATGACTTCGGAACATAAACTACAGAGGAAAATAAAAATATTGTTTTCCATTTCGGCTATCAAGGCGTAGTTGAACGTCATAGAAGCTTGGGGTAGGTCCCAAGATTCAGAATTCCTGATAAGGTAAAACATTAACCTTTCAATATGTTTGTTTTCGTCCATAAATTTAATGTCTAACAACTTTGTTTAAATCAGGGGAGCAACACTACCAACGAGGCAAATAACCCAGTTTTAGAGCTAGATGTAGATGATCCTCACGTGCAACCTGATCATTGTAGTGGGGACCAGGCCAACAATGCTACTATCAGTGAGGGCCGTGACGGTAATTAATTTCCACTTATATTTTTTTCTAATTATACCTTGATGGTTGTCCTTGTAACATTTTTTGTTTAAATGATAGAGAATGTTTCCCTTGAGGATCTTACCACCAGAGAGGAAGACAAGGCAACAGTCCCAACGGCGACAATTGGTGCACCAGGTAAATAATCTCATTACAATTTTTTTTATTAATATTACCGAACTAGCTCAATGATATTTAAAAACTGACAATTAAAATTTAATATTATATGTTTTTGTAGGCGATGCCCCATCACTGGATGAGACCAGACATCGTGACTACGCAACTAGGTTAGCAGTGCGGGTCGAAAGGCACGAAACAGGAGCAGAGCACGATAATATTGATGATGTATTTAGGAGCTTTAGAAATAGGAATAAGAAAAAGAAAATTTGATAATGTAAAATATTGTATTATTATAAGACAAACGTTACCATACTTGGAACGTTTTTTGCATTATATAAAAAACTAATTTATCATACTATTTTTATGTCAAGCATTAATTTCAATGTTTCCTTGCGTACTTTTTGTTGAATTGTTTTTTTATTAGTTATTGAATATTTTTTTTTATGCTCATGAAAGTAAAAAATGAAATATAGATTGGGTATTTGGGAATTGAGAGTGATGTGAGGGGGGGGAGGGGCCATAAGAGCTTCCACCTTCACGTGGTTGGCCCTGTTTAGTAGAGAATAATTTATTGGAGCGATTTAATCTTGGAGCAAACCTCCCTTGATCCAGCATAGCAACAAAAAGTCACTATTGACTTAGTTGCTACTCTTTCAGATCGTGGGAGGCTTGTTCCAAGTTCATGCGACTCCAATAAATTGTTCTTGAAATGAAGAGGAGCTTATTCAGGTATGTTTTGAAATTTTCAACATATGTTCTAACATTATCATAAGAATGCATCTTAGAGTAAAAAATACTACATCAATTACTTTTATTTATTGTATAGATAATGATGGATTTTGATTGACTTGGAAATGTAGGTACAAATCCTCTTGCATCATGAGCAATACAACTTGTCAACCAGGGTCATGTCCAAGATATTTTTTCTTGTGCGCTTGACCAGGTTCATAATGTCACATTTTGTAAGTTCCTTTACAGTTCATAATTCAATATTAAGCTTGTTCATGATTATTATCTAGGTTTTTTTGTATGTGTTTTTTCATCTATTTGATTGTAAGCAACTCTGCATGTTTCCTGTTGTTCACTATGATTTCTCCCATTACCACTCCCAGGATGAATCCAAATTTATTGTTACATAGGTTACTTTATTGCTACTATGATTTCTCCATTTACGATTTCATAGGTTACATCATGTAAAGTTGTCAATCTCAGGTTGGTGATGAGCTTTAGTTCTCCAGATTTGGGGCTTTTCTGATATTTTCTCCCTCATGTCATTCCTGCATCACCTCATTGTTTGAGCATGCCAATTCTTCCCAACTATCTTTATATGTCTGTAATTTTGGAATTTGATTTAAAAAACTAGTACCCAACTTTGAGTTCAATTGGTGTTCGTGTAAGGCTGTTTGGGCTTTGGGAAATATTGCTGGAGACTCTGCAACATTTAGGGATATTTCGCTTAGTCATGGAGCTCTGAGGCAGGTGCTTGCCCAGTTGAATGATACTGCCAGAATTTCAATGATAAGAAATGCTACATGGGCTCTGTCAATTTTTTTTCGTGACGTAAACCCCAACCACTATTCGAATAGGTAAGCAGAATACATTTTCTGCCTCTTCTTCTTAGTTCGCATATACTGTGGATTTTTTTTATAGTTCTTGGTGCTTGGTAGATTTGGACGTAATATGGACCTAGGCACTTGTTCATTACAATGACTCTGTCATCAGGTTTTAGAAAATTCTCAGAAATTTGTGTTTCACAAGGGAATTACCCTTGCTTTCAATTATCGATTATCAATCACATTCAAAAAAATTCTTTCGTAGCATTGCTGGGCTCTTTGTAGGTGAATTTCCGAGGAAATTTCACAATATTTGAACTAAATTTGTCTGTCCTTTTCAATACTCTGCGCTTGTAACAGAACCAGAAAAAAATCTAGTGGCCAATGAAACAACAACAACACCTCCTGTTGAAATGCCTGCAATTCACCCTCTCTGCACGCATGAATGACTATGGCACCCTCTTTTGTGAACATGTACTAGAGCTGAAGGTACCGGTTTCGATTAGGATCGTGGAATTCAAAATCCAAAATAGTATCAAATTCCACTGCAATAGTATTCCCCAACGAGGGCAACAGCTCATTGAGACCTATTGGACTCATCACCTCCAAATAGCCTCTAGGGCTACCCAGAGTGTGATCATCTTTGTTGATGAGTAGATTTTTATTTTTTCAGTGAGAGTTTAGGGTTTCTCTAACATAGCTTCAGAAATCCGATTCAGTGCCTGCTTGAATATCGTCACATAATACTCATGGTTTGGATTGATGAGCATGCTCTAAATGGTTGGTTGATTCATAAGAACCACCCATATAGTCATCTTGAGATATTTCAGAAGTTTTCTCGGGTTTCCTTTTTCACCGTTTCTAGTGGGTGGGATGGTGTGGGGTGATCCATCAATACTGGTGCTCTTGTAGTAGGGAATTTGTTTTTGGGGATATAAAGGAACATTTGATGTAGATATCCCATTGGATGCATTCATAGATGGGCACGAGAGGTCAAGAATTTAAATTAAAAATATGCAACCTTTAGCATGGCAACCTGAAGGCCGCGAGAGACACTGGTTAAAGATTGTTTTGTGTTGGCCTTAATATAGTCGTGATTTCTTTCTATTATCTTAATGCAAATATATAGTCCGGTCTCATTAAAATGAGGATTGTGGTTGTATTTATCTTTGGTTGTTTCTCTCTTAATGCTCCAGAAGTTGCCAAAAGTTGCGATAGTTTTTTAGTTTGCCTGTTACAACTTAAAAGTGGTTTTTAGCAATGGGAGTCATGTTTTTTAAGGTTCATACTAATATGAAGATCTTGTAATTCTATATTTAGGATAAGAGAAGATGGCCTTTGCTTTGGGCAGTATGACAACAATTGCCACATCTACCTCATTGGGTAACAATGGAAAGGGGAAGAAGTTGGGTGCAATGTTTGATAATTATGGCAGACAATTGTCTTCTCTTTCAGTTTTTTCACCCATTTCCTTTAATCTCTCAAGAAAAAGAGGGAATCTGAGATTACACAATAGAGAGAAGGTAGTTAATACAAGAGCTATGGAAAAGGAGCTGTACTTCAACAAGGATGGCTCAATGACAAAAAAATTGCAGGTCAGAGAAAAAATTATGTTTAAAGGAAGGTCACCTGCACGTGAAACTTCACTATGGTGGATCTTTCCTTGTCCACTTATATTCGATTTTAATTTTTCATGGAGGGTTGTTTTGGCATATGGCCTGGCATTCAATTGCACACTTACTGAAAGCATTGTCAATTTGTCTTGCAGGCGGTGTGAACAAATTTTCTAATCTTGTTGGAGTCACCCTTGGGGCGAAGGAAAAAATGTTGTCTTGGAGAGTAAGCATGGTTCTCCAAAAATAGTTAATGATGGTGTGACAATATATAAGGAGGTAATGTGTAGATGTGTGCTCTGGTTTTCTTTTTAACATTGTATTAGTTCCCCCTCTTAAATGTCTTAGATTTGGTAGGCATAATTTGAAAACTCAAAGGTGAAAGGAAACATATTTGTTACCCAGTGGTATACTTGGCCTATGGAATAGCCACATTAGAGTAATGCATAAATATTTTCAAGGGGAAAAATGTTGTCTTGGAGAGCAAGCATGGTTCTCCGAAAATAGTTAATGATGGTGTGACAGTAGCTAAGGAGCTAATATGTAGATGTGTTCTCTGGTTTTATTTTTAATGTTGTATTAGTTCCCCCTCTTAAATGTCTTAGATTTGGTAGGCATAATTTGAAAACTCAAAGGTGAAAGGAAACATATTTGTTACCCAGTGATCTACTTGGCCTATGGACTAGCCACATTAGAGTAATGCATAAAGCTTTTCACAAAAATAAAAGGAAAGGGTTATGGCTGAGTCAAATTTTATTGTTATTGACAGTGTAATGAAATGTATCTCAATGTTATGGTTTTGGCCTTTTTATTGGTTGAATTAGAGGACCCAGTTGAAAATATTGGGGCCAAGTTGGTAAGGCAAGCTGCGGAAAAGACAAATGATTTAGTTGGGGATGGAACCACAACATCTGTTGTTCTTGCACATGTTGGAATATTGAAAAATTCTAGAACAATGAATGGAGAATAAATCTCCCTTCTTTTAACACAGAGAAAATAAAAATTTCTTTGACAGGAGACAGAGTTTCAATACTTTGAAAACAAACTTCTATTCCCTTCAATAACTCAAAAAAAACTATTACACTTCTTCCTCACTGAGAGGGATTACAAAATTATGACTGCTACAAAACGCAATGCATAAAACCAACTCACTGTTTGTTCAAAACAAACATACTCTGTCTCTAAAACACTCTGTTGTATTTTTCACTTTCGCACTGCTGTGCATACACACTTAAAAAGTTACACTCGGTCTTTCAATTTTTACATACTGCTGTGTAATAAAAAATTTACGTACTGTCTATAAAAAAACTACCAAGATTTTTTGTCCTTTTTATTTTTATATGTCGTAACATATAAAACATATTATAATAAACCCTCTTTTAAAAAAAATAAAATTAAAACTAAATTCTATGGCCCACCTTTCATTTCGCATATGATATATATATAACATATGTTTAAAACATATGTATATATTAAAGCATACACAAAATTAAATTATCAAAACATTAAAGAACCCTTTTCGTCAGACTTCAAAAGTCTGAATAGATTGAATTTCAAACCAAATTCGCGTTCCAAAATGGGATGCTGACGTCTGCCTAATTTGTAACGCGAATTCTCAATCCAATGTGCCTTATAAAAAATTCGGGTCCGGTTTTTAGGTTTTCAGATTCCCTTCAATTTCATGCGATCCAATATTAATGCTCCACGTGTCCTCCTTTTGAATTTACAAAACTGGGGGGTAAATTTCTGTTTGTTTAATTTCTGGTTGGTGAATTGCGTTAATGCTGGTTGTTGTGTTTAAATACAATCTTGTACAGAAATATGGCTGCGGCCGTCTACAAAAAAAACTTGCAGGAATTTTAAATGCTGAATTAAATTTCTGGATGGCATGCAAGCAACCTCCAAAAAAAATGTTGCTGCTGCATCCGTCCTTCTGCTGCAGCAGTTGAAGTTAAAATTCAACAACACAGGGTTTAATAAGTGAGGGTGTAAAGGTAACTTTTTGTCGATAGTACTGGATTAAGATCATCTATTCATTTTTGTAGGGTCTTCTGGTGTTTGGTTTTTTAGTTTTGGGTTGGGATTATTGAGTCTAAGATAGTTTTTGAGTGAAAAAATTGCTATCAGGTATTAAAAAAATTTGGTTCTTTTGTCAAAATTTATGAGTTTGTTAGGAAATACAAAACTGACAATGGTTGTATCTTAAATTTGTGGAAAATAATTTGAAATGAAACCTTTTTGTTTAGGTTGTTGCAGCAGGTGCAAACCCCATTCAAATTACTAGGGGCATTGACAAGACAATAAAGGCCCTTGTTTCGAAACTCAAAATTTTGTCAAAGGAGGTAAACGCTTGCCTTTTGAGTAGGCCGGTTTTCCTTTTTGCTGATGGTTTGGTGTATCTAATTGAATTAGTTGCCTAAGGTATTTTTGGTTGCAAACTCCTTTTCATTTTTCATACAATATTGGCCTTGTGGAATACATTTTATTGTGTGGTCTTGTTAGATCTACAACATTTGTAGTTGTTTATTCGTATGGCCGAGGTGCACTTTTATTATGGAAATAGTTGATGCAATATTGTCATTTAATCCTTACTGCAGGGTAGCATGTTGAGAAGTTTCTTGTGAAACATTTGGTATTCAAAATTACACTTGATCCTATACAGCATCATGCACTTGACTTCAAAATTAATATTCAAAGTGTTCCAGACAATTCTTGCAAAATTTCAAATATTTATGTTGTTTTAAACCATTATCTTTTTCATGTATTGGATGCTGAAAATGAGAAAAAGACTTTGGTATGAAACCAACTGGTGAATAATTTCCAGCGAAACAACCACTTCCAAGACATGATTTAGAAGTATAACATATGTACTTATGAAGCATAGAAAGATATCCTCGATGCATTGTCAATGTTTGGCTAGGGTTATTTTTGGAGAAAATAACTCCTTATTCCTAGAATAGTAATCTTCAATACAAGTAAATGCCAGAGAAGAGAGATCATCGTGTGACATAAACCTATTAACAAAAGTGAACAAGGAATGATTATTAATTATGGCATACTAAGTTGTCAGTGATTTTGACTATTTGTCTTTAACATGTAAAAATGTTAAATTCCAAACTTACATCATCATGGTTTGGCATCATGAGTTTGAATAATTGTCCACCATGCTCATAATTTCATTGTTGTATTCATATCTATAAACAACGTTTCAAATAATAACAAAAAATTTATATAAGAAAAATCCAGAACTCCATGCTGCTGCTCCTTGTGAGACAAAGTCAAAATTGCATTATACAATCTGACACATAAGAATCTCCTATATCCCAATGGTATGTATCCAAATTCTTATAATAGTGTTTTCAAGACTTATGTTGTCATTGCCAATGAGATATTTAAGAAATGAAAGATGGAGCCTTGTTCATTGTTTTATATGTAACAGTCTTTTATTAATATAAAGATTGATGGTTTTGTCTTTCTGAAAATGAAACGTAAAAATAATTTATTGTGGTCAATTGATTTTTTTTTTTTTTAAAGCTTTTCATTATGGAAGGGCGACATAGATATATTCCCTTCTAATTGAAATTCGGACCTGCCCTTGAAATTTGATCACTGTGTGGGACCTTAACAAACAATAAAACTATTTTGTCGTGCGTTATTTAAAACATATAACAAAACCTTTGTCAAAACTTCAAACGAACCCTTTAGCCATGGGTATTTCATCACGAATTGATCATTTTACCATGTACCTTCTTTTAGAGGAATATTCTTCCACTTGATTAGGTACTTCATAATGGTTATATGTCAAAGAGATACAAAATGTTTATCTATAACTTTTTGTGGTTCAAGAATCAACTTTCATTCTTCATCTAATTTTGGAAGTTCTATTTACATTTGCATATTTTTTCCCAAAACCTTTTTTTAGGCAAGATACATGAAAAACCTTATGAATTTAAGAAGAAGGAAAATATAACTTCTATACCACTTGTGCAATCCTATGAATAATTATTTAGGGCCACAACATTTTTGAGCTAATTCTTTATTCTTCTTTTTCTTGAATGAAGATTGCTTATAATGCTATAATCTAAAAAATACCCAATTACCCTAAAATTATCTTTCACTTCAATGTTGTTCCCCTTGTTGTTTTATCATGTTTCATGTCATTTGAAGGTTTTCCATAATAATTTTCAAAGTTTCTTTAGTATTTTCCATATGTGACTCTGTTTCCTATACTTTTGACTTATCTTGCAAAAAGTATGAGATACTAGGAGTTGGATATCCATAAAGGGCCTTAAATGGGGAAATTTTAGTAGATGTGTGATAGGTAGTATCATATTACCATTCTTCCTCGACGAACCCACTTCATCCATTAAGATTGCTTTTCTAAAGAGTAACATTGTAGATAACCTTAAAAACATTTGTTAACTATTTTTGTTTGACCATTTGATTGTATTTGATATGTAGAACTCATGGCAGCTAGTGTTTCTCCACTCATATTAAATAATTATTTCCAAAATTTTCTTGTTACTATTACTTTAGGAAAACCATGAAGACTATGAATTTCTTTCACGGACACTTCTGCCACTTGGTTTGTTGTTTATGTACTTTGAGCTCTACAAAAAAAATCTACAAAATTTGTCTATATAAATGACCACAAAAATGTAATACTTACCTTTATATTTCAGTAACCCTATAATAAAGTCTATTGATATATCTTCTAGTCTTTGAATATGTATGTGGAATGGTTGAAGCAACCCTAGAGATTTTACTATCTCTCTTTTATTTATTATGCAAACCTGACCTTCTCTTACAAAATTTTGAATATCTTTCTTCATTCCTTCCAAAAATATATTTTTTGATCCTTTGAGATGTTTTAAGGAACCCTACATCCTACCATCAGAGAGACATGGGACTCCCTTAATTTTATTTATTCAAATATGCTTGTGTGCATAAAAATATTCTACATTTGCACCAAAGTATATCTCTCTTTCACTCCCAATGCTCCATAAAGTTCATCCCATCCTTTATAAATTTTAGTTTTTGTTTAGTACTATTGTCATTTTTCCATTATGGAAAACTTCTTCTAGACACCTAGGAATAGAAAATGTAATTGGATATAAATTTGAGGCCTCTTCTATTTTAGAAAGAGCATCATGTACTAAATTTTCCTTACCCTTTTTGCAGATTATCTCAAAATTAAAAATTTGCATTTTTTCTCCTCATTTTTGTTAATCTTCCAATGAAATCCATAGCCTCAAAAAATACTTTATGCTATCATGGTATATCTTGACTTTAAAGTACCTCCCAATGATATACTATCCCCATTTTTTATTGCATGTAATATTGCTTCCATTTATTTTTCATACGTAGATTTCACCAAATATTTTCTTTGAATTCCTTGCTTTTAAAAGCCAATGTTGTCCCTTATTGTGTTAATGTTACGTAAATTCCTTGTCCTAGTGCCTCACACTCTACTATGAATGTTTTACCAAAATTAGGTGCAACCAATGTTGGTGTAGAAGACATGGCATCCATTAAAAGAGAGAATGCCAAAGTAGCCTCATCATTCCATATAAATGATATTTTCTTCAAGAGATATGTGAGTGGACTTCAAGTGCATGCATAATTATTAACAAATTATCAATAATATCATGTAAGTCTAAAAAATCTTCTAAGAACCTTGATTTTCTTAGGAATAGGTCATTTTGTAATAGCTTGCATCTTTTGAGGCTCCAACTTCACTCCTTCCTTTAAAACAATATGAACCAAATACTCGAATTGTTATTTCCCAAAAGCACATTTGGATATTTTTACATAAAAATGATTGTTCTCAATAATTTATATAACTTTTACACATGTTTAGTATGGTATTCCCATGATTTATTATAAATATGTGTATTATCAAAGAAAACCAACACAAATTTTATAAGATGGGATCAAACAAAATTGTTCTTAAGTCGAGCCCATCGGACTTCAAATAGTGATAAACCATAATTCAAACCAAATTCGCGTTCCAAAATAGCCTGCTGACGTTGGCCAATTTTGTGATGCGAAAACCAAATGAATTCCGCCCTAATATTTTTCGGGTTCGAAGTTGGGCTGGCGTACGGAGGGGGAGTTGTGACGTGAATTTCTTATCAAATTCGCCCTAATATTTTTCGAGTCTGGATTTCCACTGCGCGAGCGGCCCAAACAAAGATCTGCTCCAATCAATTTCTGCCACGTGTCCTCAATCAAAAGTTGCCCTGTTCTCGGATGCAGGTGCATTCGATGGCGTTTAAGGTGATGGGACCTGGATGTGGCAATTTCATATCAATCGCATTAAGTTTTAACGCTGTTCAATTAGACGATATTTAAGTTCCAAGGTTTTCACATCAAATCGCATTAAGTTTTAACATTGTTCAAGATCGGACCTCCACTCCTGTTAGTGATTCCGCATGCTCCAATATGATCCGGCCTTCGGCTCTCATTAATGAGAGATTAATTATGAAGGGTGTTCTTCGATTGCATCGCAGTTGGGTCAATAAAATTGCGTTTCGCTATGGTTTTTCAGACGAGCCACAACCTTTGAATTGTAGATGCTCTCCGGTTGCTGGGTTACACTGCCTGCTCACTGTGACGAGAAGGAGAAGTGGCCAGCTGAACTGCTGCTTAGACCTTGGTGCATATCTGCATTTCTCTCGGTCTGGTCTGTGTCTGTCTTCCTCGGTTTCTTGGAATCCTGCTTCTCTGTCTCGTCTTGTGCTCACTGCTGAGACTGAACCCATGCCTCGCCTATGTCAAAGGATGTGTTGCTGCAGGGGGAGCACTATAGGTCAACCCCTGAGCACTATAGGTCAACCCCT
Organism: Pinus albicaulis; assembly: GCA_034641835.2. NCBI lineage: Eukaryota > Viridiplantae > Streptophyta > Pinopsida > Pinales > Pinaceae > Pinus > Pinus albicaulis. The sequence goes on from CM076574.1 coordinate 1,059,166,618, forward strand.
CAACTGAGTCGTCTTCCTAGTCCATTGATTATTCCGCAGGTCGCTATCAAAACACTAGAAGTGGGCGGGGTCGGGTTTTAGGATCTGGCCACCGTATGGGCTCCCCTGCTCCTCATTTCCCCACTGCTTCATCTTCTCCCACAACGCGCACTACACTTTTTTCCTTTAATTTCTCTCTGAACTGCCCACGAATCACAGCTTCAATCACCGTGGTTTTCCATGAGGAGGCCCAAATGGAGGAACAATGCACCCGTTCGGCGGGTCTGAGCTCAGAAAAAGCCGGCCAGCATTCGGGCCTTCAAGAGGGGAGCGGTGGCATGAATGTGGAGATAGCACCTGGTGATCCTGGACCTTCCGAGGGATGGTGCCGAATCGTCGAGGAACCATCGGAGGAGTAGTTTGGTTCATTTGGTTTTCTTGCTTCGCAGGCCCACTTAATTGGGCATGTTTTAGATTATATTAATGTGCTGGACCTCTGTAATATTTTTGAATTATGTAAATTTTCAAGACTGGTTTCCCCGTATGAGGGAAATCTTCTTTTTTGATTTTTTGATGACAAATTTGCCATAAGTCTAGGCAATGTTTTTGACTAAAGTCATGCTGTAATTTTATTCCCACTGTTAATAGATTAACTTTACTTAGAAAAAAAAATGTTGCCCTGTTTCTATTTTAAACCTGTTTTTTGAAATACAGAGCCATGTTTATATGATTTTTTATAGTCGAAGCGCTGCGGGGTGGTTTATTATATTAATATTTCACGGTCAAATTATGTTCATAACAATTGGAAAAAAAAATGTTGCCCTGTTTCTATTTTAAACCTATTTTTTGAAATACAGAGCCATGTTTATATGATTTTTTATAGTCGAAGCGCTGCAGGGTGGTTTATTATATTAATATTTCATGGTCGAATTATGTTCATAACAATTGGAAAAAAAAAAAAATTTGCCATGTTTCTATTATAAACCTGTTTTTTGAAACATAGAGCCATGTTTATATGGTCTACGTATTATTTTCTTTCTTTGTATATCTACAGGAACCTTTTTGCTATGAACAAGGTGGATGCTGTAGCAGGCTACTAATGGAAACAAGTGAGCCTGAACCTTACATCTTGGATGAAACAAATGGTTACCAATTTTGGAATCAAGCGAGCTTGATATTACAAGCGAGCCTGGGTTTCTGTAGATGGTTTTTATTTCCGGGAACAAGCGAGCCAGAACATACAAATGACCCTGGGTTTATACATATTTTTGCTCTATCATGGATGCTTTTTGTGTGAGGCATATATCAATGCGTATACACCATACTTCGTATCCGCTTTATGATACTATTTTATGTGTTGACAGTGTTATCACTCTTCCTTCAAACTAGTTGCGTCGGTTTATTGATATGGTCCGATGGTATTTTTATGTTTTGGACATATCACACTCCTCACATGATTAACGTTTTTCTCCCCCGTTCAGATTTTGGGTACTTTAATTTATATTTGGAACACGACGTCGGTACTTCTGTCCGTTACTTACTATTCTACATAATTTGTTATTTTCCTCAATTTTCTTACAGATGCCTTTGCATATTTGGATGCTTTCGTAACGTATTGTTGATAATCTCCATGTGAAGCCATTATTGGGTTTTACATCATGTCCCCCAGATGGGGACATGGGGTATTTTTCTATCATTGTCTGGGGTGGGACTTCGACTTTTCTGGATGGATATTTGGGTTCCAATCTTCAGATGTGAAAATGTAATGACTTCATGGATTGTTTTACTTCATATAATATATTCAAAACAAAATTTTTTCTCTTGTGAAAAAAAAATGATTGTTTATAGTCGAAGCGCTGCAGGGTGGTTTATTATATTAATATTTCACGGTCGAATTATGTTCATAACAATTGGAAAAACAAATGTTGCCCTGTTTCTATTTTAAACCTGTTTTTTGAAATACAGAGCCATGTTTATATGATTGTTTATAGTCGAAGCGCTGTGGGGTGGTTTATTATATTAATATTTCGTTTATTAGCTAACTTAAATTGGAACACCGACAATTCATAACAAATATTCGAGATTTACTGTCCTGTTTTAAAGTTTCATTTTTTTTTTTAAAATTGAACCCGCCATCGATATACCAACACCTTGTAAGTGTCAGAATTGTGACATCTTAAAAACGTCGGAAGAGCGACAGTATAAAAATGTCGGATGAGCGACGTTCAAAATGTCGGACCACAATTCGTTGGAATTGTGACAGTTTACAAACGTCGGAAGAGCGACGTTCAAAACGTCAGACCACATTTCGTCGAAATTGCGACAGTTTACAAATGTCGAAAGAGCGACATCCAAAACGTCGGACCACATTTCATTGGAATTGCGACAGTTTACAAAATTTGGAAGAGCGATGTTCAAAACGTCAGACCACATTTCGTTGGAATGGCGACAGTTTATAAACGTCGGAAGAGTGACGTTCAAAACGTCGGACCACATTTTGTCGGAAGTGCGACAGTTTACAAACGTCAGAAGCGCGATGGTTTGGGAAACGTCGAAAGAACGACGCTTGTTTGGAAGCGACGGAAAAAGTGTCGGTAGTATGACACTTTGTAAGTGCGTCGAAATTGCGACGTAAGGGAAAACCACGTTTTTCCCGTCCTCGAACTGTCACTCTTGCGACGACTATGTGTCAGAATAGCGATGAATTGGCCATCGGAAATTGGGCCAAATTTTCTAGTGCAAGATCCGCAATACCCATTTCTCATTAGCAGCATCAAGCCTGAACTATTTAGGAAGCACGTGGAAAATAGAGATAGGTTTCGAGTCATTTTGTCTGGTCTGTAACATCAAATAACTCCCCCAGTATACCCAGTGGTTGAATTCATCTGTTGGCTCCGGGATTCTTACGATGAATGTCGCGGCATGTTTCTCCTAGCTCAGGGGAGCAAAATATTCACTGTCTCCCCCGAAATCATTAGAAAAGCCCTTTGTTTTCCTACCAGTTCGAACTATGCCAGTTTTAATGAAATAACGCTGTCCCATTAGTTTTAAAAACTGCCATGGAGGCAACAGAGCGATTTCATCACTGCCATTACCGACTCCAATTTCACAACTCTCCCCACTGCAGATTTAGTACCCCTGAGCTTATTCAAGGGAGATCTTCAGCCTACCCTCGCTCTTATTGAAGGTCTCCTAGGTGTGGAATGGTTTGGGCAGGTCTCAAAAGAATGTATAGCCTTTCTATGGTTAATGTCTCAACCCGGTGTCATCTTAGATATTCCTAGTTTTCTGGCCTCCACCATTCAAACTCAGTTCCAGCAGCTCTCAGACACGGGCCGTTTTTGTTTTTGTTCCATGGTATTTTATCTTTTCCTCTTCCAGCATGCTAATAAATTTGAGGGTTTGGGTTTAGATAAGGTCTACAGAATAAACTCTCAGCCAAGACCAGTTTTTGACTGGAGTCCCGCAACTCATCAGCTGGCAAATGGGGTGGGCTACTCAAGTTTCCTAAATGATTTCATGCCCATAGCTTACACCATCATCCATGATTCCCCTCCGCCTAGGATTTTTATTGAACTAAGGAAATGGTTGCAGTACAATGAAGCTCAAATCACTGGAGACTGGCATATTTTTGATAATTACACTGAAATCAAGGTTTATGGAGCCGAGGTCTCTCACTACCAACTGCCAGTTTTTCCTACCCGGCAGATTTACACTTTGGAATACCTCTGGAAGACCTTAAAGGCTGACCAAATTCACTTCCTCCCTGCAAAAAATGGGTTTATTCTCAAGCTTCCCACAACCATTGGCCCTTTCATTGTTAATTCAAGGCACACCCTTCCCATGGTGGAAAAGCTACTTCAAGGCATGGATTGGGGGCAAGGGAAAGCTTGGCCTTATGATCCGAAGGGCATCATTTCTAACATAAGGAAGAAGAATAAATCAACCCCTTACAATCATGAAACAAGGCCTTTCATTGAATGGCAAGCTAATCTTGAAACATGGCCTTTGCTTTCACAGATGGAGACTGATTCATCTGTGACGAGGGAAAAGGTAGATACTGCTTCAACCATAGAAGAAGATAAGAAACAGGTGGAGGAGGTTGGTGCATTAGGAGAAGGTTCTCCCCCTTTCAAAAGATAGAGAACAGGGACCAGCGAAGCAGAAGTTATGGGAGACAAACAGTTTCTTCAAGATGAAATACCTTACAGGTAATTAGACAGGAGAAAAGCAGGTATCATGGTGATACGGGATAGCACAGCCTCTTCGGACTTCTCAGAAGTCTCACAAGCCATCACAGCTAGCAGCTCTCAAGGAGCAAGTGAGGGTGGGATAAAGAATAGAGCAATCAAAGACAAACACCGGTCCGAGCTAGAAAGATATGTCGACAAATACCATACCAGGTTTTCATCGGCGATAGACTTGGATAAAGAGCGACTGGTAATGGCTATGACTGAAGTTGTCTTGAACCCAGAAGATGGTACTACCAGTTACAAGGCCTTGGAAATAGCAATAGACATGTCGCAAGTTCTGCCCATTGACAAATGCAATTTGTTCCAGTGTTTTGGTGATATTCTAAAACATGATGTAATGTGGCTCTCCATTACTCTGAGGAAGCTGCAAAGTAAGCATAACCAAGTACTGGAAAATTCCAGAAGGGAGAAGATCAACTCTCTTGCACTCACAAACGACCTACATAGTCTCCAGGCCGTAATAAAAGGGAAATACAAAGGCACAATAGACTCCCAAAGTCATCTCATCGCTGAATTGTAGAAGTAGGTCACATCCTTGAAACACTAAGTAAATATACCTAGCTCTCATCATGTGCAAACAACTAAGTTAGTCCAGGCAAAGAAATAAAAGGAAAGCCTGGCCGATTCTCTTGCAAGGGAGAGGGAGGAGAAAGAAAAGATTTCGGAGGAAATGGCTGTTCTATAGGGGAGGATGAATGAATTGCAGATAACTTGGGATACTCATGTGTGTGCTTCACCCGCTCCAGAAGGGACTAGCTTGCTCTTAGAGCAGCTAACTACTACATTGGCCACACTTGAAGCAGCGGTAAAACATGCCTCAATAGTGTGGAGGGAGATCGGCTTCCACTATCTTACCCAATTATCGATCAAAGACCTCCACCTTGTTTGTCACGAGTGTAAAGTATCTCAATTCTTTTACTCGTGCTTCCTCTCTCTGAATCATTTTGGTGACCTCCATAATGGTTATGAACCGGTCGACCACTCCGCGCATGCCCGATTCTTCCGACGGGAGTTTTTTAATGTACTTGATATATCTTGTCACTGTCACCACATTCTCGTCCCCTTCTCTGCGACTGGCCTCCAAATTTACCTTACAATCCTAGATGGTGTTCTTATTATCAATTTCCGGCATTAAGAGCTCCCAATCCTCTTTCACCTATGCTATAATCTATGTCTAGACTATTTGACTAGCTTCCACTAATGACATATTGTTGGAAATGTTGGAATTGATGGCAAAGGTGAAGACAAGAGCAACACCCAAACTATCCATAAGGAAAAAGAGATTGAGAGGTAGCAGAGGAAGTAGAAGAAACAAAGGAATTGAAGCAGAAGCTACAGAGGAACTAGAGACAGAGAAGTGGAGTTGAAAGGGCCTGAAGGAGTATAATACAGAGGTTTATTTATGAATTAGTACTTAGAACAGGGGTTTGTTGATAAAATAAATCCATATAAATCTGCATGTAAATATAAGAACTCGATCTCTAAGTTAAATTCCATCTTTGAACCATATGGTATGCAATGAGATTGGATATGCTTTGAATCAGTTGGCATTCATTGTTTGAATTATGTTTGAAATTATTCCCAGTTTTGAACAGAGCACTCGTACTCGATTGACATAATAAACAAGTTCAAGAAATTTAAGGTGGCTTTTACAAAGGACTAATATTCAGTTATAGAGTGGATCTTGCATGGACTGTTATGATCATTGATCGAACAGTGAATCTAGATCGAGTCGAAACAAGGTTTTGTTGAAAGAGTTAGTAATACTCTTTCAAGAATTAGTAATACTTGGTCTGCCGCATAAATGCACAGTTGTGTTAATGGTTGGCGATGGTAGTGAAGTTATCCATAACATCAACGGAGAAAAAAAACCGGAGGAATAATCAAAATTCGCGTGGAGATTCGGACGGAACCTTGTGTAAATAAGCGAAACCTAGAACTAGTGCTGTGAACAGTAACGGTGGTTTTTGGTATTTATCGCACCACCCTTATACGGAGAGCTGTATTAGAGGAGTTGGGAGCGATTCCATAGATTGATCGACGCGTGCCCCCGACCGAAATTGCAAAACTGCCTCCCACTACGCGCCATCGCGCGTTAACCATCGACTAAAGATGCAGAGCGATATTGACATAAGCCGTCGATCTGGAGGGAAGAGATCTGACAGTGGTTGTGTTCGGAAGGTGACAAAGGATAAACCAGGTACGGCGTGCCATCGCGCATTATTTTTCGCGCAAGTAGCCCGTGCGATATCCGTTGGATCGTCAAGGCCGAGGCGACGCGATAACAGACGTTGGATGGAGAGACCATTAGCGTTGGGGCCCACGCATATGTGTGTGTTTTTCAATTAAGGTTTTAAGTTAAATAAGGTTCGAAGACAAAGTGGAAGTTTGTAAACATATTACATATCACCAAGGATCTTAATATTTGACAAAATACAATACAGCTTGTATATGTAATGACCGTGTGCGTGGAGTAAGTGAGAGAAAAAACGAGATTATGACTTGATTGATATATATTACAATATCTGATATATTAAAGTGGAATGTGCGCATAAGAATGGCCTGGAACTGATTATAAGTCTAATGCATATGGATGCATTTTGAAATGCCTAAGGTTTAAAAACAAAGTCGAGGGTTAATTCAGATATATATAGTCCTGTATGAAATATTGTAAAGATTGAAACATGAATGTGTGTGGAAAAAGAAAAAGAAGAGGAGAGCGTGTAGAGATGAAAGTTCAGTTAACAGGAATATGTACATGAATGAAGTGAATAGGTAGAATATGCAGATGACAGTGAAGAAAGAGTATGCAGAACAGTTTCTTAACAACAGCAGGAAAAGACAAATCCAGTAAAGCCAAAATCCAGAAAAGGAGCTGAGTGAAATTGAAATGTGTAATTAAAAATGTGAATGAAAATTTTGTAATTATTTTTTATTGTTTGTGATGCAAAGGCAAGTATCCTAAGGAAAAGACAAAATCCCACTGTAGCATGGAAATTTGTACATATTGTTATAATTTTAAAAATGAGTTGGATAAAGGAATGAGAAGACAGAAGCCAAAGAGTCATGACTGTTCACTCCAAATTCTTTGTGAAATACAAACAGTCATGTGAGGAACTCTATATATAATATCAACTGGATATGCATAAGAGAGGTTAGAGAGAGAAAATATAGAGAATGCAGAGTATAGAAGAGTGAGGCAAAGAAGATTAAGAAAAGAAGAGCAGAAAGAGATGCTACAGAACAAAGCTGATATCTGAGGTAAATCAGCAAACATTCACTTTGATAAATTGAGGAAGTTGGAGCTTCCCTATCAAGTTTCAGCTTGATAGCCGTCAGTTGTAGCTGACTGAGGTTGGAGCCTCCTGTAGGTTGGTGCCTGCAGAAAATTGAAGGGAGTTGGTGCTTCCTTGTAAGTTGTAGCTTGCATAATTGAGGATTGGAGCCTCCTGTAGGTTGGTGCCTGCAGAAAAACAGTGGTGAGAGGGATTTGGAGCTTGCCTTTGCATCACAACAATAATAAGATGTGGTTTTCTCCCTTTATGGGTTTCCACTTATATCTGGTGTCTCTGTGCATGATGTTTATGTGTTGATATGATTTATATCATCTGCTTAATACCTGCTGCTCTCATATTAAGTCTGTTGTTATATTATATTAATACTTGTTGTTCACATTCTAATATTACTCACATATTAAGTTGGACATGAAATGAAGGTGTAAATAAGGTTTAATAAAAAAAAAATTTAAAATATTATGAATGTGTTAAACTGATTCACCCCCCCTCGTCTCAGTTTAACTAAGAGTTCAACAATTGGTATCAGAGCAGGTTCCTTTGTACCAGTCTAACAACTGAAAGAAGATCCTAGGTTCTCAAGATGGCTAGTAAAGAAGGATTCTCAACCAATAAAGCCCCTTTCTTCACTGGTGAAAATTATGCTTTCTGGAAAATCAGAATGAGGACATACATAATGTCTCTAGGAATAGAAGTCTAGGCTGCTGTGGAATTAGGATATGCCCCGAAGGCAACTGACACAGAGAAAGAAACAAAACAAGATTTTGTGGCTAACGCAAAAGCCATGAATGCCATCCTGAATGGATTGTGTGAAGCAGAGTTTATTAAAGTAATGCACAAAGACACTGCCAAAGAAATATGGCATACTCTTGAAAACATACATGAGGGATACAAGAAAATAAAGACTGCCAAACTTCAAGTCTATAGAGCCCAATTTGAAAACTTAAAGATGAATGATGATGAATACATTTCCAGTTTCTTCCTAAAAGCTGCATAAATTATTAACAATATGAAAGCTCTTGAAGAAAAAATGCCAGAAAGTATAATTGTGCAAAATCTTCTAAGATCTCTTCCATCCAGGTTTAATCCAAAGGTGTCTACAATAGAAGAAACAACTGATTGGGAGACCTTGACGATGAACCAGCTACTTGGAAATCTAACATCCTATGAAATGAGGCTCCCACAGAAGAAGCCAAGTACGAGGGAAGAAACCTTTAAAATAGAAAGGAAGAAAGAAGAAGAGGAAGACATATGCTCTTGCTCGGATGAAGAAGAGGCTAAGTTTGTCAAGAAATTGGATAGAGGCTCAGGTAAATACAAAGGTAAAATCCCCTTCAAATGCTTTAACTGTGGAAGAGTGGGACACTATGCTGCTAAGTGTCCTCACAAGAAAGTGAGGAATCAGGCTCAAGAGTCAGAGAGAAATAAATCAAAGAACTAGTAGAAAGGTAAGAAGTTTAGCAGAAAATCCTTCTATGCTCAACATGACAGTAGTACATCTGAAGATTCAGATGAATCCTCAAGTGAAGAAGGAACCTCTGAATTCTTATTGATGGCCATAGAAGAACTTGAAGGTATCCTGCTAGAATATGAAGAAGAAGAAGGTGAAGTCAACCTTGAGGGGGAGCTAAGTAGTGCTCTAGAAGAGATTGATAGACTCAAACTGAAATGCAGAAAAAAAAAAAGGACATTCTCCTCAAGTATGTACAAGAAGAATAGAATTCAAAAGTCCTTAAGCAGCTAAAGTTAGAGCTTGAAGAAGCCAAGAATATAGAGGACATGTTACTTAAGCAAATCAAAGAAAAAACTCAAGAACAAGAAAAGTTGGAAGAAGAAGTAGTGTGTCTCAAGAAGAAACTAGAAAATTCTCAAAGGAAAGTGGTTATAAACTCTTCTCAAACAACAATCTCTAGTAATTTGAATGAAATTCTGGTTGCTCAAAGATCCCCTATGATAAAAACTGGAATGGGGTATGAAGGAGAATCAAGTAAAGGAAAAGAAAAGGTTGGCAGAGAGATTATTTTTGTAAAAGAAAATAAGAATGATGAAGCAGCTCAAACAATTCCTACAAAAGAAGAAACCTGTAATAAGGAAGACAAAGATAAGAAGAAACCACTAGTAGCAAAGAATATAATAAATACTAAGACCCCCGAGTATGTAAAATTTGGAAACCATCAAAGGAGATTCTTCCCTCCAATGAAGAATGCCACTTGTTATGTCTACCACAAGCTGGGACACATTGCTGCATATTTTCATGCAAGGAGGAGTAATTCAAACTAGAAAAATATGCAAGCATTGAAGAGACTGCCCCAAGCAAACAAATGGAAGAGACAACCTTACATCAGGTATGCAAATAGTTTCTATGGTTATTGTTTTTATTGTAAGGAATTTGGCCATAAACTCATTGAGTGTAGAAAGCATGGACAAATATTGATGTTTAACACCTCAAGAAGGTTTATGAATCAAATAAATTCTGTTCATACTCATAATTATACAAAAATTATGATCAAATGTTGTGTATGCAATCAAGTTGGACATATACCTTCGAAATGTCCTCTAAGAAGAGATATTCATCTCCTCACAAAAGATACCAAACAAAAGGGCGTCTCAAAGGATAAAGAAGGTGAATAAATGTGACTTGGCTCTAATCGTCAAGACCCGAAAAGTTAGGGGTATTTGGATAGTGGCCGCTTTTTTGTCAAAACACATGACAGGAGACAAAAGCAAGTTTATAACTCTTGATGAAAAGAAATCTGGCAATGTCACTTTTGGCAATGACAAATCAAGGAAGATCAAGGGAAAAGGCTCAGTAAGCATAGAAAATGGTAGAGGAAAGGCCCAAGATGTACTATTTGTAGATGGGTTGAAAGAAAATTTACTGAGTGTCAGTCAGATGTGTGACAAAGGTTGCGAAGTTCTATTTAGAGCACAAGACTGTGAAGTCAGATCAAGCACCATAGGCAAGACTCTGCTCAAAGGTGTTTGAATAGAGAGAAATGTTTACATTGTGAAAGAGGAAGATGAAGCATGCCATCTTAGCAAAATTTAGGAGTCATGGTTATGGCATAAAATATTGGGACATCTTAGCTTCGATCACATCACCAGACTAAGCAAAAAGAAAGCAGTTAGAGACATGCCAGAAATAAAAAGGCCTTCTAATACCATATGCAAATCTTGTCAATTGGGTAAACAGACCCGTACATAATTTAAGGCCAAAGATGAGTTATCAACAAGAAGAACTCTACAACTTGTGCACATGGACCTGTGCGGACCTACAAGAACTAAAACACCAAGTGTAGAATCCTACTTCACGTCAGATAATAGATGATTTCTCCGTAATGACATGGGTTTATTTTCTCAAGAATAAATTGAAGCTCGACAAATTCAAAATTATTTAAGGCATTAGCAGTAACCTTAACAAGTATGCAAGATGAAATGCATCATATCGTGACAAGAGGAGGTGAATTCACCATTATGCCTGACTTTGCTTACCTATGCAACCTAACATGGCATAAAACAACAATTCACTATCAAGTAGAACACCGCAGAACGGAGTAGCAAAGAGCAAAACAGATCTGCTCAACAAATTGCCAGAGCCATGATGCAAGAGAACAATATTCCTCAAACCTTCTGGGCAGAAGCAGTGCGCATAGCAATACATATCCTTAATAAAGCTCACTTACGGCCAAGCAGTGACAAGACTCCCTACGAACTGTTTCATGGAAAGCCAGCTTCAATCAAACATTTCAAAATCTTTGGCAGCAAGTGTTACATAAAGAATAATGATGAAAATCTTGGAAAATTTGATGCATGGGCATATGAAGGAATATTTCTAGGATATGCATCCAAAAGCAAAGGGTACAGGTGCTACAACAAGACACTTCGGAAAATAGTAGAAAGCATTGATTTGATATTTGATGAAGAACTTCAAAACAATACAAGAGATAATGACTGCTGCAGTCCATCAGATAACCATGAAGAAGAAGACCAGAATGATGATGAAACAAGCAAGACTACAGAAGATGAAGAGTTGAGCTCAAAATCCCCCTCAAGATACACTTAGAAGAATCATCCCGAAGATCAAATCATAGGAGATAAGAAAGCAAGGGTCCAGACAAGAAGGCAGCTAACAAATAAAACTGAAGAGGTATACATAGCCATGTTGTCACAAATAGAGCCAATTAAATTTGAAGAAGCCAGCAAGGAAAAGTCTTGGGTAAAAGCAATGAATGAGGAATTGGACCAAATTGAAAAGAACAATACCTGGGAACTAGTTCCTAGACCAAATGAGAAAAATATCATTGGTTCAAAATGGGTATTCAAAAACAAAATGAATGAGAAAGGACAAGTAATCAAAAATAAAGCTAGACTGGTCTGCAAAGGATATTCACAAGTCGAAGGACTTGATTATGATGAAACATTTGCCCCTGTAGCTAGAATGGAAGCTATCAGAATGTTCCTGGCATTTTCATGCTACCGGAATTTCAAGGTGTATCAAATGGATGTAAATTTTACGTTTCTGAATGGAGATCTAGAAGAAGAAGTCTACATGGAACAACCAGAAGGTTTCTCCTTAACAGACAAAGAAGACTATGTGTGCAGATTGAAGAAGGCTCTATATGGACTGAAACAAGCTCCTCGTGCTTGGTACTCAAGACTGGATAAATATTTGCAAAAACAAGGCTTTAAGAGAGGTGGAGTAGACAACAATCTATACATAAAAGCCCATGAAAATGAACTCCTGATTTTTGTAGTATATGTCGATGACATTATGTTAGGAAGCAACAGAGAAGAACTAGCAAAAGGGTTTGCTGATGAGATGAAAATAGAGTTTGAGATGTCTATGATTGGAGAGCTCAGTTTCTACCTAGGACTTCAAATTCAGCAAAAGAACACATGGACATTCATCTCACAGGAAAAATACTTAAAAGAAATGCTGAAAAAGTTCAAAATGGAGGATTGCAAACCTGTGTCAACTCCCATGATCACGGGATGCAAGTTGTGTGCTGATGATGGGTCTGTTGATATAGATCAAAAACTCTACAGATCCATGATAGGAAGTATGTTGTATTTGACTGCATCAAGACCAGACATCATGCTATCAGTAGGACTAGTGGCTAGATATCAATCAGCTCCTAAACAAAACCATCTTCTGGCAGTAAAAAAACTATTCAGATATCTACAAGGAACAGCACAATATGGACTTTGGTATCCTAAAGGAAAAAGCTTCACTTTGACAACATACACAGATGCAAATTGGGCTAGCTGTGTGGATGACAGGAAAAGCACAAGTGGAGGTGCATTCTATTTAGGAGAAAGTATGGTGGCATGGTTAAGCAAGAAACAAACATCTATCTCTCTGTCTCCAGCAGAAGCAGAATATATAGCAGCAGCAGCATGTTGTACACAAGTCATGTGGATTAAGAAGACTCTTCAAGACATGAAGGTAAGCATTAATGAACCTATCTCAATTAAATGTGATAATATAAGTGATACAATTATATCTAAAAATCCTGTGCTTCACTCAAAAACTAAGCATATCCCAATCAAGTATCATTTTCTTCGAGAACAAGTGGCTCAGAAGATAGTGAAGCTGGAGTATGTGCCAACAAAAGAACAAACAATAGATATATTTACGAAACCTCTTACTAGAGAACCGTTCGAATATTTGATAGATAAACTAGGGGTAGTATCTGTAGATACTACTCTCTGATATAAAGAGAAAGCACAGTTTCAGGGGGAGAACAGAAATGAAAATATCATTCCAGGGGGAGATCAGCCAACAAGGGAAGCATGAATCAGGTCCTCAGGATCAAAGGATTATGGAAAGAATACATCCAACATAAAGAATTCAATGAAAAGGCTAAAGCGTCAGCATTTTAGATTGAATCGACAGTGTGGAGCAGCAAGGTATAAAGTCAGAAGATCTTAGAGAGAGGAAATGCAGAAAATGTTGAAAAAGGATAAAAACACAGGATTAAAGGACAAAATCCACACTATGAGATGTGAAACCCCTTGCCATTGATTTCAAAGGGGGAGGAAGAGCAGGCAAAGTGTATGTAAATAGAAAAAGTGTATTTCCATTAATGCCAAAGGGGCAGACTGTTGGAAATGTTGGCATTGATGGCAAAGGTGAAGACAAGAGCAACACCTAAACTATCCATAAGGAAAAAGAGACAGAGAGGTAGCAGAGGAAACAGAAGAAACAGAGGAATTGAAGCAGAAGCAATAGAGGAATTAGAGACAGAGCAGTGGAGTTGAAAGGGCCTAAAGGAGTGTAATACAGAGGTTTATTTATGAATTATTACTTAGAACAGGGGTTTCTTGATCAAATAAATCCATGTAAGTCTGCATGTAAATAGAAGAGCTCGATCTCTGAGTTAAATTCCATCTTTGAACCATATGGTATGCAATGAGATTGGATATGCTTTGAGTCAGTTGGCATTCACAGTTTTGAACAGAGCACTCGTATTCGATCGACATAATAAACAAGTTCAAGAGATTCAAGGTGGATTTCACAAAGGACTAATATTCAGTTATAGAGTGGATCTTGCATGGACTGTTACGATCATTGATCGAACAATGAATCTAGACTGGGTTGAAACAACGTTTTGTTGAAAGAGTTAGTAATACTCTTTCAAGAATTAGTAATACTTTATCTGCCGTATAAATGCGTTGTTGTGTTAATGGTTGGCGATGGTAGTGAAGTTATCCATAACATCAACGGAGAAAACAAACCGAAGGAATAATCAAAATTCATGTGGAGATTCGGACAGAACCTTGTGTAAATAAGCAGAACCCAGAACGAGCGCTGTGAACAGTAACGGTGGTTTCTGGTTTTCATCGCACCACCCTTATACGGAGAGCGGTATTAGAGGAGTTGGGAGCGATTACATAGATTGATCGACGCGTGTCCCCAACCAACATTGCAAAACCGCCTCCCACTACACGCCATCGCGCATTAACCATCGACCAAAGACGCGGAGTGATATTGGCATAAGTCGTCGATCTGGAGGAAAGCGATCTTACAGTGGTCACGTGGTATAGATGCGCGAAGGTTATCCAAGGTAAGGCGTGCCATTGTGCGTTATTGTTCGCACAAGTAGCCCATGCGATATCCGTTGGATCGTTAAGGACGAGGCGACGCGATAACAGCCGTTGGATGGAAAGACCATTAGCGTTGGGGCCCACGCATATGTGTGTGTTGTTTGATTAAGGTTTTAATTTAAATAAGATTCGACGGCAAACTGGAAGTTCGTAAACATATTACATATCACCAAGGATCTTAATATTTGATAGAATACAATACAACTTGTATATGTAATGACCGTGTGCATGGAGTAAGTGAGAGAAAAAACGGGATTATGACTTCATTGATATATATTACAATATCTGATATATTAAAGTGGAATGCGCACATAATAATGGCCTAGAATTGATTATAAGTCTAATGCATATGGATGCATTTTGAAATGCCTAAGGTTTAAAAACAAAGTCGAGGGTTAATTCAGATATATATAGTCCCGTATGAAATATTGTAAAGATTGAAATATGAATGTGTATGGAAAAGGAAAAAGAAGAGGAGAGCATGCAGAGATGAAAGTTCGGTTAACAGGAATATGTACAGGAATGAAGTGAACAGGTGGAATATAAAGATGACAGTGAACAAAGAGTATGCAGAACAGTTTCTTAACAACAGCAGAAAAAGACAAATCCAGTAAAGCCAAAATCCAGAAAAGGAGCTGAGTGAAATTGAAATGTGTAATTAAAAATGTGAATGTAAATGTTGTAATTATTTTTTGTTGTTTGTGATGCAAAGGCAAGTATCCTAAGGAAAAGACAAAATCCCACTGTAGCATGGAAATTTGTACATATTGTTATAATTTTTAAAAATGAGTTGGATAAAGGAATGAGAAGACAGAAGCCAAAGAGTCATGAATGTTCACTCCAAATTCCTTGTGAAATACAAACAGTCATGTGAGGAACTCTATATATAATATCACATTGATATGCACACTAGAGTTGAGAGAGAGTAAACCTAGAGAAGGAAGAATATAGAAGTGTGAGGCAGAGAAGATTAAGAAAAGAAGAGCAGAAAGAGAAGCTACAGAACAGAGCTGATATCTGAGGTAAATCAGCAAACATTCAGTTTGATAAATTGAGGAAATTGGAGCTTCCCTATCAAGTCGTTGTTTCAGGCCGCCATCGTAGCCGATCGAGGTTGAGCCTCTTGTAGGTTGTGCCCGCGTAAAATTGAAGGGGAGTTGGTGCTTCCTTGCAAGTTGTAGCTTGCGGCATTGAGGTATCAACATCCTCGGTTGGTGCCTGCAGAAAAATAGTGGTGAGAGGGAGTTGGAGCTTGTCTTTGCATCACAACAATAAAAAGATGTGGTTTTCTCCCTTTATGGGTTTCCACTTATATCAGGTGTCTCTGTGCATGATGTTTATGTGTTGATCTGATTTATATCATCTTCTTAATACCTGCTGCTCTCATATTAAGTCTGTTTTTCTATTATATTAATACTTGATGCTCACATTCTAAGATTACTCACATATTAAGCTGGACATGAAATGAAGGTGTAAATAAGGTTTAATAAAACTTTAAAAGATTATGAATGTGTTAAACTGATTCACTTCTCTCGCCTTAACTAAGAGTTCAACACATATTACCTTTAATTTGCGCCTTCAAATCCTTGATTTACTTCTGGTGCTCCTGAGCCTCTTTGTGAAGGGTCTTTACCTCCTTCTATAGTGATGAGACCATATTTTGGTTTACTATGAAGGCCACCTTGGCTTCATCCAAGAGTCATTGAGTGGTATGAGCTTCATCCTCAGACATATTTACGTCCGCCAGAGCCTTGGTCAAATGCTCTGGAGTACTTTGAGGGTCTTGTTATATATACTAAACATACATGGTTGTTATGGAGCCTCGTTGGGGAAGCGACAACTCTTCTCCTTTAATTCTCGCATTGTCCTCATCCCTTGAGAAAGTGCCTCATCCTCCGAGCAGCACTCCGCAAGGAAGCCTTTTCCTTTTCAACTTGGGAAAGTTCGTCTATTTGGATATGTTCTCAACGAGGGATGTTCATCCTGCGCCGTAGCTCCCGCACTTCCAACTCCGCGTTATGCAGAGTATGTTCATTTGAGTTAGGATCGACTCCTTTACCGCTTATCAATTTTTTACAATCCTCTAACCGAGTGGTGAGAGTCCTCGCACTTTCCCTTTCCCTTTCTTTGGTGTAGCTCATCCGAGCACCCTATATGCAACATTTCCCCGATGGACCTATGAAAATTCAACTTATCGCACAAGGGGATAGAAGCCAATTCCATAATCATTTCCAAGGCTTTATACTTGGATCCCGGGGGTAGGGGATGAGAGGACAATTGTTGGATAGTAACTATAAGTTTTTCCTTTTCCACATCTAAAGTTGTAGTGAGCTGTGTGTGATTTTTATCCACAAACTGAGCCAATTCTACTCTCAGTTTATATCTTGCAGATTGGTTCTTCGCCTCAATATTCTCTCTTCTTTCCTCCTTACCTAAAGTGACGGCTTGTGAGAGCTCTGAAGGTGATGAAGAGGAAGAAAAATCATAGGAGAGATGAAAACCTGGTCTGTCTTTACCATGACCTGTGTGTTGTGAGGTTTCATCATCAATAGTCTCAGTGTCTTGTTCTCCCGACCCTTTAGTTATCTGTTTCTCATTGAGGTGATCCTCCTCTTCCCCATTTGTGAGTTCCTGGCTGGTCTGGTGGTTCTCCTACTCTAGGATCTCCACTTCACCATGTACACTATCTCCTTTTCCTTCGACAGCTGGGGATTCGGCCTCCATCTCAGTATCCAAAGGCTATGAATCAAAGTTAACTTTCCATTCTATTAAAGGCCTAGGTTCATGCTCATATGCTGAACTCTTAATATTATTCTTTATGCATGTGATAAATACTTTAGGATCATAGTTCCATACATCTCCTCGTGGGAAATTCATCTTCCACAATAGCCCCTCCATAAAGGGGAGTGCATGCCTTGAATTGATAGTGAAAGGGCCTATGAAATTTGGGAGCCTCAAGGTATATCCCTTATTCGCGGGCATAAAGTGGGTTTGGTCGACACTTAGGACTTGGCAGATAAACTCAAGGGCGAAAATTCTCATGAAAATGAACAATGACAGGTGGTAAGGCGACACTTCAACACCATAAACCCTGATCTCAATATGATCTTCAAACAAGTACCAATCCCCATCACAATATTTTTCACTGAACTGGAGCCACTCCTTTTGCTCAGAAAAAATCCTGGGTGTGGGTTTGTCGTGTACTGCATAAGCTCTGGACATGAAATCCATACGAATTTTGAATATCCCTTTCCATCTAAGTGCTGTAAAACTAACTAAGTCCATTCGAAAATGGATTTGGGATTGACGTTTCTCATGGAGAATTTGCTTAGGCCTAAACCCTCGAACTTGTCTGCATGCTTAAATAGGAATAGGTAAAACACCAAGAAGTAGTATCTGAAGG
This sequence comes from Pinus albicaulis, assembly GCA_034641835.2. Classification (NCBI taxonomy): domain Eukaryota; kingdom Viridiplantae; phylum Streptophyta; class Pinopsida; order Pinales; family Pinaceae; genus Pinus; species Pinus albicaulis. Next base: position 1,059,184,653 of record CM076574.1, read on the forward strand.
AACAAGAAGATGACATGTCTTGAAACTTGGCTTTAATAGTTGAGGCTAGGAAGGTGGGGATGTCCAGTAGAACCCTGGGTTACATCATGGACCATAGAAACCCTAGGCCAATCTTTTTTACCATATCGACATTGTCTAAACCAAAAATCCTTGAGATGACCGCTAGGATAGGCTGTATGGTGTTACGAAAAAGGGACAACGAAATACTCTCCATATGTGGGAGGGCATACAAGCACGAATCGATGATGAGCTCAAGGAAACCCCTTGTTTTTCCATGTGAAAATTTGAGAAGTGACAAGAGAGGGTGACTTCAGTGGATTCAACACACTCTTGGGCGGAAGGGTAACATAGGGCCTTTCTGATGAGTTGAGGAGTAATTTCAAGGAATTTGACCCCATGAGCAAAGAGGAAAATATCCTTCCACTCAATGTAGGTGTCGGCGAGCCAGACGGTGAACTCAGGGAAGGGATACATTTTTGGGGAAATTTGGTAATAGAGCCCTGAGTTGACCAATCTGAACACATCCTCGACTCATCACTTAAAATCTAAAATCTCGGCCTTCATATGGGCCACATTGAAAGGGAAAACCGTGTTTCAGAGTTGGGAGTGGGTATCCATGAGTGGTTCTGGAGCAGGAGCAATCTTGGCTTCGTGGGCTTGCTAGGTTTCGGGGTCGGAGCGATTCATTTTTTCCATAACAATTTGAACAAATAGTAATGAAAAATAATGAAAAGGACTCGACCAAATACCTAAGGCAACAGTGAAAGCGACGTGAGGGGAAAAGCAACTAGTATTGTGTCAGTAACCAGCTCCCAAAAAATAGAAGAAAAACTAAACCTCATTTGAGATTTATCAATTGGATAAAGAAGGTGTTGCTCTTTGTATCCTCATAATGTGCTATCATTTCCTTCGTAAAAATTGACCAAGTGACAATTTTTTTACGGGAGCAAAGCCATCGATACCATAGAAATGTATTTTGTTCTAAATGTAAAGTTGAAATGCATACCTTTTGTGTGTTTTGCACATTATGGAGATAAAAATATTGCTCCATCTGTAGTATCCATGTTACAGTATCCTTTCCATCAAACTTCCTCATATCCATTTTTTGAATATGGTGGTTCCTCCCGCCAACATTAAATTTTATGAAATCACGATTAACATTTATTTTGTTCTCATCATGAGTTTCCTCTACTATCTTTTCACCATTAGGAAACATTTCTTGTATCAACTTTGTCAAACCTTCCATGTCTCGCTTAGAAAATTCTTCATGTTTTCCATTTTCTCATCGATCTTAGCTTCCATGTCATCCATCTTAGATTCCATGCCAGCCTTTCCATTCCATCCATCTTGCTTCCATGCCATCCATCTTAGCTTCCACGCCTTTCTTCAAACCGTCCATCTTCACTTCCACGCCATCCATCTTAGCTTCCATGCCTTTCTTCAAACCGTCCATATTCACTTCCACGCCTTTCTTCAAAACTTCCATTTCATTTTTTGTTGCTCTTTGCGAGAGTGAAATTTTTTGCACTTTCTCTTGTAATTTTTATAGATCATGTTGCAATTCTTCATCTTCATGAGTCATGGTAGAGCCTTCTGAAGGCTTAATGGGTGTTGAATTCTTTTTAGGCGCCATTTTAGAATCCAATATTGATACCTATTCTTTTACTTGCTTTGAGGAGCTCGATATTGAAATTGAATTATCTCTGTAATTGAAAATATTTAATAACTAAAATTTAGCCCTGTAGTAGCCCTCTAAAGATTCTTTCAAATGCCAAAGGTCTGATCTAATTTGGATTCCCCAAGACAAAGTTGTGTCCAATCTCCCACAATGACCTAATTTTGGACTGGTTCAGTAGAGCAAACTTGTAGGACTTACCACGTGTCACTTTTTCGTCCTTTGTCTCTAAAATTGATAGCCAAGAAACTGCATTCCGTGTACTTGCGACCACTTTTTACGGCACTCAAATCCACTACCCAGAGAGAGAGTTATTGAACTTTTCCCACGATCACCTCTTTGAGATGAAATTCAGGAGCCTAAAAAAGCAGTACCTTCCACAGATCATATTTCCAAAAATATTGCGAACCGAGCTCTGAAATTTTTTGACGAATTTCCTCAGGATTTCAGCTTCACACCATACGAATTTCAGATTCTGAACCTTCGTAGAAATTTTTTTTATAGTGAAAATGCCATGATGACCTGTTTAGGAGCTTGAAAAAATACCTAACTTCCACAGATGATATCCCCGAAAATATTTCGAACCAAGCTCTCAAAGTTTTAGACAATCTTCCTCAGGCTTTCAGCTTCGCACCCTAAAAATTTTAGCTTCTGAAACTTCGTAGAAATAAAGTTATAGCAAAAATGCCACGATGACCTGTTTGGAGCAGCGAAACCCTAGAATCCAAAGCTCTGATACCAAATGTTGTGTAACCAGCTCCAAAAATAGAAGAAAAAAGATATAAACGCCTTAGAAATAAGCCAATTCGAGGGGGCAACGTCCAATACATTACATAAATGAACAATTCTTGGATGGATACAATTTACAAAACCTCCTTTCTATATATAGGAGTCCATGGGGCCATAATGTAATCCTAGTGGGCCACAATGTAATCCTAGCCGACCTAACAATAATAATTTAAGGGAACAATAATAAAAAATGGGGGTTACAAGGGTACAATAATAACGATAAGGGGGTTACAATAACAATAATAAGGGACTATACTAGTGATATAGGGACCTAACATATTGTGAGTTTTACTAGGGTGCTCAGCTGAGTAATAAATGTCGGTAAGTGGTAACCAATTCAAATGGTCGGGAGTAAAAATCGAGGTGGAGATAGGTTTTTATTGAGTAGTGGAGTGGGGCGACAGCTATAGGTATGACATCGTGAGGACTTCAGCGGAGGGACACGTGGCGCACAGTGGTTGGCCAATGGTGGCTAGGTAGGTGAGGGTCCACATACCTGACACAGAGGTACCACCCTTGTACCTCAGTCGGAATTACCTTACCTTAGACTTACCTGCGCTAGCTGTGTATTTTTGGGGCCTGCCAGCTTTTGTTCAGCCAGAAGTTGAGGGTCGAGCCCCGCCTTGCCCCCCTCAGGGCTCTGTTGATTGGCCAGAGGGGAGGCTGATGTCATCCCCTCTGACTGATCAATCTCACCACCCTCCGCATTTCTTATTTCCATCGGAACAACTGCGGCCTGCTCATTTTGTGGGTGGTGCCACTACTACCGCGCACTGTGCCGCTTGCTTAGAGGAGGAGCAGCCATGACGATTTGTATGCACGGGAGGTGTTCCAAAGGAGCTATGCCAATTTTCTCTTTTAGACTTTTGATTTGGCCATTCCCACTCATCGTTAATTTAAATCTCAATTTTTCCTTATTCCTTCATGAGAAACATGAGCCGATACTATCATGGGTTGTTCTTTCTCGGCGCAATTATCTATCAATGCCTACAAATTTTCAACAACCTTCCTGTTGCACAACAACTTAATGCATGATTGTAAAAATGGTTAAATATCCTCATCTCCTTCTGCTTCCTTCAGTGTTGTACCAGATTTTGGTGTGCCTCCTTCTGCAAATTCTTTCTGTGCTTCAATAAAGGTCTCTTTTACATGCTGAAGATTAAAGCCTTCTCTGTTTTTAGGTGCTTTCTGGGTTCAGACATCAGTGGAAGGTTTCTTTCCCTTATCTTCATTAGTATCTATGCCACTCTTGGTAACTACATTCACATAGATATGTTATTCATGAATTTCTACGCGAACCATCTGGAGCTTTTGCGTTGTGGTCTTATTTTTATACATTTTAGCAATCAAGACAGGACAATCTTCTATAACATGATTAAATTTTCTATAGTACTTGCAGGATTGTCGTTCTGGATTTGGCTAGTCACGTGCATAATGATCAACATATCCATAGTTATAGAAAATCACTTTTCCTCTTCCGCGGCCAGCTGATCCACCTCCTTGGCCTCTTCCTCTTCCTTGTAATCCTCCATGCCCAGAAGGGGATGCTAGTCATGTAGCCTCAACCTACATTCGGTATATCTCTGCTTTATCCAACATCATATCATAGGTACGCCGATTCTTCTCATCATTCCATAATGGTGAATAGAACTTGTAAAATAAATACTTCAAGTGAGGATGATGTTTTCCAATCCTTAGGCAAGAACATGTGTCATATAGTCCAAAAATTTTACATATAGTGCACCAGACATGATTCTTTAATGGAATAGGACCTCCAGCATTTAGATAATTGTTGAAGACACGAAACTGGTCTTTATGGTGCCCAAAAGCTTTGCATTTTATACACTACACCTCTGTGAAAACCTCCTTTCCTTTCTCTTTACACAAACTTTGAATTTATAGATGCATGTCTTCGAGCTGGCTCTGAATCTATTGAGTTCGCAAGACAATAGGTGTTGGTGTAGCCTCTAGTTTCATTATAACTTCTACAGCCTCAACTTGTGTGGCAATATTTTTCATACCTAATGGTTGGCACAAATGTGGTAGCAACATAGCAATGAACCATTTCTTATTTTGAGTATCATCAATCACAAATCCACCATCTCTGATGGTGTGCTTAAATCTTTGATCAACCTCCCGTACTGACTCATTAGGCTTTGACGAATATCGTTCATTTCTTTCATCAGCTGCATGTATGAATTTAATTTATTCCAAGATAGCATTAGGTTTTTCTTTCTCATACCTAATTTACCAATCTAATGTGGAACCTTGAAATGCAGTAGCCAACTACACTTTTCTAATATCAATATTGTTAACCTGCTGAGCCTGCCATACGACCTCTGTTACAAACCATAAGTGATTAGTGTCCTCATTTCCAACGCCTATGAAATTTGGTAACTTCATGGATGCAGCCATATCTACTTAAGGGGGAGGTGGAGGTGGAGGTGGAGATGGACTACGGGTGGGGTAGGTGATCTGTTATGTGAGTTCAGAAGTGGAGTGGATGGAGTGGGAAACAGATTCAAGGTTTTCTGATGTGATGAGATTTCTTCTCGAGAGACACTTGAGCTAGAAGTTTTTGATTCAGGTTCACTATCAGGGCTATAAATTAATTTTTCAGAGTCTTCGTGGTAAAGTCTTCTACTGCACGTAAATGAACCTCTTGGATGCATCCAAGCAATATGTTTGCACCGACAACCCCGTTCGCACAATAACATTTTAAACAATAATTTCAATGAGCGTAAGAAATTACCTATAGGGCCTTAAAAGAAACCTTATTTCTACTTTAGAATACGACACAAATTGGTCAATGGAAAATTTAGTTAGAAATCCTCCCAAAGGGCGATTGATCCAATGATGTACCATATGAGTGATCTTATTATCAAACTTTTCTACTTGTTGGATCAATTTAGGAGTCCACTCAGTGACTACGTCATCTTGTATGTAGTGATGGAATTCAGCTAAGCATGAAAAACACTCCTATAGTTCGTGCGTGAAGGAACAAAAGAAAATTTCATGCACCTGTGTATAAATATATTTATGTACCCATTGTTCGTCAGACAACTTAGTACTTCTATTTTCTTGTAGTGCAAATTCAAGGATATTTCTATCCAACCAATATTGTAATTCGTTGCATGACGAATGCCACAACATAAAAGCTCCCTCAAAATGATGATCCCGGTCCCAACAATGGAACCATTTTTTCGTTTGAGGGGTCCTGACACAGGTTCAATGTTTATGGATAAACCAACAGACCCTCCAACTACTGGCCATTTCGGCAATGATCTGCTTGCTCAGACCAAAGTCTCACCTGAAGTAGTGGGGCGGTGCTGGAACCAGGTTTCCACACCCTAAGAGAGAAATTAATGAAGTGGTCCTTAGAAAAACCAAATGTGAGCTTATATAGACGCACAAAAAAATATATAACAAACTTAAAGAGAATACACAGTCGTTAACATAATAACAAAGAATTGATGTTCGCTTTAGCGCATATAAATAGAAAAAAAATTGATTTGGATCTTAACCAATGCAAACACTTAAGAGATCTATTAATCATCAATAATCATGCATAATCTGATCATATATCCTTGTGCAACCATTAACAAGTAAACAGACAATGTGATCTTAACGAGCATAGATAGTAAAAAAATTCATATGCATAACACAATGAAATTTGCCAAAATTGTTCTTTCTATTATCTTCAGATCGATCAATCAATACATCAATCTTTCCTTTCAAAACCCTTACAAAACCCTTCCAAACACATAGCCAACGGAGTCCGCACACAGCCAGGGCTAGGTCTCCACACACATAGACAGTAGGAGCCTCTTAACACAACCCAAATATCCTTACAAATGCATAAAATTATCAGAACACTGGTAATTCATTGACTACATAGTGTATACATACTATAACTATTTATATATGTGTAACGCATAGATACTATGGTCTCAAACCATGGTTTGTGGCCCATAGTTTAAATTTAAGCTAATTTACGTCAAAATTGGGGACTTTGACCCATCCCAAAGCCCCTTGACTCCATTTGCACAACACGCTCATACAAAAATAAAAAAATTGTCTTCGGAACTTGTGCCTCAAGGGACCCTACTCCAATAGCAAGTGGAGGTCCTCAAGCTCGTGGTGGCCCCGACCCTAATGCTGGAGCCACTATCAGAACCATTCTGGCTACTCCTTTTCTACCTTTCATGGTAGGCTTAATCCTTCCCGATTTCATCAAGTTAATCAACGACCCTATACTCCACAATCCATGTTGGCCTGCTATTCCAACTAAGCTTCCCTCAAACATTCCTAAGTTTGAAGGAAAAAATGGAGAGGACACTACTGATCACATCTGCTCCTTCCACATGTGGTTTTCTTCCAATTCTATCACCGATGACTCCATCTGCCTTCATTTATTCCAACATATGCTCACTAGACAAGCTACCAAGTGGTATGTCGACAAATCCGTTGCCTCTCATTCCCATTTTACGACTCTTGCTAAACCATTTTTGTCCTACTTCCAATTACCTCTCTGCTAATATAGAGGTACCAAATTATTGACCGCATTCCATCAAACTTCTTTCGCCCGCCTTTCTGACCATGTCTAAGAATGGCGCAAAATGAGGAGCTTGTGTCGAGCTCCTACATTCGACGATCATGTCTATATGGATTGGTTTCTCAGAATGCATTTTCCTTACATTGGTAAAGATTTTGTGTCTCACTTTCCTCAGACTGAGGAAGAAGCTCTCCAAGTCGCGTTGAAAGATGATTTGATCTACGCCTAGTCTGGTTATGTTTATACCTTTTTACCGGATCTTCTTAGACCTGGTGATGCCAACACACTGGGGGCATATCACAGTGCCGATGGTATTGTTAATGGATTTATTTCATATTTGTATGCTCATCCTTCCATGGGTTATGGTTTTCCTCGGAGAGGGACAAGCTCCTCCAATAATTATCCCCTTCCCGACATCATGTATATGGGTCAAAGCATGCCTTACTCACTTTCCCAACTACATCAACTGATGCCAGGGCTAGCTATTGCTCAACCATTAGGGGAATTTTTAGGTCTAAAATGGTCCTCCTTAGGAAATTATAAAATAATATTTTATTACATCATCAACTTTTAGAGGGAAAAAAGAAAAAACTACTTTTTTAACTCGTATTTTCACCTTATCTCCCAAAGTTTTTACTCAAATTTCGAGCGGGAGTACTCATTGGATGAAGAATTTAAATCTTCATCCAAGGAGTACCCATGTTGCATACTTTTTATGGATCTTGCTACATGAAAAATGAGAAATATATGAAAAATGTGATTGCAATCACGTTTTTTCATGTATTTCACATTTTTCTTGTAGCAAGGCCCATCAAAAGTATGCAACATGGGTATTCCTTGGATGAGGAATTAAATTTTGCATCCAAAGAGTAATCCCACTTGAAATTTGAGTAAAACATTTGGGAGATAAGTTGAAAATACAAGTTGAAAAGGTAGTTTTATTATTTTATTATTTTTAACATTTTTACCCTTTTACTTAAAAAATGGTGAATCATCCCCCATGGTTGACATCATCATCTTGAATCCTATTGGTTATTATAAATTTTATTTTGGTTGTAAATTTTTCTTAGGATGCCCATTTTAGACCTTAAAATTCCCCTAATGTTTTTTACCCCAATGTTTCTCAACCTCCTTTCAATTCTTATCCACAACTCGGTGCTCCAGCCCCTCTAGAATCAACACCCCAGCTTCCCTTGCCTTCTCAAACTTCGCCAAAAAAATTACCTCCTCCTTAGGGTTAGGTGTATGTGCGGCAGAGTGCGGCTAATTCTCCTAATTTGAAGAAAAATAATAAGGGGAAAGGTAACTAGAACCAACCAGATTAGGGTAATCAAGGGTGCCAAGGTAATCAACCAAACACACCCCAAGGGAACCAACCTAACACTACAAACCAACAACAAGCTGATAAACCCAAGTAGAACAAGCCTCTTCATACGAATTATCCTTGTTCTTGTTGTGATGTCCATGGCCATTACACTCATGATTGTCCCCTTTTACCCCATATGCGTCAGTTGTGGGAAGTGGAAGCAACATCTAGAGCACATCAAGCCATCGCTTTGGTTCCTCCAAACACTATGCTAGCTCAACCAACTGTGTTCAATAATCCTTTCCCTCAACAAGGATATGTTGCTGCCCAAAATCCTCAAGCTCAGGCTGCCCCTCAACATTCACAGTCTAGTACCCCAAATTACCAGATTCTCGTGATGAATTCTAAAGAGGTCAATATTGTCGATGTGAAACTTCAGACCCAGCCACACCAATATGTCAAGCCACCTAATACATCTGCAATCGAGTCCCAAAACAAAGTTTCCACATAGTCCATTTCGACACCCAATGATCCCTTATAGATCCCTCAGCCTAGGGCAAAGGTCATTTACAAGATCCCCAAAGGGCCATTACACCGAAATGCTACTTCTCCCAAAGCCAGCCACACCTACAACATAGTAGATGACTTGGCACAATATTCTACTGCCATGTCAATGCTGGAAGTCATCCAGTCATGCCCATGTCAATGAAAATATTTTCTCTTTGCTTTGGGCATTGTGGGTCCTTTAGATGATCATTTGATTGTCTTTGATGTTGAAAAATTAGAACATCTCCCTTTACATTCATCGGTTTCCTTCCAAATACCAGTCAATATTCATAATGCCAAAGTTTCACGATGTATCATTGACAAGGGCGCATCCACTTGTGTGATGTCCACCTCTGTTTGAAATAAACTCAAATCACCTGACTTAGCCCCATCCACCATCACTTTGCATGCTTGGGATGATCACCCTTCTCATCCCCTTGGCATGTTCTGTAATTGTCCTGTTACTCTTGCAGGAAAGATTGTTTGTGTTGACATTGAATTCATTGATGCCCCCTTGGATTACAATATCCTTTTGGGTCGTAGCTATACCTATGTGATGTCTGTTGTCGTATATGCTTTTCACCGTAAGATGTGATTTCCTCACAATGGAAATATCATCACCATTGATCATTTGACATATTCTTACAAACCGAAGTCTCATACTTCCCCTGAGTCTATCATATCTTTGGAGGCCAATAAAAAATTAGTCGCTCCTCTCACCATTCTTTCACTAGAAGTCTATAAAGGTTCCACCTTACTTAGTGCATTACCTGGTTTCCCCCATCTTATCCCTGACCCCAGCTTGTCAAATGTTTGCATGATGCAAGTGTCTCGGACTAGCCATAAGCGGTCCAGTTTGACGAGCCGGTAGCCAACACCTTCACAAACTATTGGTGGTAATTTGATGGAGCCTTCAGGACCTTCTCCTTAGGGACCCTCTTCTTTTGCAGGTGTCTCTTCCAACTTTTTTCAACCAGGGATAGTTTCCCCTAGCCTTAACCATTTAGGAGCCATTATACTAGGCCATTACCCTTCCGGTTAGATACTGTTTCTAGCTCCTCCTTTTGGAGTCTTTTTGGTGCCTATTATGGCTACGTTGAGCCTTCCAAATTTTACCTTAGGGATCCCAGTCTAGTACAGTGATCCCCCAGCCAAGACTCTGCTTGGTCAGCTCAAACCTTATACCACTTTTACCCCAGTCCAATTGGTTGCTGTGAACCCTCCCTTTGTTTTTGTGTCACATCCACCTCAACATGAATCTAATCCTATTATGAAAGCATCTAGTGAGGGGGGAAAAGCCAGAAAGAAGGAACCTAAGGAAAAGGCCGCCCAAACAACTCCTACTCCCCCTAAGCCTCCAAAGTTGTCACCTTTGTGCACTTCATGTGATGTTGTTGGGCATGCCACTTATAATTGTCCCGAGCTTCCTTGTCTCAAACCTGTGGTCAACGAGTTGATTCCTAAATCTCATATCTCGTAGGTCCATGTTACCTTACCTGATTCAACTAAGAAACTAAAATAGTTTCACACGAACCACCCTTGTGCTTTGTGCAATATTTATGGCCACTATTCTCACAATTCTTCCTGTCTCAACGACTTTCATGACACCCTTGAGGTTGTTTCCCAAATAGAGGCCACTCGTAGTGGATCCTGTACTCCTCTACTTGTGATTTTTTCTTCAGCAGAACTAGAGGACATGTCTGCACCCATTGTGATACCTCCCTATGATGTCGAGATAACAAAACCTTCATCCACTATCCTCTACCGTTATGGATCATGAGATCCATGGTGGAAGAACCCTTCGGGGAATCCCCTTTTGTTTCGACTGAACCTCCTTTAGTGATCACCCTGGGATCAACATAGGTAGATGTTTCATCTACTAGATCTTCATCTACCATATGTAGTGATGCGTATCTGAAACATATCTCTCATGATGATGTGTCAGGTAGCCCCGCTGCGTCATCTGGTCTTTCTTCTTCTAGTCCTCCCATCTTTCATTCTGACGAGGACATTATGGAAGCGATGAACACCCCTGGCTTTCCCTAGGATGATATGCACAATCATGCATACTTCCTTCCATAGTAGTACCATGACCAGTATGCTATGGAGTCTAAAGCCTTCATCCCCGATTAGGTCGATTGGTTTAGAAATATCATTCCTCCACTCGATGCTTTTGAAGAAGGAAATACGACCAATATATCTCCTACCATTAAAATTAATATTTCCGATAAACCAAGGGTAGAAGAAAACATTAATTGGGGGCACGTTGCACTTTGGAAGAAATTGAGGCATACACTAATCTATTCAAGGAATTCTGTGATTTTTTTGCCTGGTCCTATTCAGAGATGCCCGAACTTGATCGTGCCATTATCGAACAAAATATCGATACATGGCTCGATGCTAATCCTGTCCTTCAAAATTTGAGCCCCATTAATCCTTCCCGATGTGAGGCTATTAAATTCAAAATCAATAACCTCAAGCAGGTTGGTTTTATCTATCCCATTGAGTACACCACTTGGGTTTCTAACTCGGTTCCCGTTCTAAAGAAACAAGGCACCATCCATGTCTACACCGAGTTTCGTGACCTGAACAAGGCTTTTCCCAGACACAACTTCTCCACACCGTTTATTGACCAAATAATCAATGGGTGTGTGGGGCATGAGGCTCTATCCATTATGGATGGTTTCTCCCAGTAAAACTAGGTTGATATCCACCATGCTGATCAGTTAAAAAATGCATTCATTAGTCCGCGGGGAAATTTTTATTATAGGATCATGTTGTTCGACCTAAATAATTCTGAAGCCACCTTCCAGTGGGCCATGTCATAATTCTTCCATGATTTGGATCATATTATCCTTTCCTACTTAGAGGAACTCACTGCTCATTCTAGGCATCGAGCGCAACACATTCATGATATGTGTACCATATTTCTCTAATGTCGCAAGTATAATATCCATCTCAACCCATTGAAGTGTGTCTTTTGCGTTCCCTCCAGCCGTCTCTTGGGCTTAATTATGTCCAAATATGGTATAATGCTTGATCCCCTCAAATCTCAAGCCATTCTTGAGCTTCCCATTCTTCGTACCTTCTGCAAGTTAGAAATAACTTAAGGTAAATCCAACTTCCTTTGCTGGTTCGTCCCTGACTATGCCACCACTGCGCATGGGTTTATAAGAATCCTTAGATATAACATTCCATTTTTTTGGGATTACTATGCTAAATATTATTTTTATGCTTTGAAACATGCTCTCACTACCGCTCCCTTGATTATTCCTCCTAACTTTGAGAGGGATTTTATGGTGTACATCTCAGCTTCTACCCATTCGGTCGTTAGGGTCCTAATCCAGGAATATGACACTGGAAATGAACATGTTATCTATATGTTAGTAATAAACTTGTGGACCCCCCTGTGTCCTACTCACGTGAAGAGAATATGGTGTAGGCCATTGTGTTCTTGGTATAAAAGCATCGTCATTATATCCTAATGTGTTCCACCAAGGTTGTGACCAATTCCAACGCTATTGCTTTCCTATTGAGTCAAAGGATAATTAATGGAAAGTATGCCCATTGGATTGTTATCCTTCAGGAATTCGATCTTGAATTTGTCACACCCAAGAGTAATTAAGTTTTATCCCTTGCTGGACTCATTTATGAATTTCTTACTGGCACACGAGATTTGTGAGTTAATGACGATTTACTTGATGAACGTTTGTTTGCCATTACTTCGGATGACCCTTAGTATGGAAACATCCTCACCTACCTGTGAACCCAAAATTTTTCTTCCCAACTTAATCATGATGATCGACGATGTATACGACACCAATCCCCTCACTATATTATCATTGGTGATGATCTCTATCATCACGATGTTGATTATGTCCTCCGTCATTGTCTTACGCACGCTGAAGCTGAGCAAGTCCTTAATGTCTTCCATAGAGGCGCTTGTGGTAGCCACATATCTGGTTTGGCTGCTGCCCAAAAATTCATGCGCACTTGGTATTTTTTTCCGTCTCCCTTTGGTGATTGCATTGAAGCAGTCAACCACCATTCCAATTGCCAACTCTTTGCCACAAAGTCGCGAGCTCCACCTGCTCCCATCCATCCTGTCATATCAGTCGGTCCCTTCCGTAAGTGGGTCGTTGACTTCATGGAGTGTCGACCTCCATCTACTGGAAACCACAAGTATATCATTATGGTGGTTGACTATTTCACCAAATGGTTTGAGGTAATGCCAACGTTCAATAACATGGCAACTACCGCATCTCTCTTTTTCTTTAACCATACTATTGCTCAATTTAGGGTTCCAAAAAAATTGGTCTCTCACCATGGCCGACATTTCGAATATGAGATATGGCATGAGATATCCTCTCTGTTGGGCTTTGACCACCAATATTCATTATCCTATTATCCCCAAGTTATGGTTAAGTTGAATTGGTCAATAAAATCCTTAAAACTATGCTTCAAAAGATGGTGAACAAGCACAAAACCAACTGGCACCTTATGCTCTTCCTTGCTTTGTGGGCCTATAGAACATCTGTTAAAACTGTCATCAGGTTTACTCCTTTCCACCTTTTTTTGGTGAGGAGTTAGTCTTACCGATCGAATGTGAAATCCCCTCCCTATAGAACATCTGTTAAAAATATCATCCGATTTACTCCTTTCCACCCTTTTTTGGTGAGGAGGTAGTCTTACCGATCATGTGTGAAATCCCCTCCCTTCACCTAGTCGTCGAAATTCTCCCTGACACCCAACCTTTATATAAAAGACTTATTATGCTTGAGCGTGCTTTCGAAGACTATCATGTGTTAGTCATCAGTATTTTTCACTTGTTAATGATGACTAGATCCATAGCTGAGTTTTCTAGAAGCTGATCTCCATATGTCAATTTGTCATCTAGAAAACCCTCATAAAACTTTCTTCGCCTTTCCTACTTTTCAGTCCGCCCATGTCAAGGTTAAAAATCATCATCACTATTCTATCTAGCTTTAGACCTACTTATCTGCCCATCAGCTCTTAAAGGACAACCCAATGACTATTTCAAAAGCCCCCCCTAAGTTAGGAAGTGGCGCTTTAAGGCATTTTACCCTTGGCAAACATCAAAAAGCCAAAAATCCTCCATCTGATACAGACCATTCATGACAGACCTCCCACTCTGCAAATGAAATTGATTACAACACTAAGTCGCGCTACTTACACACCCCTAAGTCTCAGCACTGCATAGACCACAGTCTCAAGCTGATTATTAGGTGTTTTACAGTGTTTTATGGATTTTACAAAGGCAGGAAATATAACTTCATCTCAGGAGAAAATTCTTGAATACACATTTAGAAGAACAACTGCTTCTCAATGTCAAACATGAGCCTGAGATACATTTGAAGGGCAAGGAGTTACTCATCAAGACCTTGCAGCTTCCATTCAGCATGAAATCACAGTAGAAGAAAGACACCACTGTCAAACAAACTGGTAATTTGTCATGGCCAAGAACCTCCTTCATCTACAAGCAGAGGGTTAAGGCGCCTCCTTCATCAACAAGCAGAGGGCGATGGCCAATATTGACTTCAAGGATTGCAAAACTTACTGTAAGCACATGTTTTCTTTTTACTAGACAGTAAAATAGTGACTCTAGGTTTCTAAGTGTGAGTAATGATCATAACAGGACTAAGATGTGAAATGTGCAAGACAAAAGAAAACAGGGTTTGTGGTTTGGTAAAGAGAATCATTTGAGGTTTCAGTCATCATCAGAGAGCATAAAAAGGGAATCCTCAATCAAATCTATCATAAAAAATATCTCTGCAGGGGTGTTAATATGGATAGCTTCAATCAGTCTTGAGCAGGAAAATACTTCAGTGAAAAGACCCCTGTATGTTCTTTTGTTCCTATTGAAATGTGAAATCAGTCCATGGTCTCTGGATAAACATAAAGAAGAGGTAGGAAAGTAGTATACAGTCCCAGACTTAAGACATCTTGGTATCAGTCAAAGCGCCAGTATAAGTCCAGTTGTTGCAATCCACACTCCACCACAAAAAAAAGTATATCCTTCAGATGCAGCAAGTTTGGTGATTTCAGAGCTCCATTAGAAGAAAGTGGCCAAAAGGAACCTTGGTGTCTGTAAGTAATCATAGCTGCCTTTTCACAACCCACATACTTATCTTCTCAACACAGAGATATAAAAATGTCATGATATGAAGTTCTAAAACTTTGGGAGACATGTCATTAGTGAAAACAATTCTAGTTATATACAGCCTGCTGCTCCAACAAAACCAAATTGAAGAAAGGCTGACAAGTCATGTCATTACACAGGTAAAAGAAATAATGGTTGTTTTTCAAAGAGTACTAATCTCCCTACTCTCAGAGGTTATCTTTCAAATGACTTATCATAAGTTGACCAAGGCCAGTGGGTGACAGTTCAGTTTCCCTCAGCAAAGAGCATTGCAATGAGACAATGAAGACCTCCTTCACAGGAAACAAAAGGGCAGCTCTTCTTGTTTCATTTTCTTTTAACTTTGGTGTATTATCCCCTGCTTTGTCTTCTATCTACAGTCAAAGAGGAAAACTCAAAGACACCTAACAGTTGCATCTACAGCCAAGCAACATCTGCCATCTAATTAAGTTTACACAGTGGACAAGACTATACCCATAACATCCAAAGCAAAAATGTTAGTTTATGTTGCAAAAGAGAAAAGGGACTTCTGTCAGAATGCCAAAGAAAACCTCCTGCAATGTAAAATCTCCTCTACAGGTGTCTTATTTTTAGATAACAAAGATAGACTAGGATATGAAAGGGGATATTGAGGTGACATTTCAGCTCCTTCTTCAACAAAAAGGGTATTGCAGATAAGGTTTACTAGTCTCCACATATGCACAAAGATCATGACATGTTTTCAGGTATTGGAACCTAGTCAAAGCAAAGTCTTCATGCCACTATCACAAAGGAAAGCAGGTTCCCTGTAAAGACAGGTCACAGTACTATACTGTTGCATTTTGAATGAAGGTAAAGCAGTAGATCTCCAAAATAATTGCAAGTTTTTCATTGCCTTTGAGTCTCAAGGTAAAAACTGTAAATTAACAGTTTCAATATCATTGAAGAAAGATTGTGAGAAGCAGATACTCAATATCCTCAATAACCAAAAACTGGATCAGTTTGGGAACTTGGGAATAATTTGGTATTTTTTGAGTTGATTGGCCCTTTGTAAAACAAGGTCTGCACATACAGTGGTCAACAGAGGTTCTTTTTTATCCACGGTCAAAGAAAGCTCATCTGACACAAATTGCAATAGATAAAAAGCTCAAATGTTATAAGCGAGAGAGGAGTTTGAAAGCAGTCAAGGTTTCATGATCTCAAAGGGGTGGTTTTCGTTTCAAAAGAGGGACAGGTTCATGAAAGAGCTGCTTATCCCCGCTGTGACACATATTCAAACAAAGGGTGTCGATTTGTGTTTTAGAAAAATAATGGTTCAACTGTTGTTTGAGAACAAAGATGTTGTTCAAAACTTAAAAAAAAAGAAGAAACCCTCTCAAAATCAGATATCAAAAGGCCGTTATTTTCTCTTCACTTTAAAAGGAGTCAAAGCTGTTTCTTTTTCATTTTGAAGTCTCCCAACTCCGTGCTAAACACTTTCGCTGCCCTCAACATCAAACAAAGAAATTCTAAGCAAATTGAAGACGGTTTTGACTGTTTATAACTGTGTGACGCGCCTGGAATAGTGTGCGACGCGCTCAGGAGAATTTTTACACGGGCGCTCAACTGTCGCGCGACGCATCTGTACGTGTGCGTGACGCGCCTGTACACGACGCCCGACCACGACCCGACAGGCTGCCCGGTTGGTTTTTTGCGCGGCGTTCTTCTTCTACAGAGTGCTGCGCACTTGTTTACACCTCCAAATCACTCCCAAAGTTGCTCGAGCTTTCGAAAGGGTTTTCCATCAATTTGTGGAGGTATTTTACTACACCCTCCTTAGCTTTCAAAGGATTGTTAAGTGGTATAAGGGTTAGAAAGGCCAAATTTTCAAACTTTGGGATGAAAACAAAATGATGTATTCCTATTGACTGGTGAGACATTAAAAGGCTTGCACGCTGTATTGTTGTTTAAAAAACCATAAATTTGCCTTACTGCCCTGGTGAAAGAAGGTGAAAGCTGTCAGGCATATGCTTTGTTTGAAATTGTGAGAAAAACTGCCATATACAGTTGGAAGGTGGTAGGTCAGATTAGTGCAAGGAGCACTAGAGTGTGGAGAGAGCAGTTGTGTGGAATGAAATAAACCCTGTTCATAAATAAAAAACAAAGGAATGATAGAGGCATTCTTCCAAGGAGGACTAGTATTCTATATTGAAAGGAAGTCTTAGCTTTTGAAAGGAATAAGCTTATACAACCTCTGTTGAAATTTTTGGAGAATTTTTAACTCTGTCATCTTGTCACATAAACTGTAGCATTGACTGTATGCTTACACTAAGAGTTGATTGCATAAGACATAAGTTTGTTGAGTGATTTGGCACACTAGGAAAGGCAGGTTTGTAATGATTGGAAAGTATACCTTTGGACAAAGATAAAAATGTGTTGTTGACCTCCAAACTTCACAAGAACAAGGTGATCTCTTGACACTTTACACAGAAAATTTACCCAGCAGTTTGTCTCCTTTTCACTGTATGGTCTTTTATTTAAAAGTCTGTTGGCTGAGATACTTTAAAGGTGGAAAAGCCACTTTTTGGAAGAATAGTGTTTTTTTTAAAAGAAAGTTTGTTGGTACTATGACTGTTGCAAGACCTTGACTGCCACCTTAAAGAAACCTCTCAAACTTTGTCACCTAGTCCTATAACAGTAGATTTGGGCTGAATAAGATATACTCTGGTTGACTGTTCTCATTTTGATTAAATCTGCTGGTAAAGGGCATACAAGGAAAAAACTGTATTTTGAAGCTTAGAAGATTGTATTTTACCTTTGTCCACCCACAGGAAGGTGTCTTCACCATGTTTTCTTTGACTTGACTGTGTATGTCATTATTAGTATTTGCTGATTCATATACAAAATCAAGAAGAAGGTTTTGTTTTAAAGAGACAGGGCTTTATATCAAAGGAAGGCATTTCACTCTATCTTCAAAACATTGCTACATTATCAGATAGTGAAGTGACAGAAGGCTGAAGCAGAGTTTGTTGTAAAGAAGGCATTTCAAAAACCTTGTGGTAAATTGGTGTTTTGAAAGAACAAACTAGGTCGAAACTCCGCCCAGGCAGGACAACAGAAGTGGTTCGCATAAAAGATATGAGCCAATCTCTACAGAGGGGGTTAATGCTCGTCCATCCATCCTCTTCAACTTCCATGAAGTAGGTTGTCTAGATTTCTTCCAGAAGATACAGGAAGTCAAAAGTTTCTCGCCCTTGACACACCTATGCACCCTGAGGTTCCAGAACAAGCATTTCTAGGTAGCAGACCTTGATTTCAAGTTTTCTCCAAGATCAGTGTCCAAAGCCACCAAGATTCCATATCATGGCGAGAAATGGTTCAAATAGACCCATCTTGACTTGGAAGATTACAAGCCTTTCATCAAGCCTGAACATAGAGATACTTGGACTGCTATTTTTCCTTTTTCTTATCTTCCTGACAGCTATGCTCCTCTAATGAAAGTCATAATGAAGTATTTTACTTGTGAAGGGAGGTTTGCTCAAGTTTATGCCTACCATGTCCGACTATTGATGCATTTCACTAGAACCAGGCAGCTAAATATCTCTTACTTTTTATGCAAAAGCCTCGAGAAGATGGCATCCACAGTCCAGAAGAAGGCCCCACCTCTACAAATACCTTCCCTTTTGCATCATTCTCTGATCAAAATTATCATCCTACACCAGCTAGAGAAAAAAGAGGTTCCATGGGATGTTTTTATCAGCCACCCAGATTTCTCTACTGTTCCTCCTGTCCATATATCTCCCACCCAGCCTGTTCATCGCCCTGTACCTTTGTCCAGCAGGCCTACTCCTAGAAGGCTCAAGTTTCCTACAGAACAATCAGGACAGCATGAAGAAGAAAGACATGACCAAGTAGAAGAGGAAGGGGATGAGCATGAAGAAACTGATGAAGACCAGCAGCATGATTTTGATGGTCAGGGACAGTAGCTTGAGCCACCCAGTGAGCATGAGGTGGAAACACATCAGCAGCTTGATGTTAGTAAACAGGAGCAACAGTTTGAACAGCAAGAAGAGATGAGTGAAGAGTAGCAAATTGCAGATGAAAGGCAACAGCAGGAGCAAGAAGAAAAAGGTGTTGAACAGCAGCATCTCAGTGAAAGTGAACAGCAGGGACAAGAGGAAGAGCAGCAGCTTGATGTTGAAGGTCATGAACAGCAGTTTGAGCAGGAATTTGAGCAGCTGCTTGAGCCAC
Source organism: Pinus albicaulis (assembly GCA_034641835.2). Lineage (NCBI taxonomy): Eukaryota > Viridiplantae > Streptophyta > Pinopsida > Pinales > Pinaceae > Pinus > Pinus albicaulis. The sequence continues at coordinate 1,059,203,893 of CM076574.1, forward strand.
AAAATGAGCAGGAAATCCAAGCACAACAGCAGCATAAGGTTGATGATCAAGGGCAACAAGGATTTGAGGCAGATCATCATCATAACATTGAGGGGCAGAATCAACTTAAAGAGGACACACAGCAGCCTCAAGGAGAGCAGCAGTTTCAAGAAATTGACAAGGGTAAAGCCATTGTGTCTCTTTCTCCCAAAAGAACAAAGCCCAGCACAGCAAGAAAGAAAGGGCCTCAGGCTGCCACTCCAAAAGTGACAAGAGTTGTCCCTAGCAAAATAAAATCGCCAAGGAGGTCTTTCACTAGTATGCCAAGAAGGAAGAGTGCAAGATTGGCCTTCAAAGGGAAAGGCAAGATTGGAGAAAGTCAAAAACATGGAGGTGCATTAGCTGTCATTCCAATCCAAAGTGATGACAGCGATAATGAAGCCCGCATCCTTGAAAACCTTCTAATCCATCGAGAGGGTCAAATTGAAGCATTGGAGAATGACCTTCATCGGGCAACGACCTTCAATCACTTTTTAGAGATCCAAAATAAACAAATGAATGTCCATTTGGCTGTCCATGAGGCACGAGCTATCAAATACAAGAATGAGGCAGCTAAAGCACACATAAGGATAGAGGAGCTTATCGGTGAGTTTGATGAAGATGAAGAAGAGGACCAGCCTAGGCGGAAGAGGCCTAGAACCATAGGGCTTAAAAGAGCCCTGGAAAAGCAAAGGGAAGAAGAACAGGCCCATCTTCAAGCCTTTCCCCTCACTGCACTACTTGAGCAAGAAATTGAAGAAAATAAGGAGGCATGGCTAGAAAGAGCCAATAAAAACTTGGAGATGAAGCTTGAAAAGGAAAACAGAGACCTGGAGCTGCAAAGGAAGATGACACAGCACTATCAAAAGTTGAATCAGTTTGCCCGACGCAAGCTAAAGGCCACCCAAGCAAAACTGAAGGAAGCAAAGGGGAAGCGCCCGACAGGGGAAGAGAAGAAAGGCACATCAACACTTGATATTTTGGCTTCAGCTTCGGTGCATGTTGCTAAGGACCCTTGAGGATCATGCATACCAATTTTGGGCCCATTTTGACAACTTTTGGTTTTTTGGCATTTTTGGGTTTTTGGTCAAAAACTCATAAATTCGCCATTTCATTTTGAGGATTCGTCAAGGGAGGAGAAGGTTACCATCAGATGCCATAATTTCATGAGCAGGCCCTCAGCTATTTTCAGAGCATTTGGAGATCATTTTCCCCTTCAAAACAGTGAAAAAGGCTCGCATTTTGCACATTCTGCCCGGTCTATCAGCAAACTGTCTTTTTACACACAGGTGCATATTTGGAGAACTTTTGGGCATCGGATTGGAGTGATTTCAGTTGTGCCGGAAAGTAGACACTCAGAGCTTTCCAACGAGCTATCATGAGCCTCGTTTCGACACCAGGAAGGCTGCCAAATGTTTCCAACAAGTCAGGGGACCTTTTTCTGATATAAATTTGAAGTATTTTTGTAATTTTTGAACCTCAAAAATCTGCTTTTTCCAAATGTGCATTTAGCTATTTTTGCACTTGGAAAATGATGTAAAGTCAATATAATTCCCATTTTTAGCAATTTTTTAGATATTTTATGGGATATTTTGTGCCTTGGGATTTGCAAAGCCTCAAGGACAAGTTTAGATATTTTGATTAGGCCAATGAGGATGGAAGTTGAACCATGAGGTTTTCCTCACTTGAGCCTATTTATTCCACAAGCTCTCATTTGTAAAAAAGGCTGAACTTGAGAAGAGAAGCAATATATTGGTCATATGAGCTTTGGGGAAAATACTTGTGTTATGCTTTTGGATTGCCTCTTGAATGTTCTTGGATGGATGATGAAGGATTGTTGATGGATTCCATGACATGGTAGAATGGTATAGTGTTTCTTGCTTTGTTGTTGTCTTCTAGTTTTCATTCAGGATACATGTTTCTTTCTTGCTATAGATCAGTGGAGAATAAATTTGAGATATGCCCATGGAGGCACCTCAAATTTCCTGAGTCTTCATAGCTTTTATGTTTTCTTCTTCCTTAGTTGCACTAAAGAATTCTTAACTGCTCTTTAGTAACTTAAGGATATTGTTGCTAGTTTCATTAATAGTTCTATGCATGTTGAGTAGGATGTATGGTGTGCCCTGCTTACCTATGACTGTCCATAGTCCCATCCCTGAAACTATCTCTTTGGCTGATTAGATTATCATTTTGTTTCAACCAAGGAGGCCTAGTCCCGATCTAGCCCTTTGCCTAAAACTATGAAAGCTTGTTTATCAAAGTGACCAATAACTTAAAGACTGTGTTTAGGTGTTCCGACATAGTATTTTGAATTGTTATTCCGTCTTATGTGTTTTCCCCAAAGTCTGATAGCCATTTCCCAAAGTTAGAGGGTCTTATACTTCTATGCATGGCTGGAATGTTTGTTTCTATGTGTCGATTAGTTTGTAGTTACATTTTGCATGATTAAGGGTTTTCTTTACCATGTTTATGTTATCTATTGAACCAGTGATTCTTGAAACTCTTCGTTGTTCACAAACTTGATTTCCATTTACTCCATTTTGCCCAAAGATCCTTTCTACCTTGAAATCAAATCGGCCCTTCAACAGCCTTGTATCGTCATCTTATAGCTTTCTTGACCTTTTGACCCCATAGCCCAGTTAATCTACATATTGTTATCTATTTTATATCTTTGATCAGTTTCATCCCTCACAACTTAAAAAACAAAAATCAAAAACTTACTTCATAACTAGCCTAAAATCAGAACACAAATAAGAAAACACACAGATATCCCTTACACATATAGAGAGAGCCCTCTCTGAGTCCAGGAAGGCTAGGTCCTCGGGCTCCAAAGCTTGGTTTGATGTTACACTGTCATTTGGCTTGCCAATCAGCCAAATCACGGGAACCTAACATAATGGCGATCACGGTGGGACTCTGAGTATTAAACAAACTTAGTTTCCCTAATCTTTAGAGACTTTTGAGAATATTAGTTGGCTGACTTATCCCACCGCTCACTAACATAATGGCGATCACGGTGGGACTCTGAGTATTAAACAAACTTAGTTTCCCTAATCTTTAGAGACTTTTGAGAATATTAGCTGGCTGACTTATCCCACCGCTCTCTAACATAATGGCGATCACGGTGGGACATATTGAGTACATGACAGTCTAGCAAACTTTTATAGACTCCTTAGTCCTTCAACTTTTAACTTAAACCATCAGCCTTTAGAATCATTTAGTGTAAACTCTCTGTTTCACCATCTTAGCAAAGTGATGAATCCGGTTTATAACACTCTTATATCCTAGGCTGCACATAAAACTCAGAAAAAACCACAAAAACTCCCTTAGATTGGTTTTTGTCAGTACTGGTGGTGGACCATACACATATATCTCAAAACAACCAAGTTCCACCTGCCGACTCCACTAACCTCTAGTAGGCCTTACTATTTTACCAAACTCTAGGTTACTATCCGATAGACCTATCCCATCACTCACTAACATAGCGGGATATGGTGGGACATTGATTACATGATAGTCTAGCAAACTCTTATAGACTCTTTGGTCCTTTAGATACTTAAACAAGCAAGCAGCCCATAGACCCATTTAGAGTAAACTCTTTTTGTTCTCATCACCCTAGCAAAGTGTTGAAACAAGTCTAGGATACTTTAACAAACCATAGGATGCACATAAAACTCAGAAAATCCAAAACATTCCCAGATTAGTTACTGGTGGTGGACCATAGCTATCTTCAAAAAACAACCAAGTTCCACCTGGCGACTCCACTAGCCCATCCCTTTTACTTTTTGACCATCCTTCACCTTAGTAGAACTTTAGAGAGACCACTCATCCAAAACATTCATCAATACCATCCTCTCTAAATTCTAAACTCGAAATTTGGCTTCACAAAGAATCAACACCAGATCCCATCCAGACCCAAATCCCCCTATCATAGTAGATGACCCAGAGAAGATTCTGTGGCAAGCTTTCGAAACTGGCCATCTAGCTACTGGTAGATCCATCCGTAAAACAAGATCAGTACCTAAACATCTCACTATCCTACCAGATTCACCTTTTGACTTAGAGTCATCAAAATCTATTTTCAGAAGCAGGTCTCATAGTAAGATAAACTTTGACGATCTTGAAACCCTAGACCAATCACACAGTCATAGTAGAGAAGCCTCACCTTCCAACCCCCCTCGACTTTCAGCTTCTTCATCAATTTGGCTCCTACCATCCCAGATCTGCTCAAAAACAGATCACTAGTCCAAGTTCATCTGCCACACCTGTTCAAACCACCTCATCTCATCCCACTAGTCCTCATCTTGTACATCATCCATTAGCTCCCGTCATGGCAGTCTGGTATGCACCTTTGGTGTTGCCACCACCCTTGGCTCCTCTCCCAAATAAATATCAAGAAAAAATCCCACACTTTACTGGAGAAGACACCACCACACCTCAACAACATATAAGTAGGATGACTGATGCTTATGAATACCTGGAGGTACAAGACGAGACCGTCAGAATGAGAATATTCGCCCAAAGTCTTGGAGGTGAAACCAAAACATGGTTCAAAAGCTTGACTCCAAACAGCATCCACAATATCCCAGAACTACATCAAGTCTTCAGAAATAGGTGGGAAATCCGAAGAAACCCTATTCAAATCCTGTCAAAATATAACAACCTAAAACGGGAAAATGGGGAAAGTGTCCAGGCTTACTGCACTAGGTTCAATAGTGTATATAACTCCCTCCCACCTCATTTCAAACCCCCAATTGGTTTAGCCTTGGCAAATTTCCCCGAAGGTTTCGATCCGGACATGACATACCATCTGAGAGACAAGGATCCCCCCACCTTAGAAGAAATGCAACAATTAGCAATAAAAGTAGATGCCAACTTAGCAGAAAAAAGGGCTAGGACTAGGTCAGAAAGAAAGGTCACATATAAAGACAAGGCCTCCACTTCATCACCATCCCTAGATCCTAGAATAGATGATTTAGTCAAAACCATGGCCAAAATGTGGGAAAGGATAAATGAAAAGGCCCCTGTTAGGGACAACCAGCCAAACCCTCCAAACAGAAACCGAAACCAAAACTTTAGGAGGGAACAGCCCCAAAACAGACCAAGGGAAAATGACCAACAAATTAGGCCACCATTTAATGAAAATTATGTGGAAGAAGAAGATAGGGATACAGAACCCATTGACGAAAGTCATTTAAATCTCGTAGGGTCTGATAATGAAAGCGAGGTGTACCTCACAATGGAAGAACAAGAGTAATGCTCTCCAGGTTGGAATGAAACCAACTGGGAAGAGTTCGACGATCCCGCCATAGATTTTCAAAATGCCATTATAGAAGCTCACAGGCAGTATAACCTTAGAATCATAAAAAACCAAAACCATTCCAAAAAGGGTAGTCCTGACAGTACCAAAACCTCTGATGACATCCTAAAGAAGACCATGGATAGTAATAAAATTGGGGCTAAAAAGATTGACCAAAACAAAGGCAAGGCCATTCAGACAAATATTATCTCAGATACTCCTAGTACCTCTACAAAAACCCCTGAGTTGGCTGTATCAAACAAAGTCCCAAGCCAAAGTCAGCAAATTAAGAACATAGAAAAAGTTATGTCTGAGAAAGCTGAAACAAATCTGCCCAAACTACATACTCCTTTTAGTTTCGAAGGGGAAATTTCCAAAATAAAAATTACCATACCCCTCACAGAGCTAATAACTGTAGATAGGTATAGATATCAAATCTTTAAAGTCCTCGACCTAGAGAGCAAGGCAGATACCTTAAATCTAACTGACGACAAACCCGAGCTCTTATTTGGCCCGAAAGTAGAAGGTGAATACCAAGAAGGATCTATTTCTCCTTTCTATGTAAGCTTAAACATATGGGACAAGATATTACATAACGCCATGTTAGATTCTGGCGCTTCCCATAACCTCATGCCTAAAGCAGTCATGGAAAACCTGGGACTAGAAGTAACTCAACCTTACAAAAACCTGTATTCGTTCGACTCAAGCCAGGTCAAATGTTTAGGTCTAATAAAGAATCTAGATTTTTCCCTAACACAACTACCAGCGAAAAACTTAGTCATGGACGTAGTAGTGGCCGATATCCCACCCAAGTACGGAATGCTACTATCAAGGGCATGGGCTGCCAAAATACAAGGTAGTCTTCAAATGGATATGTCATTCGCTACTATCCCAGTTTTCAACAAAACTAGGAGGTTATACCGAGAGACTCACATGAAATACATGGTTAGCAACAGAGATAGGTCAAACAATACTCCCATCTATTCCGTTCATTCCAATTTAGATTCTTTTATCTTATACAATGAAAGTGATATAAACAAGCAGATAAAAGAAAATGAAGACATTTCCAAACCATTACTGAATGAAGAAATTGATGACTAAAGTCCCAAGAAACCTGAAAAACAGCTTAGTACCATGTATGAAAAGGAAGCTCTTTGGAGTATAAGCTTTGACGGTTCTTGTGGCAAAACGGGTTCAGGGGCCGACATCTGGATACACAATACTAAAGAAGGTCATTCTTTTAGATTAGAATTCCAATGTACTAATAACATTGCGGAATATGAAGCCCTTCTCATTGGTCTACACATACTTAGAGACTTAGGCGCTAAGAGAATATCAGCCCAAGGAGACTCAGAGCTTGTAATCAGGCAAATCAAAGGTGAATATTCGGAAAAGAACCCAAGACTAAGAGAATATAGGAATGCAGCTTTGAATATCCTTAAAACCTTTGAGAAATATGAACTCACCTATATCCCTAGGATTCAAAACAGCCTAGCAAATGAACTCGCCTTTGCTGCGAGTAATGGCCAAATTCCATGCCTAAGTGAACAATATAGTACTCAGGTCAAACATCGCCCTACAATACCAGATAATCTTGACCATTGGAAAATATTCCAAGACGATGATCAAATTGATGATTTCCTACAATCTAGGAATGAGTTTGAAATAACCAAAACAGACTCAGGAGACGAAGAAAGGAAACCCAGCCAAAGTCAAGACCAAGAGCTAAATCCACCTTTGTGGACCAATCTAAACTTGGTAGACCATCCATATGAAAATGAAATAGGAGAGGACATTGACCAAAGGGAACTCGAAGTCTTACACTACGAAAATGACACCATACCCAGAGGGCTCGCACCTTTAGAAGAATTGTTTGACTTTAACGATGTGGCCAAAAAACCAAAAATGGAATCTACCGAGGATGACATAGAGGAATACAACATAGGAAGTCCAGAAGAGCCCAAACACATTAAACTATCCAAAACCCTCCCGCCTCACATAAAACATAAATACATCGAGCTGTTTAAAGAATTTAAAGATGTGTTTGCATGGGGATACCAAGACTTGAAGTCATATGACACTAGCATTATCCAACATAAAATTCCCCTCAAAGAAAACCAAAAGCCTTTCAAACAAAAGTTAAGAAGGATAAACCCAGTATTACTACCGTTGGTTGAAAAGGAAATAAAAAATATGTATGACGCCAGGATAATAGTGTCTCTCCGATACTCTGAGTGGGTCTCAAATCTAGTATCAGTTAGGAAACAAACTGGTGAAATCAGACTCTGTATAGATTTATGAAACCTGAATAGGGCATGTCTGAAAGATAACTATCCTCTGCCCAAAATGGACCACATACTTCAGAAGGTAGTAGGCACTAAAAGAATCTCATTGCTTGATGGTTTTTCTGGTTATAACCAAGTGTTGGTTTACCCTACCGATCAGCATAAGACAGCTTTCACCACCCCTTGGGGCACTTTTATGTACGTTAAAATGCCTTTTGGACTGATGAATCCTGGTGCCACATTTCAAAGATCCATGGAAATAGCCTTCTCAGAAGACATAGGTGTTTTCATAGTCATATATCTTGACGATATAATGGTATATTCTAAATCAGATGAAGAACACCTAGCACACTTAAGAAAAGTTTTCAACAAATGTAGAAAGTATGGTCTATCCCTAAACCCAAAGAAAACACTTTTCGGTCTAGAGGAAGGAAAACTCCTAGGTCACATTATTTTGGAAGGAGGAATTAAAATAGACCCCCAGAGAATTGAAGGTATATTACAGATAAGTCACCCCAGAAACATAAAGGAGTTACAGTCCTTTATCGGAAAGATAAATTTCTTAAGAAGATTCATCCCAAACCTTGCTAAACTCCTGAAAGATATCACAAATATGTTAAAAAAGGAGTTCGAGGTTAAATGGACTATAGAACCCAAAAAATCTTTTGAACTAATTAAAAGGGCCTTAACTGAAACACCAGTATTGATAAGCCCCGACTTCACCAAAGATTTTTACATTTTTTCATTTGCCTTAGAACACACAATAACTGCAGTGTTGTTGCAAAAAAATGTAGCTGGGCAAGAGCAACCCATTGCCTTTTTTAGCAAATCCCTGAGAGATGCTCCCTTTAAATATAACATCATGGAAAAATAGGCATTCGCATTGGTAAAAGCACTGAAAGATTTCCGAGTTTACATCTTGCATTCTCATGTCATAGCTTTTGTCCCTAATACTGTCGTCAAGGAAATTCTGAACCAAGATCCCGATGGTAAAATGGGAAAATGGATTGCTGTCATCCTAGAATATGACTTAGAAATCCGACCTACCAAACTAGTTAAAGGAAAAGGACTTGCAAGAATAATGGCTGAAACCAACCTCCAAGCTTTAGATATAAATTTTGTTGATGCCTTAGAAGAACAGGAAGAGTGCACACTCCCCCCTATTGATCAAATATTTCTGGATTCACCTTGGTATGCAGATATTCTTTATGTATTAACTTATCTGAATGATCCTCCGACTTTATCAAAAACAAAAGCAAGATTCCTTAAACAAAAATATTTAAAGTTTTTCATTTTAGATGGTTTTTTGTATTGGAAAAATCCCACTGGTATGCTGCTTAAATGTTTGCTTGAGTCTGATGCAGAGAAAATTATGCACAAAATGCACAAAGGAGAATGTGGGGGCCATCTCTACTGGAAAACCACAACGAAAAAAATCCTTAGAGCCGGCTATTATTGGCCTACCTTATTCCCTGATACTCACAAACTAGTTATGACATGCCATAAATATCAAATTTTTGATGGCAAGAAAAAGCTTTTACCTTTGCCCTTACATCCCATTATAGTTGAAGGACCCTTCCAGCAATGGGGTTTGGATTTCATTGGGGAAATTCACCCCTCCTCATCCGCTCAACATAAATGGATCCTCACAGCCACTGATTACTTTACCAAATGGATAGAAGCCATACCTTCCCGGAACGCCACCGATTCAGTCATCATCAAGTTCCTAGAAACCAATATCCTATCCAGATTTGGTTGTCCCAGGAAGATCATTACAGATAACGCCGATGCCTTCTCCTCCAAAAGAATGATAGACTTCTGTCACAAGTATCATATTTCATTAGGACATTCCACAGCCTATTACCCTCAAGGTAATGGTTTAGCCGAGTCCTCTAACAAAAGCCTAGTCAACATTATAAAAAAACTTCTTGAACAAAATCAAAAAGCATGGCATGGGAAACTAGTACACGCCTTATGGGATAATAGATTAACCACCAAGAAATCCATAGGTATGTCTCCTTACCAACTTGTTTATGGCATAGATGCCATTTTCCCAACATCTTTAGGGGTCCCGGTAATGAGGTTGTTACAAGAATTCCAAATAGAAGAAAATGACATGCAAAGGAGGGTAAATCAGACTATCCATTTACAACAAACTAGAGAAGAAGTTTACCAAAGGGCTCAGTTAGCACAAGACAAAATAAAACATATTTTTGATAGAAGAACTAAGGAAAATGATTTTCAGATTGGAGATAAAGTTTTAAAATGGGATTCTAGAAGGGAAGATAAAGGTAAACATGGCAAGTTTGAAAATTTATGGATAGGGCCTTACATCACCAACTCAGTCAGTGGAAACAATGCTTTCTTCTTGCAAGAACCTGATGGGACTGAAATTTTTGGGGGTCTTGTGAATGGCAGGACATTAAAGCATTATTTTTGTCAGGAGCTCCATTTCTGAGTTTGAAACACTTTCATTCATTGTACAATACCATTGTTTGAAAAATTGAAAAAATAGAAAAGTCAAAAACATTAAAAGATAGAAAAGAGGGCGAGTGAAGATAGAACAAAGGCCCCATGTTCCAAAAAATAGTCCTTCGGAAAGCGAGCAAGTCTAAATGCCGCTACTAGTACTTCAATGTCTTGTTCAGCTATCTAGCCTAATCATAGCCGAGCATGTTTAAATTTATTTGCTGATAAGTTAGTGAGTGCAAAAGATAGTCAACATTGTGTAAGATTGACTTATCACAAAGTTTAGATTAGGGAGAGATTCTGGTTCCACATGCCTAAAACAGAACCAAAGAGAGAAGCGAGGGATGAAAAATACATTGTACATCTTAGCCCCGTTTGTCTAGTTTTCCTTTTGTTGCAAAATAATATTTTGTGTGCAGCTTGTCTTTTATGCCGCAAATGCATGACAAATCAGACTGCCTAATCCTGATTTGATCATCTTTTAAATTTCTTGTTTTAGATTAGAGAACAAAATCCTGTCAAACTGCTTAATCTTGACAGTCGATCTAGCATAGGTAGAGTAATGAAGGAGTTCATCAGTTTAATCTGAACTCCCGGCAGATATAAGAATAGAAATAGATAGGTTCATTTTGCAAAAAGAAAAATATACATTGTCAAAAGGCTGCTAGTTCAAATGCGCTAAAGAGAAGAAAAAATGTTAGGAAAGATAGTGGGGTGGGTAGAAGTATCATTGATGTTAACCATGCTGTCACTTTTCAGAAATAGCATCAAAGAAAGGTGAATTTTTGCACAAATGGGTAAGGCACTGGTCTTCATAAGCCAAAAATCTGAATTCTGGACACCTCCTAATAAGGAGATGCCCTCCCCAAATGGAGCCACTGTTAGTCATCAGTATTTTTCACTTTTTAATGATGACTAGATCCATAGCTGAGTTTTCTAGAAGCTGATCTCCATATGTCAATTTGTCATCTAGAAAACCCTCATAAAACTTTCTTCGCCTTTCCTACTTTTCAGTCCGCCCATGTTAAGGTTAAAACTCATCATCACTATTCTATCTAGCTTTAGACCTACTTATCTTCCCATCAGCTCTTAAAGGAAAACCCAATGACTGTTTCAAAATCCCCCCCTAAGTTAGGAAGTGGCGCTTTAAGGCATTTTACCCTTGGAAAACATCAAAAAGCCAAAAAACCTCCATCTGATACAAACAATTCATGACAGACCTCCCACTCTGCAAATGAAATTGATTACAGCCCTAAGTCACGCTACTTACACACCCCTAAGTCTCAGCACTGCATAGACCACAGTCTCAAGCTGATTATTAGGTGTTTTACAGTATTTTATGGATTTTACAAAGGCAAGAAATATAACTTCATCTCATGAGAAAATTCTTGAATACACATTTAGAAGAACAACTGCTTCTCAATGTCAAACATGAGCCTGAGATACATCTGAAGGGCAAGGAGTTACTCATCAAGACCTTGCAGCTTCCATTCAGCATGAAATCACAGTAGAAGAAAGACATCACTGTCAAACAAACAGGTAATTTTTCATGGCCAAGAAGAGGGTTAAGGCGCCTCCTTCATCTACAAGCAGAGGGTTAAGGTGCCTCCTTCATCTACAAGCAGAGGGCAATGGCCAATATTGACTTCAAGGATTGCAAAACTTACTGTAAGCACATGTTTTCTTTTTACTAGATAGTAAAACAATGACTCTAGGTTTCTGAGTGTGAGTAATGATCATAACAGGACTAAGATCTGAAATGTGCAAGACAAAAGAAAACAGGGTTTGTGGTTTGGTAAAGAGAATCATTTGAGGTTTCAGTCATCATCAGAGAGCATAAAAAGGGACTCCTCAATCAAAGCTATCATAACAAATATCTCTGCAGGGGTGTTAATATGGATAGCTTCAATCAGTCTTGAGCAAGAAAATACTTCAGTGAAAAGACCCCTGTATGTTCTTTTGTTCCTATTGAAATGTGAAAAACAGTCCATGGTCTCTGGATGAACATAAAGAAGAGGCAGGAAAGTAGTATACAGTCCCAGACTTAAGACATCTTGGTATCAGTCAAAGTGCCAGTATAATTCCAGTTGTTGCAATCCACACTCCACCACAAAGACAAGTATATCCTTCAGATGCAGCAAGTTTGGTGATTTCAGAGCTCCATTAGAAGAAAGTGGCCAAAAGGAACCTTGGTGTCTGTAAGTAATCATAGCTGCTTTTTCACAGCCCACATACTTATCTTCTCAACACAGAGATATAAAAAGGTCATGACATGAAGTTCTAAAACTTTGGGAGACATGTCATTCGTGAAAACAATTCTAGTTATATACAGCCTGCTGCTCCAACAAAACCAAATTGAAGAAAGGATGACAAGTCATGTCATTACACAGGCAAAAGAAATAATGGTTGTTTTTCAAAGAGTACTAATCTCCCTACTCTCAGAGGTTATCTTTCAAATAACTTATCATAAGTTGACCAAGGCCAGTGGGTGACAGTTCAGTTTCCCTCAGCAAAGAGCACTGCAATGAGACAATGAAGACCTCCTTCACAGGAAACAAAAGGGCATCTCTCCTTGTTTCATTTTCTTTTAACTTTGGTGTATTATCCCCTGCTTTGTCTTCTATCTACAGTCAAAGAGGAAAACTCAAAGGAACCTAACAGTTGCATCTACAACAAAGCAGCATCTGCCATCTAATTCAGTTTACACAGTGGACAAAACTATACCCATAACATCCAAAGCAAAAATGTTAGTTTATGTTGCAAAAGAGAAAAGGGACTTCTGTCAGAATGCCAAAGAAAACCTCCTGCAATGTAAAATATCCTCTACAGGTGTCTTCTTTTTAGATAACAAAGACAGACCAGGATATGAAAGGGGATATTGAGGTTACATTTTAGCTCCTTCTTCAGCAAAATGGGTATTACAGATAAGGTTTACTAGTCTCCACATATGCACAAAGATCATGACATGTTTTCAGGTATTGGAACCTAGTCAAAGCAAAGTCTTCATGCCACTATCACAAAGGAAAGAAGGTTCCCTGTAAAGACAGGTCACAGTACTATACTGTTGCATTTTGAATGAAGGTAAAGCAGTAGATCTCCAAAATAATTGCAAGTTTTTCATTGCCTTTGAGTCTCAAGGTAAAACCTGTAAACTAACAGTTTCAATATCATTGAAGAAAGATTGTGAGAAGCAGATACTCAATATCCTCAATAACCAAAAACTGGATTAGTTTGGGAATTTGGGAATAATTTGGTATTGTTTGAGTTGATTGGCCCTTTGTAAAACAAGGTCTGCACATACAGTGGTCAACAGAGGTTCTTTTTTATCCACGGTCAAAGAAAGCTCATCTGACACAAATTGCAATAGATAAAAAGCTCAAATGTTATAAGCGAGAGAGGAGTTTGAAAGCAGTCAAGGTTTCATGATCTCAAAGGGGTGGTTTTCGTTTCAAAAGAGGGACAGGTTCATGAAAGAGCTGCTTATCCCCACTATGACACATATTCAAACAAAGGGTGTCGATTTGTGTTTTAGAAAAATAATGGTTCAACTGTTGTTTGAGAACAAAGACGTTGTTCAAAACGTTTTTAAAAAAAAGAAACCCTCTCAAAATCAGATATCAAAAGGCTCTTATTTTATCTTCACTTTAAAAGGAGTCAAAGCTATTGCTTTTTCATTTTGAAGTCTCCCAACTCCGTGCTAAACACTTTCGCTGCCCTCAACATCAAACAAAGAAATTCTGAGCAAATTGAAGAAGGTTTTGACTGTTTATAATTGCGCGATGCGCCTAGAATAGTGCGCGACGCGCTCATGAGAATTTTTACACGGGCGCTCAACTGTCGTGCGACGCGCCTATACGTGTGCGCGATGCGCCTGTACACGGCACCCGACCATGACTCGACAGGCCGCCCGGTTGGTTTTTTGCGCGACGTTCTTCTTCTACAGAGTGCCGCGCACTTGTTTACACCTCCAAATCACTCCCAAAGTTGCTCAAGCTTTCCAAAGGGTTTTCCATCAATTTGTGGAGGTATTTTACTGCACCCTCCTTAGCTTTCAAAGGATTGTTAAGTGGTATAAGGGTTAGAAAGGCCACATTTTCAAACTTTGGGATGAAAACAAAATGATGTATTCCTATTGACTGGTGAGACATTAAAAGGCTTGCACACTGTATTGTTGTTTAAAAAACCTTAAATTTTCCTTACTGCCTTGGTGAAAGAAGGTCAAAGCTGTCAGGCATATGCTTTGTTTGAAATTGTGAGAAAAACTACCATATACAGTTGGAAGGTGGTAGGTCAGATTAGTGCAAGGAGCACTAGAGTGTGGAGAGAGCAGTTGTGTGGAATGAAATAAACCATGTTCATAAATCAAAAACAAAGGAATGATAGAGGCATTCTTCCAAGGAGGACTAGTATTCTATATTGAAAGGAAGTCTTAGATTTTGAAAGGAATAAGCTTATACGGCCTCTGTTGAAACTTTTGGATCATTTTTAACTCTATCACCTTGTCACATAAACTATAGCATTGACTGTATGCTTACACTAAGAGTTGATTGCATAAGACATAAGTTTGTTGAGTGATTTTGCACATTAGGAAAGGCAGGTTTGTAATGATTGGAAAGTCTACCTTTGGACAAATATAAAAATGTGTTGTTGACCTCCAAACTTCACAAGAACAAGGTGATCTCTTGACACTTTACACAGAAAATTTACCCAGCAGTTTGTCTCCTTTTCAATGTATGGTCTTTTATTGAAAAGTATGTTGGCTGAGATACTTTAAAGGTGGAAAAGCCACTTTTTGGAAGAACAGTGTTTTTTTTAGAAGAAAGTTTGTTGGTACTATGACTGTTGCAAGACCTTGACTTCCACCTTAAAGAAACCTCTCAAACTTTGTCACCTAGTCCTATAACAGTAGATTTGGGCTGAATAAGATATACTCTGGTTGACTATTCTCATTTTGATTAAATCTGTTGGTAAAGGGCATACAAGGACAAAACTGTATTTTGAAGCTAAGAAGATTGTATTTTACCTTTGTCCACCCACAAGAAGGTGTCTTCACCATGTTTTCTTTGACTTGACTATGTATGTCATTATGAGTATTTGCTGATTCATATACAAAAGCAAGAAGAAGGTTTTGTTTTAAAGAGACAGGGCTTTATATCAAAGGAAGGCATTTCACTCTATCTTCAAAACATTGCTACATTATCAGATAGTGAAGTGACAGAAGGCTGAAGCAGAGTTTGTTGTAAAGAAGGCATTTCAAAAGCCTTGTGGTAAATTGGTGTTTTGGAAGAACAAACTAGGTCAAAATGCCGCCCAGGTAGGACAGCAAAAGTGGTTCACATAAAAGATATGAGCCAATCTCTACAGAGGAGGTTAATGCTCATCCATCCATCCTCTTCAACTTCCATGAAGTAGGTTGTCTAGATTTCTGCCAGAAGATATAGGAAGTCAAAAGTTTCTCGCCCTTGACATACCTATGCGCCCTGAGGTTCCAGAACAAGCATTTCCAGGTAGCAGACCTTGATTTCAAGTTTTCTCCAAGATCAGTGTCCAAAGCCACCAAGATTCCATATCATGGCGAGAAATGGTTCAAACAGACCCATCTTGACTTGGAAGATTACAAGCCTTTCATCAAGCCTAAACATAGAGATACTTGCACTGTTATTTTTCCTTTTTCTTATCTTCTTGACAGCTATGCTCCTATAATGAAAGTCATAATGAAGTATTTTACTTGTGAAGGGAGGTTTGCTCGAGTTTATGCCTACCATGTCCGACTATTGATGCATTTCACTAGAACCAGGCAACTAAATCTCCCTTACTTTTATGCAAGAGCCTCGAGAAGATGGCATCCATAGTCTAGAAGAAGGCCCCACCTCTGCAAATACCTTCCCTTTTCCATCATTCTCTGATCAAAATTATCATCCTACACCAGCTAGAGAAAAAAGAGGTTCCATGGGATGTTTTTATCAGCCACCCATATTTCTCTACTGTTCCTCCTGTCCATATATCTCCCACCCAGCCTGTTTATCGCCCTGTACCTTTGTCCAGCAGGCCTACTCCTAGAAGGCTCAAGTTTCCTACAGAACAATCAGGACAGCAGGAAGAAGAAGGACATGAACAGGTAGAAGAGGAAGAGGATGAGCAAGAAGAAAATGATGAAAACCAGCAGCATGATTTTGATGGTCATGGACAACAGCTTGAGCCACATAGTGAGCATGAGGTGGAAACAAACCAGTAGACTGATGTTGGTAAATAGGGGCAGCAGTCTGAACAACAGGAAGAGATGGGTGAAGAGCAACAAATTGCAGATGAAGGGCAACAGCAGGAGCGAGAAGAAAAAGGTGTTGAACAATAGCATCTCAGTGAAAGTGAACAGCAGGGACAAGAGGAAGAGCATCAGCTTGATGTTAAAGGTCATGAACAGTAGTTTGAGAAGGAATTTGAGCAGCTACCTGAGCCACAAAATGAGCAGGAAATCCAAGCACAACAGCAGCATGAAGTTGATGATCAAGGGCAAAAAGGATTTGAGGCAGATCAGCCTCATGATATTGAGGGGTAGAGGCAACTTAAAGAGGACACACATCAGCCTCAAATAGAGCAGCAGTTTCAGGAAGTTGACAAAGGTAAAGCCATTGTATCCCTTTCTGCCAAAAGAACAAAACCCATCACAACAAGAAAGAAAGGGCCTAAGGCTGCCACTCCAAAAGTGACAAGGGTTGTCCCTAGAAAGAGAAAATCGCCAAAGGGGTCTCCCACTAACATGCCAAGAAGAAAGAGTGCCAGGTTAGCTTTCAAAGGCAAGGGAAAGGGAAAGTTAGGGGAAAGTCAAGAGCAAGGAGGTACTTTGGATGTCATCTCTATCCAAAGTGATGACAACGATAATGAAGCCCGCATTCTTGAGAACCTTCTTATCCATCGATAGGGTCAAATTGAAGCATTGGAGAATGACATTCATCGGGCAAAGACCTTCAATCACTTTTTGGAAATCCAAAATAAACAAAGGAATGTCCATTTGGTTGTCCATGAGGCACGAGCAATCAAATACAAAAATGAGGCTGCTAAAGCACACATAAGGATAGAGGAGCTTATCGGTGAGTTTGATGAATATGAAGAAGAGGAACAGCCTAGGCGGAAGAGGCCTAGAACCATAGGGCTTAAAAGAGCCCTGAAAAAGCAAAAGGAAGAAGAACAGGCCCATCTTCAAGCCTTTCCCCTCACTGCACTACTTGAGCAAGAAATTGAAGAAAATAAGGAGGCATGGCTAGAAAGAGCCAATAAACACTTGGAGATGAAGCTTGAAAAGGCAAACAGAGACCTGGAGTTGCAAAGGAAGATGACACAGCACTATCAAAAGTTGAATCAGTTTGCCCGGCGCAAGCTAAAGGCCACCCAAGAAAAACTGAAGGAAGCAAAGGGGAAGCGCCCGACACGGAAAGAGAAGAAAGGCACATCAGCACTTGATATTTTGGCTTCAGCTTCGGAGCATGTTGCTAAGGACCCTTGAGGATCATGCATACCAATTTTGGGCCCATTTTGACAACTTTTGGTTTTTTGGCATTTTTGGGTTTTTGGTCAAAAACTCATAAATTCGCCATTTCATTTTGAGGATTCGTCAAGGGAGTAGAAGGGTACCATCAGATGCCATAATTTCATGAGCAGGACCTCAGCGATTTTCAGAGCATTTGGAGATCATTTTCCCCTTAAAAATAGTGAAAAAGGCTCGCATTTTGCACATTATGCCCGATCTATCAGCAAACTGTCTTTTTCTGGCTTTTTACACACAGGTGCAGATTTGGAGGACTTCTGGGCATCAGATTGGAGTGATTTGAGTTGAGCCGGAAATTAGACACTCAGATATTTCCAGCGAGCTATCATGAGCCTCGTTTCGATACCAGGAAGGCTGCCAAATGTTTCCATCAAGTTAGGGGACCTTTTTCTGATATAAATTTGAAGTATTTTTGTAATTTTTGAACCTCAAAAATCTGCTTTTTCCAAATGTGCGTTTAGCTATTTTTGCACTTGGAAAATGATGTAAAGTCAATATAATTCCCATTTTTAGCAAGTTTTTAGATATTTTATGGGATATTTTGTGCCTTGGGCTTTTCAAAGCCTCAAGGACAAGTTTAGATATTTTGATTAGGCCAATGAGGATGGAAGTTGAACCATGAGGTTTTCCTCACTTGAGCCTATTTATTCCACAAGCTCTCATTTGTAAAAAAGGCTAAACTTGAGAAGAGAAGCAATATATTGGTCATATGAGCTTTGGAGAAAATACTTGTGTTATGCTTTTGGATTTCCTCTTGAATGTTCTTGGATGGATGATGAAGGATTGTTGATGGATTCCATGACATGGTAGAATGGTATAGTGTTTCTTGCTTTGTTGTTGTCTTCTAGTTTTTATTCATGATACATGTTTCTTGCTTGCTATAGATCAGTGGAGAATAAATTTGAGATATTCCCATGGAGGCACCTCAAATTTCCTGAATCTTCATAGCTTTTATGTTTTCTTCTTCCTTAGTTGCACTAAAGAATTCTTAACTGCTCTTTAGTAACTTAAGGATATTGTTGCTAGTTTCATTAATAGTTCTATGCATGTTGAGCAGGATGTATGGTGTGCCCTGCTTACCTATGATTGTCCATAGTCCCATCCATGAAACTATCTCTTTGGCTGATTAGATTATCATTTTGTTTCAACCAAGGAGGCCTAGTCCCGATCTAGCCCTTTGCCTAAAACTATGAAAGCTTGTTTGTCAAAGTGCCCAATAACTTAAAGACTATATTTAGGTGTTCCGGCATAGTATTTTGAGTTTTTATTCCGTCTTATGTGTTTTCCCCAAAGTCTAATAGCCATTTCCCAAAGTTAGAGGGTCTTATACTTCTATGCATGGCTGGAATGTTTGTTTCTATGTGTCGATTAGTTTGTAGTTACATTTTGCATGATTAAGGGTTTTATTTACCATGTTTATGTTATCTATTGAACCAGTGATGCTTGAAACTCTTTGTTGTTCACAAATTTGATGTCCATTTACTCCATTTTGCCCAAAGATCCTTTCTACCTTGAAATCAAATCGGCCCTTCAACAGCCTTGTATCGTCATCTTATAGCTTTCTTGACCTTTTGACCCCATTGCCCAGTTAATCTACATCTTGTTATCTATTTTATATCTTTGATCAGTTTCATCCCTCACAATTAAAAAAAACCAAAAATCAAAAACTTACTTCATAACTAGCCTAAAATCGGAATACAAATAAGCAAACACACCGATATATTTTACATATAATAGAGAGAGCCCTCTCTGAGTCCAGGAAGGCTAGGTCCTAGGGCTCCAAAGCTTGGTTTGATGTTACATCGTCATTTGGCTCTCCAATCAGTCAAATCACGGAAACCTAACATCATGTTGCATTGAAAACCATTGAAGAAGCCAAGAAGCGCACCAAGCCTCAATATTACAAAAAATTCGACCCTCGTACCTTTCACGAAGATGATATTGTTCTAGTGTATGACCACACTCATGATTTCCTTGGTCATGGGAATTTTGACTCATTATGGCTAGGAACTTCCATCATTATTAAGGACTTGGGTAAGGGGGCATACCTTCTAGAGGATTTCAAAGCCCAACTCCTTCCTAACCCTCGCAATGCACTCTACCTTAAGAGATTTTACCAATAGCATGTCCCATCGAGATGTGTATTTTATTTCTGTCATGCATTTAGGTAGCTTGCATTGTTAATTATCATCTTATTTGTTGTCTTGTGGCGCCTTTCATATGGATCCATCATCCACACCATATATCGGCTATGTCGACGATGTAATTTTCTTCTCCCGAACTCTAGCCTCGGCAGCTTGGGCCATTTTTACCCCCTACATTCGTTAGTCCTCTCCAATGGCATATGCATTGCATCTGCCACCAATAACCAGGTTGAATATGATTCCGTGATAGGTTTTTTAGTTGATGCCCTTCATCATCGCATCCTTCATCTTCATGTTCATTTAGATTCCCTGTTGCTTGTCATGGAATTTAATGGCATGTGTCGTGTGAATAACCATGTCCTTTTTAGAAGATATTTACGATTTAAGTTCTTAGTGTGTGAATTTGAAATCATTACACGTGTACCTAGAGCCCAAAATCACTATGTATATAACATTGGAAACAATATTCTAGATTGACACTTATCACATGCATTTAACATAAGACAAGAATCATAAAACGAATGGCGAACCATATACTCATCATATATAAAAATATGCATATCCATAATATATATCGGCAAAATCATAAATGTTTTTGAGTACACTACTCTAATACATCTGACATGCCTATAGCATGTTACAAAATCAAAACTGGGGTATCACATGCCCCTACATCTAATCACTATCTAGAGGGTCCCGAGCCAATGGCTCGGCTCCAATAGCCTGTAGATCCCGCACAACCTGTCCTTCCATCACCATGCACCACATGACCCCTCGCCACTACGACGTTATCCCTATACATCCCTCAATGTATCGGTCCTCAAGATCATGACATCCATGCTTATATATGTCAGTCAACATTAGCTCAAACCTATGGTGGACATCCTCTAGAGGAGCCTCATTGTCAGGTCTCTGGTCTCCTCTCGCTCCACTAGACTCTACAGCCCATGGTATTGCGGGTCGTCCCATATACCTTGTCGGCTTCATCAGTGTTATATCTGCATACCAAAATTAACGAATCATTACCAAATACATATTCTAAAAACATTAAAATGCATCATAATATATAACAAATTTTACTTACCATCTGGTCCCCATGCTCGACTCGATGGAATGGCAAGTCAGGGTCCCCCTAAAAGTTCATACCATTGTATGGATATTCATCTATATACATCAGCATTTGATCCCAATGTGCAAAGAACTCAGGTTGGAATACCTGTTTGAATCCCCACCTCACCCTCTCCACAGTAGCTACCCCCAACGGCGCATCCTCAACTCCCGTGGGCCCCCACCCTGGATTTGCACATGAGGCCGAAGTGTGGGGATATTCTCGAAGAAGAATGAGCATAAAACTTTACTGAAAAAGCAGTTATGGTTTGAAACCTGTCTCTTGCATATCAACATTTGTCTTTTTACCGATGAAAACATCATTTGGGCCTACGCATAGTAGGTCCCACTCAGTAAAATCTCAACTAACATCATCTGCCCCCAGTGATGTGATGGAACACCTGGTTGCCCAGGATCCACAATATTGTTGCGGCAACATCCCATGTCTCTAGCCTCACTAGATCACCGATCGGTATGGTTGTGACCTTAGAATGAACATACAGTCTACAGTGGCATTCCACAAGCTCTAATATGTCATCTATATATAACAGAATTTGATCCCAATGTGCAAAGAAATTGGGTTGGAATACCTATCCAAATCCCCACCTCACCCTCTCCATAGTAGTTTCCCCCAACAACGCATCCTCGGCTCCTGTGGGCCCCCATCCTGGATATGCACATGAGGCTGAAGTGTGGGGATATTCTCGAAGAAGAATGAACATAAAACTGTACCTAAAGAGCAGTTATGGTTCGAAAACCTGTCTCTTGCATATCGACATTTGTCTTTTCACCGATGACAACATCATTTGGGCCCACTCATAGTAGGTCCCACTCAGTAAACTCTCAACTAACATCATCTGCCCCCAGTGATGTGATGGAATGCCTGGTTGCCCAGGATCCGCAGTACTGTTGCGGCGACATCTCGTGTCTTTAGCCTCACTAGATCACCGATCGGTATGGTCGTGACTTTAGAATGAACATACAGTATATAGTGGCGTTCCACAAGCTCTGATATGTTCTGCCCTCGCGGTAATACTGGATGTATATTTCCCACCACCCCTAGTGGTGGGAATTTGGTCAAGAAGTAGATTTCCTATATGGTCAACTCGATCCTATGCCCCTGCACTATAAAGGCCTCCTGGTTTGGATCCTAGTTTTTTACTATCCTGGAGCTCCCCTGCCCTCATCAATGGGTTCTCAACCAACTTGAGAACCACGTACCTCGCAAGTGCACCTTGGACAACCTGAACCCCCTGGATCTTAGCACCAAGTTCATCCAAATACATCTCTCACTATTTGATCTTCATATATTCCATACTTGCACAAACCCATCATTTTTTCCAGCTCAAAGAAACATAAACTGCATCCTAGTTCATCAAGTCCCAGTCCCTAGCCAAAAACAGGGCAAAACCCACTCTCGAACCAACTCGTAGTTTTCAGGACTTGTACCTGCTAGCTCACTATTTTCCCCTATGGAAAATGTGGGCCAGGTCCCAATATAGGCCTCAGAAAGTGTGAGCCGATAGTGAGGAAGGGCAAAGTGCTATTCGTGAGCCTCGGGCACCTATTCTGAAAAACTGAACCGCTAAAAAAGTATTGTAGGGTTAGGATACCAACCTGTAACTGATGGATCTTGATTGAAATAGTTGGTTTTTCCACTACGATTTCAGTAAGATTTAGGGCCTCTCCTCCTCTCCAAATTCACCACATCTCCATTAGAAAATGAATAAAATTGGAGGGAAATCGCCCTATTAAAATAAAAACCCTAAATTTTCTTTCGCCAATTGAGACCAAACCATAGTCTGGTTTTATGAACCATCAGCACTGTTGGAAAGCTATGATTGAGCTCTAAAATGGGTATCCTTTTATTTATGGTAAATTGAAACTTCACCTCGACGCATTTTTTCCAAGAAGCGTCACTTTGCCCCTTCTCAAAATTGGATTTCTTCAGTTGCATTGGTTGGAATTGGAGCACCACTTTGCCTTCATACTTGATAGCATGCATGTCAATTTCGTCATGAGTAACCATATTTTCACTACAAGGAAAAGACCCTCTAGCGGATGTTATAAAATAGGTTTTAAGTGTTATAAAATTGGCCAAAATTGTCAAAAAAACATTTGCTACAACATCCGTTTATGGTTATGGAGGTTTTGGCAGAGATTTTAACGGAAATTCAACACAACTAAAAAAATTGGGCGGCTAGAGGTTATTATGGATGTTTTTTTCATCGGTGTGCTACTAAGGTTTCAACGCACCGATGCTTGTCATTTAGACAATGGCCCCAAGGTGGTCGAAGGTTCATGCACCGGGCTGTTAAGGTTCCTGCACCTAGGCACAGTGTTGGCGATACAATGCACGGGGCCGTACCAATTGGTCTTGGGATTTGTGCGGTGCCCATAGGTTGTCTCAACACACTAGTATGTAGACTTATAGAAACGCACCGATGTGCCATATCAGACAAACACACCGATATTTATAATTGGTATTAGTATTTGTGCAGTGCCCATATGTCATACAAATGCACCAGTGCATAGTCTCACATAAAAGCACTGGTGTGTAGTATCACACAAACGGACCGAGATTTTTAATTGGTTTTGGTATTTGTGTGGTGCCCATAGGTCATAGAAACGCACCGGTGCGCTACAACATACAAACGCACCAGTGTTCATTTTGTATTTTTTAGAAGTATCGACCTGTGACAGTGCAATTATTGTGATTTTTCTAAATTCATTATTCATCAAAAGTCAACACATATTATAACAGTATTCATATTAATTAAATTTTTATTAATGCATTTGAATGTGACGTTTGGATTAATTTGTTATACCATATCATAATTATTGTGATTTTTAAAAATTCATTATTCATCAAAATTCAGCACATAACAATATTCACATGGATTAAATTTTTATTAGTGCATTTGAGAACGAAAATGGAGAACACAATAGAATAAATTAAAACATATATATATATATATATATATATATATAAGACAATCTTTGTCATACAAAATGGGACAATTATTAGTATCCCTTTGTCTTTCAATTGGGAAACTATGTCCATTACATTATATAAAATGTCTGATTTCACAGACAAATATTTCAAAAAATACAACGCCCATGTTTGATATCCAAACATAGTGATCATCATTCTTTGCTTGAACTACCGTCACTGCTAGAGCTACTTCCATGACTTGGGTTATTTTTCAAGAATGTTTTGTTCACGGTGTTGATTGTTTTCTTCTTCTTCACCTTCCATCTACAAACATAAAAATAAACTAAAATGAGTGTATATACATTAGTGAGAATAATGAAAATTGCAATATTAAATAATATCCATCAATGTGAATCGAAAAGAAAAATGACGTACCATAGCAACAATTGACTCATAAACTATACACATTCTTTCAAAACCATGTACCATGTCATCTTTCAAAATTTCATCTGTTGGTGCAGTTCCATACTTTGTTTCCTACAAGTTTTATACCCCATAACAAATCATATATTTAATATAAAATATTTTTTTGTTCTATTAATTATGGACGGAGTTAAGTAAAACAAGATAGATAGATGCTTACAAATTCCACAATTAATTTCTGATATGCCAACATATACTCACAACCCATATTTAACCCAATTTCGATCAATTCGTCTGATGATTCTTCTTTGTATGTTAGCACCTATTTGAAGACATTCAATGATGATTTTTGTAAAACAACATAAAAAAAACAAAAAAGAAATCTATTTAAGTTGTTATAAGGAAGTAACAATTATTCACAAACTTATATATCAACTCTTTTCTTCTTTTTCGTCCTGTTTTATGTGTTGAATGGGTTCCATTTTCTTTTCTTTTCTGCAAGAAAATTATTGAAAATTAATATTTAATGCTAAATTGTTTATTTATTGTACCTAATGATCGAAAATTTCAATGATTATAGATTACATTTGAAGCACGTTGTTCTTGAGATGGCTCCTCCTGCGATGCAATTTTATCCATTTCTTTGACCATTTCCTTATACACCTTTTTGGATATTCCTACTGGCATATTTCTGATATCATCTCGTTCATCTTTTGAGAATTTCATGATATTCCTGAAAATGTAACATGAAAATAAATTATTTAATTTTTATATTGATATATGAAAAGTAAATATAACAAAAGTGATATTTATAAATGATTCTAGAAAAACATTTAAAAGAATATTGCTTTTTCATTCCTTCTTTTTTGTTGTTGGACGTTTTTGCTATTAAAAGTCTGACATGTTTCTTTGACCAATTCTCAGGAAACTCTTCCTGTAGTTTAGATAAAATTTGGTTATTGGAATCATTGGATTGGTTTTTGTATCGTAAGTGGAAAGAACGTCTATACATTCGTTCCACTAGATCCCTCAAACTTTTGTAAAAGTTTTTCCCCCTTTCGTTAACCTCCAGCACCACTCCAGATGAGTTAAGGAGAAATTCATTTTCATTTGCATTTTTATTTTTTTTCTTTTCTTAGAACAACATTACTTTTCTGAGTTATTGGTCCCTGTATAACATTAAACAGATGTGAATTAATAGATTGTTTCACACATGTTATCTAATATTTTTAAGTATATTATTAATGAAAATTATAAAAAAAAGCTCATATTGGATCGATAGTATTTTTTTCATTCACCTGATTCATCCTTTTGAAAATTTTCCATCAAGCTTTTAAGCTCTTCTAGTCCTAGATGAGAAATAATCTTATCGAGCTTCATCATTTTGTGGCTTTGCATGATACACAGTAAATAATACATATTAGTTAAACTTACATATAGTTCAAAAATAATATTTTTGTAAATAATTTACAAAAAACTTGCATTTTTTCCTTTTCTTGATGTGTTATCAGTATTTTTTTTACTTCATCTCTTGTTACTCATTTCTTTATCAATCTGAAACATGTACCATATCATTCATTAACATATTTATAAATAAATTTTCAAATTTTCAGGTAAAAAATAAAACTCAAGGAACCGGTGCGCCGTTCATGATGTACGCACCAACGACGGTGCGTGGGGGTATTATAAACGCACTGCACAAACAGTATAATAGACCGTACGGTGCGTGGGGGTATTAAAAACGCACTGTAAAAATAGTGTAATAGACCATACGATGCTATCCTCATAACATAGAGAATCGGTGCCCTATTTTAGATATGGCGCACTGATTTAAAAAAAATAAAAAAAATTTAAATTTTTTTAATACACAGTACTTGCCTGGTGTGATGTATAATACAACGCATTGGTGCGCTCGATTACACAGGGTGCACCGATAAAAAAATCCGTTTTTTCAAAAATTCATGCAAGGGCCAACATGGATTGGGATCCGACTATGCAAGTCGTCCCGTGGGTTGGATGTTAATCTAAAATGAAAAACCCTAATTCTGAAATCATAGAAATAGGGAGAAAAAATGGCAGAAACAAAAAAAATGAAGGGTTTAGGGTAAAAATGGATAAAACTATAGAAAAAGTAAAAAAACACCAAAAAAAGTAAAAAAAAAATCAAATTTAATCACGAGATCGTTTGAAATTCTATGCTATAGGGTTTAAATCACCAGAGGTTTGGATTCTGGTTGTCTGAATACTTCTGTTCGAACGTATTTCACTGCTCTACAGTGCTCTCGTTCTCTCTTGCTCTAGGTATATCTCCTGCAAATCCCTGGATGAGAATTTTAGCAAAAATAGTGATATAATGAAAAGTGTTTAGCATTTAAAGAATTGTTTTATGAAATTAGATTTTCAAAAATATTTTGCTGCCCATTTTTCAATTTGCAGCTTTTTTTTCACTTAAAGTAAATATAGTTGCGCTTTTTTTATTTTCATTTATTCGTCACCGGTGTGTCACTTAATAGCACCGCACCGGTGCATCCATTGGTAACATGACACCGGTACGTAGTAACTGAAACGCACTGGTGTGTAGTAACTAGAACGCACTGGTGCGGTTATCTGTACATTAGCACCGATTTGCGGTTGAGGCACAAAAATTACTTTTACGTGTGTACACCAAAATTAGACATGTTGGAAATTTACATTTTGATGTGAAAATATTTGGGCCATTTATTTTCAAAACTACACCTCTTCTTCTTTCATAAAAATAAAATTGACACTTTCCATAACCTGCAACAAGAAAGGTGCCCCATGATCTGCTTGCTCATTTGTAAGTTCCTCCTCCATCTTGGCCTCCAATTTCCTCTTTTCTCCTTTGTTATTTCTATCTTGATCTTAACAAAATTTATGCAATCTCTGTTTTACGAGAAACTGACCTTGAATGTTCTGGGAGCAATGAAAACGAGTCCTTCATTCTACATTTGTTAGCAGAAGAAGACGAATTTTTGACTAGACGATGTAGTTATTACATGTGGAGGAAATGGTTTCCCGTAGAAAATGAGGATAGGGTTGAGCAGAGTAAAGACATTGCAAAATGGGATATTTCATTTTCCAATGGGAAACCAATTTACAGGTGGATATATGGTAGGTGTAGGTATCCATGCTTTTCTTCCCATAGAAATGGTCATTGGATTTCTATTTATAATACAAGCAGACTTTTTACTGGTTTCATCTAGAGATACCATCATTTTCAATAACAAATGGAACCAGGGAATCCTTAAGGGTATCTCGTTCGCATTTTGTTCGATATTTCGTTGTTTGAAAAGTGCTAATTCACCTATACTTACGAAAATTTGGTTTTTGGGTAACTTCCACGTGATATTCCTCATTATCCACAAGACCACAGCTCAAACAAGTTAGAGATGCCATTCAGGTTCAATTGAAAGTTGAAGATGTGATTTTATGCGACGTCAGCTTTGCCGATAAAAGTTTATGTAAGCCAAACGAAGCTCGGACAATACTCCTAGCTGCTTTTAAA
Source organism: Pinus albicaulis (assembly GCA_034641835.2). Classification (NCBI taxonomy): domain Eukaryota; kingdom Viridiplantae; phylum Streptophyta; class Pinopsida; order Pinales; family Pinaceae; genus Pinus; species Pinus albicaulis. The sequence goes on from CM076574.1 coordinate 1,059,231,642, forward strand.
TGCATTATGGAGAATCTTTCCCTTCATGGGACCTACCAGCCCGATCAACAATGTCAATTGATCTTTCTTTGTTGTCCTTAAGGGAATGAGAATCCTTCTCTTTATGGTGCCTCTTGGCTTTATCGACTTCCTCGATTGATCTTTCTCTACTGTCCAATATTTCCTAGCCATCCTTGTAAGAATGAGAATCATTACCTTCATGTGATCTCTTAGCCCGTTCAAGAGACCCAATTGATCTCTCTCATGTATGTCTCAGATTTTTAATAAACCTTTTCTCCTTTTGTACCCTGTCGAGCTCTGTAGCTGTCTGCATCCCTATAAGTGTCTTTATTCGTATTTCTATTTGAATCACTCATTTTCTCTGATATAAAATTCTCAGCCGAAATTCGAACTCTTGTTTTTCAAAGTCTCATCTCCTCAGAAAAATTCTTTCCCACGATTCGAATCTCTGCTGCTTCGGTGCACTGGGTTTTATAGGAGCACCAGTGCAGTTTGTAAGATTGCGGTTTATGTTTCGGTGCATTGTTTTATGACGCATTAGTGCGCAATAGCTGTGAAGCACCAGTGCGTCTTAGTACTAAGACACACCAGTGCGTATTATGATTATAAGCGCACCGAACGAAAAACCAGGAGTATAAGTTCTTTTTTTTAATGTAAGATCATAATAAAATAATGATAATTCTAAAGTACATGCATTTATTTGCATTATTTTCTAAACTTTATTATTTTACAAAAATTCATATTATTCAAGATTTATTATTTTACAATTATTTACAAATTTACAAATTTAAAATTTTTAATAAAATAATTTTACATTAATACAATTACAAATATTTTACATACAATTAGAATAAGAATTAGAATTAGAATTAGAATTACAATTTTAGAATTTCACATACAATTACGATTAGAATTACAATTACAATTTTATAATTTTACATACAATTACAATTACAATTAAAATTTTACAATTACAATCATTTCACAGTAATATAATTAAAATTTTACAAATATTTTACATACAAATAGAATTAGAATTAGAATTACATTTACAATTACAATTACAATTTTATAAATATTTTACATACAATTACAAATATAAATACAATTACAATTTTAGAATTTTACAAACAATTAGAATTACAAATAAAATTTTACAATTTGTCATATATACAATTACAATTAAAATTTTACATTAAATATTTTACATACAATTAATACAGTTAAAATTAAAATTACAAATACAAATACAATTTTACATACAATTAAAATTAAAATTTAAATTACAATCACGACATAATATTTAATAAATATCATGGTCATTTAATATTAAATTAATGAATAAACATCACGATCATCACAACCATCGTACAAACATCATATTCGACTAAAAAACACATTCAAATTCGCTAATATCATTGTGATCATGATCATCTAACAAAACACAATTAGCATTGTATAACATCATCACAACACAAACATCAAATATACATTTCATGTCAAATAACTCATGCTATCACATACACATCTATCTGCAAATTGCACATTATATGAACATATCACCTAACATGACCTAACAATATACACATCATGATAATTACCAATGTGTAAATTAAGTACAACTGCAACATGAACATAAAATAAATGGACCATATATATATATATATATATATATATATATATATATATATATACATATATATAATGTTAAAAATATACAACTGTAATATAAATGTCATGGACCAGCTGGTGGTACAACATCAATAGTAGTACTAGTCAAGGCCGTTTCGCTATCAGCCATCTTCGACTTGGCCGTATCGAGCAAATTTCGCTTCTCATGATGATGAGTATTGTTGATATGTCGTCGACTAGACTGCCGATGGTCCAACCTCATCTCCACGATGACTACAACTAGATGCTAGTGGAGGCTACTCATTTGGCGCGACGTGAGGTGAACGATCATGAGATGATCAGACACTACTCACTGACTATCAATCACATGCTACATCTCGACCATGCCTATAACATGCAACAGTCCTCCTCAGTTGCATAACTATGGTCATCACTCCTACGACATGCTGCATCAGCCTGTGCATGTCACATGACATGCCTCTCCACATTTGTAACAACCTACCAATAGCCTGTATGTCTCTCATATGTGCAGGCCTGATGCCCACCTCAACAATCAATGTAGTGAGTTGGTCGCCCAACTCCATCCTGTATCTAGTATCAAGTTGATCGCGCCTAGCAAAAGGCGGTACCGGTGCACCAGCAGGAGCAGGTCTCTCTGCACCGGCCTCCTGATGATCCTCAGCATCTCACATAGCCTAATCATCATCTGGATCCACACCTGGATCATGTGGTGGTGTCGGCATGTCCTCGCCATCAAAAGACCCAATGTTTTCAAAATATATACAAGTACACAACAATAATTAGACAATTTAATAAAAACAAGTTAAACAACATGTTAGAATAAATTTAAATAAAATAGTAATATTACCTCTATCATCAGGCGGCTCATCAACTAAAAAGAGGATGTTGGGACACCAGGACACCCTCGCCAATCCAATCTAGCATAAGGATAGGGGACCATAATGAAGGGATGAAACTCATCAAAAATGGCTAGCAACTCTAGTGCATCATGCGATATCCTCACTGGAAACATAGTATCGCCCCTTGTGGGCATCATCTACCCCCACATGTGCATCCGTGCCTAGAACATCATCCTACGTGGATGTCGAACAAAAAGGCTGTCGAACAAAAAGTAGGCCTTATCTCTCGAAAAACCTCTCAAAAAATAAACAAAAAAAGCTTTTTAAGAAAGAGGTAGTTGACCCTCCCTTACGAGGGAGCACGACATCTTATCTAATCATATACAGAATCACAAGAAATAAATGGTAGACCACCTAACAAGTCATGGCTCGTACTAAAGAATTCAATATAGAAGCGAGAAACTAATTTGTTTCTCGTCACTGGTGTTGTGTGAAATGGTCAAAATGAGAAGTGAGAGGCACTGCACCTCCTCACTACTAAATGCATCAATACATAACTGACCTCCAACGACCTGAAAATCTGAAGGAGACAACACATTTTCTCTAATGTATCTTTGGGAGTACACTAACTGACTCCCTGCTACACATCGAGCTAGAACCTTTGGGAATGAGGGAAAATCCACCCCTCTCCTCAATAGCCCTGTAATTAAATATATATCCTCCTTAGTGGGCGTGTACCACTAGTTAGGACCATCCTGGAAAGCCTGTCGGTGGACATTCCACTTGTGGATAAGATGTCTAAAAAACACACCATAGCCCTTTAGGAAAGTAGTCTCCTCATAGAACTTGAGGAGGCCTACCTACCTTAAGAGCCCCTTGGTAGCTTTTGTAATAGGAAGAGGGTACACATCTCTCTCCCTCTCTCGTGCCTCCCATAGGCGAACCATGTCATATTTCTCTGTGTGTTGTTGTTGTTGTTCCCCCTCTTCTCTCTAAATGATTGAAATATTAAATAATTTTTTTTATTAAATGAGAGATGTATTTAGGAATATACATATATAATTTATTTTGAAAAAAAAAAATAGTCGGTGTGCAAAAAAAAACAGTCATGCACGAGTTTTGGTGCATCCTTTTTTTGTCGCATACCATGGGCGGTGCCCTAGATGACAATCAACGCATTATAGGCGATGCACCTAAAAATTTTCAGAGCATCGTTGACTATGTACGGTGTCAGGAGTGCAGTGCGCTGACTAAACTCTACGCCCTGACGCGTATAGTTGTGTTACCGCACTGACCTCCTGACTAATTACATAGTCAACGGTGCGGCCTTTTACCAGGTCGCACCGTTGATCCTGTGGGAATGCCGAATGTGGTGCACTGACAAACACCGGGGCCGATATTTCCGTCAATGCACCGCGTTGCCGCTATTCCACATGGTCAACGATGCGGCCGGCTAAATGACCGCACCACACTTTTATTTTAAATTTTAAAATAATGTAGTGCGTCTTTCAGTACCGCCCCGGAAATGGTGCAGATATCGTTAGCACCGGTTGAGGTGCGGCCTGTAAATTTTAAAAGTAGCACCGCTTACCGATGCGAGCCGAACGGCTCGAGCGCACTGTGCGACAATTTTTTTTTTCCTTTTAAATGGTTAGTTTTAAGGTTATTTGAAATTCTAATCCGCTAAAAAGCTTAATTATTGGAAAACAAGAAAAATACTTGTACATTTGGCCATTGAGGAGGCATATTGACTGTATAATTTGCAAAAGAAAATTTGACCACCGTTTTGCAAAATTCAAGCTGGAGATTGGTGGGAAATGCACAACAGTAGTGTGTGCAATGGGTGCAATGGGAGCACTGATGTCAGGGCGACTCAGACAAGGATAAATTGTACCAGTGCTTGAGAACTCTGGAGCACTAAGAAAAGTAAAAAATGTGATTTTTCATCGTAATTGTTTTTTTATTTAACCGTATTTCAGTGTGTGGGGCTTATAGGCGCACCAGTGTAGTTTTTTAATACCGGACCTGGCTATTTCAATTTTGGCACGGTGTTTTATGACGCGCTGGTGCTGAAGAGTTGTAAAGTACTGGTGCTCTATAGTAATAGAATGCAATGGGCGGGTGTGTACGGAGTGCACGGTTTTTGGTGTGCCAATGTTTTGTGCGCACTAGTGCTTTCTCTTATTGAGTGCACTGGTGTGGTTTAGGATGATAAGCGCACCAAGTGGAAAACATCCACAAAACCCTACGCCCACTAACCTCCTCTAGTAACCTCCTTTAGAAACGGATGTCTAGGGTATTTTTATAAGGGCTTCCTCAAAAACATCCGCTAGAGGTTCTTTTCCTTGTAGTTTTTTCTCATTATTTTATGGTCCCCACCGGTCCTATTCTGTGTAGCAACCTCATCAAGTCACCCATGTTCAGAGCATATGATTTGAGTCACTATCGCATTCATGGAGTCTTTCCTAAGTCCTTTTGCCTCCTGCTACAGTATTCCATCCATTTGTGCTTTGTCCCTCTCTCGTGTTGCCCATTTTTGCCTCTAGTCATACTATCCCCCATACCCTTAGGGGTCAAGTCAGTCTCTGCCAGGTCATCCATGATTTTTATGCTCTAACAAGGGAAGTTGTCCATCCACTACACAGTACCATGTATTCCATCATCATCCCTCATGTCAGTCCATCAGTCACTTTACTATGATCCCTCATGCCTTAGTTGAGGATTCCTCATTGCCTCACCTATGACAACCCGCCTTTTGTCGATATCAGAACATTCATTCTAGAAGGCAGGTTTAGATGGCTTTGTACCTTGGTTCCAGCTTCCATTCTTGTCTGATTCCTTGGATTAGGCAAAGGGACTCATTATTTCCCTTTGAAATAGTTGTTTCTCATCCGCTCAACTTCAGTTCATTACTTCATGATCGAGATTCATATAATTTATGGTTCAGTGATTTAGTAGATTGTACCAGTCATTCCTAGGTGTGTGTGAGATGTTTCAGACCTCATGAGAGGGTGGCTCTTTAGGTAGCCCCGCACATGCCTGAATGAACTCACATTATTCTATAGCCTCAAATGCAACTCTGAAGATTTGATGGGTTTGGTCCCAGCTACTTGAAGCGCCCATAGCATGCATGTATCACTCATATGATCCATTCATATTTTTAGAGCCCTTTCTTGTTTATCAGGGCTTCTTTGATTTCTATTATGTATCATGTACTCAGATATTATTGTATTCAATCCTAGCTGTTGTCCTAGGTACAATATGTATGTGGGATCCATTATATTATTAACTGGCCCATTTTATGCCACAATGTCATGTAGCATTTATCATGTACTTTATTACTCAGTCTCATTTTTCTAGGCGCACCATTATTCTTTGTACTTTGTCATCTCAACTGGCATAGGTATGCCTCCCTCACCTCACAAAGAATAGGTACCCAAACATTAAAGGATACTTATATCATTTTTAGGTCTCACCCCCTCGGTATTATCCTCTCTCGCTTCACTCCATATATGTATCTTTCTCTCTCTCTCTGACTCCCTTTCGGTGTCTAGTGATTGTGTTCTTACAACATATTTCGGTCATACGATTAGCCCCTAATGCTCGTACATTGGGGGGAAATATGTTACACCAATTTTTGGTCTTATAACCATTTACAATTAGATGGATCAAGGTACACAATGTAATACCAATCTTACGATAGTAAAATCACTTTCACTATAAGAAATAATTTAATAACCCATATTTTATTAAGGCATTTCTTGTTCAAACAAGAAACCCCTTGAGGAATAATTAAATAAATCCTTATTTATTTGATTTTCCTCTAGGAATAATTAATTAAACCACTATTTAAATAATATTTTTGTTCATATTTAACCCAATTATGAGAAATGATTAGATAAATCATTATTTATATTATTTTCTCTAGGAATAATTAATTAAATCATTATTTAGTTATTATTCTTTGTTAAATTTGACTAAATCATCCAGAAATAATTAAACAAATCATTATTTGTTAATTATTCCTTAACCACATTCTTGAAATGATAAATAAATCATTTATTTGTTTATTATTTCTAAAAATATATATTTAATCAATCTAAATACCTCTTCCCTCCAAGAAAATATAATAGAATATTCCAATCGGTTAGATCTAGATCTTGGTTAATAATATTTTATTATGCGCCATTATCAATGATAACTTAATATTTTGTTATAAATATGAGGGTTTTCCATTCATTATTCACTTTGATCACTTTCATTGTTGTGGTTTGATCATTCTCATTGCTGCTACTACTTTATTTTCTTCTTGAGCTCCCATAGAGTTCAACACATTTTGGGTTTTCTACACCATTGAGAGAGAGAAAATTCTGGATCTGAAGCATTGAGGACAGCCAAGAACCCATCCCATTGAGGGGGGCCGGTAACATTATTATTTTTTCCCTTCCCGAGTGTTATAATATATTCAAAATTCTTTATATCTTATCTTTTCCATTGGATGCATGGAGAAATCATTATTTATTTTCACTCTTTAACTATTTTCACTGCATACATCTGGTTTTTTGCGACATTTATTTTAATTATCGACTACATATATAAAGAATTTAAGTAGCCATATTTTTTGTTAGGGATATTGGTCATGCATAGCTAAAGTGAGCTCTTTTCATACACTTGCGTTAATAATTTACGCTAACAATGCAGGCTACATGATCTTCCATAGTCTACTCATTTCAAATAAAAAGGGGGGTTGGAGAGTGGTAATGGACTAGACGAGGAGTTCGAAAGATTAATTCCACACACCATTCTGAACCAGCGAAGATTCTGAAGGTGTGAGGTTTCGATTTCTTTTCTGCCAAGGTGTGAATATTTTTGGCGAAATTTATTTTGGAAGTTTTTTTGGATGCAAAATTTTTTTTGGCGAAATTTTTTTTTGAAGTTTTTTTGGGTGCATGGATGCATGAAGTATTTTTGAAAAATGTCTCTATGAAGGCATGAAGTACTTTTTCAAAATGTCTTTATGAATTTAATTATTTATTTAATTTTGTCTCTTATTGAAAGCATGAAGTACTTATTCTGAAGTCTTTATGTTTTTTTGGGTATTTGGTCGAAACAGAATTGGATTTTAGGTTTCCAATTTTGTGAACATGGGAAACCAAAGGAATTTCCTATCAAGTCACAATCAAAAAAGAATTGATTCAATGGAAAAGAATGAGATATTACAAAAAAAAGGCGACTAGAAAGGGAAATATTAAGCCATGAAATAAATGTGGAGGTAGAGCATTGTGAAAGAGATGTAGAGGTGCATGACAATGACGAGGAAATGAGAAATGTTGAGGAACTTGTAAACGAGAATATTGAAAACACAAATGGCGAAGAGAAGGTTGAGGAACTTATCAACGAGAATATTGAAAACACAAATGTCCAAGAGAATATTGATATCGATCTCACTGGTGAGTCAATAGTTTCTTCAATTTGAATTTTGTATTTTTTTTTAAACATTGTAGTTCAAAATAGTTTTAAAATTAAAAATATGTATATGTCAATTTCAAATTAGAAGTTAATATTTTTTTTTGTGCAGGGACAACATCAGATCCACAAGAAGATACTACCACACCTTGAATCTCACTGCAATTAATTTGAAGTTCCAAGAACTTGTATACCACTACAACTTTCTAGAAAATATGGATCCAACTAAAATTAAAGAATTGGGACCACCAATGGCTGAAAGGACAGTTCGAGATAAAATAAATTGGGGGTTGAAACATATTTTTGAAGGTAAATCAATCATAGCACAGATGTTACATAGATTTTTAAAGCACAAATGTCTCAGAAATGTTGTGGAATTATTGAGCACTAAAAGTGAGAAAGAGGTTTTAGCAAATGAAATGGTATCAAAAAATGTGACATCGGCACTTGCCACACTAGCCAAAAAGTGATCTCAAATTGAAAACAATGCTCATAGAGCACTTTTAATAGGTGTACTTGCAAAACAAACTTCAATGTCAACAACTTCAAAATTGTTTAAAACATCAAGAAAAACTTTATGGAGGCATACAAAATTTAGAATTCAATTAGATGAGAATGATGAACTTGCATGTTGGGCTAATATCTATAGGCATCCATATCATGAATAATTCATGATGGTGTGAGGGATAGGGTAAAAGATTTTTTGGATTTGAATTCTCGTGTGTCGCCAAATGAAAAGGACACTATGTGACGTCGTATATCTAAGGGAGTTTATGAATCTCATGTCAAACATATAACACAGGTCAGTCAAGTAGAATTATTCCAGAACTTAATGGAGAGTAATACATATGTGAAGGTTTCCCTTAGCACAATTGTGAAGATTAAACCATGGTATTTTAGGCCTATCACTGTTCAAGACACATGGTTTTTTCAATACCATGTAGAATTCCAATTATTTTATGAGACATTTGTAAATTTTGGCATAAAATATTGGTCAAATGACTCCCCTCCTTCAAGTGTTCGTGAATTTTTATCGAATATATTATGGGCACGAGAGAATAATGAATTATTTTATAAAAAATAATGTGTTGGTGGAAGAAAATGCCCAAAATGTTCTCATTTGGCACTCTACGATGCAAAATATCCCATTGATCCTAATGATACCAGACTATCAAATCTCAATCTGAATTGGAGGCGATATGAAAATGTTACTTACACTCCTTTTGCAGATTCAAGCATAACATCACAAAATATCACTTTACTTGACAACGACATTTCAGTGACATCTTTTATGGAGAAGTTCAGGGTGCAAATATACAAATATATTAAGCACTGTCATATAGCACGATGGCAGGATTTATAGTTCAAGCAATCACGTGATGTGTTCCCAAAAGGAACAATATTATCAGTGATTGATTTTGCTGAGAATTACATGTTTATTCCACTAAAGGGGATACAAAGTGAGTACTATCATTCAGGCCAAGTATCAATATTTGTGCATATTTTGTATAGACATGCAGAGCTTGATATCATTGGTTTTGATAGCGATGAAAATAATCGTGAGGTGATTAAGGAGTACCATTTCTATATCAGTGATGATTGAACACATGATACATGTTTTCTTTAGCATTGTTTTAATGTTATTTATAAAGAATTGTTGAAATGAAGTGTCACTTTTAAAGAACATTGGGTCTGGTCAGATGGTTGTGTTGGTCAATTTAAATCAGCAAGATCACTCTTTTGGTTGTCTCATCTTCATAAGAGAACCAACATTCGACATACATGGAATTTATTTGAGACAAGGCATGAAAAAGGAGAGCACGATGGTGTTGGAGCATGCGTAAAACATGCACTTAGGAGGCATCAATTGAATCACTCAGCTTCCCGACTTGCAAATTCTTTAGATGTTTTTAATTGGTGGAAAGAAAATTTAAGTCATTTATAGAACCCAAGGATGGTTGATGTGCACAGGTAAGCGTACACATTTAACTAAAAATATATTATACAGGCCTAGAGATATATGTGTATGCATATGTCTGTATTTTTTTATCAAAAAAATATTAAATATTGTTCAAAATTTCACTCATACATGTGTGTGTTTTTCTCAAGAAGGTACTTTTGGAATATTGAAATGGGTGATGTTGATAGATCGTTTCCATTTAATTGCCCTTGAATCCCTCAAACAAGAAGTTTACACTCAATTAGGAGTAAGAACATGACAAATATACATTCCATTAAGAAACGAAAGTGCTCTTTCTTTTGTTTTGCATGTATTGATCAGATAGAGTCCATCGATGATTGTGAAAACCAAATTAAGAAAATTATTAAACCATGCAAACACAAAGAATTGACACCATTGCTCCCATTTGGAAATGTGACTGACAAGGAAATGGACAATGAAGTGGTTGTGATTGAAAATGAATATGATCATGTTTCTGATATGGTTAGACAAGGTGATGTCTTCGTTGTCATTGCACCAGAAAATAATCAAGAAAAAGCGCATTATTATTTATTACGATGCACTATGTCTAAATCCACGTTGTTGTAAGAGTATAATGATCCATCAAATTATATATACCCAATCATTTTAATGGTGTTAATGGAACATTTCTTTGAAGAAGTAAGGAAATGTAAATATCATATTCTTTTTCAAGGTTACCAGCCAGAGGTTATTTATGCCCAATATAGTCACTTGGTCATAGAAAATCGGTTTCAGTTGAAGCAAGTGAAGAGTAGAAAAAAACAATGACAATGGAGGTTATCCATAGATGATCGTGATGCCATTCTGGAAACTTTTCCACTAGCACATTTCATATGAGTGGAACACATTGTTCAAGATGAACAATTTACTTTGATTCTAGGGTTAGAACATATAATTTCTACAATGCATGGGACTTTATAGAGTTTAAGACTATATTGTGGATTTCTTTCAAATAAATGGACATGTGGATGGTTAGATGTGTGTTGGTACAAACAATATATTATGATCTACTGGATAAGGGTGCTTCGCTAGATAATTAAGTTATGATGATTTAATGTGTCCATGATGTTTACTCCTAGATGATCTTAACCCGCCCCTTTTTTTGCATGGATATGATGGTGATGAATGAATATTTAATTACATATATATATTATTGTATCGTTAGCTTAGTTTTGATATCAAATGTCATCATATTTTCATCTCTTCATTATTTTAGATTATTTTATATTTGATGTGGCTAATCTCTTCATTATTGTCTCTTCGCATGATGGAGATCTCCTACTTTTATTTTCTATTGACATATTTCTATTTTCCATGTGCTTGGAAAATATTGTTCACAACATGGAATAGATCCTACAAAGGAACATTCAAGAACACAAAACTATTCATAAAGGTGTGTTTAGCTATGAAATAATTATTGTGTTAGAAAGTTTCGCTAGTAATGGATTTCACATTTTATATTAAGAGATAGGTATCCCACCCCTTGTAGCAATAAATCCAAAAGTGTTTAGATGAAATTATTATTTCCAAAGGAAAACAACTCAACTCTCATCAATGTTTCAATATAGATGAAGAGAAATTTTTTGGTAAATTTCAAATTTAAGGAGAAAATTTATTCAAACTAGTTTATAGAGCATATTGATAGTTGCAACAAAGTATCCTACAAATTTCAAATGTCAAATGTTTCTATGTTCATTTCACATGTTTCTATTTTCCATGTGCTTGGAATATATTGTCACAACATGGAGTAGATCCTACAAAGGAACATCCAAGATCTTGTAATCAAGATTTAGTTATTTTTCCAAAATTCTTTCTTTGATCGTTTACATATTACACATCCCCTTGTAATCCATATTTTGTTTTCTCAATATTTTGAAAGTTTCACCATGTGGTATGGAAAACATTCTTATACACTATTTTGTAAGCCATTTCCCTTTACTTGGAATTTTCTATTTCAATTTCTTTTGGAAACATTTTTATGACTCTTTTCAAGTATCATGAATTTTCTTATTCATAATTGTATTTCAAAATAGTATAATATATAAATCTAACATGAATAATGTATGTTATTACTTGTAATAAGGGTTTCCTCATCAATCATCATGGAAGTATCAAATAGTTTAAATATTTTTTCTCTATTATTATTATAATTCAACCTCATGGGCATGGGTGGATTAAACTAGAAAGTGTTCTCTTCCATGTGTTGTACAACTTGTCATTGTCATCCTTAAAACTCCTTTTTATTGAGATATAACCATACAATATAACCAAATTTGCATTAGTGGGTTGTTTTATGTTGATCATGGTTCTCCATATAACAATTTTAAGTTATGAGTAGGTTCTTGCACTTCCAATGGATTTCTCAAATCTTGATTGTGACCTTAATAATTTTTTCCATCATAATTACCATTTGTAAGTGGGTTTTTAGCAAATATAAACAACAACCAATTAAAAATAATTTTGTTTATGATCCTTATCAAGTGTCATGAATTTTACTATACAATACTGTATTTTAAAATAGCATAACCTATGGATCTAACACCAAGCATGCTACTACTCATAATAATGGATTTTCAAGATCGTCATCAATCATCATGTAAATATCAAAAAGTTTTATCCTTATTTATTTCCATTAATAATGTCAAAACTATTCATAAAGGTGTGTTTAGCTATGAATTAATTCTTATGTTAGAAAGTTTCACTAGTAATGGATTTCACACTTTAAAATGCGAAGTTGGGAAACACTTTTTGCCCTTTTTTGATGTTGAAAATTGTAATTTTCTATCTTTTTTCAACTTAAACTCCACTAAACTCATAATTTTAATGCAAATTATGCTTTGACATAAAAACAAGATTTGTAGAGAATTTTCTTACCTCCATACTCATAATTAAAAAAAAAAAATATTGACATATAAAGGGGTAAATTTGTTGTTTAGTAATTGCATATACTTGAAATTTTTAGGAAAACATAAATAGTCACTTTTTGAACCCTAATGTTTTTTAGGGAAGGTTATTCATTTTTTGAAAATAAACCATATCATCATAATCTACATATATTGCACTAGTGCACTAACTATTTTTCAGTAATTTTTAGATTAAATCACTATTTTTTATTATTTTTTGAAATGGACGAAGACAAAAAAATGGTGATGTTTCAGTACATTTTATGAGCCCTAGATTTTCTTTTCAATGTTATCGTCAATCAGAAAAATGAGAATACCCTTTTGAAGAAGACAGGGAGAGGAATTGCAATATGATTTTTCTGATTTTTTCGGTGTTGCCATTTTAAAGTTATTGAATTTTCATTCAGTGCAATTTTCAGAACAATGAAATTCCACAGTGACATAGTTTAGTATAAAATTAATAACAAATTGAAATTTTTAATGAAACTCCACAAATATTACATCATTAGAAACTAGATTTAGAGATGAATCTAATGCTACAAGGTCTGAAAGATAACATTTTTTTTTTTGTAGGTGTTCTGCCCCTCCAAAGTTTTAGGTTCCTGAAAACTATAGAATTTTCTGGGTTTTTTGTTGACCAGAAACTCTCGACTGAGAGTTTAAACCACCATAGGTTACATTTAACCGTGCGACTAAACTCTCGGCCGAAAGTTTTAAAAATTCTCGGCCAAGAGTTTGCGCCCGAGAGTTTACCCAAGGCCGACTCTCGTCTGAGAGTTTATTAAATTTTAATCGAAACATTTCATTTTCGGCCGACACAATGTTTCGGGCAAGTGTTCTATATAAATACTCATATCCCACCCCTTGTAGCAATAAATCCAAAAGTTTTTAGATGGAATTATTATTTCCAAAGGAAAACAACTCAACTCTCATGAATGTTTCAATATAGATGAAGAGAAATGGTTTGGTAAATTTCAAATTTAAGAAGAAAATTTACTCAAACTAGTTTATAGAGCATATTGAGAGCTTCAACAAAGTATCCTAATTTTTAAAATTGGAAGAAGGATTAGCTTTATTCTTTTATATTTTATTGATGGAGCATAAAATTGGAATCATGACAAATAGAGGCATATGCACTTTGAAAAGGGTTTAAAATCACTAAAGGAATAAGAATGAATTCAATCATTATGATTAATGACTCTAGGATCATTATCATTCATATGATTAAACAACCATTACCCATAGGAAACTTATAGCATCAATTCCAGATTTATGTAGACAACAATAAGGCATATATTCACCAAAATTCATTACTACCATGTCTTGCAAGAACATAATCAAGAGGAAAATTGGTGAGAAAATTCAGATTTAGAATAAAATTTGGGGGAGATTAAGGTTAATGGTGTATTATTCCACCAATTTATCCCCTAATTATCGTATATTTGAAACATATTTTGTTGGTACTGTAACATATGGTTTAAAATCATTAAAGGAATAAGAATGAATTTAATGTGAAATGTGAAATGCTTTTATGTTTAAATCATAGAAACATGTCAAATGTGTTGAAAGGATTTGGCCTCAACCATTAAATAGAATTCCATTCCTTTGCAACATTTTTTAGGGACTGCGCTAAAAGATGATTCAAAAAAGTGTTATAAACAATAAAAAATGCATTTTATGTCAAAGGCCAACATTTTAATGAAATTGATGATAGAGAAGTAATGGTAGGAACACATAAATACATGTTGATATCAGAAAGGGCCAATACTCTGCAACATGCTGTAATTGTTACTAAATACTTGGTAAAATGTAATAACTGTTTCAAAACATAAATTAATGTTCAAGAAGATTTAAATATATAGTCATATTCTATGGACCTAAACTTTCAAAAAGTTTAGCAGCAAGATCTGTGAACAAGAATTTGCAAATACCATATAATCAAACCAAGCATTAGCTATCATGCAACTTGCAAGTGACTTAAAAAATCAAAAAAGAATCAATCCAAAGAAAGGTATTTGGAAGCACCAGAAAATTATGCAAAAACTGACGAAAATCAGAAAGATTCCTTATAATGAGACCCCAGCATGCCAGGTTTGGCACATGAGAACCCCTTTCCAGGAAAGTACCCACCCTAACCCCTTTGGCTTTGACATAATTAAAGAGTTTGGGCATCAAATGTCATGCATGATTAAGGGATGTAACAAAACGTCTTTGGCATAAAGACTCCTCATATCCTTGGAGAAGCACAGGATTCTACCCTTAAGGTAGCTTTAAAATCTGATACATGAATAGCAGGAATTCTTCCTTTGATAATGTCACCATCATTCCAATGCCTCTTCAATCCAAGGTGATAGCTTCAAGGTTGTTGGGAGTAGGAGCAGGAGTGGGAAGCATGATTTCAAAAAGATTCTAGGACCAAAGAATTTTAAAAGAGATTTTTGTATAATACATATTTCAGTATATTTTGATGCATATATATATATGTATATATATATATATATATATATATATATATATATATATATATTCAAAAAACTGTATGCAGACGTTGAACCAACTCAGAGAAATACAAAAAAATATAGATTTAACTACTAGAATAGTGATGATCATTAAATCATATACTATTTAATACACATATAACATCAATCATCTAGTAGTTATAACATTGTCAGAGCAATCATTGACCACAACATCAACCGTCAAGTTTCAACATATAAAATTTGTCATCAACAAATTGTAACAGATATCCATGAAATGAAATAGAGCATCATATTCATTATCAATAAGATATAAGATTTAAGAAATATTTCAAAGGTAGGTTTAAACTTCAAAGTTCAAACTGAATCTATCATATAAGGTTTATAAAATAAGCCATACTAAAGACAGTTCTAGAGACTATTACTAAACAGGAAAAATAAAATGGTCTAGTATCTACTACGCTTTCCTCATGCCGTGAGAAATTTTGAGTTTTTGTTACTGTGATTTATGAAGAAGAGGAGTAGGAGTAGGTGGAAGTGTTCATGGAACACTATCAACAACTGCATTGCCTCCATGTAAAGCTGGATGTTGTGAAGATAAAGGAAAAACTCCTGCATCTAGAAGCCTGCTAGTGGAAGGAACTGCCATGTCTAGACTCTACACCATGAATATGGTCATCATGATCACCCAAAATTTCATCTTCCAAATGATCTAAAACTATGGCTCCATTTCTGCCATTAAGAAAATGAAATTAAGACACAGTAAATGATGGACATGATCTTTGGAGAACCTTGTTTGCTACTAGTGTTTGATTCATCATTTCTATATTCCTAATGAGAAGGGTTAAATAAAAGTTAAAATTAAATTTAAATCAAATTATCAACAACCAAGGATATTGATAAGCAACAAAACATGTAAACCAACATTTTCCAGAATATATCACTTGCCTCTTATGAAATATTAGATTATTTATTGGAATCTATATAGCTTGGTGGAGAAATATTACAAAATTAAATTTCATTAGTGCTAGAATAACACTTGAAATTATTCGCTTGATGAAAAACATAAGACTCATATTTTGAAATTTCTTTCAACTCAAGAAAGTAGACTCCATCCGAGCTTCCACAAAAATAGTAAATAATTGTAAGTTTGATGGCAAGGTCAAATAAAGTACTCATGTTGAACCTAAAAGATATTTGATAGCATGTGGACATAGAGTATACACAATGCACACAAGAATACTTGACTATGTAAATCTCTCTGACTGTAGGAAAATTAAGTGTTCCCTCCATCGGTGGCATATCATAGGTCTCTTAAAATGTTAAATATGAGAGGTAAAAATTGACTGTTTGGTCATCTTCATCATCTTCCAGCCAATAGTTTTCAAGAATCTTTACTGCCTTCTCATAAATTTCATTATTGTCATGACTTTGCAGGTTATAAATCTTCTCAAGTCCTTCAACATCGTCAATATATTGTGCATAGAGATTTACACCTCCAGTGTTGCCCAAAACCTTCTCTACTTCCCCAAATTTCCAAATATTCTCTAGCCCTTCAAGACAAACAGTTACAATTATTGGGTCTGGATAGACTAGAAGATCACATAGAGGCTTAATGCATCCTTGATTCACAAGATATATGCAACCAAAAGAAAGAATTAGTAGTTTGTCTCATTGTATCAACTGACAAAAAATCTTGAAAATTTGTACATCACACTGACTATTATCATCAAACACATCTCATTGCATCATATCTTGTAAGTTGACCCCTTTATTCATTACTAGACAACCCATTTTAGCAATATGATTGTGTTGATCATATATATTCATTAAATACATACTTGATTTGATCATGTGTACCAGCAGAAGTAGCATTAGATATAGCCCATGCTACTTCTTTCTTGATATCAAACTCAACAGTTTGCAGCAATTGTACAAGCGAAGGAATGATGTTTGCGTCAATCACAGCCTGTAAACAAATCCAAACTTAGGATATATGAACTTAAACAGAATTTTACAAGGAATAAGACATTCAATGAAGTGTCATTCTTAATCTATAAAGCAGTGTAGCTAAGGAACTTGTATTTGATCTTTGTTTCCTGCAGTTATGTTTGAGATGGTCCAACATGCTTCCTTGATACTTTTCTTATGATTATGGGTCAACAGTGCCAAGAGGCAGGGGAGTGCCTGATTGTTCATAGGATATTATATTTGAAATCTGAGGAATCAGATTATTTCATCTATTTTCTTCATTGATTGAAATTAATAAAGGCCCAAATCTTAATTAATAAAAAAATATACTATGCACAATTTCTAACAGTAATGGTTTTTTTCACATTTATAGATTTATGGGTGTAGAAAGAATAGATAAAATTTAATATGAGGACCAGAAGTATGGAGTATTCACAAGAGTGTATAGCCATGAAGGGGAAGTAAAATATTTAAATATCAATTTGAGTAATGCAAAAAATGAGTACAATGTGAATAGAAGCATAATGGAGCTAGTAAAGTTGGTTGGAAAATTCCACGTTGAAAACAAAAGTGAATATTTGTAATACTAAATGAAATCTTAATAAGATTTCAAGAAGAACACAATGAAATAAATACTCAACTACTAAATGGTTAGAAGAATTTGTAGGGGGGAATCAGGAGTAACTCTAATGCAAGAAATGAAAAATATCATAGATGTCACGATTGAAGGGATGGTCACAGAGGATAAAGGCAGTCAAGAAGTGATTGTAGGAATTATCATTCACCTAGGAATTCAATGAGAAGAGCCTCTTCATTCTTATAGCAAGAGAGCATCACAACTTTGTCTCCTATTAGGAATTAAAAGAGGGGATGAGTCAGATTATTTTAAAGGAGAGCACAAGAATATTAAACCACCAAAGTTTTATGGAAAGGATAAGAAATCTGAAGATTTTGAAGCATTATTTTCTCTTAAATTTAAATATTTTGAGAAAAAAACGGGTTCAGTAATGAGATACAGATTCTAAAGATTGAGAGGTTACTTGTTGGAAAATTTTTAAATTGTTTCTTAAAACAGAAAATTCTAAATTGGTACATAGCAACTGATAATTGAGAGAAAAAAAGAGAAAATGTGAATTTTCTTATCAACTATTTTTTTATAACATTAGATAAGAAAATTAGAAAACTGGGAGAAGAAAATTTAAAAAAACATTGGATAAGAAAATTAGAAAACTGGGAGAAGAAAATTTAAAGAGGAAAAAGGGTGAGTTGACAACTAGTATGGTGTGTTGGTCATCTACTGTAACCAATTACACAAAAAATAACAACCCAAGAATAGAAATTGATGTAACATTCTCCTCATTGGCTAACAATATTAAGCTAGCAATAGTCATTGTTTGAAAAGAGACGATCCCAACAACAATAAAAATATCGATAGACAGTTGGGGGACAACACAGTAACTAATGTAAAAACCAATTGGTTGGCCACATAATTGATTCAAGATGTATATATTTTTTAGTATTATCCACTTTAAAATGTAATAGGGTTTATTACAAGATGTATGATTACCTAACTTCAATGACCTATAGTTCTACATTAAAAGAGTTCATCAGTTTAATACCCTTCCATAATGAAAAATAATATAGCTCTGTGTTTCTTTTGGAACAAAAAGGATGACCAAATTTGGCTTGAACTCCAAGGCTTTGTTAATAATTTTTTTCGCAAGAGCAGCTTTAACACCAAATAGAGGATTCAACCCCATAATCTGCAAATAAATTGAAGAAAAAAAAACACATATTACAAGGCATTTTATTGAAGGGCAGAATTTGCAATACAGGATTCCTCCCTATAAACACCCATGGGTTCAATCTACACAACTAAAAAAAGCAAGGCCAACAAAAATTATTTATAGTTAATAGTGAATTTTCCATCTTTGTTAAACAGAAGCATGTGTGAAATCATACTTACCAATCTAGTACTGGTTGGTAATTCATCTTTACTAATAGTTAGCCAATCCCATTTTTCAAACTCAAAATAATTTTGTAGATGTCACAAAAAATGCATCCATGTCAGACTAACTTTGATAATGACTTCAAAAACGAATTTCGTATTTTTGTCGAGCACCAAAATCTACATGCTCTCAAAAAATACTGAAAATACAAACACTTGAACAACAAATGCAGTTTATTCCCAAAATTACCTTGGCAAGGAAAGCACCTGACATAATTATTGAGATAAGAGACACCTCCAAATTATGTTCTCTTAAAGGGTCATTGGCATTCACAGGGTGATATTTTCCTATGGGTCTGTAACTCATGCCCATCTTGGGTGCCTAGGTGGGCTTTGAAAATTCCAAAAGAGTGCCCGAAACATTACTGGAAATGACCAAGGCCCCAAACTCTGTGGAAACGCCACTGGTCGTACCACACATCATTTTCAATACCAAGGTGATATTCCTCAAATAACAATCCCCTATCTCTGTTTTGCCTTAAATGATCATTTGCATGCATACACCAATAATTTCATATGGTTCTTGTGAATAATTTCATTTGTTTCCCTAAGTTTTACAATATGGACTCCCAAGGTCCATAACCATCCCAGGTTCCTTAATTTTACATGCTCATTCTGGAGGTAGACTTTCCCTATGGCGAAGGCATGAAATCTGCGAGGAAAAAGTGCATGAAGAAGTAGGGGTTTGTAGATGGTGGTGTTGATCATCTTAGCCCCTTGCTAATTTTTGGCAAGCAAACAAGGGGTCCGGCTGTCTTTAAGCTTTCAAAGAATGGATTCCTCCTGAAAAGACATCATCCTTGAAGCCTTTCATGATTCCCAGCTCTTTAATCCCTTTCCCTCTGTCGTTCTGGAGTCAATAAGCCACACCGATTGCTAAAAATATGTGCTTCAAAGGCCTCATCTTACCCCTTGTATCTCTGCAAACTCCCCATTTTTCCCCTTTTCCCCCTTTGGGCCAAAACCCACTTTGAACATTATATTAGGCCCAGCCCCTTCGCCACAAGTCCCAACCACTTCCCCACCATACATCGTTATAAAAATTTATTATAAAGTTTTATGTCATACATAAACCCCACCACTCAATCCTTCCGTCCATTCGGTAAATTAAGGTCTTCCCTTGGTTCACTCGAATTTTGTTATGATTTCATTTTTCAAAGGTTTTTCATATTACTACTGTCCCAATCGCATCGGAAGTTTTATGCTTTGTCATTCCACCATACTCCCGTCTCCGATTGCGATTGCGATTTCATATTGGGTCCCACCTCACGTAGTCGTGTCATCACATTCTACTGCATTTTGTTGCATTTCCACGTATAACCAAGGTGTTGCATTCTGCATTAAAATGTAAACGTCTCACATGTGTTTCGCTCATCTCATGTATTGTTCCACCGTCCGATCTTCGCCGTTGATTTATGCTTGAGGACCATAAACAAATGGCCAACGATGCATTTCTCCTCCAAGCCCCATTACACACCGTCTCATTGCGATTTTCGCCGTTTTCACGCATAAATCACTTTTCCACCATTGTCGCGCCATTGTTCTCCCATCCTCCATAATCGCCCCCTCCGTGCATTTGTTTTTCTAACAAATTTGTGTATTTTGCAGGGTGAAAAAAGGAGGTAAACCGCCATTGATCTATACCTCTGTTACAGAAATCGAAGACACACCAGAGGACCTAGCTTGCAGAGGCAGAATTTATGAAGAAAGGTCCTGGGTAGTTGCCGCGACATGACCTTCATTAAATGAAGCAAAATTGGAATCTGTCAAACTCCACCAAATGATCCGAATGGCAGATTTCTACAGATAAAGACATTAATGTCGCTGCATGGGTATCAGTTGAAAATCCTGGAATGCAATGTCCGACGCTGAAGATTTTAAATAACAATCCATCATTCAGAAGGCAAAGGGTACAAGTGCATAAAAATCATATCCTTCGGGTTTTATTTCAGCAGATCTTTCCCTCAGGAAAGTACAGAATGTTCATTTTATTCTATCCTTGAGCCACGTTCCTGAAGGATTTCTCTTCCCAGCATTTACTCCATAGAGCAACAACAGAGCACCTACAACAGTTTAGCGCTGTCAAACAATGTGGGCGGGCACTCTCACCATTCCTTTTTTAATGAGTCAATTAAATGTTCACCGACTTCTTTTTGGGTTTTTCCTCTTCTTCCTCTATAAAACTTGAGAGAAAAGATTTTGTAAGGGTTTCAGATTTCTATCAGCAAACTGTGCAGTGAGAAGGCTTTTTGTATACATTTTGTAATATTTCGGTATGAAGGTTTCAGAGCCCGTAGGGTCTCAGTGAGGAGGGGTTATAACTATAATGAGGATTCTGGTCTCTGGTATCTCACAGTATGTAATTTCTCTTATGTGTTAATACAATATCTCTGTTCATGCTACTTATCTTCTTGTATCATGTTCTAGAATGCGAGTGGCTCACTAGTTTGCAGTAAGGATTCATCCTTTTTGATGCCCTTTCTGGAATTAGTCAAGCGCTTTAAATAGGCCTAGTCATGGTATACTGTTTCATGTTCACTTCATCCATATTTTCTGCTATATTAGTTGCTTGAGGGGGGTGCTTTTAAAACGCCATTATCATATAAGGATTCATAAATTGGTATGCCCTTATATGGTTCTGTTGTGTATCTGGGTATCAATCTCATGTCATCTAATATCTTCTTTATGTTTCCTCACTGCACCCACTTCCTGATATTTGATCTCTGTGATATATTATCTGAACTGGCCCTCTTTACAGTAAGCGGTCTCTTAACTGTCTGATGCCTTTGTATTGGAGTTTTACATGATGTCCCTACACTGTTCTTATCTTTGTACCAGTTTCTGAGAGAGATTGGTCCCATCCAAAACTAATTTCCTTTTTCAAACAAGAGATAGTAAGTGAGTTCTTGGACTGACAACCCAAACTATAAAGGGCTCCTTGCTATATTAAGATGTCCTAGGCACTGGTCTATGGAAACTCTAGACTGTCTCTAGGGGGGTGACAAAATCATCCACAACATCTTTCTGGTGCCGTTTCCGAGGACGAATTCAAGAAAATCAATTTCTTTGGGTCTCGACAAATTGATTTCACTCTCTAATCAGGTGAGCACAAAGAGTTGAAGAGTTGTGTATCTCTCACCTTGGCGACTCCACGTTGGTCTTTGTTTGACAAATCTATTTGTAGTCCTGGCTTCTCGTAAGCCACATTTGAGGTCAGATACCTCACAGCCGAAAACACCTGTGTCTGACCTGGAGAAGATCATTCACAGAAGAAGTTGGAAAGAGAAGGAATCAGTCCCTGCTGAAATCCCTGAATATTTTGTAGAGGATTATCCATCTTCTTCTTCTCAAGAAATCCCAACAGAAAATCCCGACTCCGCTGGGGAAGAGACAAATGGCTTTGATTTGGTAAATCACTGTGGTGGACAGTAAGATCTTAAATCATCCACTTGGCGACTCCAAAGTTCCTAAATGATTAAAAAAACTCCACTGGGAGACCATGTCGCGGTACAGCATTAGCCATGCTGAGGACCAAGCCACTTCATCAATGGAAGACTTTGAACAGTTTGCAGAAATGCATCCAAGTTTCATAGCAGAGTGTCGTCGTAGCTTGGCAAGAATGAAAGTGGAGGACCTTCCACGGGTTATTCTTCCCAGCTCAAGTTTCCCACCAGTACTTGAGAAGATTTCACTAAAATTAGTGGTCGAAAGATATGAAGCTGAGATCGAATTTTTGAACTCGCAAGTAAAATCATATCAGTTCAAAGACCCCAGAGCCTTTTTGGAAGGTCTCCCTCCTACAAGAAAAAAAGAGATCCCACTGCCTTTCGAAGTACAATAAGAAGGCGATCAGGCTTTTAAGGGCCAATCCGAAGATGCAGTGGAAGAAGCAGTAATCAGAGCCGCCTAGGACGCAGACAGCCTGCCAAACATGGAAGGCCTAAAAAAAGAGAGCGTATATAATCTATTCTTCGATCCTGTGGCAAAATATAAGGAGGACTGGATTAGCTCAAATTATCCAACAGTCATTCACAATGAGTCCTCCAGTTCAGAAAATGAAGGAGACACTCTACCCCAAGAGAGTCTTCTTCTTAATCCAATGGAAGAAAAAGAGATCCTGGTCGAAGCCTGCTCGCAAAATATTCCTAGCCAGGTATCTTTTCATGATCCTTATGCTCATTTCTTGCAAACATTTGAGGAAGGATCAAAGGTCTTTCTGAGCGGCATGTTGCAGAGAGCAAGAAAATTCTTTGAAGCTGCTATTGTGGAACAAGAAGAGTGGGAGCTGCCCTACCTATCCGGCTTGCTCAAGGAGTTGAGCAAGAAAGACCAGTCATGGGATCACTTGATGGATTGGTTGCATTGGAAGACCATGTTTGTAGGTTATACTTGTAAATATTCTAGTTAGAGTAGGGTAGGTAGGAAAAGCTCAATAAAGCTCAGCCTATGAGCATGTAGTTCGTTTTTTTTAATTTCTGCAAAGTCCAGCAAGCCAGACAGTCTCATCCTGGCTTGGCTGTTTCTCAACTTCTGTTTTAGAATGTAGAGGAAAATATGAGACCAACAGTTTAATCTGGTCTCATGGAGTGATAAGGGTAGAAGTAGAATAGATTTATTTTTCCTGTTTGTTAAAATTGATGAGTCCTGAGGTGAGAAGTTGAAATGCTGAAGAGCAGGGCATGCACAAAAGATGATCAGGTGGTCTGTGAGTTCTCGACACGCCCAAGGATGAACGTGCCGTCCCTAGGTGGAGCCAATGTTGATCATCTTAGCCCCTTGCTAATTTTTGGCAAGCAAACAAGGGGTCAGGCTGTCTTTAAGCTTTCAAAGAATGGATTCCTCCTGAAAAGACATCATCCTTGAAGCCTTTCATGATTCCCGGCTCTTTAATCCCTTTCCCTCTGCCGTTCTGGAGTCAATAAGCCACACCGATTGCTAAAAATATGTGCTTCAAAGGCCTCATCTTACCCCTTGTATCTCTGCAAACTCCCCGTTTTTCCCCTTTTCCCCCTTTGGGCCAAAACCCACTTTGAACATTATATTAGGCCCAGCCCCTTTGCTACAAGTCCCAACCACTTCCCCACCATACATCATTATAAAAATTTATTATAAAGTTTTATGTCATACATAAACCCCACCGCTCAATCCTTCTGTCCATTCGGTAAATTAAGGTCTTCCCTTGGTTCACCCGAATTTTGTTATGATTTCATTTTTCAAAGGTTTTTCATATTACTGCTGTCCCAATCGCATCGGAAGTTTTATGCTTTGTCATTCCACCATACTCCCATCTCCGATTGCGATTGCGATTTCATATTGGGTCCCACCTCACGTAGTCGTGTCATCACATTCTACTGCATTTTGTTGCATTTCCACGTATAACCAAGGTGTTACATTCTGCATTAAAATGTAAATGTCTCACATGTGTTTTGCTCATCTCATGTATTGCTCCACCGTCCGATCTTCGCCGTTGATTTATGCTTGAGGACCATAAACAAATGGCCAACGATGCATTTCTCCTCCAAGCCCCATTACACACCGTCTCATTGCGCTTTTCTCCGTTTTCACGCATAAATCACTTTTCCACCATCGTCGCGCCATTGTTCTCCCATCCTCCATAATCGCCCCCTCCGTGCATTTGTTTTTCTAACAAATTTGTGTATTTTGCAGGGTGAAAAAAGGAGGTAAACCGCCATTGATCTCTACCTCTGTTATAGAAATCGAAGACACACCAGAGGACCTAGCTTGCAGAGGCAGAATTTATGAAGAAAGGTCCTGGGTAGTTGCCGCGACATGACCTTCATTAAATGAAGCAAAATTGGAATCTGTCAAACTCCACCAAATGATCCGAATGGTAGATTTCTACAGATAAAGACATTAATGTCGCTGCATGGGTATCAGTTGAAAATCCTGGAATGTAGTGTCCGGCGCTGAAGATTTTAAATAACAATCCATCATTCAAAAGGCAAAGGGTACAAGTGCATAAAAATCATATCCTTTGGGTTTTATTTCAGCAGATCTTTCCCTCAGGAAAGTACAGAATGTTCATTTTATTCTATCCTTGAGCCACATTCCTGAAGGATTTCTCTTCCCAGCATTTACTCCATAGAGCAACAATAGAGCACCTACAACAGTTTAGCGCTGTCAGACAGTGTGGGCGGGCACTCTCACCATTCCTTTTTTAATGAGTCAATTAAATGTTCACCGACTTATTTTTGGGGTTTTCCTCTTCTTCCTCTATAAAACTTGAGAGAAAAGATTTTGTAAGGGTTCCAGATTTATATCAGCAAACTGTGCAGTGAGAAGGCTTTTTGTATACATTTTGTAATATTTCGGTATGAAGGTTTCAGAGCCCGTAGGGTCTCAGTGAGGAGGGGTTATAACTGTAATGAGGATTCTGGTCTCTGGTATCTCACAGTATGTAATTTCTCTTATGTGTTAATACAATATCTCTGTTCATGCTACTTATCTTCTTGTATCATGTTCTAGAATGCGAGTGGCTCACTAGTTTGCAGTAAGGATTCATCCTTGTTGATTCCCTTTCTGGAATTAGTCAAGCGCTTTAAATAGGCCTAGTCATGGTATACTGTTTCATGTTCACTTCATCCATATTTTCTGCTATATTAGTTGCTTGAGGGGGGTGCTTTTAAAACGCCATTATCATATAAGGATTCATAAATTGGTATGCCCTTATATGGTTATGTTGTGTATCTGGGTATCAATCTCATGTCAGCTAATATCTTCTTTATGTTTCCTCACTGCACCCACTTCTTGATATTTGATCTCTATGATATATTATCTGAACTGGCCCTCTTTACAGTAAGCGGTCTCTTAACTGTCTGATGGCTTTGTATTGGATTTTTACATGATGTCCCTACACTGTTCTTATCTTTGTACCAGTTTCTGAGAGAGATTGGTCCCATCCAAAAATAATTTCCTTGTTCAAACAAGAGATAGTAAGTGAGTTCTTGGACTGACAACCCAAACTATAAAGGGCTCCTTGCTATATTAAGATGTCCTAGGCACTGGTCTATGGCAACTCTAGACTGTCTCTAGGGGGGTGAAAAAATCATCCACAACAGGTGGCACCAAAGGTCTCCAAGGTGATAGAACCAAAGGTCTCAATCAGTATTGCGTCTACAAAATTTCCTTAATGCATGGTTGGCTTATTCCACTATTATAGTCTATTGTAAATAAATCAAATTTGCAATTGTCAAAATAGGGAAATTAAGTTGTAAACTTAGGCTTTTGCTTACACAGTGAGATACTTGGGTCCCCATTGCACCTAGGGAAGCCTCTATGAGCCATAGTATTATTCCTACCTCCTTCGGTGGTGCCCAAAACCCTACACCTTCTCCTCTCCAACTTTAAATTCATTTACGCTCAGCCTTACCTGGTGTTTACACCATTGAAGCTCCTTCCTATTGGACATGGCTATATCCATTTGAAGTCTTCACCTTTGTGCATAACCATACTCAATTACTCCCCTACTTAACAACTCCAATGCCACGACAAAGAGCCAAATCCTGTTGAGGTTCCTATTATGAAGTAGAAGGGAGCACTCAAGGCACACTTCAAGCTCATAAGGAAGCACAAAGATATCATTCCCAAACCCCTGCTCCTATACAACAGGAGATCAACTATGTTGATATTGAATTTCGTGTTGAACATGATGAGCAAGTTGATGAGGAGGTCTTGGCCTCTATGGTTGAGTGGGTGATTGATTCAGGCCATACTTTAGGGTGCCAAAACTAATATCTATGTATAATCGAGCTATACTAGAACATGAAATATCTCTCCAACAATTTCTTACTAGAGCATAATGAATCTCGCAAGGATATATTATTACAGATTGATGAACTATAAATGGAGCACAAGGATCCCAGTTTGCAACACTGTGATATATCTACCAATTTGGCCCTTCAAATTTAATAGATGGGACATAGAACAAAGCTGAGAACTAAATATCAATCTTCCTAGGGGTTGCATGGTAATAGAATGGGTTTCCACTGTTCATGTCGTGGAAAATGAAACTAATAACTTGTTCTGAAAAATTGTGCCTAGATTGAGCATACAGTGTTTAAATATTGGCATGAAGGATTAATTCCTTAATGAGATCATAGATTTGTCATTATGAATAAACCTTCAAGCTGATTTCTTCATTGAAACATTCTTATTGTGATTCATTATGCAAGTGTACCTAACACTACACCGAGAAATTGTGATCATGCCTCTTGGAGGATAGTCACTACACTTCATTTTCACGGCCAGCACCAATTGAGATGCCCCCTGGGGCTAACAGTAGTGGTATTAAATCAAAAATAAAGTTACAACTTCCAGTGATATAACCCTGACCAGCATGGCGACAGGAGTTGGGGAAGATCCTCATTGACTCGATAGGAAAACTAGAATGGTATTATGCTTGGGGCTTGGGAACACTCTCTACCAACTAGGAAGAAGCCTGTTAATTACTACAGGGGCTAATATTAGCAACAAAAAAATGTTCATTCATCATCATCTTAGGAGATTCAAACATAATTGTCAAGTTTTATGAAAAGACCAGCTCATCACAGATTTGCTTCAATCCTGAGTAGAGCACAATATAAGGCTTCAAAATTCCAAGAAATCACTTGCTTCCATGTCCTTGAGAACCATAAGACAAACTGATCCAATGGCTAATGTGGAAATAAAATTAAAAATGAGTGTTCTAGGTAAAAGGGATCCTAACTTCCCAAGGGATTTCATCATTCACCCAATATGATTTAATGACAAGTAGCACAATCATAACATACCATGTGTCCCTCACACATAAACAGGACTAGACCCAAAATCCCCTCACACATGTCTAAGGTTATAGGGATAGGAGGTATTGAAGCCATGGATTTAATCTTCTCCGTGGCGGATGGGATAATGATCAGTCAGATTTCATCCAAACGGGAGAATGGTGAGCTCCTGTGTATGTCTCTCCTCAGGTTGGCCTATTTCAGATGAGTCTTTCAAAGCTCACATTTTGGTTGATTGTATCTTTGTTTTTTTCTGGACATAGAAATCCTATTTTCAAAATTAAATTTTTGATAAATAAAGGACTAAGGTTTAAGCAGTGGCTCTCGAATCTTGGTTCCATTTTTATATTCTCTTGGTCTTCTCTCAACCTCAATCTTGGCTCACAGATAGAATTCTGGTTTCATTTTCACTCTTTTTATGACATTCAGTCACTTTGCACTTCTACTGTTAAGTTTCATTTTCTGGGAAATATTCTTTCCCCTAAGACTTTGAGAACGGGTGTTGAAAATTTCCTTACTTCTCCTACAAGTCTCATTCCAAAGGCTTGACTGCCTATTGACATAGACATTCTTCCTTCTTTTTTTATTTAAATTTGGAAGACAGTAAATTCTCAGCCTTGTTTTTATTAGTCCATTTGCACACTGTGGAATATTGCGACATACTTGAGCCAAGGAGAATTGTAAGGTATAATGAAGATATGGTACAAGGAAATGGAGCATCTATTCTTTCTCTCATTACCAATTTCAATGAATATGAAAAACATTGGCACAAAAAGAAAAACTTATAATTACTCTTTACAAGTCAAGCAAAAATTGTCCATCCTCAAGACAGAGTGTAATCTTCTCAAAATTTTGGTAGAAAAATTGAACAAAAGATGTAAATTTGATGGCTTACAACCAGAGGATGTTAGAGTAAGGGGAAAATAAGGATTAGAACACAGTGCTACAGATGATAGAATCCATGGGAATTGTAGACGAGGAACCAACACATGACAACACATGATTAGACAAAGTAGAAAGTCATCATATGTTTCTTTTAGCATACGTTTTTTTTTCATCGGCATATTAGGTGTTTTCTAATCGGCATATTAGGTTTTTTCTAATGGGTTTAATAACATAAATCCTAATTCCATTTACTAGTTTAGACACCTCAATCACCAATCTAGTTTTTCAAATACTTTAACTACAACAAAATGGAATGCCATTACCTAGCTAATGAATATAAAACATGGGAGTTAGGATTCCAAGATTGGCATAATATAATAGATGGTAAGAACTCCAATCTAGGATTAAGGATAATGTCACTAAGGCCACTTAGATAGAAGCTTTCACTAAGGGTTGAAGAAGATCTTATGCTTTAAGTGATGAGAGCTAAGCCACAAACCTTAGATCAGGCCATGTTCTTGCCTATCAAATAGTAAAAATCCATGTCTTTGCTTTGAATTTTTACATTTTCATACTACATCCAAACCCTATCTATATAGAACCATAAAACTAATAATTAGAAAAATGTAAACCCACCATGAACACCCAAAGAGAGCCTCAAAATCGAAATTCCCAAGCTCCTAGAACTAATCATTAAAATGTGCATAATCCTCCAAAGAATTACTAGGATAGAAAAGGGGTACAGACCAATGTGAATATGAATTTAATTCAAACCTTTTATGAATGTTGACTGTATTTTGTTCTTCATGTGGAAAAATTTATTGTTGTCAAAAATTTTAGATAGGAAACTTTTCCAATATTCCCATTGCTTTCCATCCTCCCTCCTTTTAAATCCCTCTCTACTCGTTTTCATCCAAGAAGATACATTCAAAAGCAAGGATTTCCATTAATACAAGTTATTCATCATTCCATCAGTATTGAATTGCAATTCCTAGACCTTTATTCTAAGTAACTTATTTTGACTAATAAGTGAGGTATATAGAGGTGAGGTAAAGAGGGCAATCACCTTACCTTTTTATGCTTTTTAGGAATGGAAACAATCACTTCTTAGAAAATGGTCTCTACAAGAGTGGTTGTAGGTGCGCCCATGGGAGAAGTAGCACTTTCTTCTTCATGGTCAATGATAAAAGTGTCAATCAGTGTGCCTACAGGAGTGGCAAAAATTGTGTCCTTGAGAGTAGCATCAATTGTGTTTGTGAGAACAGAAACTGTCATGTCCTTGAGATTAGAAGAAACTATATCCATGGCCTAATAATGTAATTATCATCCATCGAAGTGGGAAAATGTTCCCTAAGAGAACTCCTTGCTAGTTATTATGGAGTAGCAAGGCCACCAGACCAAATTCTTCCAACTCTAGGTCACTGACTCTACTAGTTCTAATGTTTCAGTAGGGGTAGTTTCTTCCTAGTGTTCTACGATTTCTTCTGCCCTTACTTTTTTTTTTGGAGTAGCAGGGGTTTGGGTGGTGGTAGGAATGTATCATGTCCTCTTCTTTCCTGGCACACAAGGGAGCCTATTTTGATGCCCTGTCATTCTCTCAGTGGTTGGTTTGCTACTAATTATCTCAACGTAAATATCACTTTCCTTCTATGGTGTAATATAATTCCTCTCTTATTCCTTAATATGAATTAGTAGGTACTTTGTAGCCAAGGTATTCATGACAATATATTCTTCCTCCTTCGCAATTTCAATGGGTGGAGTGACACAACATTGGGCTCATTTAGTGAAGTTGCAACCATTGGAGTTGCAATGAATTCTTCCCAAGATTTTCTTGCTTTGTTTAGAGCTTATACCATGAGTAACCTGATAAGGCCATGGCGAGAGATGAAATATCTTGGTATGTTTGCTTTTTGTGCATGGGATTCCTTATTTTGCAGGGACTTGAGTAGGAAGTGTGAAATATTGGCATTGTGATAGTGTCTGAGATGGTCAAGGAAATAACTGTGCATATTCCTCTAAGCTAAATGAAGCACCTATACTGTTAGTAACCTAGTGAATTGACTATGGCTCAAAGTTTTTACTGAAAATTAAATATTAGCTTTAGCATTCACTATATACATAAAGGAACCTCTCAACTATCTATAAATTCACTAGATATCCTGTTTATAATGTGGCAATGATACCAACGAAGAAATGGTAAGGTGTTAACATGGTTTAATGTGGAATCTCTGACCCAAATCCTACACGATCTCCTTGAGGCTCAGTTTTCATAATCTCAATATTATCAGTAGCCTGAAAAGTAGAAACCAAAGTTAATAGAAAAGTTTGTGAAAATAAATATAATAAACAAAATAAATATGCTTAGCAAAAAGTATCGATACCTATGTCACGACTGGAACCTGAGAAGGAATAATCTCTTCAGGTAGCCCTTGATGTGTAGCGCTAACCTAAAAATTCCATAATGTTAAGACTCATACCATATAAAAATATGTGACATAAATTCATTTTCAATTTGACGTACAAAAATATAGATAGATAGTAATGAATGTGGCACCTATACATGATCATGTCCATGATCTACATAATGAGGATCAGGGGCAAGGCAATGTTGTTCTAAGAATGTTGTAAAATGCATAAGTTAAATAAATATATTGGGGTATGTTTTTGGAGACTAAATGTATATACACCAATAAAACATGTTACATGCACTCTAGATCATCTTATAAATGTGTATTTTAAAATAGATCAAAACATGCTTCTACAAACCTCGCCCATGGTGTGCATTTGTTGTGTAATGGATCACTCATAGTGGTCTGTACATGAGGATGCATACTCCATAAGATCATCTCACTCCATCTCCCTCAACATGTCATCTGGAATACTCACAAATGAATGAACTCCTACACTAGATGAAGGTTGGCTTCTCCCTAAGCTGACTTCCACCCCTCCTAAAGCAGCTACAATATGTTCTTGTATCTTCTCCCTCATCTGTGATGTAGCACTAGAGATAAGGGATAAATCCTCTGGAAATGTAACTACAAACCCAACATCTCGCATAGCATTAGGTTGTTCATATGTACGACATTTTCAAGCTCCATAGAATTTAGACCCAATATCTGTATAGTTAGGGTCCATGTGATCTTGGAATTGAGCAAACAACATCCTAACAAAATATTGCGACACCTCATCATTATTTGGGAACTTCCCTTATGCATACAAAAACTTCTCATAAATATAAGGTGAAATATTGAGATCACTTAATCTTGTAATCTTCAGACATTTTTTGTCTTCAAGCCGCAAGTCAAATAGTGACAAGGCCATTTATTTACTGACCCTACTTATAAATTCATTGTAGGAGTGGATACCAATCACTGATTCTCTCCTCCTACACATCATGTTAAAAAAAACTTGGGTTTATGGTCCAACCCCACGATAAGTCTCTATCAAACTCTCAAAATTGTGAAAAACAATTTGAAGATAATTTCGACTAGGGGCAGAGAGATTGCAACTTTGGAATTCATTACGCAATCTCATGGAATGCTCCCTCATCCCATCAACAGTAAGTAAGGAGATGGTATCTTACCAAGGCATGTTCGCAGGAATATCACCAGGATGGGTGTAAAGGGGATCATAGCTCGGATTTTGAGCAAACTCATGAACCCTACGACCTCTCCCACTAGGAGGGTGACGACCACCACCTATAACATGTTAAATTATTACACATATTACAAAGTTAAATAATTTATAAGGAAAATTTGTATTTAAAAAACTTGTCTAGTCATTTAAAAATACCTCATGGAAAAACTATCTCATCCTCTTTGCTCATACTAGGATTGTTCCCTTCCGAGGAATGAACGTCTCTACCAGCCACTGTACAAAACATTAAATTGTTTTATAACAAAATTACATGAGACACACAATAAGTTTCACATTAAACATATATCAAACAATAAATTTTCCTTTAGATTTTACCTGAAGGAGAAGTATCCAAGTGTGGGATGGATGCCACAGGCTGAGACATTGTTCTCCTTTGCTCCTCACCAGCAATAGGGCCAACCCCAACTCCTACATTTGCACCTATGGAGCATAATTTTTCCACATTAAACACATGTCATTTGAAAAAAAAATCACTTGTTCAACATTGAATATAATGTAAACTTGAACATTTTAACTAGCAATTGAACTAATGTGTTGATCCAAATTTTATGCAGGAACACAACAGA
This sequence comes from Pinus albicaulis, assembly GCA_034641835.2. Classification (NCBI taxonomy): domain Eukaryota; kingdom Viridiplantae; phylum Streptophyta; class Pinopsida; order Pinales; family Pinaceae; genus Pinus; species Pinus albicaulis. The sequence continues at coordinate 1,059,264,828 of CM076574.1, forward strand.
ATAAACATATAGCCATAAGTATAGAGATGCAATGGAAATAATGATTCATTTTATTAATAAAATAATTACTGAAATAAGCTTACAAACGTAATGTAAACAAGCTAGGGCGCTGGTAGCGTATCTCTGAGAAGGGATGTGGCATACACAGGCCTCTAAACTATGTTACATTGAGGCTCGAAGGCCTGTTACAGACATAATGGAAATATATGAGCTAGGGTAATGGCAGCGTATCCCTGAGAAGAGATGTGATGGCTACTAGTTCCTAAACTGTGTTACAATGAGGCTTGAGGGCCTATTTATTGTTGAGAAACAATGTAGAATCTGAAACATCCAAAAACCTAACCCTAGGAGATGAAGCACCAAAACTGTGGGCCCCATTTGGATAAATTGGTGTTTCAACTTTCTCAGGTTGTAACTTTGGCATCCGTTCTCCATTTGACGCGCTCAATAGCTCTCTCTCAGTTTTCTCTCTCGATGGCTCTCGGTTTTCCCAAAAAATGTCATTTAGGGCCTCAAAACGACTCCGAAAGTTCAGGACTCGGAAAAATGCTAAAAATAGTAAGTTGTGCTAAAACTTGTGAACGGAAAGACCTAATGGCGGGGGTTCAAATGGAATAGGTGGATGGCCACCAATATCCACCTGGATCATTAATGCCCCAAAATGGCTTCAGGCGTGCAGGACCCGAAAACCTGCTAAAAATAGTAAGCTTCTTGAAGTGAAAAGCTACAAGAATTGATGTCGCGGGTCCAAATGGAATAGGTGGGCAACCACCAATATCCACCTAGACCATTCCTCCCTCCTTAGGAAGCAATGGTCTCCATTGTGTTAAGTTCCTCCATGGGGGGGGGGGGGAGGATTTTGCTAAATTTGGTATTGGATTTTTCCAGGATGTCAAAGACCTATTGGTGGACGTGCTGGATGTAGATGTACCACCAGTGGGTAGCCGTTGAAGGATCTAGGAAAATTTATCCATCATCGTGTTCCTTTGTTTCTCGAGGGCCTCCTCGAGCAAGATTTTGATAGGATATCTTGCTCCCTCGTCTTTTTGTCCTTCTACCATGGGGGGTCATTGGGGTTGGCGTGGCTGATCTTGGAAGGGTGAAACCAGATCGAGCTCGAACTCCTTATACCCTGACCGCGTTGGGGACATGCAAAGAAAAACAAAGAAAGAGCAGACCCGCTCTGATACCACTGATCCGGATTTATGCAGGAACGCAACAGAATACAGATATAACCATAAACACATAGATGAAATGGAAATAATTCTTCATTTGATTAATAAAATAATGACTTAAATAATCTTACAAACATAATGGAAACAAACTAGGGCGCTATTAGCGTATCTCTGAGAAGATATTTGGCGTACGTAGGCCTCTGAACTGTGTTACATTGAGGCTCAAAGGTATTTTATAGACATAATGGAAATAGATGAGCTAGAGTACTGGCGGCGTATCCCTGAGAAGAGATGTGACGGCTACCAGCCCCTGAACTATGTTACAATGAGGCTCGAGGGCCTATTTATTGTTGAGAAACAATGTAGAATCAGAAACATCCAAAAACCTAACCCTAGGAGATGAAGCGCTAAAACTGTGGGCCCCATTTGGGTAAATTGGTATTTCAACTTCTCGAGGATGTAACTTTGGCATCCAATCTCTATTTGATGTGCTCAATAGCTCGGTCACTCTTGGTTTTCCCAAAAAACGTCGTTTAGGGCCTCAAAACGGCTCCGGAAGTTCAGGACCTAAAAACTGCTAAAAATAGTAAGTTGTGCTAGAACTTGAAAATGGAAAACTCTGATGGTGGGGGTTCAAATGGAATAGGTGGGTGGTCACCAATATCCACTTGGATCATTAATGCCCCAAAATGGCTTCGAACGTGTAGGACCCGAAAACCTGTTAAAAATAGTAAGTTGTTGGAAGTGAAAAGCTACAAGAATTGATGTCATAGGTCCAAATGGAATAGGTGGGTGGCCACTAATATCCACCTCAATCATGTGTACATATACCGTGTATAATATACCCCTCAGAATGGGCTCTATGAAATTGGGGATGATTGGGAATAGGTCTATGGGGCTCCTCTTGTTCAATTTCGTGTCTCGGCACACTAGTCATATGAGTGCGTCCACATGTGCAAGACAAAAAAAAGTTTCAAAATGAACAATAAATATAACCTACTTGAAAACATGACATAACTAAGCAATCAATGTACCTGATAATCCTCATCTCATGGAGGGGTCTCTGGAGGGCTCGCATGATGCCATTGTTGCTATAGTATGAAATCAAATTTCTGCCCCTCATAAACAAATTAGAAAACACATTATCTGTTGACAGTCATGTGATCAACCAATGGATAATAGGTACTTCAGATCCAACATTTTGAAGCCAACAACAATATTAGTTATATGGTATAAAAATTATGGTAAGCATTTTTCAATGTCTGGAATTTTGTTAGCAATCTCATATAAAAATTTTATGTTGATACTTTTTTATGTCGATTTCCTGTATTCTAAAATTTTAGTTATTAACCTCAAAATTTCCAAATTTGATTTACAATCCCAATTAAAACCTCTCCTATTTTCCTTTGCAATAAGTTAAAGTTATTGTTTTATTACTTATGTTATTATCAAAACCTAACTTACTACTATTGCAAATAAACCTATCTTATCCTACCTATTGTATTTATCAATACCCACTAGTTTACTATCCTATCATAAAATATACCTTGACTACTTCACTAAACACCACTTCCATACAACCTATCATTATTCTATTCAACACTTTGGATATTTCATAGCACTTCCTCAATTGCACTCATGAAATGACTTTATTGAAAGCCCATATGAACTCTACAAAGTCACATCTTACTCTCAAAGTTATAATTTGTTCTCAAAGTTAAAAAATCCTTGTTTTGACTTATACTCTACCACCCTCATATTTTGACTTATGTTTCCATTGTTGTGTATACGTAATTTCCATCCAAACCCATTGAATTCCTCTGTGTTTTTCTTGAAACTAGAGCTATATCTAGTTACGAGGTTGGTTGTTTCCTATGTGGAAAGGGAAAACATGGATAGCGTTTACTAGTAAAAAAAAATAGAGCGTTGTGAATGAAATAATGCACAGTTCAGGTATGCCACCACTCAGAATTTCCAAGAAGAAAACGTGATTTTTTGTCCTATGTTCAACCGAGAAATGAAATGGGGACTTTGATGAAAATTTGTTTGAATGCCATTATAGATCATTATTAGATCACTGAAAGGGAAATACAAAGGCATGGAAACATATTCTACCCAACACAATATGATGCATTTCACAGTTCAAATACTCCAGGGACCAGTTCAAACACTAGAAATTGTGATTCCATAATTACGCTTTAACTATTTACTCTCGAACTCAATGTAATTGAAGTTAGATCATTCAATTCTGAAATCAAAATTATGCACTCTTGGAATATTAACAAGTGAATAATTACTATAATGCCATGCATTTCATTAAACACTGAAATTAATTATTCCTAATCTTGTACCTACACTTTCAATACTGAGTTTAAAATTTTCAATCATGTAAATAAGCTCAAAATTCAATGTCAAATTTAATATGGTTAGAAGAGAATGACATAAGATAAAAAACATCCAAAATACTAAAATTCTTTATATCAGCAAGTACCAAATTTAGCAAAGATATAAGTGAATGTGAAACATAATCATAGATTCATAAAAAACCCTAAACCCCCAATAATCATAAAATTGATAACTAAATATCAAGTCAATAGACAAACTCCATAGATAATGCACTCCATGTTAATAAGGCAAGTGATAGAAAAGGAAGAGCCATCGAATAGTCCAACTAAAAGATACAAAGCACTTGTTATAGAAAGGATGCTACTAGAGGTCCTCCAGCAAAGAAAACCTTCTATGAGTTGCATTTTTTAAACACTTTTGTGCCATAAAAATCACCTAGGACTAGCCCTTGGCATCATCCACACCACTTGAGGGGAGGGGGGACGCTTGAACAAGGTCACAAAATTAATACAAGTGTGATTACTATCCAACTTGCTGCTAAACCACACTCCCATGGGCTAAAAGGAACTTATTTAAGAAAGGTATTTCCCTTTAATCTAGATTATGAATGGATTCTAGCTTCATTTTTCTTCAGATTTATCTCAGTTGATGGTTTTCCCTAACCAAAGAGGTAGGTAGTTTTTCTAGGTCAAAATTTGTGCTCAAAAGCTACATTACAGATAACATGATGTCAAAAAGTGGCTACTAGGTGAAACACATCATAAACAAAAATCCCATCAAAATCATCATATTTGGAAAGTGTTTCCTTCTTTTGTATAGGTAGTGTATTGTGGGAGAAAATCATCTCATTTTGGGAAAAAACTCCATATTTCTCAAAGAAATTACATCATTACTACCCCTTTTTCTCAAAAAATATTTAAAAAAAATCAAGCTATCATAAAATATTCTTTAAATCCACAATAAAAGAAAAACACAAACAAAGAATGAAACCCTAAACATAAATCCATTATTTTTTAAACTCATTATATTCAATACAACATTTTTTATGTTTGAAAATGTGAAATTTTGATAGCTGCTTCAAAAGGTTTCAGATTCAGTTGTAGAGCTAGAGTTCTATGAGTGCAGATCCACTGCCATGAGATGAAATTTTTACATGGAATCAGAGTTGTTCTGTTGAAATTTTCCATCAAAATGAATGGATAATTTAGGTACCTATAAGAAGGCACTAATAATAGAAGATCTCAGCAGGTATGGTGCCCAAAAATCTCTAGTGGTGTAAGTGATGCAGAGGCATCTGCACAAACCAAAATATTGCGCACAATCGAGTGTGTATTCTCTTAAGCATGAAATCCTAAATTTTAAAATACTCATACAAACCACTTAGATTCAATCTAGAATATATATGAAGATAGAGCCGAACACAACCAAAATATTTGCATAAAATACAACGAGAAATTACAGATTCAAATCCTTCTTTCGATGAGTATTTCATTTGTGGCCTCTTGCTCTCATCTTTACAACTTGTCACATTGTCACATTGTTCCTACTCTATGCTCTCTTTCTCTTTTTTGTCCTATTCCATATCTATGCCTATCTCTCTTCCATCCTCAGTTAAAGCTCATATTTATACATAATTGTGGATTAATTGAATCCATGATTTCCTCCACAAATAACTCAAACAAATTCTAAAACATCGTTATCCCTCCTTTGACTCAACTAAGTTCCATTTAAGGAGTTCATAACCCCTAAAATATCTATACAACCCAACTCCACTCATATTCTCAATTTATTAAGAGAATATTTACAATAAAATTCACACTCAGATTTTCCTCTCAATTTATTTAAAATGTGCATAATTTATAAAATAATTAAAAAAACATCACCCCCTAAATCACCCAAATACAAAATGAAAATTAAGCAGGATGCTCCTGCATCAGACTCCCCATGTAGATAAGTTTCCATAGAATCCTGTCTATGAGGTCTGTCACTTTTCTGTAATAATGCGACAACCACAAGTCTCAATAACTTGCTACCTCCAGGATTCCAAACTCTATTTTGCCGCAAGTCTTTTAAAGTATCAACTCCGTTTTGTAATTTTGCACAGAATTCCCAGAATAGTATTTTCAGAACACTATTGAATGTAACTCTCGGTTTTCTATACCACACCATCTTTATTTCGGGAATTACAGACTTGTGTAGAAACGCTGATACCCATTATTCTAGTCTCCAGGCTTTGAAAGAATCTCGAACTGGTTTTACATCAGCATCACCAACATCACTCATTCTGTCAACCAGATTCCATTTCCCTCTACAACAATTACTTTCGTAAATTTCTCAGAGTAATTCCTCTTTTTCTAATGCTTTCGTCTCCAATTGCGTTGAACACTCAAATTTCTGAAATGAAGAACAAATATAGTCATTGACTGTCCCTATAGTAACAAATTTCTCATCTAGTGTTGTACCTGCATTCATGAACAAACTATTAGTTTTAAAAATACAAGAACTTTCATCCTCTTTCAATGCTCCAAGCACCAATTTCCCATCATAGACCTTTTGGATTTCAGTAAATCCTCTTTTGAATCGCTAGTTGCTTTCAGCTTTATCCTGCTGGATTAATACTTTTGTTTCCTTTATGTCCCTAAGGAAATAAATTTCTTGTTGCTCCTGATCTTTCATCTCATATTCAAATACTTTCTTCTCAATTCCTCTAATTTCAACATCATATTTATTAATGTTACCTTCTATACCTACAACCACATTATTATTTGAAGAGTTAAGACATTCACTTAACTCTATAGACATTAGAAACATTTCATCCTTATCATGCATGACAATTGCAATCTCTTCTTTATCAGTTTCTGAAAGCTTCATCTCCCCTTCAGGTTCCTTGAGCCATTGTTCTAAGAACTATGTTTCCATGTGAAATATTTCCAGTATTTCATCACAACCTTCACTCTCAGTTTCATTCTTCTTCTGGAAATCCTCCTGAGGTACCCTGTTGTCTATATCATCACATTGCAAAATTCTGTCATCAATTTCATTAAACAATTTCATTTTTTTACCTCCTTGGAATATCTCTACAGAATTTTCATTATGCTTCTGCTCCATAAAATCTTCAACTAGCTGTCTTATACCAAACAAGAATTCATCTATGAATTCTTTCTGCTGCAATAAATCAGTACCTTCCTCCTCTAAAAGGAATTCTCTATCATACTTCACCTCAAGAGCTTTATTCATCTTTGTGACAGTTTCACCAGACTGTCCACCATATTCTGCACATCCTGAAAACATACACAAACTATGAGATTTAAAAATACAAGGCTTCATAGCCTCATCTGCTTCCCTTGTCAACATATCTTCAAATTGTTTTGAACTATTCCAATATTCCATGAGATCTTTCTCATTAACCTCTTCTCCTAGAATTTCACCCTGTTCTGGTCCACAAATGGAAACTTCCATTTCCAACTCAGCTTCTCTGAGTTCTTCATATCTCAATTGCACACTCATCATATGCTAGAGCTTTCTAAGCTCTTATGTTAACTGCATATTTACCTGTTGATTCCTCTTTTCTTGTAGTCTCTGCCATTTCAATTTCTTCCTCATGTTCCAACCATGTCTCTGGTCTTTCTTATTTCTCTGAAACAATGCCATCAATAACTCAAGATGAACTGCTATCTCAGCCTTATCCCTCTCATATTCTTCATCAGTTAACTGCTTCCATGTGCCATTTTCCTTGGCATCTTCCTTCTTCTTTCCTTCGTTGTGGTCTTTCATAGAACCTATGAAACGACTATCAACAGTAATTTTTTCCTTCTTTGTGAACTTCATATGTTCACTTGTGGATTTCATTCAATCCCATTTTCAGTAGGCCTTCATACTTGCCATCCAATAATGCAAGCTCTCTTCCTGTGATTGACCTCTTAGCATCTTTTGATTCTCTGTCTTGGAATCATATTCTAGGAAAATATCTTGCTCCTCTTTGCTGCAAACAACATCTGCAGTATTTATTGCGTTACAATGACCACACTCTTTGGGTGTCGAGCTCTGCCAATCATGCACCCAATTACATTCAATCCTTTGACTTGATTTAAGAATCTTTGACTCTAGACTTGACATCAACTCTTCATCTTGGATTAAAAATGCACCCTTTTGTACAATAACTCAATGGTTTAACTTGACTCAAGCTATCCAAATTTCTTTATTTGATCTTAACATCTTATTTGACTTCAAATCTTGACCTAATAATTACAATAGTGGATATTTTGACTCTAATTCAAGTTATACAATATACCAATGGACATCCACCCTTAATACATTCTCATGATGTAAAATATTCACTCTACCAATTCTCTCTCATACTCCATTCTTATGATAATATCATAAGTCACTAATTATATCATCTCCCATTATCACTTTCTTTTACTCACATGATACTTAAGCCTTTAAATCGAAATGCTATCCAATTTTCCCAAGATTTATTTTATGATGATAATAAAATAAACCATTTAATTTTCAACATTTAAAATACCTTTTGGAAATTTTCATACCTTACATGCCCTTCAAGGTTATTTAATAAACCTTTTCTTTGAAATTTCAACTCTCTGGATTTCATGCCTCTATGTCATTCTTATCATGGTGAATATTCACATGACCTTCATCGACATTGTACAAAAAAATATACCATAACCTCTTCAACACACTCATCATCTTAGCGCAGACAATTTTCCTGCACTTCCATGCAGCTCCTTCTTTGCAGTGACAGTTCTCATGCAACACCGTCTCTCTTCAGTGCAAAAAAATAATTCCTTCATAGGAATTTTCCAAAACTTTATTTTAACATGGTGGAATCAACATATTTCTCTGGCAGTAAAAAACAAAAATCGCACTATCTCCTGAATAGAACAATGTGAACACTTTCACATGCGCTACAAGCAACGATCAATCATGATCTTTAACTCATGGAAATCATAGATGATCCTTTACAGGCTTGCTCCTCCATGTAGATCTCAATTATCACAACCTCAAAAACTATATGCCATAACCACGCTCGAACCATATTTTCATCCGGTGCATATTCATATCTCCCGTGACTTCAACTTGCAACTTGTCCATGTTTATCGTTTGCCACTTATTGTCTATGTACTGAGGAGTCACCTGAAGCGAGTAAATTTTCCACGGTGGTTGTAAGGCCTTAGAACGTGGAACAATTGCAAAGAACTTGTAGCTTCCATCATTGATATTGACTCTAGGTAAATTGAGTTTGAAAGAACCATAATGTTACTCAAATTGTAGGATTCTATTTCTTTCCAATTACTCGCACTGAAGGTCAGAAGATCCAAGTACTACGTGGAAAAAAATATTCAACACCGAGATTTCTTTCAAAAGTTCTTAACCGCAAAGACAATATGAGTTATCAAAACCTGATTTAGTTGCGACCGGATCGTTGAAGAGCTTTGATAAAATTGTCATTAATTTGGAACCCAGATGTTAGGAGTATGAGGCCACTGTTCCTGCCAGTCCCCAATATTTTCCCTTTAGATCTGCATGCCATTTTATCATATTCTTCTACGTATATGAGCACAGGAGTGCATTCCCCCTCTAGGTCAACTTTGACACGCTGATAATAAATGATCTTTAACTTGGATGAGCTACAAACTTGGAACATGAGATCTTCTTTAGTTGATCAAGAACAAAGGAACATGTTAAATATTCAATGCAGTAACAAATTGCATTCGATGCAAAGGATCAAACTGTGCAATTGGATAGAGTTTATATGCTCTATAGTTTTTCATAAAAAATTTACACACCATTTACCTTTCTTTTAATGCGCCATTTGAACCACTATAAAAAAATACAAAATGTACCATGCACTTCTACAACACACACCAAAAATGGTGAGCTCCTCACAATGTCGACACCGATAGAAAGATATTACAGGTTCAAGTCTGCAACAATTTATTTCGCCTTCCTAATTTGTGTTCACGTTACACCAATTCCGCAATTTGGCTTATCACCTACTTATCAGTTTAAGCACTCTCCACCTTTCTTCTTTGCATTCAGATTTGCACCATCCTCTTATGCTATCAAATTTTCATTCAACATCCCACAAAATCTGTGATTATATTGGTGTTGCACTCATTTCAATGTTCCACGCTTGCCCAATACTAGCTACTAGCATTTGCAACTACTGCACTTGCTTCCAAAATAGCGCTCGATTTCTATTTCACAGTATCCGCACCCACCTTACATCTAAGTCAGACATTTCGTTTGGAATTTCTTATGAAAATCCAAGATTACAACAGCTTTTATTCGTGGGTTACTGAGATCGATTCTTCGATTGGAATTAATGCCAATCACACCTTTAATTCAACAACACTTATCCACGCATATATATAATAGCAGAGTCACATAAACAACGAAAAACATGGAATAGAGTGAATACATGGAATTCTATAATAATAACTATATCAATTTCACATTGCCCCTTTTCGATTGCATTCTTCACAACAACGCACACAACACACTTAGAACCAATTTACTCCCACAACGGGCAAGCAACTTCTTGCTCTAATACCAAAATGATGCAGAGCCATCTGCACAAACCAAAATATTGTTCCCAATAGAGTGTGTATTCTCTTAAGCATGAAATCCTCAATTTTAAAATCCTCATGCAAACCACTTAGATTCAATATAGAATATATATGAAGAGAGAGCCGAAGACAACCGAAATATTTGCATAAAATACAACAAGAAATTACAGATTCAAATCCTTCCTTGGATGAGTATTACATTGGTGGCCTCTTGCTCTCACCTTTACAACTCGTCACACTATCACACCGTTCCTACTCAACGCTCTCTTTCTCTTTTCTTTCCTATTCCATCTCTATGCCTATCTCTCTTCCATCCTCATACAAAGCTCATATTTATACATAATTATGGCTTAATTGAATCCATGATTTCCTCCACAAATAACTCAACCAAATTCTAAAATAGCTTTATCCCTCCTTTGAATCAACTAAGTTCCATTTAAGGAGTTCATAATCCCTAAAATATCTATACAACCCAACTCCACTCATATTCTCAATTTATTAAGAGAATATTTACAATAAACCTCATACTCAGATTTTCCTCTCAATTTATTTAAAATGTGCATAATTTATAAAATAATTAAAAAAACACACCCCCTAATCACCCAAATACAAAATGACAATTAAGAAGGATGATCTTGCATCAGTAAGTCTCAGTTTTGACCATTTGGATGTATTGCATGAAATTTTGTATAAATTGCAAACACAAGTTTAAAATGGAAGGATAATTAGAGGAGTGGATAACACTTGGTGAAAACATCCTTGATATGAATTAACCTTCTTGGTTCATATATGAATCTTGAGGGAAGATTAAACCTCATTTACTTATACCACATTGGAATCTTGCAACATTTTAAGGGAGAAAAATGTTAAATGTGCCAGACTATATGATTCACCAAAATCACAAAGCTGATTCAGAAGCACCCCAGAAATGAGCAGAGAATGTTATATCACCATGGAATCACCAAGTTAATTCGAGAATGGGAACTAGAGAAGTATGAGAAGACTTAGGATTAGTTTCTCAAAGATAATCAGTTTGTTGAAAATATCTGTGAGTAAAAATAATAATGGAGAAGGAATCTCCAAAGGAGGAAGAGGAAATAGTTGAGATACCTCCACCTAAATATCAACCAACACAAGCCCCAAGAAAATAACCCATCACGTATAGTAGAAGGGTCACAAGGGCCATGTAAAGAAAAAACCAAGATGAAAGGAAAAAGGATCAAGCATTTTGCAATGTGGAAAAAAGAAAAAGAACTAAATTCTCTTCAACAAATACCTTGGAGATACATGAAGACAATCAGATATTGTATGACTATATAAAGGACAACATAATCAATATTCCTTGGTTGCTAAGTTGGTAGTCCAAGTGGAAGCTCATTCAGGAAGTAAGAGATCTCGCAAACAATGTGTTAAGAACTATTCTGTCTGAAATGAGTTCAGCTTTTGAACCTTAGCCAGTCACTGGTCTTGGAGTGAAATGACCAGCTGTGGCCACCGCTAGAAATTTGTTACTGTATGCCAAGGTTTGTTACTGTTAAATTTTTTTATAGCCAGGGTTACTGTGAAATCGCCAGGATTTGTTACTGTTAGAATTTGTTATAGCGGACAATGGCTTCAACAGATGTATATGTGATTCCTGTGCCCTCTAGCGAGGGTTCCAGCTCTCAAGTCAGACCAAGCACTTCCACCAAGAAGTCCAAACGTTTCAAAATCAAAAAGTGGAATGTTGTGGCCCTTTGGGCATGGGATATCGTGGTTCCTGTTATCACTCAGATTTTCCTTGAAGTTGTTGGGAAGAGGAAAGGAGTCCGAGGTAACCACAAACCAACTTTTAGGTATAGAATCTAGCCAATCTGTACCCAGAGAGGGCTCTCTCTGTATAATTTAGCTTTTTTTTAAAAGATATCAAGCTAGTTATAAAGTCCAAGGGTTTTGATTGAGTTTGGGTGGTGGAATTTAATAGTTGATGGCAAGATTGAGTAGTTTAGTCCATTGGGCTAATGGAGTCAAAAAGGATAACTTAACTGGATTAAGTCTCTTAGCAAAAGTGGGTTTCACAGGGCAAGATAATCAGACACGGAACAATTATAGATCTTAAAGTGAATGGGATGAACTCAAATGGATTAAAGGCAATCAAGAATATTTCAACACATTCAAAAGAGGGAAAATTGAGTGATTATTAATGAAGAGCAATTAAGTATTCTTTACTAAATAATCAAAATGCTTAAACTAGAAAAATAGGAGCAATTGAGAATTCACTTTTTAAACCAGTTTAGAAGAAAACATTTAGAATAACAACGTTTAAAATCAGATTACACTTAAGCACTTTCTTATTTATTCCTTTACGTTAATCATTCATAAATGAAACAAAGATGATATAGTAAACAAATATAAAGACTTCAACACACAAGAGATAGATGACTTATTGATCTGTATTCTGACACATGAATCCTGTAAAAATTCTTTCGCATCAATTCTTCATCCAGCTAGCCACAAAAAATTTCTCCAATAACACTTTACTCCAAATAGTCAATGTTACAGCAAAGTCTAAAAAATCCACCTTTAATACTCCAATTGAGGGAGTATTTATACACAAAGTTATAAAAAATATCTCATAACAACTTGAGATATCATCTAGGATGACTCATAAGTATTTTACAACAAAATAGAGACATATGGTCTCGTAGATAAGAAAAAATGATAACTGATGTTGTGTTTTTTCCTTCTTTTGAGAATGTACTGGAGGCAGGTCCTATGCTTTGGCTTATTGTTGTCCTCTTCAGTAATTTTGTGCTGGCTGCTCCGTTTAAATGATACTCTTTGAATACTATGATACACTTTGACCTTTATTCATCCTTTTATCCTTCTTTCCATGACTTATTGTAGTATATAATCAAAAATTCATGTTAGGATAGTTTTTACAAAAATTCTAGGATTTCTTCCCACCATTTATCTTCCGGTATCATGGTCCTTTGTAGCTTTCTGAGAATTTCATCAGTCTCTGTATACCTAAAGAAAGTAGGTTGAATAGGTAACAAATGCTTTACTTCATGCTCAAGATAAAAAAAAATTTCCAATCTATCATGAAGACTTTTCCTGTAGGCAATGCTGCTGTTGATGAACTAGTTGAAGTACTGGCCTGATTGTTAGCATGCTTGTCCAATTTTTCAACATAACTTTCAAGGTCCATCAATTTATCTTCTGAAACTAAAGGACTGGGCAATCCTTTATTCAAAAAAATATCAAATATTTTTCTGAAGGCAGTGATTTCCTCTTGCATATCAAAACATCTTCGTTCTAGATTCTGCATCAGAGTTTTTTTGGTAAAAACTCTTTTTATTTCCAAAATGGTTCCTTTCCTGTCTTGAATGCCAAGTTCTTCAAGTTGCTTCCTGTTCTGAGTATTTAGAAAATGGATAAGTTCATTGGCTTCTTCAGGACTATTTCCCAATTCTTCTCTTGCTCTTAGGACTTCTTCTATAGCCAATTTGACTAAATCATTCTATTCATGCATTATTTGAATTGAGGGCCAGACATCTCTTATTTACTGGATGATGTTGTCCCAAATAATTTCATTTATTTCCTTTAAAGGCTTCTCCAATGTGAGATTCTTTTCCAACTTGCTGACCAACTTTTCCAATTTGTTGACCTCTCTTGTTTTATCTGCAACATTCACTTTCGAGAGATCATATTTTTGTTCTAAACAGGAGAGTTGCACCTTTGTTCTCTGTAGCTCTGTCACTTGGAGTTTCATTTCATCCATTGACTTTATTAATTCTTCTGTACTTAAATTTGAAGTATTTACCTGTGTCAATTATGTTGGCTGACCTGTTGTTTTAGTACCTGCAATCATTTCAGTTGTAGAGGCTGGAGTATTAGGCTGCTAGTCTTTCAATGCCTTTTCAAGCTCTTTTTCTGTTTCATTCAGTTTCTCATTCAGTTTCAAGAGCAAGTCCATAAATTCTTCTTCAGAATTTTGCTTTATAATTTCTGCAGTCTAAGGATGTCTTGAGGCTAGTAACTTCAATTGTTTTCTCAAGGCTGCAATATCATCATCTTTTTTCTTGATCAAAGTTTCTATACCTTTGACATCCTTGGGATCATGAGGCAATCCAATAATGATTTCCTCAAAAGTTTTTATCCTGTTTTCTTTAGCTTGAGAAGATGATTTTTCAAGACTTAGTTGAGCATTAGTATTCTCCAAAGAATCCTGCAATTTCTGGGTCATCATTGATTTATTTGTTAGAGTAGAATAAATCATCTCACCTGTATGTTTATGCAACTCAAATTGATCCAAAGGATGCATATCCTTTGCTAAGACTTCAAAATTTCTTCTAATATAATCTGCAGCCGTTTGAGGTTGCTGCACTTTGGGTTTGAAGTGACTCATTATCATTTTACCTTGTTGAATGTCATAGGCTGACATCAATCTTTGTTGATTATTGGGAGCCATCTTCAAACATTGATTGTACACTTGAAGTCTGAGTGGATCATCTCTAGTCTTTATATTTATGAATGTTCTTTTAATGTCCCAGGCATCTTTCACAGGTGGTTCAAAAGATGACACTTCTGCACTTTGTTGCCTTTACAGCTCTTTTCTTTGTAAAGTAGTGGATGTCCCACTGATTGAACCTGTTTGCTGACTACCCAATTCTTCTTATGTTTGACTATCAGGGACTTCATGAACAGATTCCACTTCTGGAAAAGGATTCATTTTTTTTCCTTTAACATTAGGCTGTCCAGAAAATCCACTGACAGGAGTAGCTGCTTCAGCATCTCTCTTTTTTCCCTTTTCTACATTAAGAGGAGTTTGTAAAATTGACACTTTTGCTACATTGGTCTGAGTAGGAGGAATCTGTACTTGACCCTATTCTTTAGAAGTTTCAGGCTGGTCTGTCATTGTAAATCTTTCTATAATTTGGATATCGGTCTCTTTCTCTTTTCCTTTAGATGCTACTGTAGCCAATGCACTGATTTCCTGTAAAATTTGCTGAGAAGTCCCAGCAGAAGAAGAACCAATACCTGGTATATGTACCTGTCCAAAAGAGTCTAGGTCAAGTATTTTTTCAAGGTCTTTCATTACATTTTCAACATTGACCTGCTCACTATCCTGTTCTACCAATGTTCCTTCCATCCATTCATCCATATTTGCATAATGTTCAATTTCTGGGATTCTTTGATGAATGTATGGTGATAGTTTATTTTTCATTCTTCTATCACAAATGAAGCTATTTGGGTCATAAGGTACCCAGTAGAAACTTTTTTGTAATTTAAGATAATATTCTAATATTCTTTCAGCTTCCTGTTGTGGTAAAAACACAGCCCCCCCCCCCCCCCCCATTTTTGACTTGTTCACTTCAAATAATGGGGACCCTTTCTATAAAATTTTGGCTAAGCACCTTTTATGATTTTATTTAGCTGATTATCCTATGCTTTTGCTAATTTTTAATTTTCTTTGGATTCTTGTTTTGATTGCTTTGTTATAATCGATTTTTTATAAGCCTCCCATTGACGCTTGTTTCGCCTCATTTGGTCAACTAGTTTGAAAATGGCACTCCTTTGAAGTCCCATCATTTATCATTTATCTAGTCTGGGTTAAAAATGCTATTTTTATTCTTTTTATTTATTTTCGGAGTGGTTGTAGTTTAGAAAATTTCATAACTAAACTAAACATCATTAAAATAAAACCAAAAAAATAAAAAAATAAAAAATAAAAATAAAAAACTGATATTTAACATTAAATTTTAAACATTAATTAAATTAATTATTATAATAAAATATAATTAATTTAATTAAAATTAAAACTTAATATTAAAAAAATATATAAAAAATAAAATTTACATCGCATATCGCAATATCGCAATATCGGAACACATCGCAATTTTTATATAATGCACATTTGACAAAATGCGATATTGCGATAAGGCGATATGCGATGTGTTAAAAGTTTTTAATATAAAGTTTTTGTTTTCCCCTTATGCCTCCCGTACCTCCACCTCACTCACCCTCACGTCACCCTCACCTCACACTCCACTCACCATATCCCTCCACAAACTCATATGTTTTAAGATTTCAATGATTTGTTTTAAATCTTTCAATGATACGTATGGGTAAGGTAATTAATGGTAGTGGAGTGTAGATAGGTTAGTTTAATATTAATGGTAGTGGAGTGTAGATAGGTTAGTTTAATATTAAGTGGTAGTGGAGTGTAGATAGGTTAGTATAATTAGTATTCTTATAATTAATTAATAAATATTATTTTAATGCTATTTTAGTTTTAATTTAATATTAAATTTAATATTTCATATTTAAAATAATTAATTTTTAATTAATTAAATTAATAATATGTAGAATGTAATTAATTTAATTAGATTAAGATTAGTTTGTTTTATATTTGTTATTTAGATTAATATTAATTAATAAATAGTTTATTAAATAATTAGTTTAGTTTATAATAAACAAATAAATTAGGATTAATTATTAGATAATTAGAGGCTAATTTAGGATTAAATTTCTAATTAAAAATTCTGATTTTTAGCCCAGCAACAGAATTTCCAGAATTATGCCAGTTTTGACTCATCAACTTTGGAGGTTCATAGAATGAGTTTTACTTGGCCAAATGAGGCCCAGGATGGCTCATTGGAAAGATAAAATCAAGGAGAACATTTCTGAGAAGGTTCCACTAATAGATTTGGTCATTAATTGGGTCAAAAATCATGCAGAAAATCAAGCTCTGAATTTCTAAAACAAAATCAATTTTCTGATTTTGTTTTCTGCATTTTCATTTGTCCTAAACCTATTCTAATTGCAGATTCGCTCATCAGTAATATCCTTGGCCAATTAAACTATCCCAAGCATCAATAGAGAGTTTATATTTTATTTTCAATTATTTATTTAAATAGAATTTGATTGGATTTGTTTTAATGTTAGAAATAATATTTGGATTTTATTGTTGCATATTAATTCATTTTAATTTCTTTTTGCAGGAAAAAACAATAGAAGGGATATTGAGGAAAAAGATTTCAATCAATGAGAAGACTCCAACAATTAAAGATTGGATTTTTTTTGAGCAATTAAAGTTGGATTAGGAAGATTTTTTTTCTTCAAACAAACTCTCTTCTAAAAATACTTTTGGGAGGATTATAAATTGCAAATTGCAAAATGTAAAAAGGGTGGCTCTCCTCTGCAATTCCAGACTTCTAAAAGCATTTCTGTAATAGGAATTTAGAGTTGTAGATGGTGAGGAGAGAAAATTTTCAGATTTGAAAATTATTGAGGGTTTTTCTCTATGTCTTGAATTATGCATGATGGGCAGAGTTTGCATTTCTGCAGCTCTAATCTTGAAAGCAGAAATTCAAGTAATGTAAAGTACTGTTAGAGACCAGGATCAGAGAAGCAGATTCAATTAAATGTTATTTTTGGCATTTCTGTATCAAATACCAGTTTCATTTTTATGTTAATAAAATTATTGTTTCATTTTATTCATGTTTATGCATTTCCGTTGATATGGATAATTTGTCTCAAATTATTATGTATCTCTGTTCTTGTGGATTTAACTCTAATTTCTGAGTAACGATTTGCTCAGAAATCTGTCTTACAAAATTGATTTTTTAAACAATAATATGTTATGAATTTCTTCCACATATTATTGTTTAATTATTGGCTTGATTGATTTGATAATCAATATCAGTTTTGTGAATTTCTTCCGGAGTGTTGTTGATTTATTATTTCAGTCAAATGGTCTCAATAGAATATGTTTTGGTACTCACAAATGTGAGCTAAATTGAATTTCTTCGTTAGCTTGACATTAATTTAAAGCCAGACATATTTTAATCATCATTACTTAATTATCTTGCTCTTAGTTGGGATATATTTATATCTACCTAATTGATATAGGATTTAGATTAGTTTCTTTTGCTTGCATTATAGAATAAGTTTGCATTTAGATTAATTTCTACATTCTTTTAAGTCCTCTTCTCGAAGAGGCAAAATCTTAGTTGTGGTTTGGCTGAACCCAAATCAGCTTAAGGGTCATTCTCTTGCCTGATCAGCAAGAAGAATTGATCTGATATCCCTGTCTATTGGTGATTAATGATATATCGTAAACCAATAGCGATAGGGAAAAGGTAACTGGACCTAGTTAAACCAGTCAGAGCCACTATCATAAACGGAAAAGGAGCTGCATTAAGGTCTGGACCGAGTGGTTATCCCCTAATGTTGTAGCAGTGATTTTCGAGGCTTCAACATTTTTGGCGCTAGAAGGAGGGCCTGAAACTTGTTGTCTGTTGGAACCTTTTCAATTTTAACATTTTATTTAATCATGATGGCTCCTCTTAAACTTCCAATTTGGAGTTGTATCCATGGACGTGCATCTTCCAATACTCCACCCGAAGTGGTAAGACTCTTGTCTCAGGTAAAGTTTAATGGTGAGAGAAATTCTTCTGCTTTTAATCATGTCTTTCAATTTATTCAAAATGTTTCAAATTATGATTTTCAAGGAATTGATGAAGGCATTTTATGCAGAATTTTTACTCTCACATTTGCGGCAAAAGCCAGAAACTGGTGTAGAACTCTTCCAGTTGCCTCAATTCACAGCTGGGATCAATTTGTTACAATTTTCGTTTGTAAATTTGAACACTATGATTATGATCAGGTATGTGATGAAATTGAATATCTTCGAAATGAAAATGAGTCTGTTAGAGATTTTAATATTCGACTTCATTTAAATTGTTTAAAATTTGATGTCAAAGATCAACCTATGAAAGAAGAATCACTAGATTGGTTTGAACATAATTATTCTCTTTGTCCTATTCCCGATCTATATGAAATTAGTTCAAGCTTTGTTCCATCCCCTTCCAATATAAATGAGAATTCCAATATGGATGCGCAAATAAATTGTGATGAAGAGGTTTCACAAAGCTTGGAAAATATTTCTAATCAAATGCAAGAAAACAACAACAACAATTTTGGAGAAAGACCTGCATTGGAATCTGAAAATTTCTCTGCATTAAATTCAGAAAATCAGATTGCAAATCAGTAAGTGTAAGGAACAATCAAGGTAAATAATAGCATGCAAACTGCTGTACAAATTTCTGAATCTTTTCATGATGAACAAATGCTGAAATTAGAGCAGCAAAGCAATCTTCTTCAAAAAAGCGTGAGTACGCAAAGGAATGATTTACAATCTGAAATTTACAATGAGCATAATGTACAAGAATTCTCAAACAGAAACATTTTTAAATGCATTATTTCAGATTCACATTTTTCCCTTTATCCTGATATTTTTAATGATGGTAATTTTTCCCCTCTTGGTGTTAATGATATTTCAGAAAATACAGAGGTTGATCTAAATGAATTACCATTAACTTTTTATCAAGATAGAGAAGCACTTAATGATCATTATTTTTCCATTAATGAACAGAAAATTCTTGTTCCTCCGTGTTTGGATATATTGGATAAGATTGAAGGGAATTATAGAGAATATTGTGAAGTTATTTATGATAATTACTCTGACATTGAGGATGTTGATTTCTATTTTTCTCAAGAGAATCCTCATGATAAAATTCAAATAACATCTGAGAATGAGGAACATTTCAATTTAGAAATTATTCCAACTAATCCTCACTCTATAGCAGATAATCATCTTCATGATTTCACTATTCGAGAAAATATTTCAATTTATGATTCATATTATGATCAAGCTTTCAAACCTGTTCATAATCATAAATCTATTTCTAATTCACAAGTTGGAATTCAAAATTACTCAAATTCCATAATTCTGGCCAATCCTTGTGAAAAAAAAATTATTTCAAAACAATCCCAATTGTGCTGTAACATTAGTTGTAACAATAGTGATTTCATTTTATTTTTGTTTCCTTACTTATTTTGTATTAAATCATATTTATTTTCAGATTTTTGATACATTACGTTGGCATATTGAGCACTTTATTATCAAACATTCAATTGATGCATTGCCCTGTTGGAAAATTGAAATTTTATATTATAATCAAGAGCATCATAAGATATTTCAATTTCAATTTCAATCAATGCTAATGTTTTATCAAAAGCTTCTATCTTCTCAAAGGAAATATCAACAAGACAATGTATTTTTGGAAGTCTGCCAGCAATCCAATTTAATTAATAATTTTCCATTTCATTTGAAAGATTTCCATCCACTTTTCATTAATTCATTTGAAAAATATTTGGAAAGTTTCCCTTCATGGAAGATTGTCAATAGCTTAACATTTACACATAACACTGACAGTTTTTTCTAGGCCTTTGAATCTAAAAGCTCACATCTACAATCTGGCATGTTATCTCTTTCTTTGAATATTTCCCAATCCTTAAAAGAAATTCATCCGGATTTCTATGATCCAATTGGTATTCAATTGGAAAGAAAATTTCATGAGAAGGAGATTTTAGATAAGCTTCTAACAAAAGTTGTACATTCTACTTATAGATTTAATTTTCTTAGTTCAATTAGATTTCTATTTTTATTACTAACATTTGAACTGTACATATATGCAGGAATAAAAATGAGAGAATGGTTACACTGGAAATATGACTATACCTAGTCATTTTCATGTACATGGCTAGAATAGGAGTAGAATTAATTTAGTTAGTTTGTTTTATGTAGTTAATTTATTTTCAACAGTTCTATAGATTAAAAATAAAACAAAGCAATCAACGATTTTCATACATGTTGAGTAAAAACATTTTCTTCCTATCAGAAAATTTTAATTCTTGTTTTCCTTTTTAAATTTTTACAGCAATACCTCTACTCTGTCTATTTTGAATAATCTCTTGATTAAATTCAATTAAGGTTGCACTTGGCATCAATCGCCTCAAAGCCACTTTTCTTAATTTCGGGATTTCCTTCTAAGATTTTCTTTTGAAATTTACATGATAAAGGTTTTGAGGATATAAAAGCTTCATGATCTCATTATCCCATGAAATGTATGACTGGCTATGATAAGCTTAATTCTGACTCAATCATTATTATTCAGTCTAACCTTTCGTGGTAATCATATGAAGTTCATATTATCTTCCTCGAAATTTGCTAAGCTGACCTTAAGGATGTCCATTTTGCTGTGTGCACACATTCAAATTTGTTTTGACATTTTTCCACAATTAGTGGCTTTATCCCATTCAGACCTTTAGTTTATTATATGATGTTGCAAAACGCATCATATTTATTTACTGAAGGCGTTATTTAACAGTCACTATAATAATACAGATTTTTCTTAGAGGTAACAAATTGTTGTTTCAATTCAAAAGGGAAGACTATTTTCATATTTATTTCTGCTAAATTTTATATTTTCTGAACATGAACAAGCAGATTTTATTTAGGCTGATTGCTCACTCTGATTTAGAATAAATAATGAGATGATTTTGAACAAAGTCAGAATTTTGATAAATCGAAGGAAAATTTTGAAGATTCATGAGGTAAAAATTACAGAGAATTTCCTTCCAGGTATGCATTCACATGTTCTTTCTCATCTATTATTAGTTTCTCTTTTCCTTAGCTTATTTTTTATTTTTGTTTTGTTTTATTTGCAGGATTTCATTTGTTTTAAAAACTGGAAGTAAGCAGCAAACCCAGTTCAAATTGGCAACAGGTTCAAGGAATTTTTATTTGAGATTCATTAGAATTTGAGCATTCTTTAACTTTGTTTTTATTCATTTGGGAAACCCAATCAAAATTAAAAACAATATCATAAGATTTCATCGGAAGTAGCTCTTAGCATTTTTTATAACAAATTGTTCATAAAAGATCTCCGATGTATTACCTCGCTCATATGTCATATCACATTTTGCATATCAGAGGTTTGCAGTTGAAGTATACTTCCATTTTCGTGAATAGCATTTACCAATATTGCGACGACCACATAATTATAGACCCGATATGAAATTCAAATCAAGTTTATAAAATATCGCATCCATTTAATCACAAATAATGGTAGGAGCATAACTTTAAAAGGGTCAATGTCTTAGATCCGATATGTTATTAAATTTTCATCATAAAGTTATTGGGTCCACTCTTCATCGCATATCAGCGTATCGAGAATTGTTACTTTATGTGCTTAAGTTTTCCGATCGCGATCGCCAGTTAACCACGTCATTCATCGCATATCGGCATTGCAAGAGTCATATTGTATTACATCGGGTACCAAAAAATTCACCAATCGCCGATTAGCATCACCAATTAGAAATCACCGATATCGCAATCGCTTCATCGCATTTTTATTTATGCTCACATCACATCTCAGAATCTGCGATGTGCGTTGTGCAATATGGGAAGCACAATGTAAATATTCCCCGATCCCCAATATAATATATCTTTAATGATGTGATCGCTTCATTGCACATGTTCTCATTACATGTTTTCATATCGGCAATTTTCCATTGCAATCTCTGATGTGATAGCTTTCAATGCATGCCTCTGAGCCATTAACATTTAATCGATATATGCCATAGCAACAAAGGTGAAGTCTTGCAAATTAAAATTGAAGCATGGTGAAGAAAAATGTGATGCGAATCATCCAATACGACGATGTGTTATTTTAAAACTGAGCTTGGGTAACCACTATGGTAAGAAAGCAGCTGATGATAAATTTGCGGCATATTCAAATCATTCCGATTTTTCTTGTATTTCAGTTTTAAATATATAATTCCATAATTAAAAAAGGAAGTCAAGACATCTCTATTTTCATATTTTAATTTTATTATTTTGGATTTGGTCTTGATTCTGGACAATTTATAAAATCATGGAGTTTATATGAAACTTATAATATATTGAGAAACAGTCATTACTACAAATTTTCATTCTCATTTCTGATGCATTTGTTTTCCCTTGAACATTAAGAATTTCATTTTTGCATTTTATTACTTGCTTTAGTTTAGATAAAATAAATAATGATTTTGGGTTATAGGATTTTGGTTAGTTTGACTTCTTCATGTTTTTAATGTTAATTAAAATAAGAAGTCAGCTAGTTTGGAGAAAATGATACCTTTCAGGTAAGATCAAAAGCAATCATCCAATGGTAGGATTCATGTACCCACTTTCATTAATTTCCATTTCATTACTTTAAATTTCAGTTTTGATTTTCTGATATATAAATCTGTTTTGCAGCTCTTCATAAAAGCTTCCAATCCTCCGCCAGATCATATTTTCGAAGTCCATACTCTTCTCCTGGTTTAATTTCAAGAAGCAGCGATAATCCTCATTGAAATAGCTACACCAGGAAGTTTCAGAACCTTTAGCTTTTTCTTTAAGCATTCCTTTCATTAGAAAAAGATAAAGTTGATGCTTTGAAACAAGAAGATTGATATCAGACAGAAAGTTTTTCATTGTGGTTGAATTTTATCGTCACTGCTATTTAAAAAGCCTAAAACACTTACAACCCTACAAGGTATGATTTTTCTAAATCTCGACATAAGAAGGGTTGATTACACGATTATTTTCTTTCTTCATATTGTTGAGACATTAGTATAAACATTCTTGTTTGAGTTTATCCTGCAAAACTTGGCTTTTCCTTTCCATTTTTAAAATTTCTTCATTTTTATTTTTTGTTTGTTGATTTCTTTCACATTTTAGCATAAGAATTCTTTTCTTTTGGTTTTTAGTTTTGATTTGGGTAACTTTGCCATGATTTAAATGGAAAGCCTTCTTGTTACCTAACTATAGTCAGTATACATGGAGAAAAATTGTTAATAATCATCTATTAACTTTTTCTTAAATCTCTTAGTAAAGTTTGATTTTCTTATTATAAAGGTAGACATACTTAAGGAAGAGATTACCAATTTAGAAAAGTTGACAAAGTATCATAAAATTTGGAGAAATTTCTTTTTCATCAAAATTGTAATCATTTTGAGATTTCAATATTTTATTAAGATCTTTCAAAGTTTTATTATCAGTCAAGAAAAGTTATTTTTAACCAAGTAAAGACACTTTACAGCAAAGCACCTTTTAACTCTGAAATTGTCATTCTTAACTCTTAAGGAGTCAATGATTCTCCCTGTCCCGAAGAGTCTTATTTTTCTAGAGTATAATCCAGAGATATATTTAAATTTAAAAGATAAGAGGTCTCATCATGATCCTGCTTACCATGATCATAGGGGAAAAATAGGCTGACATTACCAACATTGCTAAACAAACCAGGGTAATGGCTTATGATTGCAAACAATTATAAGACAAGGGGCCTCATCACGAGCCAGCTTGTTCAGTCCAATTATAACTAGTGAATGGCATTGTCAACTATCTGGCTACCAAACCAGGACAATGAATTTTATGATTTATAATTATTTAAAAAAAAAAAAAAGGTAATAATAATAATATAAATGGATTTATCTCTAGGTCAATAATTCTTAAAGAGATGGGATTCTGAATCATTGGTGCTTAAAAGGTAACCCTGTCGAGACTATAGATGTTTGTTGGCAACAGTGGCTCTACCTGTGACAAATGAGTATATTTTAAAAGCTAAGCTGTAAAGTGACCCCTGCTTTATCTCTACAACTAATTAAGGATTGATATAGAAGTTTTGAAATATTTTAATTTATGAGGAATTTTAAGAAAAATTACAGTTAGATGATTCTTGCTTTTATTCAGACTAATGGACCTAGTCAAGCATTTTAAGTATAATTCTCTTTTCTTTAATTATTTTTACTTGAATTTTAGGAAAATCGCATTCATATCAAATAGAGATACTGGTTCTTCTCTCGTGTGTCGCCATTTTTGTGGTAAAAACACAACCCCCCCCATTTTTGACTTGTTCACTTCAAATAATGGGGACCCTTTCTATAAAATTTTGGCTAAGCACCTTTTAGGATTTTATTTAGCTGATTATCTTACGCTTTTTTTAATTTTTAATTTTCTTTGGATTCTTGTTTTGATTGCTTTGTTATAATCTATTTTTTATAAGCCTCCCATTGACGCTTGTTTCACCTCATTTGGTCAACTAGTTTGAAAATGACACACCTTTGAAGTCCCATCATTTATCTAGTCTGGGTTAAAAATGCTATTTTTATTCTTTTTATTTATTTTCGGAGTGGTTGTAGTTTAGAAAATTTCATAACTAAACTAAACATCATTAAAATAAAAACAAAATAAAAAAAATAAAAATAAAAAACTGATATTTAACATTAAATTTTAAACATTAATTAAATTAATTATTATAATAAATTATAATTAATTTAATTAAAATTAAAACTTAATATTAAAAAAATATATAAAAAATAAAATTTACATCGCATATCGCAATATCACAATATGGGAACACATCGCAATTTTTATATAATGCACATTTGACAAAATGCGATATTGCGATAAGGCGATATGCGATGTGTTAAAAGTTTTTAATATAAAGTTTTTGTTTTCCCCTTACGCCTCCCGTACCTCCACATCACTCACCCTCACGTCACCCTCATCTCACACTCCACTCACCATATCCCTCCACAAACTCATATGGCATAAGACATATGTTTTAAGATTTCAATGATTTGTTTTAAATCTTTCAATGATACGTATGGGTAAGGTAATTAATGGTAGTGGAGTGTAGATATGTTAGTTTAATATTAAGTGGTAGTGGAGTGTAGATAGGTTAGTATAATTAGTATTCTTATAATTAATTAATAAATATTATTTTAATGCTAGTTTAGTTTTAATTTAATATTAAATTTAATATTTAATATTTAAAATAATTATTTTTTAATTAATTAAATTAATAATATGTAGAATGTAATTAATTTAATTAGATTAAGATTAATTTGTTTTATATTTGTTATTTAGATTAATATTAATTAATAAATAGTTTATTAAATAATTAGTTTAGTTTATAATAAACAAATAAATTAGGATTAATTATTAGATAATTAGAGGCTAATTTAGGATTAAATTTCTAATTAAAAATTCTAATTTTTAGCCCAGCAACAGAATTTCCAGAATTATGCCAGTTTTGACTCATCAACTTTGGAGGTTCATAGAATGAGTTTTACTTGGCCAAATGAGGCCCAGGACGGCTCATTGGAAAGATAAACTCAAGGAGAACATTTCTGAGAAGGTTCCACTAATATATTTGGTCATTAATTGGGTCAAAAATCATGCAGAAAATCAAGCTCTGAATTTCTAAAACAAAATCAATTTTCTGATTTTGTTTTCTGCATTTTCATTTGTCCTAAACCTCTTCTAATTGTAGATTCGCTCATCAATAATATCCTTGGCCAATTAAACTATCCCAGGCATCAATAGAGAGTTTATATTTTATTTTCAATTATTTATTTAAATAGAATTTGATTGGATTTGTTTTAATGTTAGAAATAATATTTGGATTTTATTGTTGCATATTAATTCATTTTAATTTCTTTTTGCAGGGAAACACAATAGAAGGTATATTGAGGAAAAAGATTTCAATCAATGAGAAGACTCCAGCAATTAAAGATTGGATTTTTTTTGAGCAATTAAAGTTGGATTGGGCAGATTTTTTTTCTTCAAACAAACTCTCTTCTAAAAATACTTTTGGGAGGATTATAAATTGCAGATTGCAAAATGTAAAAAGGGCGGCTCTCCTCTGCAATTTCAGACTTCTAAAAGCATTTCTGTAATAGGAATTTAGAGTTGTAGATGGGGAGGAGAGAAAAATTTCAGATCTGAAAATTATTGAGGGTTTTTCTTTATGTCTTGAATTATGCATGATGGGCAGAGTTTGCATTTCTGCAGCTCTAATCTTGAAAGCAGAAATTCAAGTAATGTAAAGTACTGTTAGAGACCAGGATCAGAGAAGTGGATTCAATTAAATGTTATTTTTGGCATTTCTGTATCAAATACCAGTTTCATTTTTATGTTAATAAAATTGTTTTTTCATTTTATTCATGTTTATGCATTTCTGTTGATATGGATAATTTGTCTCAAATTATTATGTATCTCTGTTCTTATGGATTTAACTCTGATTTCTGAGTAACGATTTGCTCAGAAATCTGTCTTACAAAACTGATTTTTTAAACAATAATATGTTGTGAATTTCTTCCACATATTATTGTTTAATTATTGGCTTGATTGATTTGATAATCAATATCATTTTTGTGAATTTCTTCTGGAGTGCTGTTGATTTATTATTTCAGTCAAATGGTCTCAATAGAATATGTTTTGGTACTCACAAATGTGATCTAAATTGAATTTCTTCGTTAGCTTGACATTAATTTAAAGCCAGACATATTTTAATCCTCATTACTTAATTATCTTGCTCTTAGTTGGGATAGATTTATATCTACCTAATTGAGATAGGATTTAGATTAGTTTCTGTTGCTTGCATTATAGAATAAGTTTGCATTTAGATTAATTTCTACATTCTTTTAAGTCCTCTTCTCGAAGAGGAAAAATCTTAGTTGTGGTTTGGCTGAACCCAAATCAGCTTAAGGGTCATTCTCTTCCCTGATCAACAAGAATAATTGATCTGATATCCCTGTCTATTGGTAGTTAACGATACATCGTAAACCAATAGTGATAGGGAAAAGGTAACTGGACCTAGTTAAACCAGTCGGAGCCACTATCATAAATGGAAAAGGAGCTGTATTAAGGTCCGGACCGGGTGGTTATCCCCCAATGTTGTAGCAGCGATTTTTGAGGCTTCAACACTTCCTTTCCAGCATCTCTAGAGTTGTAGACAAAGGGACCTTGCTGACTTTTAATCCTGAGTTGAGCCTTTTTCTTTGCATTGCAAAAATGAATTATATTTGAATTAATCATCTGTCTGAAATACTCTAATGCAAAGAGTCTCATTGGGACATATTTTGGCAACTTGAATGGACATAACTCACATCCATAGATTCTGATTTCTGTGTGATTTTGGTATAGGTACCAGTCACCTATTCGATATTGCTTTGAAAGTTGAATAATTTTCTTGATTTCACTGTTGACCCTTGGAGGAGAAACTCCTGTCAACAAGGTGGTTGCAGGGTATACAAATAGGTCAACAAAATCATTGTAGGAATAAGGGGAATCAGGGGAATTATGAGTAATGACAGACCAAAAGATAACAGACCTAGGATTTCCTTTGGCATCAAGATTTTTGACATGGAAAGGGATACTTTCAGATTGGTAATAAAGCATGAGATGATAAATAACAGAAGAATACTTGAACACTCTTTCATTCTCTAATCTCATGAACTGATCATGGATTTTGTCTGCAATTTAGGAAGAAAAATCATACTTGACAATAGGGGGTTGTCCAGGGGTGAAAATAGACAACAATACTAGGGTTAATTGGTCAACATACTCACTAGTATTGAAACCCATTATAGAGGATATCATATTTAGAATAAGTCTTCCCACATCAGTGAAGAAGGTATAACCATAAGGGGGAGGGCCTTTGGGCTGATGTTCTGGTAACAGAAGGTCTGGCAGAGACGATTTAACTCTTCATGGGACAATTTGGTAGATTCATCAAGTAATTCTCCCATGGACAGGGGAGTGAGGGCTTGACCAGGTTGAAATTGCAACATCTCGTTGATAGACTGAGCAGTTATAGGAAAAAGGATAGTCTAACTCAGGGAAAAAACTACTCTTTGATTGGGATCATAGTTTGCATAATAGTAATGGATTATCTCAGGGAAAATATGGACTGAGGGGAGAAGGTACATGGGAAGATTGGATTCCCATAATCCAAAAATATCAGAACCTTTCAAGTAATTATCTCTGTAGTGACAGAAGATTCGAAGCGGATTCTCACTGAGAACCAGGTCTTTAATTTGGAAATCTTTGTCTACTAAAGGTAGATAATCTAAATCTCTGTGAGGGGCATTGAGGGGTGCGACATTCAGAGCCATGGGAATTTCCATTTATGGTTCTTGTGGATTCAGAAATGAATTTGGGCTTTTTAATGATAAACGGGCACAATCACAGGTTTAGGAATATAATTGCAGATTTGGGAACTATTCTGAACTCTGTTTCATTTTTCTAATGAAATTCAAAACAAAAACCTGGTTTTTTACAGAGTTCAATGAGAATTTGGGTAAATACCTGTTTTCCAGGAGTTAGACAGTGATTGGAACAGGTATTAGCTATGGCATATGAATTCTGAATGCTTGGCTACAATTTTCCTCAGCAAGGTGGTAGTTAATGGCATTCAGCAGTTGATTTTGCAGTTTTCTGCATCAAACTCTGGTCGTTACACAAAATAATGAAAATGACGCGGGCACATTTTTTTATTTTCAAAGTCAAAAGGTTGGCAGGTTTTTATTTTTTTAATGAATGACGTCATCAGGTATGGAGGTTTCATCAGGGGAGGCAGGTGGTAAGTGGTTTCCATCGCACCGCTTTTGAGGAAGGGCAATTTTCAGCGGAGGGTGAGTGATTCCATACGATGAACGACGCATGGCGTGGCACTGTTCATAAAACCGCTTGGCCATCGCGCGTTATCGTTCGGACAAGGATGGCTAGCGATATGAGTAATAACCGTTGATCTGAGGTTAGTCGATCGGACGGTCCTCGGGAAAGGAAGATAGCAGAAAGATAACAAGGCAGATCCAATGTGATTTAATATAATTAATCATATCGGGGGCGATTCTATTGGTGGGACGGGTTATTAATTAATCATGAGGATTAATTAATCCCTTTATACGGTGGAGGGTCGGTTTTTATTTATTAATTGAAAATTTCAACCAATAAATAAATTATATGGTTATTTTTCAACCAAAGGGACGGGATATTAATTATTTGGGATATAATTAAAATAATACGGGAAAGTGTTTATTTGTATGGGGATTTAAATAATAAAATAAAAAATTAATATGAAAAACATGAACGAAAGCGCTAAGTAAAAAACATTGGTTTAATGTATTTAACTTATGCTTGCATGAATAGGGTTTTTATGAAATATTGCATGATTTTCCTAAGTAAAATGTGATTTTACTTAGAAAAATATTTCTTAGAGGTGAATGAATGTCATGATGAATGAATTTAAGTACTTAGGCTTTTCCAATTACCGGGCCGAGGGTCCGGTCCCTCCAAAAGTCAAGGAAATGCCTTGAGCCCCTCCAATTTTCAAATGCCTTAGTACTTAGGGGAAATTAGTGAAAGTTTTAGGGGAAGATGAGAAGAGAAGTTAATAATCTGACTTTGCTTTGCTTGAAATTCTTCCAGTGTATTGTCTGCCTTTGCACTTGTGATGAAAGTAAAAGATTTAACACATCTAGAGTCATCATCCATCACATGTAATTCTGCAACAACATCTACCTACCCTACCTACTTTACCCTACCATTTTTTCTTCTTTATTAGGATGCATTTAAACTGGCAAACCCTTATCACACTTTTTCTTTTACATATGGAAATCTATCTAATTCTAACCTTATTACATCCAAGGGCTTAGATTAAATTGTTGAGCTCCTTTTATTTACTCTACCTATCTACTTATCTGCCGAGATTAAACAGTTTGGTCAGATTTTATTCTCTATTTCTAAAACATAAAATTGAAAAATGAACTAGCCAAGTTTAAACTGTTTGACTGTTCATAAATTGTGGCATAAAATACAGGTTGCACACAATTTTATTTATTACAAAAGAGCAAAAAAGTAGTGGCATTTAGACTTGCACACTTTCCTTGGCCTTTCTTTTGGTGGGGTTCATTTTCTTTTACTTTTTTGGGCCATTTTTATTCTTTTCACCCTTTTATTTTTCTTTTAGGGTATACCTTCTTTACATTTTTTAAATTTTTTGATTTTTTGATAATATGGAAAACCTTTGCAACAAGAAAAGGTATGAACATATTACATAGTTCATCAAGTCAATCATGAAATATGACACCTATTGGTATAGGAGTCTAACACTGGCTCCACTTGGGGATGGCTTTTCCTGGTGAAAAGTCAAGAACAGCAGGTCAGTTGCCCTCAGAATGATTTTGATTGAACCAAGGAATCTTCTTCTGCTTGTTGCTTTATTATATGTATGACAGTAAAATTCTGAAGCTTAGGGCCTTCTCCTTGAGCTTCAACTCCAGTAGGTTACTATCCAATCCAAACTGATGCATTACAAAGGATATATTATGTACATGTTAAAAATCAGGATATCCAAATAAATAGGATCAAAGTAGTGTTTCAACATTCGACCATTAACTGGTCCTTCTTATGTTTCTGTACCATCCAAGTTTTTCAGAAAATATGTATTATTTCCTTGTAAAGCATGAATAATGTAAGGTCCTTTCCACAGGAAATAAAACTTCCCATGTTTTCCCTTATCCTCTCTTCTGGAATCCCATCTTAAAACTTTGTTTCCCAGTTGGAAATCTTATGCCTTGGTCCTTTTATCAAATATCTTCTTTAGTTTCTCCTGTAATACTTGGGATCTTTGATAAACTTCTTCTCTGGTTTGCTGCAAATTGATAGTCTGATTTATTCTTCTTTGAATATCATTTGTTTCAACCTGAGCTTCTTGAAGTAATTTCATAACAGGAACTCCTAAAGATGAAGGAAATACAACGTCAATACCATAGACTAATTCATAAGGACTAGTCCCAATATATTTTTTGGTGGTGAGTCTGTCTGCCCATAGTGCATTTATAAGTTTCTTGTGCCAATTTTTCTTATTTTCTTCCAATAATTTCTTAATAATATTGATGAGACTCTTGTTGGAGGATTTCGCCAGTCCATTACCTTGAGGGTAATAGGTTGTGGAATGGCCTAAGGTGATATGATATTTATTACAGAAACTTATCATCTTCTTATATTTGAAGGAAAAATAATTATAAGTTATAATTTTCCCAGGACAACCAAATCTTAATAGTATATTGGTTTCTAGGAATCCTATGATCACAGAGTCATTGGCTTGTCTGGAAGGAATTGCTTCTATCCATTTAGTAAAATAATCTGTGGCAGTGAGGATCCATCTGTGTTGGCCAGAAGGAGGATGGATTTCTCCAATGAAATCCAGGCCCCATTGTTGGAAAGGTTTTTCAGTGGAAATTGGTTTTAAGGGTAAAGGTAATAATTTTCTCTTGCCTTCAAAAATTTGACATTTATGGCAAGTAGTGAAAAATTTCTTTACGTTAGAGAACAAGGTTGGCCAATAAAATCCGGCTCTTAGGATCTTATCTGCAGTTGATTTCCAATAAAGGTGTCCACCACAGTCTCCTACATGGAATTCATTGAGAGCCTTGTTAGCTTTATCTTTTAACAAAGAATTTAATAGAATACCATCATGATTTTTCCAAAAGAGAACATTATCTAAAATACAATACTTCAAGGATGCCATTTTTAAAAACCTTTTCTTTGTTCTCGATAACCCTGGAGGAGCTTGCAGGTTTAACAATACATAAATTATATCAGCATACCAAGGTGAATCTAAGAAGGCCTGGCCGATTTGTGGAGTCGCCATCTCCTGTTTGTTATCCAGTTCATTAATATCCAGAGCTTGGCAATTTGTTTTTGTCATGAGTTGAGCCAATCCCTATCCTTTTATAATATTTGTAGGTTTTATTTCAAGATCATACTCTAATATGGTAGCAGTCCATTTACCTCTTTTGCCCTCAATTCCATCTTGAGTTAAGATGTCCTTGACAACAACATTTGGCACATAGGTTATCACATGAGAATACAATATATAGATTCTAAAATATTTGATGGCTTTTATGAGTGCAAAAGCTTGTTTTTCCATGATGTTGTATTTTAATGATGCATCTCTTAATGCTTTACTAAAAAATGCTATAGGTTTTTCACATCTTTGATCATCCTTTTGTAATAAAACAGCTGCTACAGTATGTTCTGATGCAAATGAAAATATTATGAAGTCTCTATCAAATTGTGGACTGGTAAGAACTGGTGTTCTAGTCAAAGCCATTTTAATTTCTTCAAATTCTTGTTTGGCTTCTACTGTCCATTTAATACTCGAATCCTTTCTTAATATGTTAGTAAGCAATCTAATTAATTCATCTAAACTAGAAATGAATCTTCTCAAAAAATTGATTTTTCCTATGAAAGCTTGAAGTTCTTTAATATTTCTGGGATGAGGTAACTGCAAGATAGCTTCTATTCTAGCAGGATCAATTCTGATACCATCTTTGGAAATAATATGGCCCAAGAGCTTACCTTCTTTAAGACCGAACAAGGACTTTTTTGGATTCAAAGAGATACCATACTTTCTGCATTTGATGAATACTTGTCTGAGATGGTCCAAATGTTGATGTTCTGATTTAGAAAAAACAGTTAAATCATCTAGATATATAACAAGAAAGTCATGAATTTCTTTTGCGAACGCAATGTCCATTGCTGTTTGGAAGGTTGCTCTAGCATTTTTTAGCCCAAATGGAATTTTAACGTACTTTAAAGTACCCCATGGTGTTGTAAAAGCTGTTTTTTCCTGGTCATCAGGATGAACCAGAATCTGGTTGTATCCTGAGAACCCATCTAGAAGAGAAATCCTTGAAGCACCTACTACCCTTTGCAAAATGTGATCCATTTTGGGCAAAGGATAATTATCCTTCAGAGAAACCTTATTAACATTTCTTAAATCAACACATAATTTGATCTCTTCAGTTTTCTTCCTAGTAGGGACTAAGTTAGACACCCACTCTGAAAATCTAATAGGAGCAATTATCCCTGCTTCATACATTCTTTTGATTTCCTTTTCAATTGAAGGCAACAGTACAGGGTTGATTCTTCTGAGTTTCTGCTTAAAAGATTTTTGATCTGGTTTTAGAGGTATTATATGTTGAATTATAGATGTATCATATGATTTAAATTCTTCATAAATCCAGGCAAAGACATCCTGGAATTCTTTTATTAATTCAACATATTTTGATTTTTGATCAGGAGGCAAAGATTTAGATAACTTTATTATTTTAGGATTTTCTTCAGTCCCCAAACTATATTCCTCAATATCAGCTTTCAATGGTTCCATTTTAAGTTTTAGTGGAATGTCATTAGAGTCAAAAAGATTTTCCAAAGGAGTTAATCCTTTAGGCAAATGATTATCTTTCAGATTAATGATTTCAGATTTATCTTCTATAATCTCATCAACCTCCATTTGTTTAAGGTCCTGCATGTATTTTTTGGTGAACTTCATTGGATGAAGCATTTGAATTGCACTTTGTTTTGAAATGTTTGTTTCTTGTTCATTTATTTGATTAGATTCAATGAATGTATCTTCATCTATGCTACTATTAGAAAATTCATTTTCTAGAGTCAGAAAATTGTTAATCTGGTTGTCATTTACAAACACTTGCCAATTCTTAAAATTGTCTGGTATAGCAGGTCTATGTCTAATCTCAGTTGTGAACTGATGATTAGGTTCGAAAGGTAATTTACAAGTGCTAGCAAACATTGCAAGACTATGAGCATGCAAATTTTGTTTTCTAGGGATTTTGGCAAGTTGAGCCTGTAGAAAAGTATTGAGAATTTCTACAACTGTTCCTCTATATTTTCTTAATATGGGATCTTTTGTCGAACAGTCACCATTGATCTGTTGAATAATTAAATTAGAATCTCCTATGATAGATACTCTAATTGCTCCTAAATTTTTGACAGGTTTAAGCCCTAACAAAAGAGCTTCATATTCTGCCATATTATTAGTGCATTTAAAGTTCAATCTGTAAGCATGGCCTTCAGCATGATCATTTTCAAGGTTATGTATCCAAATTCCAGCTCCTGCTCCTAACTTATTAAATGAACCATAAAATTCTAAATGCCAAAGAATTTCATGTTCATAATTTGTATCAGGTGTTTCAGGAACTTTCTTAACAGTGAGATCTGATTTTTTACTTTCTTCTAGTTTTTCTTGGGTTTCTGACGTTTCTTTTTCCTCAGAGATTTCCTGGATTTGAACACTAGATTTTTTATTTGCAATTTCTTTTGGTTTAGATACTTGTTCTTCTAGTTCAGTGGGAAGATCGGATTCAACATTATAGAGAATAAATGAGTCCATATTAGAGTGTACTGAGTAGATAGGGAAATTTTCAGGTTTCTCGTGACTACTGACTACATATTTCATCAAGGTTTCTCTGTATAGTCTCTTAGGTTGGCCGAATATTGAAATAGTAGCATATGACATGTCTAATTGAAGAGATCCTCTGAGTTTTGCACCCTAGGATCTGGACAACAACATACCATATTTTGGAGGAATGTCTGCTACTACTATATCCATCAAAATGGTTTTCGCAGGGTATTGAACCAATGTAACACACAAATCTTTGATTAGTCCTAAACATTTCACCTGACTTGAATCAAAAGAAAAAATATCTTTATATGGTCTGGCGATGTCTAGGTTTAATCTTTCCATTACAGCCTTGGGCATTAGATTGTGAGATGCCCTAGAATCAAGCATGGCATTATGAAGTATTTTATCATGTATATTCAAACTCACATAAAATGGAGGAGTTCCTCCACTTTCTGATTTTCCATTTACTTCAGGGCCAAATAATAATCTAGGTTGATCATCAAAAACATTTACTGAATCATCACTTCCAGTAATATTGAGTGATTTATGAATTTGGCTTCTGTAGACATCATGTTTAGCAAATTCAGACAATGGAATAGTTATCTTTATTTTTCCTACTTCAGCTTCCATATTAAAAGGTTTCCCGGTTTGAGTCCTTGTATTTTGAATAGTTGGATTGTCTTTTTCTTCTATGTTTTCAGTATTTTTCTCCTTTTCAGGAGTGGGGTCGTGAACTGAAGTTGTTTCCGAATAAACTTCTGGAGGTTCCTCTACATTTCCTTTGGGAGGAAGAGTATTGGAAAGTTGTCTGTTATTCAGTTGAGTATCGGATACATCTTCAATTATTGGGTTGGCAAGATTAGGATCTGATCTAGAAAGAATATTTACAGGGGCAGTATTAATTTTACCTTTGACGGGTTGTTTTGCAGTTTTCTGTTTACTTGTTTTTGGAACATCAACTCTTATGCTCCTCAAATTATATTGCTTGTGAAATTCGTAAATGGCTGTATCATAACCTTCCTTAAAGTCAAATGATTATCTTGAATGGGTTTGAAATTGCTTCAAAATATGAGCCTCTTGATCCTCTTGGGTCAAGAAAATTTCTGGTTCGTTCTCACCTTCAGTGAAATTGTTTATTTGAACATCTTCAGTTGGTTCTTCAGAAGTTGAGCCTTCAACATAATTTTCCTGGAATGGGGGCCTAATATTTTGGTCAGGACCAGTTTTTCCAGTATTTTGATTTTGGTTTCTTATGAAATTTGGATTTCTGACAGTATTTCTCGGTTGACCATCCCAAGGAGCTTTATTCTTTTCAATTGTTTCTACTCTATCTCCTAATATTTCCATCCCTTTGATAATAGCATCTAGTTTCTTCTCAAAAGTTGTGGGTTCTTCATTTATAGGCATTCTTCTTTCAGATCTGGCTCTAGCTCGCTTCTTTATCAGGTTAGCTTCAACACTAACAACTATACTTTGCATTTCTTCTAAAGTTTGAGGAGCTCTTTCCCTAAGCTGATATGCTATATCAGAATCAAATCCATCAGGGAATTTGTTTAATACTGAATCGGGAGGAGGTATAAGATTTTGGGGAACATAATTGTAAGCCTCATTGAACCTGGTGACATAATCTTGCACAGTCTCATTTGGTCCTCTCTTTAGTTTTCCAAAGTCTGATAAGATTTGAAGAGGATCTTTCTTCTTTTCCCATCTGTTTAAAAATGTTCTATAAAGAGCTGGTAAGTCAGCAACACTATTTGTAGGAAGAGCCCTGAACCAAGTTCTGACTTCTCCAGTAATAATTTGGACAAATATTCTCATTCTTACATCATCAACATCTATTTCATAAATTTCAAAATAATCGGTCATTTTTTTAGTATGCTGTTGTGCAGTGTAAGTACCAGAACCATCAAAAGGAGTGATCTTACTTTGGTAGTCTTGGGGCATATCCCCTAGATTAGCTGGTAACCTTAAGGGAGCATATCTGTTTTCCATTGGAAGAAGTAGTGGTTAAATAACAGGTGAAGTCGGTCTATGAGTGGTGGATGGAGGAGTTGTAGGAGTAGTTTGAGGTTGAGATGTTTGATGAAATAATGATGAACTGGGAGAAGCTGAAGTGATCACAGAAATATTTGAAGTTTCTTCAGAGGTAAACTCAGATTGTATGGAATTTAGCAAATGCTTATCAAGATGTGAAGTAACAAATTCAAATTGTAAATCTTCAAGAAAAACTGGTCTGGAACCAAATTGGACAACTCAAATTTAGCAAAATTTACAAAGAAAGATGTTTCAAACTGCTCGTCAAAAGGTTCGTCCTCAAGATAAATCCACTTCACAGGACAGGATATAGATCTATAGAGAGGTCGAGAACTACCAGAGCTTTCTTGACTAGCTTGTCTTCTAAGAATTCTGGGAATCAAATTTTGATTTTCAAACACAGGCGGTGGATTTCGATCAGGATTAGCCCTAGTGTAACGAGTCCTTAATGAAGCTAGTTTTATAAGTGATATTTTTGGTTTTTTGGTTTAAATGGAATGAATAATACAACTTCAACAATCTCTTTAAGAAATTTCAGATATTGGATTTAAATTTTCTTAAATATTTATTTAACTAGAGGAACTAATCAAATGTCTGAAACCAAAGTTCAGTTCATAAACTAGACTGGAGATAGACTGAAGTAGCATTTATTTACATGCAATTGCAGAGCAAAAGTAGTTCAAAAGTTACCTGGCTAACTTTAGGCTCTGTTTGTAGTTTAGAAAGTAAACAATAGTAACAATAAAATTATTCAGTTCCCCAGTGGAGTCGCCACTATGTTATCACTCAGATTTTCCTTGAATTTGTTGGGAAGAGGAAAGGGGTCCGAGGTAACCACAAACCAACTTCTAGGTACAAAATCTAGCCAATCTGTACCCAGAGAGGGCTCTCTTTGTATAATTTAGCTTTTTTTTAGAAGATATCAGGCTAGTTATAAAGTCCAAGGGTTTTGATTGAGTTTGGGTGGTGGAATTCAATAGCTGATGGCAAGATTGAGTAGTTTAGTCCATTGGGCTAATGGAGTCAAAA
The DNA here is from genome assembly GCA_034641835.2 of Pinus albicaulis. Classification (NCBI taxonomy): domain Eukaryota; kingdom Viridiplantae; phylum Streptophyta; class Pinopsida; order Pinales; family Pinaceae; genus Pinus; species Pinus albicaulis. The sequence continues at coordinate 1,059,302,919 of CM076574.1, forward strand.
AGGATAACTTAACTGGATTAAGTCCCTTAGCAAAAGATGGTTTCACAGGGCAAGATGATCAGACAGGGAACAATTATAGATCTTAAAGTGAATGGGATGAACTCAAATGGATGAAAGACAATCAAGAATCTTTCAACACATTCAAAAGAGGGAAAATTGAGTGATTATTAATAAAGAGCAATTAAGTATTCTTTACTAAATAATCAAAATTCTTAAACTAGAAAAACAGGAGCAATTAAGAATTTACTGTTTAAACCAATTTAGAAGAAAAAATTTAGAATAACAATGTTTAAAATCAGATTACACTTAAGCACTTTCTGATTTATTCCTTTACGTTAATCATTCAAAAATGAAACACAGATGATATAGTAAACAAATATAAAGACTTAAACACATAAGAGATAGATGACTTATTGATCTGTAGTCTGACACATGAATCCTGTAAAAATACTTTCGCATCAATTCTTCATCCAGCTAGCCACAAAAAATTTCTCCAATAGCACTTTATTCCAAATAGTCAATGTTACAGCAAAGTCTAAAAAATCCACCTATAATACTCCAATCGAGGGAGTAGTTATACAAAAAGTTATAAAAAATATCTCATAACAACTTGAGATATAATCTAGGATGACTCATAAGTATTTTACAACAAAATAGAGACATATGGTCTCGTAGATAAGAAAAAATGATAATTGATGTTGTGTTGTTTCCTTCTTTTGAGAATGAGCTGGAGGCAGGCCCTATGCTTTGGATTATTGTTGTCACCTTCAGTAATTCTTTGTTGGCTACTCCGTTTAACTGATACTCTTTGAATACTCTGATACACTTTGAACTTTATTCATCCTTTTATCCTTCTTTCCATGACTTCTTGTAGTATATAATAAAAAATTCATGTAAGGATAGTTTTTACAAAAGTTCTAGCATTTCTTCCCACCATTTATCTTCCAGTATCCTGGTCCTTTGCAGCTTTCTGAGAGTTTTATCAGTCTCTGTATACCTAAAGAAAGTAGGTTGAACAAGGAAAAAATGATTTACTTCATGTTCAAGATAAAACAAATTTTCCAATCTATCATGAATACTTTTTCCTGTAAGCAATGCTGCTGTTGATGAACTAGTTGAAGTACTGGCCTGATTGTCAGCATGCTTGTCCAATTTTTCAACATAACTTTCAAGGTCCATTAATTTATCTTTTGAAACTAAAGGACTGGGCAATCCTTTATTCAACAAAATATAAAATCTTTTTCTGAAGGCAGTGATTTCCTCTTGCATATCAGAACATCTTCGTTCTAGATTCTGCATCAGAGTTATTTTGGTAAAAACTCTTTTTATTTCCAAAGTGGTTCCTGTCCTGTCTTGAATGCCAAGTTCTTCAAGTTACTGCCTGTTCCGAGTATTTAGAAAACGTATAAGTTCATTGGCGTCTTTAGGCCTGTTTCCCAATTCTTCTCTTGCTCTTAGGACTTCTTCTATAGCAAATTTGACTAAATCATTTTGTTCATGCATTATTTGAATTGAGGGCTAGACTTCTCTTATTGACTAGATGATGTTTTCCCAAAGAATTTCATTTATTTCCTTTAAAGGCTTCTCCAATGTGAGATCCTTTTCCAACTTGCTGACCTCTCTTGTTTTATCTGCAACATTCATTTTCGAGAGATCATATTTTTGTTCTAAAATGGTGAGTTGCATGTTTGTTCTCTGTAGCTCTATCACTTGGAGTTTCATTTCCTCCATTGACTTTATTAATTCTTCTGTACTTAAATTTGAAGTATTTACCTGTGAAAATTATGGTGGCTGACCTGTTGTTGTAGTACCTGCAATCATTTTAGTTCTAGAGGCTGGAGTATTAGGCTGCTTGTCTTTCAATGCCTTTTCAAGCTCTTTTTCTATTTCATTAAGTTGCTCATTCAGTTTCAAGAGCAAGTCCATCAATTCTTCTTCAGAATTTTGCTTTATAATTTCTGCAGTCTGAGGATGTCTTGAGGCTGGTAACTTCAATTGTTTTCTCAAGGTTGCAATATCATCATCTTTTTTCTTGATCAAAGTTTCTATACCTTTGACAACCTTGGTATCATGACCCAATCCAATAATCATTTCCTCCAAAATTTTTATCATGTTGTCTTTAGCCTAAGAAGATGCTTTTTCAAGACTTAGTTGAGCATTAGTATTCTCCAAAGAATCCTGCAATTTCTGGGTCATCATTGATTTATCTGTTAGAGTAGAATAAATGATCTCACCTGTCTGTTTATGCAACTCAATTTGATCCAAAGGATGGATATCCTTTGCTAAGACTTCAAATTTTTTTCTAATATAATCTGCAACGGTTTGAGGTTGTTCCATTTTGGGTTTGAAGTGACTCATTATCATTTTACCTTGTTGAATGTCATAGGCTGACATCAATCTTTGTTGATTCTTGGGAGCCATCTTCAAACATTGATTGTACACTTGAAGTATGAGTGGATCATTTCTGGCCTTTATATTTATGAATGTTCTTTTAATGTCCCAGGCATATTTCACAGGTGGTTCAAAAGATGACACTTCTGCACTTTGTTGCCTTTGCAGCTCTTTTCTTTGTAAAGTAGTGGATGTCCCACTGATTGAACCTATTTGCTGACTACCCAATTCTTCTTGTGTTTGACTATCAGGGAATTCATGAATAGATTCCACTTCTAGAAGAGGATTCAATTTTTGTCTTTTAACATTAGGTTGTCCAGAAAATCCACTGACAGGAGTAGCTACTTCAACAACTCTCTTTTTGCCCTTTTCTACATTGAGAGGAGTTTGTAAAATTGACACTTCTGCTACATTGGTCTGAGTAGGAGGAATCTGTACTTGACCCTATTCTTTAGAAGTTTCAGGCTGGTCTGTCATTGTAAATTTTTCTATAATTTGGATATCAGCCTCTTTCGCTTTTCCTTTAGATGCTACTATAGCCAATGCACTAATTTCCTGTAAATTTTACTGAGAAGTCACAGCAGAAGAAGAACCAATACCTGGTATCTGTACCTATCCAAAAGAGTCTAGGTCAAGTATTTTTTCAGGGTCTTTCATTACATTTCCAACATTGACCTACTCACTATCCTGTTCTACCAATGTTCCTTCCATCCATTCATCCATATTGGCATACTATTCAATTTCTGGGATTCTTTGATGAATGTATGGTGATAGTTTATTTTTCATTCTTCTATCACAAATGAAGCTATTTGGGTCATAACGTACCCAATAGAAACTTTTTGTAATTTAAGATAATCTTCTAATATTCTTTCAGCTTCCTTTCTAGCATCTCTAGAGTTGCAGACAAAGGGACCTAGCTGACTTTTAATCCTGAGTTGAGCCTTTTTCTTTGCATTGCAAAAATGAATTATATTTGAATTAATCATTTATCTGAAATACTCTAATGCAAAGAGTCTCATTGGGACATATTTTGGCAACTTGAGTGGACATAACTCACATCCATAGATTCTGATTTCTGTGTGATTTTGGTATAGGTACCGGTCACCTATCCGATATTGCTTTAAAAGTTGAAGAATTTTCTTGATTTCACTGTTGACCCTTGGAGGAGAAACTCTTGTCAACAAGGTGTTTGCAGGGTGTACAAATAGGTCAACAAACTCATTGTAGGAATAAGGGGAATCAGGGAAATTATGAGTAATGGCAGACCAAAAGATAACAGACCTAGGATCTCCTTTGGCATCAAGATTTTTGACATGGAAAGGGAAAATTTCAAATTGGTAATAAAGCATGAGATGATAAATAACAGATGAATACTTGAACACTCTTTCATTCTCTAATCTCATGAACTGATCATGGATTTTGTCTGCAATGTAGGAAGAAAAATCATACTTGACAGCAGGGGGATGTCCAGGGGTGAAAATAGAAAACAATACTAGGGTTAATTGGTAAACATACTCAGTAGTATTGAAACGCATTATAGCGGATATCATATTTAGAATAAGTCTGCCCACATTAGTGAAGAAGGTATAACCATAAGGGGGAGGGCCTTTGGGCTGATGTTCTGGTAACATGAAGGTCTGACAGAGACGATTTAACTCTTCATGGGACAATTTGGTAGATTTCTCAAGTAATTCTCCCATGGATAGGGGAGTGAGGGCTTGACCAGGTTGAAATTGCAACATCTCGTTGATAGACTGAGCAGTTATGGGAAAAATGATAGTTTGACTCAGGGACAAAACTGCTCTTTGATTGGGATCATAGTTTGCATGACAGTAATGGATTATCTCAAGGAAAATGTGGACTGAGGGGAGAAGGTACATGGGAATATTGGATTCCCATAATCCAAAAATATCAGAACCTTTCAAGTAATTATCTCTGCAGTGACAGAAGATTCGAAGGGGATTCTCACTGAAAACCAGGTCTTTAATTTGAAAATATCTGTCTACTAAAGGTAGATAATCTAAATCTCTGTGAGGGGCATTGAGGGGTGAGACATTCAGAGCCATGGGAAGTTCCATTTCTGGTTCTTGTGGATTCAGAAATGAATTCGGGGTTTTTTATGAAAAACGGGCACAATCACAGGTTTAGGAATATAATTGCAGATTTGGGAACTGTTCTGAACTCTGTTTCAGTTTTCTAATGAAATTCAAAGAAAAAACCTGGTTTTTTATAGAGTTCAATGGGAATTTGGGTAAATACCTGTTTTCCGGGAGTTAGACAGTGATTGGAAAGGGTATTAGCTATGGCAGATGAATTCTGAATGCTCGGCTGCAATTTTCCTCAGCAAGGTGGCAGTTAATGGCATTCGGCAGTTGATTTTAGAGGTTTCTGCATGAGACTATGGTCGTTACAAAGAATAATGAAAATGACGCGGGCACATTTGTTTATTTGCAAAGTCAAAATTTTGGTGGGTTTTTAATTTTTTAAAGGATGATGTCAGCAGGTACGGAGGTTTCGTCAGGGGAGGCAGGCGGTAAGCAGTTTCCATCGCACCTCTTTTGAGGAAGGGCAGTTTTTAGTGGAGGGCGAGCGATTCCATACGATGAACGACGCATGGTGTGGCACTGTTCAAAAAACCGCTTGGCCATCGCTCGTTATCGTTCGGACAAGGATGGCTAGTGATATGAGTAATAACCGTTGATCTAAGGTTAGTCGATCAGACGATCCTTGAGAAAGGAAGATAGAGGAAAGATAACAGGGCGGTCCCAATGTGATTTAATATAATTAATCATATCGGGGGTGATTCTATTGGTGGGATAGGTTATTAATTAATCACGAGGATTAGTTAATCCCTTTATATGGCGGAGGGTCGATTTTTATTTATTAATTGAAAATTTCAACCAATAAATAAATTATATGGTTATTTTTCAACCAAAGGGGCGGGATATTAATTATTTGGGATATAATTAAAATAATATGGGAAAGGGTTTATTTGTATGGGGATTTAAATAATAAAATTAAAAATTAATATGAAAAAAATGAATGGAAGCGCTAAGTAAAAAACATTGGTTTAATGTATTTAACTTATGCTTGCATGAATAGGGTTTTTGTGAAATATTGCATGATTTTCCTAAGTAAAAAGGGATTTTACTTAGAAAAAAAAATTCTTAAAGGTGAATGAATGTCATGATGAATGAATTTAAGTACTTAGGATTTTCCAATTATTGGGCCGAGGGTCCGGTCCCTCCAAAAGTCAAGGAAATTCCTTGAGCCCCTCCAATTTTCAAATGCCTTAGTACTTAGGGGAAATTAGTGAAATTTTTAGGGGAAGATGAGAAGGGAAGTTAATAATATGACTTTTCTTTGCTTGAAATTCTTCCAGTGTATTGTTTGCCTTTGCACTTGTGATGAAAGTAAAAGATTTAACACATCTAGAGTCATCATCCATCACATGTAATTCTGCAACAACATCTACCTACCCTACCCTACCATTTTTTCTTCTTTATTAGGGTGCACTGAAACTGACAAACCCTTATCACACTTTTTCTTTTACATATGGAAATCTATCTAATTCTAACCTTATTACATCCAAGGGCTCAGATTAAATTGTTGAGCTCCTTTTATTTACTCTACCTATCTACTTATCTGCCAAGATTAAACAGTTTGGTCAGATTTTATTCTCTATTTCTAAAACATAAAATTGAAAAATGAACTAGCCAAGTTTAAACTGTTTGACTGTTCATAAATTTTGGCATAAAATACAAGTTGCACACAATTTTATTTATTACAAAAGAGCAAAAAAGTAGTGGCATTTAGACTTGCACACTTTCCTTGGCCTTTCTTTTGGTGGGGTTCATTTTCTTTTACTTTTTTGGGCCATTTTTATTCTTTTCACCCTTTGATTTTTCTTTTAGGGTATACCCTCTTTACATTTTTTAAATTTTTTGATTTTTTGATAATATGGAAAACCTTTGCAACAAGAAAAGGTATGAACATATTACATAGTCCATCAAGTCAATCATGAAATATGACACCTATTGGTATAGGAGTCTAACAGTTCGAAATCGAGAAGTGGAATGTTGTGGCCCTTTGGGCGTGGGATATTGTGGTTCGAAATCAAGAAGTGTAATGCTGTGGCCCTTTGGGCATGGGATATTGTGGTTGACAATTGTGCAATTTGAAAAAATCACATTATGGACCTCTGTATTGAGTGTCAGGCAAATCAAGCAAGTGCGCCAAGTGAAGAATGTACCATTTCATGGGGTGTTTGCAATCATGCCTTTCATTTCTGAAAAAAAAATCATAAACCTTCATTCGATATCTTCAAGGCAGAAGGTGGACAAGACTTTCCTGGATAGAAGAATATGACAACTCCAGTCCATTGAAAACGACAGCTCTGGTGCAGAATGAATGAAAACGACAGTGTAGAATGTCGGGGGAGACAGAGGTTTTGGGGCTTTTTTATAAGAATAAAACTCTGGGACGAGAGTTAAACAAACTCTATGCTGAGAGTTTTACAACTCTCGTCCAAGAGTTTACCCGAGAGATTATGTTAATACAACTATCGGATGATAAAATACTTAACTCTCGTCTGAGAGTATTTTAACTCCTGATCAGGTGATCATATCCTAAGTGAAGAAAAAGCTCAAAATTGGAACTTCTCAGAATTGGTTGAAACCAGAATGACTAGATAGTCCTCATCAATACGATCCTGATGCCATGAACAACACTCAAATTCGACACTGTATGTTAAATTTATTCATTTGAAAATTCAAAATTTCATGCAAAAGCCCAGTTTGACTTGGGTTGACTTTGATTAAAAAAATATTAAAAAAAGAATATTCTATAGAATATTTTGAGAATATTCCATAGAAAATTCCATGGAATATTCCTTCAGCAGCAAGTCACAGCTCGACACTTGGCAGCTTCGGATTGGACATTGGTTTGACTATGTGTTTTTTGGGCCAATCAATATCTGCCACGTGGTAGGCCTAGAGACCGCAACGTGGTAGGCCAGGAGGCTGCCATGTGGACCCAAGACTATAGATTTTGGAGTGGTAAAAATTATTGGAGTTGGCAGGATTCAGCCTCGGGTCGGGTGGCCGCCATCCCACAGGCCCGACCAGCCCACCCACACTTTGGTTCTTAATATATAATTTTCACATTACATATTTAAAGTTTATCAAAGTTCTCGTTGGGGGCGGAAAGTGGGCCAGCCCTTAAGGGCCAGACCCCTATGCATGGGACCACGGGCTTGAAATCTCGGGCCATAGAACTGGCGGAACATTAAAGTCATGGTTAGTTGAATGTGTTCACATGATATCCGGTGGCAGTTTGGTATGATGTTTAATGCCATGGTTTTCAAACCGTTGGCTCAAACGGTTCCGCCGACAGTGGTTTAGTTGGTCCATGTGACCACTACCACCTAACAATTAATGTTAAAATTGATGGTTTCGATGATTTAGGTGGAGCGCGCTATTCTGGGCAGAGTTGGCCAAATTGGTGGCCCTAACTCCAGTTAATCCACTTTTGGTGGAGTTTCTTTAGGCCAGATTGGAAAAAACTTCTGTTGGTCATAACTTTCACAATACTGAACCTTTTGGAGCGAAATTGTTTTTTATTTCGGGTATTCTCAACATTTTGGAGCCATTGGAATAGGTTGCAGAGCCATTATATGTGTCTTTCAGCCATTTTTACTATAGATAAGCTTGGGGAGCCATCAGGGCCTTGAGGGAAATAGAGCTGCATTGGACTACACTTTACTATTTTAGGTGAAATCAGAGTCATTATTAGCTTCTTTCTATATTTTGAATTCATTTTCATAGCTGGTTTGGTATGTTTAGGCCTTTTTCTCACTGTATTACCAATTTGAGCATCATAATATATCAAGGACATGCCCATTGGGAGCCTTGGACCCGGCAGATGTAGCCCAGGAGGGGTGAACTACCTCATCATGTCGCTGTGTGTTTATGGTGAAGTTATTCTGCTGTGTTATTTAGATTAAATTTGTTAAATAGTAAATTAAAACAACACTCCTTCAGACCAAAGTTCATAAACAGTTATCAAAAACACTTTGTTTCACTTGCAAGACTATCCAAACACTTTGCATACTTAATTTAATGGAAATTAATACTTTGAATAGAAAAAAAAAATACTTTCATTTTCAGATCAGTTGGTATTAGAGCTCAGGATTAGAGCCTTAGAAGCTATATTTTTTAATCAGCATTTGTTTTGTGCAAAGATTGAGTCATTTGTTTGCAAGTTTTGATGCTTACTAGGCTAAAACTCAAGAGAGGTGAAGGAAACTTGGTTAGTGCACAAACTAATCCACAACCAAGAAGGGTTAGAGAACCACCTCCAAGAGCCCTAGAAGCAGCTACAAGCATGTCTTTAAGAGAAGGTGAAGCTCTTGAAGAGATGGATCCTAAGGAAGAAGAACGGGTATTCCAGAAAGATTTCTTGGATAGGACTGAAATGGTAAGGATCCTTTATCAAGAAACAAATGATAGGATTGCTGGAGAAGGGTCTAAAAACCAAAAATAAGGAGAGGGTTCCTCAGGAGGAAAGAAGAGTAATGATCAGTCTAAGAAAGGACATGGAGGAAATGGTGATCCAGCATCTCCATCTTCATCCTCTTCCTTGACTTTGGTAAAACAGTCACATAAGTCGAAAACCACTGGTAAAAATCCTTTTTTAAAGCTTGATGTCAAATTTGAATTGCCCATGTTTAACGGTAAAGTCAATGCAGAGAAACTAGACAATTGGATCACACAATTGGAAGTTTATTTAAGGATTCAAAACCTTCATGATGACGACACCAAGATACAACTAGCCTCGCTAAGAATGGATGGAGCAACATTGGTATGGTGGGAAGCCAAGACCAAGGATGAAATCAAGAAACATGGTAAGATTACTTTATCATGGATTGAATTTATTACTACAATCAAGAAGAAATTTTATCCTTTAGCTCATCTTCAAAAGGCTATAATGAATTAGCAAAACTTTAGACAGCTTAAGGGACAAAATGTGAAAGACTATACCCAAGAATTTAGGAGAAGAGCACTCTTATTAGGGGTATACTTACAAAGCCGATATAATTTTTTGAAATATATAGGTGGTTTGCACAGCTAACTTAAACATACTATCCTTATGTTTAATCCTACTAGTCTAGATGAAGTTTGTGTACAAGCTACGCATTTAGAGGCTAGACGGAAAAACACTTTTGATGAGGGTAGAAACAAGCCTTTAAAAGGGAAGAACAAAGACAAAACCTTTAAGGGAAAAGGTAAAAATAATGCATCTATCAAGCAAGAGGGTGAAAAATTCATTTTTAACATTGTTCAAGAGAGGGCCATGAAGAGAAAAACTGTTGGAAATTACATCCTGAAAAAAGAAATCAGTTTAACAAAAACAAGGGAAAGAAGAAAATTGCAGCTACTAAAACGACACCTCAAGATTTAGGTGATGATTCAGGGGATGAAACCAAAATTGTAGCCATGGGTTTGAAAGTATGAAGGGAAAGGAAACTGAAACTAAAGCAAGCACTAGTACTTCAAACTGTCATGTACAAGCTCCTAATGAGGAAGAAAGAATTGAATTGTTCCATGTGAGGGTAGTCTCAAAACACACAAAAATTGACACACTGTTTGACAGTGGGTCAGAAGAAAATCTCATATCAGAAGACTTGGTAAAATAGCTAAAACTTGAGACCATTCCACATCCAAAGCCTTATCCACTTTGGTGGATATGCAAGGATGCAAACGTACAAGTCTCAAGAAAGTGCATATTGCGATTCGCCATAACTGCACACTTTATTGACATAGTTGAACTTGATGTGGTGTCGCTTGATATATCAGGAATTGTTTCGGGAAGTCCTTAATTATTTGACAGGGAAGAGATCTTCCATTTCCATGAAAATAAATATCATCTCTTTAAGGATGGCAAGGAGTTCATTGTCAGATCACATCGCAAGAAGACAAATATAGCGATGGTAAATGCAGGACAAGTAAAAAGGCTAGTAAATTCTAGTAAGAGTTTTGTACTTCTTATGGTTAAGCCCAAGGTTGATATGAATCATGAGTCATTTGAAAATTGTGATTCCAATCTTAAATCAGATTTATATGATGTAGTTGATGCACATCATGAGATGTTTCAGGAACCGATATGTTTACCTCCTAAAAGGGAGATTCAGCATGAGATCCATTTACATCAAGATTGTCCTCTTCCTAACATTGGCATGTACCACTTATCTATCATGGAGAATTCTGAAATTAAGAGGCAAATTAAAGACTTTTTGGACAAAGGATTCATAAGACCAAGAAATTTTCCATGTGGGTCACCGATAGTGTTGATTCCAAAGAAAGATGGAACTTGGCGCATGTGTGTGGACTTCAGGGCATTGAACAAAATAACGGTAAAGAATCGTTACCCACTTCCAAGGATAGATGATTTGTTGGATCAGCTAAAAGATGCTGAATATTTCACTAAGTTAGACTTACATAGTGTTTATCATCAAGTTAGAATTGCAGAAAGTGACATTTGGAAGACAACTTTTAAAACCAAACAGGAACTCTTTGAGTGGCCTGTTATGCCGTTTGGTTTATGCAATGCACCTGCAAATTTCATGCGGGTAATGGATGATGTCTTATGTCCTTTTCTTGATGATTTTTTTATTGTCTACTTAGATGACATCTTAATTTTCAACAAGACTAGAGAAGAGCATGTCATGCATGTTAAGAAAGTACTTGATGTTTTGAAGAAAAAATCAGTTATTTCTTAAAATGTCAAAGTGTGAATTTGGAAAGACTTCTTTGGTTTATTTGGGACACATAGTACGAGGAGGTGCTTTGAGAATTGATCCTTCCAAAGTAGAAGCCATTGTGAATTATCCTACTCCCAAATCCATTACAGAGGTAAGAAGTTTTTTGGGTGCAACTCAGTATTGGAGGAAGTTTATTTCTAACTTCTCTGCCATAGTAGCTCCTATGCATGCAGTGACTGGTGTGAAGTGTTATTTCCAATGGGGAGGCAAGAAATAGAAAGCTTTTGAGTCTTTGAAAGAGAAGATAAGTTCAACTCTAGTCCTTTCATTACCGGACTTGAGACAGCCATTCGAGATTCAGAAAGATGCTAGTGATTACGCCATGGGTGCAGTTCTCTTACAACATGGTAAGCCTGTTGCATTTCATTCTGAGACATTTAATGGTGTTGTTGTGAATTATCCTACATATGGTAAAGAGTTGTATGCATTGGTACAAAGTGTCAAAAAATGGAAACACTATTTGATGGGCAAAGAAACAATTGTTCATACCGACCATCAACCTTTACAGTACATGCGATTGCAAAGTAAATTGCAGCGGTCATGACATTTCAGATGGATGAGCTTCCTACAACAATTTCACTTGGTAATAACGTACAAAAAGGTATTTACAACAAGGTTGTTGATATGCTTTCAAGGCCTATTATTATTGCTAGTACTTTACTTAAGAATGATTCTATTGTACATGAGAGCTACATAGAACATTATGCATCAGATGTTGATTTTAAGGATGTGTATGGTAACTTGAGTGAAGGGAATCATGTTGAGGAGAATGATTATCATTTGCATAATAATTTGTTGTTTCATATGGGAAAGTTATGTATACCACAGGGGGAGAGACTAAGCATCATGAGAGAGGCTCATTCTTCTCTCATAGCTGGACATTTCGAGGTAAGCAAAACGGTGGCACATTTATAGAGGTATTGTTACTAGCCTCACATGGTAGATAGTGTTTCATGTTTCATTAGAGGTTTCTCATTATGTGCTACAAGCAAGCCTAGAAATAGGAATCTTGGTTTATATACGCCATTTACGGTACCTTCTATACCATGGGAAAGTGTTTCTATGGATTTTGTTGGAGGGCTACCATTATCTAGAAAGCAGCATGATTATCTTTATGTTGTAGTTGATTGTTTCAGAAAGATGTGTATTATTATGCCATGTAAGAAATATATAACTGCTGAACAAACTACTGATTTATATTTTTAACATGTATGGGTTCATTATGGCTTGCCTACTTCTATTGTTAGTGACAGGGATTCCAGATTTGTGGGAAATTTTTGGTCCAATTTATGGAAGATGATGGACACCAAGTTGAAGAAGAGTACTACTTTCCATCCGAAAATAGAGGTAGTGAACAGAACCATTGTACATATTTTTAGAGGTTATTGCAGCAAGCATCCCAAGCTTTGGGATGAGCATTTGCATTACATTCAACATGCTTACAATCGGGCCAAGCACTCTTCCGCAAATACTTCACCTTTTGAAGCTTGTTTTGGGTATTTGCCTAAGTCACCTTTAGATTTTATTCTTGAGAAGGATGTGGCCATTGATGTTCATAGTGACATTGACAAATATCGCATGTTCATTGAAATAATTCAGCTCATACATCAGCAAGTTCAAGAACAATTTGAAAAAAGTCAAGGCAAGTACAAGGAGAGGCATGATAAGCACATAATTGATCATATGTTTCAAGAAGGGGATGAGGTATGGTTGCATATTAGTAAGGAAAGAATGCAAGGTGAAGGTAAAAATCTGAAGCCTATTTGTTATGGTCCATTCAAGATCCTTAAAAAAGTTGGAAATAATGCTTTTCAATTAGATTTGCCTTCATACATGCAAATGTATTCAATTGTGAATGTGGAAAATTTACGTTTGTATGAACCTCCTTTAATTTCTGATTATGAAAGTGACATTCAACTGCCATCCATAGAGGATTTCTTGCTAGAATTTTTGGATGAATTGAAAGAGGATGCTATCCTTGACAGAAGGACACACACTTCAAGGAGGGGAAATGTTGATTATGTTCGGGTTGGTCTTAAAGGTAGCAAACCGAGTAAGGAAAAGTGGATTGAGGTGGAAAAGGTGAGGGACCTTTACCCTCATCTTCTTAATAGGTAATTGAAGGCTTTTTGGGTCCAAAAGCTTCCTAATGGGGAGGTGTGATCAAGTGATCATGTCCTAAGTGAAGAAAATGCTCAAAATTTTAACCGCTTATAATTGGTTGAAACTAGAATGAATGGATAGGCCTTGTCGATATGATCCTGATGCCATGACACTCAAATCCGACACTATATGTGAAAGTTATTCAAGTTTGAAAATTCACAATTTTATGCAAAAGCCCAGTTTGAATTGGGTTGAATTTGATTAAAAAAAAGAATATTCCACAGAATATTTTGGGAATATTCCATAGAATATTCCATGGAATATTCCTTTAGTAGAAAGTCAAATCTCGACACTTGGCAGCTTCGGATTGGACATTGGTTTGACTATGTGTTTTTTGGGCCAATTAGTATTTGCCACATGACAGGCCTAGAGGCTGCCACGTTGCCCCAGGACTATAGATTTTGGAGTGGAAAAATTATTGGAGTTGGCAGGATTCGACCCCGGGTCAGGTGGTCACCAGCCCACAGGCTCGACTGGCCCGCCCACACTTTGGTTCTTAATATACAATGTTCACATTACATATTTAAAGTTTATCAAAGTTCTCATTGGGGCGGAAAGGGGGCCAGCCCCCTATGCACGGGACCACGGGCCCAGAACCTCAGGCCATAGAACCGGTGGAACATTAAAGTTGTGGTTAGTTGAATGTGTTCACATGATATCCGGTGACAGTTTCATATGATGTTTAATGCCACGTTTTTCAAACCGTTGGCTCAAACAGTTTTGTCAGCGGTGGTTTAGTTGGTCCATGTGACCACTACCACCTAAAAATTAATGTTAAAACTGAAGGTTCCAATTATTTAGGTGGAGCGCACTATTCTGGGTGGAGTTGGCCAAATTGGCAGGCCTAACTCCAGTTAATCCACTTTTGGTGGAGTTTCTTTAGGCTAGATTGGAAAAAACTTCTGTTGGTCATAACTTTCACATTAATGAACCTTTTGGAGCGAGTTTTTTTTTATTTTATTTCAGGTATTCTCAGCATTCTTGAGCCATTGGAATAGGTTTCAAAGCCATCAGAGGTGTCTTTCAGCCATTTTTACTTCAAAGAAGCTTGGGGAGCCATCAGGGCCTTGAGGGAAACAGAGCTGCATTGGACTACACTTCACTATTTTAGGTGAAATCAAATTCATTATTAGCTTCTTTCTGTGTTCTGAATTCATTTCCATAGCTATTTTGGTATGTTTAGGCATTTTTCTCACTGTATTACCAATTTGAGCATCATAATATATCAAGGACATGCCCATTGGGAGCCTTGAACCCAACAGATGTAGCCTAGGAGGGGTGAACTGCCTCATCATGTTGTTGTGTGTTTATGGTGAAGTTATTTGGTTGTGTTATTCATATTAAAGTTGTTAAATAGTAAATTAAAACAACACTCTCTCACACAAAAGTTCATAAATAGTTATCAAAAACACTTTGTTTCACTTGCAAGACTATCCAAACACTTAGCATACTTAATTTAATGGAAATGAATACTTTGAACAACAAAACAAATACTTTAATTTTCATATCAACTCCAGTCAAGCCCAATCAAACTCTCGGGAAAAACATTAAAAATGTCTCAGACGAGAGTTTTAAAAACTCTCGGTCAAGAAATTGAGTTAAATATTTTCTTGGACGAGAAATTAAAAATTTCACCCAAATTCTACCCATCCATCAAAAAGTGTTTCCCAACTTTGGGATTTCACCCTAATATTAACATCTAAGTAAACCATTGTGAATGTAATTATATTATTCATGTTGAAATCAAAGAAATTCCATCTTAGACCAGACTATATGTTGTAGCATCTATGTATTTTTTTTTTTAGTAAAGCTCTTTTTCTAGTAACTACCTCGGTTTTTTCCATGTCCACAACTATTGCGAGATAGGCATACGTTACCCTCTTTTTCAGCGCATTTTTTTTATCATTGTCTACTAAGTCTAGACTCTCTTCAACATTTTCTTGATTCATAGTTGAATATTGAACTCATAGCCATTCTTTGCTCCCATGATTATTACTTTCAAACTATTTTATTAGCTATTATTGCTCTTGTAAACTAACAAAAGAGGGAGATGGCTGCCTCTTCCATATACTCATTTTGACTTTCCACCTGTAAACCTAAGCTCTGCAAGCAGTGACCAAGCAGAAGAATCTTTCAAACCAATATCATAAATCCTCGAATAGAATATCAACTGAATATTTTGTGGGCCATAGCTTATCAAAGTAATATAAGACAAGCATAAATTTTTTTAAATATCTAAACATCTATAAAATAAACAAAATGATTGAAGTATCAGTTTAGATAGTCAAGATTCAACCATCTAAAGAAAAATGTTAAGAAGAATTCCATGTCAATTTTCTTGCAATGAGTTACACAGAAACAAGCCTATATATATATATATATATATATATACATATACATATACATATACATATATATAGGTGCACTCACTGCAAGTGGAGGTGGTTTCCACTGAGGTGGTGGTCCAGATAACTCAAGATTTGAGGCCAAAGGGTACTTTTACCCTAACTTAGAACCAATTTGCATGTGCCAATCATAAAGGTGTTTAGGTCAGCATAACCCCTCAGATAATACCACTACTCTCTATATCTTTTTACCATGACAGTAGAGGTAACTAGGTACTTAATTTGGTACTATACAACATGAAAATTATAAAAATATTAAATTATCAGTTCTCTAAAGTCACTTTGTGTTCCTATTAAAAAAAATTCACCACTAAAATTTCAAATGTATGAATAAAGATTAAGGATGGGGGACTAGCATTGGTAACCATGACAATCAATCTTACATTTTGGAAAGTAAAATCATTGGCTTCATCAAAAGTATTTCGTTATGCGATTGAATAAGAATAAAATTGCTATAACTTGTAGGAAATAAAATACCTAACTGTTTCCAGACCAATATGCATCATATTAGATTTTTATCTTATCAAAAACTTTCAAATTATCAAAATGAAAATTGAGGTACATGATGTATTTTCAGTCCTTAGATAATCCAAGAGGGATAGGTACATGAGAGATAGTCCTTTGTGGGTTTCCACAGTTGAGAAAACTTTCTCAGTCTATGCTTGATCTCAAAATGGTTTTTGGCTTAGGATTTTCTCTTAGGAACCAACGATATCTTGAAAATTTGGTGCACGCCCTTTACTAGTGCCCCGTAAAGATCCAAATTCTTAGAGAGTGCCCATTGATGAGGAGCATTGTGTGGCTTGGAGGAGGTCATCAAATATTAGTTAGCACGTGATAGCATGGATTTTTGTTCGAAGGTTTAGAGATTGATGAAGGAGGCCTAGGGATTCAAAACTATTTTTGTAAGGTCTGTTGACCCAATTTATTACATTACTTATGAGGAGAAATGGAGTCCACAGTGGAGGCTTATGAGGAAGGTATAGAAGTGGGGGTACATTAAGGGATTTTCTTATTTTGATAGATAACAACAACAACACTTTCAAAGAAACATTTAAGATTGAGTATAACTATAAAAAAATTTAAACAAAAAATGAAGTACTATTCTAGCTCTATGCATCACATATCTATGTTGACCTTATATCTCAGAGAAATGTGAAGAGATATGCTATAAAAAAAACCATTTAGTCCTTGAACACTTTTCTGTTTTGAATAATTAAGTATGGGAATCAGAAAATGGGAAAAGAAAAGTAATACAAACCAATGGAAAATTGAAGTCTTGAATAAGACAAAATGGAAAAGGAATTTTTTTATTTATTACAAGCCAGTGGTGATTTTCTGCAAAATTGAATGAAAATATGAATGCCTACGTTATTACAATGTGAAACATGAGGTGCATTACATCTTATAGCCATAGATGAAGGTTGGGTGACTCATCAAATCTTTGTATTTGTGCATGTATATTTGTGTAATGATGCATTTATTGAGATCCCAACTTCAAGATGAATATCAAACCCCAATTTATGTCATGAGACCAAATTTGCAAGCCATATGTTTGACAACGACAAGCTTGAAACATGAGTTAAGTTGCACTTCTTTAACCACACAAGAACAAAAAATATCATGAAACATTATGGAAGGAAGTGAGCAAGGACCTTTGGTTCTACCAGAATTGGCGGCATGGTAAGTTGTTGGTGAAACCAACATACTAATCGCCATAGAATTATGATCAGTTTCCATTGTTCTTCCGAGGTCAGTGAACTCAACTCTGCCTTGGTATAAAATGTGTAATTGCATAAAAGGAATGTCGGTCTCATGCGAATCTGTCTCCTATGATGAATGTGTAGGAACATTGCAAATAGACCATTTTTTTCTTTGCTTAGCTACCCAAGGCTTATTTCCATTTCCAAATATCAATAATTCTTTTCCAAGAGAATATAAAATAAGAATAATATTTTACTATATTCTAAAAGGTGAAGATGCTGAAATCATGCCACCAAGTGAAAGGAAATAAAATATCTTTCCTCAAAACCACCAAATATATAAAGAAAATTATAATAATAATAATAATAATACCAGATATATCAATCTATGCAGTAAATGAGAAATATAAGCATTCAAGGGGCTAAAAATCTTATACCAAAAAAGCCAAAAATTTCAAACTTGACAAAATCCTCTAAACACGAGCAAAAAACAAACCACTAAAGTTTTCTAAGATATCAATGCTACACATCAACGCAATTTCTTGTACTTGAATAAGCCCATTTTTTCTTAGCATTGGACTTTTGAAATTAGTTATTTATCATTCAATAATAATAAACTATCTATTTGATAAGAAATAGGTCCCAACTTCATCAAATTTTACTTCATTTCCAATCAAATATCAAATCTAGCTTCATTTCTAGTACCAATATAAAATCACACCATTAATAATATTAACACGTAACCACTTATACCCCTCATATAATCCTTTTCATAGCCCAAAAAAAATATATCTCTAACAAAAAAATGAACTTTTCAAAAACATAACATGATCGTGTAAGACTCTAAGCACTAAATATGAACACTACTAGATAAGCATTAATTTAATGCCAGTTCAATTAACCTTCATGGAATGAATAAAAAACACTAACTCATTTTGCAATATTGAATGCCACATTCTTGTAATCAATAATTGTGTTGATACTTGAGTTGCTAGTGTTGTTTCAAAGTAACCATTGCTCACTACCTACAAATTTTGAAATATAGGATGGTGCTAAAGTTAAAGAAAAAAAATAACAAAAAATAAAGATATGACAAAACAATAGACCTGCAAGACTATATTGGTCGATGTGACATGGACAATAATTAAGAGTAGAGATATTTATAGAATGTGGTAGTTACTAGTGTGTGTCTATTGTGTGATTAGTGGTATGGTGGAGAGACCTACCAAGAAGGGATTTTGGTCTCGGAAAAGTATAGTAGGGAGATCCATAGAGAATTTATTTAAAAGGAAGATGAGAAATTTTGTCTTCAAGTTGAGTTATGTTATGGTATAATTTTTTTGGTGATAAGAAGTGGTAACAAAACACTTAAATGAATAGGTAAAATTTATATTCGGGGCATGAGTTGGAATACCTCATGTTATCTCATCCCTTAATGGTCCTAAGGACATGTGGGGACCCGAAAAACTTAGTACCTGAAAGACTTGAAAGAATGGATGAAAAATGACTAAAAAGACTCTATACAAAAGAATTTCGGTCTAATGTCAATAGGTATCCTACAATGAATGTGCAGGAACCTAGTACATAAACCATTTTTCTCTTCACTTAGCTACCCATGGCTCATTGCCCTTTCCAAATATCAACAACTATTTTGCAAGAAAATAAAAAATAAGCATAATATTCTACTAGATTCTAAAAGTGAAGATGCTGAAGTCACGCCACAAAGTGAAAGGAAGTAAAAACAAATTTCTTCAAACCACCAAATATGTAAATAAAACAATAGTAACAACAAAATTATATCTACGAATATAAGCATGAAGTAAGAACTAAAAACATTCAAGGGTCTAACATAATATTTGACCAAAACAAAACTCGAAATTCAACAAAATTCCCCAAACACAAGCAACATATAAACCATTAATTTTTTCCAAGATATCAGAGCTAGAAATCAAGGTAGTTTCATGTACTTGAATGAGCACATTGATGATTTTCATTAGTCTTGGTAAATTAATTATTTATCATTTAATACTATTCAGATACTATCTATGTGAAAATAGATAAATAGGTCCCAACCTCATAAAATCCAACTTCATTTCTTGTCACAGATAAGCAACAAAACATGTAAGGATTAAATATGAAACATCAATCTTAAAATAACATGCATCAAAGAAATGTAGCTGAAATGTTACAATGAAAAATACCAAATATAGAACCTATTTTTACTTGAATTTTACATATAGTAATATTGCATGATCAATGGAACATGTATACCAAAATAAGAGTCCTAGGGTATTTCAATTTCTCAGTTTTCATCTTGGTCCTCATTTTCTACATTTTGAATATGATCTTCTCCAAATGAACTGTCATTATGAGCCTCTAAAACATTATGTTCAGTGTCAACTTCATTAGAGAAATATGTTATGTTGTTTTCTCCCCTCCTATCATAATCTAATCGGCAAAGACCTAATCCTCTTTCATATGGAAAATTGTTAATTTAATAGTTTGTTACATATAATATTAAATATGTATCCACATGTTTATCAAGCTTGTTCCTCAATTTTGACTTCAAGAATGATAGTTCACTAAACAGTCTCTCATCCTCCTCTGATACCAAAATCATGGTTTGAAGCAAACTAATTTGAAATATTCTAATATGTTTTCTTGCGCGTATTGCCTAGCGCTTAAGGTAGTCCGTAATATTTGTATAGCACCATTTCCATTAGAATTCTCCAAAAAAAGGATATTTCTTCCACATTATTTCAGCAAAGCATCCACCTTGTTGATACAAGTTTGATGAATCTAAAATATCTTCAATTTATTCTCCATGTATCGACAATTTCTTGCAAACTTGGTCTACTAAAAATTTTAATCTCTTTTGAAAATTGGATTTTAAAGTTCTTGGACATTGACAATTGTTCCAATATTGAGGGTATACCGCACACATGGCCTCTAAAAATTTGTCTCAAGGAAATCATTGTATTACCTCCAATGATAGTGATCTTGCAATTTTCTATCAAATTTTGTTTCACTGAAATCACAATATTATCAAATTGGTCTCTGTACATGGGGAAATCTTTGGAGATTCATCATGTCTTACTAATATAATGAAAGAGAACCATATACCTACACACTATAATACATAGTATCCATTTTTCATCAAACGTCAATTTTTTTTAGTATTTTCTATACTGATGATCTTAGTCCAACTTGTAAAATCTAGACCAGTAAAAGAGTCTCGTGTCATATACAAATTATCCCATGTAAGGCATGTTGAAGTTATCAAATTTTTGTATTTTGAAATATAAATTGTGTGATTATGAGACATTTTCACGAGGACATTCATTTCATGTAGTATAGGAATAATTCCAGCCAATGTCAATAATGTCTCAATATCATTTAGTAGAAAAACAAGATCTTAAGCTTTGTCTACATTGTAATGATTTTCATACATCAAACCTCGCAAGGTTTGAACTCACTAAATAGTCTTTTAGCTGGTCCATTTAATGAGATCCATCTTGTATCAACATATTTTAGTATTTTTTTTTCCATCTGTAACATCATCTCCAAATTTTTGAAACTCTAAATATCATTTGTGACTAACAGAAAAGTATGGATGAGTCTCACGTACAATATCTTCAACTTTTGAAACTGATGGAAACTTGCTTACTATTTTATATGCAAGATTCATCCTATGAGCCATATAATGAATATCAAGCATATATAGTGAAAATGATAGTTGTATTCTAACACAAAGGCCATTCCTTTCTCCTTGCATTATCGATGCTTCATCTGCTCAAACACATACCAATGTTTTTGCAATCACTAAATGATCCATATCACTTTTGTTAAAACTATTAAGAACACGTTCATAAATTTTTTAAGTTGTATAAGTCTCTCCCATATTTTTAATCCCAAGTAGATAGGAATTCCTAATATTGTCATTAACCATATAAATGGTCATCTAGATCCATGAAGTATTATATATAGCCATAACCTCATCCAAAGAGAATTCCAAAAACCCAACATTTGCAATCTTCTGTTTCAAATCATCCTTTTCTACTTGAGCTAGATATCTTTCCCATTCCCAACCACTGGTTACAGACCAATGAGAAGATGGAAATTTTGACACTTGAATAAAATATAGAAATGACACGTGATCTAGATAATATTTCATAAGATGACTTTTACATAAGATGTGAACACTTGAATAAAATATAGAAATGACATATGATCTGGATAATATTTCATAAGATGACCTTTACATAAGATGTGAAATACAATGATGAATTGTATCGTCTTGGATAACATACTTCTTTCCATCGCCTTTTCAAATAGAGATATGATGGTTCCTCCACTTGCCTCAAGTTTCCTCTTACTTATTAAATATTTTTTGTATTCTTATGCATATTGGATATGCCAAAATTTCTCAGAATAATGTCATTTTACAATAGATTTCACTTCACCATTTACAATTTTATTTTCATACACCTTTCCTCCATGCTTTTGTATTGTATCTGGCTTCATCTAAAATTTCACTACCTTGCGAGTTTTCCAACTACATGAATTACATAAAACTTCTTGGGAAACCTTGTTCTCATTTGTAGGAGGTAATGCTTCAATAAATGGAAAACTTGAGACCCAATATTCTTGGAATTGTCTCCCTGCAGTCCACTAAGCTTTTTTCCTTTTCTGTGAATGGATTGTGTCACCTTCCAAGGAAAAATATTTAACATTTTCATCACCAATTTTTGTTTAAACTTCATTTATCTCACTCTAATCACTTGAGGAACCTATTCTTTCATCCATCATATGGATACCAGATGCATTTCCATAAGATTTAACATCTCTCTCAGTAACATATTGTTCAAAGGAGATTAAATCATGAAGAGAATGTGTAGTTTTTTATGGAGGCTTTTGAAAATATGATAATACATTTGTTTTCCTTGATGGTTTATTCCCATGATTATCTTTTGACACCTCACTGAATATTCCACAAGTAAAATTTCAAATTGATCTAAAAACCTGCATCAATAGTTTCCAAGAGTTAAGAATTACTAGATTTGTGGGTAGTATTCAAAGTATATTATATGGAATAGTTCAAAAGTACATACGAATCAAAAAGGATTTCATCATACCCAATAAAAATAAACATCAATTAAATAGACAATATACATTATATTCCCTGTTTTATTTTTTTTTGTCTTGAACTCACTTATGGTATAACGTATTTTTACTATTCAAAGATTTTCGAAAAAAATATTTACGTTTTCCTTTCATAATTATGTGTATCCATTTGTACCCAAATTGTTTCAATGAGATATGCTTCAGAGAAAACAGAAAATAGAATTGTACTTTGAAAAATAATTCTTAAGTAAACATTGCAAGAACATATATCAAAAATTGAATTTTGAGGCAAAGTAGAATTTAAAAAAAAAAAAATGTTTAACAATGGTAATCAGAAACTATTAGACACAAAATATAATAATTCGTTTGTATAACATTGAAACAACATCATCCGTGTAGGTGTATCTTAGTCCCTTTGTTTTACTAGTTTGGCTTCGGTCGATATCCATGCTAGATATCTATGGATGGGATTTGAAAATTTCCCATTCCCATGCAGTTCATTTTTTGGACAAAATCTATTAGAAATATTAGACTCTTTGAATTATGTGCAGAAAATAGAATATGAATCCTCATGGATTTGAATGTAGGCATAATCTAGCATGAAATTAAAATCCATTGTTAAATGGGTAAATTTCATTTGGATTTTTTGTGGAATTCCCTTGTTGTTTTACATTTGCGTAGCCATAAAGCTTGCTAAGAAGTAGGTGAATCAATGAAATTTTCATGTGTTAATTAGGAATTATATGTGAGAATTTTTAATTCCGTCTGCAGTTTACATTAGAATTTTAATGAATTTTGTTAAGAAACCCCAAATTTGTTCATAACTAGGAATCTTGACGTGACCTTGAGGAAATTTTTGAGATAAGGTGAATTGGATATCTAGTTACCACTATGGGAGCAAAGTTGGGTGCACCATTTGGGAGTAAAAAGTTGAAAATTTAATCTCCCAAAGAGTACAAAACAAAATTTAGACATAGAAGAGCCATAAGAAACCCTAGTTATTGTAGGTTGCTAATTATAAGTACATTCTCAAAGTAGGAATTTATTGTAAGTAAAAGGAACAATCACTTTTGTATTTGAAGCCAAAAACTATAATTTCGACTTTCAGAGCTTGTCTCACAATGTCTCTTTGGGAATGGCCTGGGTTGATGGGTCCCTTGGGGAATGATTCGTGGTATTCTTTCATTGCTTCCACTAAGGTTGGAAGAAGATACTAGAGGTGAAGTGATGCTAGGGTGGAATGTATCCTAGCTTCGAAGGAAAATGGATGATTGGTAGTAGAGAATAAATTGGTTATCAATTTAACTTGGGGGTCCGACGGAGCATGTGGTGTTAGTATCATCATAAAAATGAGTTCAATATGTTAAAATAAACTCAAGAGCTACATATTAATTCCCTGTAGATTTTTGAAGGAATTCAACTCATATTTATTTATCTATTTATTTTGCATTATATATTCCATACAATTTTTGAAATGTACTTAATGAAAAAGATTGATCTGAGAGGAAACACTTTCATGTTTAGACTCATTTTATCACTTAACAGACTTAACATAAATAGCAAAGTAAATATCAAAGGATGAAAATCAATAAAAGAGATGAAAATGTAAATAAGCACTTCCTATCGTTATATATAGTTTTCGTGTATTGTAGTTTCTTTTATATCTCAATAACCAACCCCCATAAGAAATATTCTCCCAAGAGTCAACTACTATAGTGTGTGTAAAAAACAACATATTTTCCTTTACTTCTATCCTGCAATGAAGGGGATAATTGAAGATATTTATGAGAAATTTAATGTTGAAGGGCACACCTTTCTCCTTTCTCTATCCTCTATCATCTACATTTGTTTTGACTCCTAGATCTTATCATTTCACTCACGAAAATTTGTTAAATAAAATTATATTCATGCATACAATTTAGATCCCGCTACCTCCATAAAGGAAAGATGCAACCACATATATTGTAGGAACAATATATTTAGCTGACATGTTTGAGAGTTAAATATTTTTACTACAAGAGGTCAATATTATGAAACTTACCCAATGAAGTCATTTACATGTTACCTAGTGGGCTTTTGGTGACCCTATGATTCAAGAAAGGTTTGGTGTATTGTTTTTAGTCAGTTGTCTATATATTCGATATTGTTTTCATGCATAAATTACGATTGATTAATTTACATTTAGTCTCAAAAATAATTTATATATGTTATATATAATTATTAATATGGACTCCCATGCTTGTAACATAAAAGGTGGACCCAGTGGAAACACATGTGTGATTGTTGCGTGACAAAGAAGTAGAAGTTCGTATTGGTGTTCCTGGAAAGGTGACAAAATTTTGCAAACTATTGAATCCTCAATTTGCAATCCAACACATACTTACTTGTGCAAAGGTCAGTTTGGAAAATGCAATTTAAAGTTTCAAATGTAGTTTTGATATACTTAATTTTCAAAATCAATCTAGTATATATATCTAATAGACTCACTAGTACATGTAAATACACTATGGTTATTTGCTCCAAGTGTCACTTCAAATTTTAATGGATTAAAATCATGAATTATCCACAGATTCCTCACAACATATGTCCTCTTCCTTGGATTATGTTATCATGGGTATGGAGCCTATCATGGGGAAGTTAAGCCTTAATATATCATCTCAAGAACATATACCATAAATTAAATTTTTAGGAAAAATGGAATTTCACAAAAAAATAATGTATGTATGGTAAACAATACATTTGCAACCTCATGTTTCTTGGCTTATCCTCTGTCACAAAGGTTGTGCACCTTGGAAAACCAGCCCCAATGTTTAAAATAATGAATGGACAATCAAAATGGAAATATCACTTTGATATCTCTTCTTGGATCAATGAATTGGGTCAATGTTTGGAGTGGAAAATTGACTCATCCCCATCACATTTGCAGCCTCGTGTTTCTTGGCTTATCCTTTGTAAAAAAGGTTGTGCACCTTGGAAAATAAGCTTTTCACATCATAGGGGTTAGGGACATGCATATTAGAGTGTCAAGTGGGTGTATTCTCATCAGATGCAATCTCTATCGCTCCCCCTAGAATCATCAATATGGAATCAAATGTGGAACTCTAACAATCTCCTCAAGGTTAATATCTTCATTTAAGAATTAGTTCATGAGAAGATACTAAATGCAAAAAACTCCAAACAATGGAATCATTGTCCCCTCGAGATGTGTTTTGTGTCTTAAATTTTGAATTGATTCATTACATCTTTGAGTGAAACTTTAGAATCAGAGTATGGAAATCAACTTTCACTAGCTTAAATAATAGAATGAGAATGCCAATTTTGTGGAAAACCATGTTCGATCAATGGAATACAACTAATGGAACCCTAAAATACCAACCAACTTTTGAAAGATAGGTTAGCATTGCCAAAGTGTTTATGTTTCAAAATCAAGGAAATTTTAAAGGATGGTTATCTATTTGAAAGTTTAGAAACCTTGGAGAATCTTAGTAATATCTAATAGAAAAATTGTACAATTTTTTATAATATTTTTGTAAAAATATCTAAATTACCGATTATATTATATTAGTCTATATAAGATCTTGGGGATTTTTAACTTAAAATAATTTCATACTATAAAGCTTCGGTAGATTATTTTTAGAAAAATTTCAAATTGGCGAATATTTTTTTGGAAAAAGTATAGAAAATTAGCCCACTTGTGAATATTATCCCCTAACATTTTCCATGTTAAAAATATGCATTTCCTAGAATAGATAATATTTTCACCAGGAATTGAATAACCCCTCAGTAGCAAAAAAATTAAAAGGCCTCATAGCATAACAATTTTAACTCCAGATGCAAACAAGTTACAACTTACTGAAAATAAAAGATTGATTCTTGAGTGTGGATTAAGAAGAATGTTTCTCTCAATTCCATAGAGCTCTTAAATTTACCGGCCTTAGTATGCCCAAACACAACACTACACCAAAATGGTGGCTTCATCTAAGCACCCTTTATAAAAAATGAAAGTGTGTTCAACACTCTTATATTATTTTCATGGAGTCTCAAAGGGGAATTTTGGGGTGGAACATAAAAAGGAGAGTCATAATGGAACCCATAGGAACAAGTCAGACTTCCTTCACATGGGGAATTGGTATCATGTCCAATAATCAAGCATAAGGTTATGCCCTACTACAAAGTTTAAGAATAGTTATGGCTCTAGTATACAATCATTGGTGGTGGTGGTAAACTCAAAGGTAGTTTTCAACCATTTGGTTTCTATCTACATGTCATTAAAATTCCTTAACATATTTATTTTTCGATCCAGAAAAATGATGCTCAACCTACCTTAAATTGCATTCTACCATGTCTTATCAAAAAACAAATATGAAGTGGATTGGTTTGTCAAAATAGTTTCATCCTTAAAAGAGGGGCTACTTATTGATAATGGCATAATTAAATAATACCAAAGTCCTCAATTAGTAGTTATGGTTATAGATACATGCATTAAGAATGTAAATCCTTACATGGCTCATAATATTGGACTTCATACTCAACATCAGGCTAGTTATGAGAAGAGAGGTAAGTATGTCATCTCCATGTTAGGAGCCAAAAATCCACACAAATTACTAGATTATCTTGATTATCTATACTTCTCTTCCAATTTAATATTGTTGTGTTGAATAGTATGGTGCATATAAATATAATTATGAAACTCATTTTTGGATGTGGTTTTTCGACCGGTTGAACTGTTTAATTCACCCATATTGGGAAAATACTCCAAATATACATGATTGAAGGAAATAAACTTTTCAAGGTCATTATTGACATTTTGAGTAGCAACGTGCATAATTAACTAGATATGCATAGTTTGGAACCTATAGGTTTGGTTATGAGTAAAGCAATGTCCCAATATTTTTATAGCATACTAGTATAAGTCTACCAGTTTCATCAAGACACCAAATTTCTAGCTCCCATTTTGGTATATTTTAAAACAAGACTTGGGTTTTAAATCAATTAGGTTTGTGTGATAGTGATTGTTCCCATGCATGCCTATATCTGGACACTTTTTTTGCTCTTAGTACCTCAAAATTAAGAGACTATACAACCGAGATCTGTAAGAGGCACAAATTATACTTCCAATCTAGACTGAACTAGGGTCAAAGTTGTGAAGTGTGTGTACACATGTAATACACTTAATTGTATGCAAGTTGGCTAAGACATCATACATTAATAATTTTATGACCGTAATAACTAGGTCAATGGAACTCACACCCAAAAGAACATCCAGTGTAAATACATGATGTGAGTGTAAAATAAGCTCCTACTACTTCTCGATTAATAACATAATGACATAATTGAGTACAAGCTCATGATAACATCTCTCAAGTTAATTCAAATTCCAATGTTTCAAATATTTCAAATCAAATCATGCAACTTCAAACCGCACAACCTCGATGTGCATATCAATACAGATCTAGATGGGTTTTTGTTAGTAATATCTCATAAATAAGGATCTTTCAAATCTACAGCAAGAAGAAGATGCTTTCATTTATACTCCTTGTAGGAATTGAAAAGATTAAAGTAACTTGTATGCCTCTATTATATATCATAAAAAATTATATGTGCTTAACGAGAATATAAATAAAAAATAGATTAGATATGGTGGTGCTCAACACATTTGAATTAGAAATAGAGTAGTTCATAGTGGCCTAATGAAATAATGAGATTTTTACACTATATTTGGAGAACGAATTTGTCCAAATTGATTACCAAACTACTAGCATATTTTTAGGGCTTCCCTAATGAGGACATTATGAAGAAATAATAGTTCTTATAGTCCATTATTTAGTATTCGGATAGTGGGTTTGAGCTACAATTTTGCTGATCATCTGTCAATAGTCTAGTTTAAGATACATTACGAAGTAGGTTAAATTAATATAAGACATTTGGTAGTGTTATTATGGTTTTGGTTTAGTTTGGAAATGAGTGTGGGGCTGATACAAATTTAGAATATAATTATGATCTAGGTGGATTGAACAGGTCCAAGTACAAGTGGCTTAAGTACAAAGGCTCAAAAGTAAAAGTGTCAAAAAAGTGGCAAATTTAGTGTCAAGTTGAATATCTTGTCTTTCTAATTCCAATGGCGTAGACGACACTCAATTCTGAGTCTGTATGAAGGAGTTAGGAGGAGTCAAAGTTTGAGGGTTGACTTGGTGATGTGGCAGCTTAAGGAGTCTACAATTTTGCAGAAACCCGGCCACTAGATTTTGGCCAACTCCAGCTGGATTCCGGGTGAAATTGTGGGATGGTTAAATTGACTCCTTCAGTCAATTTTTGGAATTAAAAAAAAAAAAAAATTGAATTTTTTTAAAGGATAAAAAAATATATATGTTAAAAAACGGGCAGGGCGGGCCATGACCCCTGCCCTACCCAACGGATGTAAAAAAAAAATATAATTTAATAAGGGGTTTGGTGGACATGACCCCACTTTCCCCACATTCTAGCAACCATATGTTAAATATGGGTGAGTGGGGGTGTCAACACCACTGCCTAGTCCAACCTCTCTCCACGTGTTGTAACGAGGACGATGGGAGTTAAAGAGCAGGCTGCCCAATATGCCCCCCCCCACCCCCCCTCAAACCTACCTCATAATTAATGCGCTGAGGTTTTAAAAATAAATATATGAGTATTTAAAACAAACTAAACCTTAATATGGACGGGGCGGGGTTTGACCACCTGATCCTCTCCCCCACATGAAGGATCTTAACCAACTCATCCAGCAGACTCCTTGGGGAGTCCGCCCAGCTTCTCATATATAAACTATTCATTTTAGAAGAGCGCCCAAGCAGGCCAGGAGTGGGCACAAAGTATGAGACAAGGTGGAACCATTAACGTTGTGCAGGAGGTGGTCAGAGCCATGATCTAAGCTATTTTCCAAAGGGTACAGATTTTCACTTTGTCAAAATCAGGAAAATTTGATATGGATTTTGCACCTCTTGGCACCACAAATCCAATGGTGCTGTCCATTTCTTCATCAAAGGTCTCCAATTTTCGGGCACTTTCATCTATGGAGGTATAAGGATGTAATTTTGCATTTAATACTTGTACTTTGATTTTTTTCCACTTAATGAAAGAGGGCCTCCCCACTGATTGAGCAGGGCTCGGAGACGTTGTCCCTCCTAGACGAACTCTGATATCAATTCTGTTTCTTTTTGCATGATTTTATGTGCTTCTCTCTTCTTATGTTTATGCCTTTAAATTTTCATGGTTAAGCTGCAATTTTTACATGTTAATTCTTCAACACATCTCAAGAAAAATATTTTGGATCAAGTGGTATCAGAGTAGGTGTTTGTATATGTGAATTACATGCTTTTATGCTAACTACAAATAGGCTACGAAGAGGCGAAGGGACACTAAATTCTTTCGATCCTGAAGTGGGATGTTCACATCAGAGAAGAATCATGGATGATGATGTTCGAAATGAGTAGGAGTTAAACTTCTACAAGACCTTCTACACCATGGAAGAACGGGTCAAGAAATTGTTCTATAGACTTGAGAAACTAGAGAAAGTAGGGTAGAATGCTTCATAAGGACAAGTATCGAGTCATGGAGATAATGGAGGAGATCCACCTCCTTCTCCTCCAACGAGTGAAATTTCTTCCTCCTCTTCTCACCATCATCATAGGAATTCAGGAAATGCATCTATTAAAACTTTCTTTAATTTACATGTCAAATTTGATCTACCCATGTATAATTGTGAAATTAATGTAGCAAAAATTAACAACTGGATCAGGAAGCTTTAAATCTACTGCAGTATTCAATAGATTATGGAGGATGAGGCAAAGATATTGTTGGCTTCTCTTCGACTGAGTGGCACAACTCTCATCTGGTTGGAGAGAAAACTTCAAGGAAAAAGTAATTTGGGTAACCTTCTTTCCTCATGGTCAAATTTTATTGCTAAACGTAAAGATCAATTCTATCCCTTGGGTTATAAGAAAAAAACCTTAATGGAGAGGCAGTACGTAAGGCAAGGCAAAGGACAAAACATGCAAAGTTTTACGAAGGAATTTAGAAAACAAGCACTAATTTTGGGAATTTCATTAGATTCACCTGAAATGGTAACTAAGTACATTGGGTCATTACATAGTTACATTAGACATTCATTATTAATTTTTGAACCAAATACTATTGACTTGGCCAGTGTAAATACCATTCATCTTGAAAATAGGGGCAGAAATGATAAAGATGACCATTCAAAGAAACCACCTTTCAAACCTTCAAATGGAAAAGTCAAAGGGAAAGGAAAGGGAAAGGAAATGAAGATGGCATGAACAAAGAAATATGAAGGAGAAAAGCCTTATTGCACTCACTGAAAAAAGGAATGCCATGACGACGATGATTGTTGGAAGTTGTACCCAGAAAAGAAGCCAAAGAGATATGGTGTAAAGGGTAAGAAAAAGACAGTAGTGACTGCATAGCAAGACCTTGGATCTGAATTTGGCTATGAGGCATTGATCACAACAGTAGGCACAAAAGGTACTCTTTCTCTTCATGTTAATTATGAATCACATGGAAGCACTAGTTCAAAAAATGATCCTCTTCCTAATGAACGAAAGAAAATTGAGTTGTTTCATATTTGAGGTTTCATAAATCATAAAAAAGTAGAAACTCTATTTGATTCCGGCTCTAACGCAAATTTAATCTCAGAATCCTTGGTTAAAAAGTTAGGCTTAGAAGTTAAGCCTCATTCAAAACCTTATCTGTTTGGATGGATACATGACAAAGTAAAATTAAATGTAACCAATCAATGTAAGGTTAAATTTGTAATTGCTTCTAAACTAGTGGATGAAGTAGAACTAGATGTCATACCATTGGATATTTGTGGTGTTGGGGTTCCCATGTTTTGGCAAGGTTGGAAATACCAAAAGATGAGACAACATCAAAACCACTTCCAGACCTCAGGATCTAGCCCTCCTAGGTCTAGAGAGGGATCTCTCTATGATATGTCAAAGGTATATGATTTTGAAGCTCAGTGTTAAGATGTTAGGCTAGTTATAGGCACGAGGTTTGTTTGTTTGATTTTTTTGTTTGGTTGCTAGTTATCAGGAAAGAAGGATTTCAATGTAAGACCAGGATGAGAAAAGAGGAAAGGGTAGAGGTGAAGTATTACAGGGATCATTCAAACCATTGGGCAATGGAGTCAGGAAAGGATTTTCTTGCTAATCAATAGGCAAGCTTTCAATTGGGCTAGTCATCTAAACGTTGGATCTTAGAGATGATTGTGTGATATGGAATGGTAGGAGAGGAGGAGACAACACAGATTCAGGACACAAAGTTAAAGACCAGCTGGTCGCACAAGGATCCTAGTGGGCAGGGCTAACTCTAATCCCTAGTGTTCCCAAATCTTCCAACTAAATCTATAACAAGAAACATCTAAGAACAGATACATTTAATTCATACATCAGAGAGCAGGAAATAACATCCACTACACTGGTTAAATTAACTAAAATTGATTCTTAGATAACACATTTAGAAGAAAAACATCAATGGCAAGGAGAGAAGAAACATAGCGTACCTAACAAGGGTAAATCCTATGCCAATATTTTGATGCAAGCCAGTAGAAACGAAATGAAATGAATATAAACACAGAGATAGGAAAACATCACCGTTGCTTTAGATCAGGATCCAAAGAAATGTGCTTGTCATATTAAATAGCAATACCAGTCAAGTGCAACATTGCCAATAGCTGAATAATCAGTCTGAAATCGTATTCCTCAGCCTATCTAACACTTTACACAGAGACTGTGTCTCAAAAGAAACTACTTGCAATTCTTTGATAACTGAATCAACAACCTTTACAATGAGTTTATTCATGAATTTATAGCTCCATAGGAGTAGAGAAGGTAGGTGAAGAACTAAATGTAGCATTAAAAACTTCAGGAGAGGAAGAAGGCCGAAACCCACTCTGTATAAATTCTGTGCATTAATCTGGGACACCCTTGGGTGAAAGAGTGGTCTTCGTCAGGTTTCCATTAACTCCAGGTATGTCTCTGATGTACTTTGGCTACAGTGCTCTGTAGAAATTATGGTGATATGAACAAAAATAAATCAATGATTTAAGTCTGCCATGCTGTGTAACTAATGCTACTAATATCGTAGGACTGTTGTCAGGGTGGGAAATCCTTTAGGAGCACGATATAGAATAAAAGCTATATGGGCATTCTGTCCTTTATGGGGAAAACATTCTGCTG
Organism: Pinus albicaulis; assembly: GCA_034641835.2. Taxonomy (NCBI): domain Eukaryota; kingdom Viridiplantae; phylum Streptophyta; class Pinopsida; order Pinales; family Pinaceae; genus Pinus; species Pinus albicaulis. Next base: position 1,059,335,755 of record CM076574.1, read on the forward strand.
GTGTAAAAACCCTGATATACATGAATTTCTGTAGGCTGTACACCCCGTGTGATTCATGACATCGCTGATCTGGTGCTTTGCCTTTAAATCCCTGTATTAAGGCTCAAATCTCTTTGTTGAACTAGTTTATCACTAGCTGGTATTTCTGTGCAGCTTCATAAATGTCTTGATCTGCAACATCTGGGCTTTAATGGCACTGGATAGGTTTTGTGGAGATTGTACCACCGCTACCTTTCCGAGCATTTCTATTGTAGTACCAACTTCAAAATTCAACCTTTCTTGTGCAACACGCCATTACAATAGTACATATGAAACATGGCGGTTTTCTGCCTTTGTGAAATCCTACAAAACACGAAAACAGGTTAAGAAAACAATGGGGGTGGTGGATGCAGTGCGGATGATGAAGATGGTCGTGTAGCTGGTGAAATGGTGGAGAATGGTGTGGAAGACTCGCAGTATGGTGGAAACAGTGGGGACTACGGTCGGAAGGTGGCACAGAAGGAGAAACTAATGGAAAACCTTTGCATTCGACCTTCGAACGGGATATATAAAATGACGGACGACACTGTGACCAGGACACGTGGACAGATGATGTGGTGGGACAGGGTTATGGCAGAAAAGTCAACAACAGGGGAAAAACAAATCTAGACCATCAGATCTTAACAGAGATCAACGGTTGAAAATGCAATGGAGGGTGACGAACGGTGGACCAGGGGTATGGTGGTCATGGATTAAACCCTGCGCAACTTCATGGAGCGACGATCGTTGGATGGGCGATTGCAGATTGGATGGCTGAAAGCGATATCGCTCTGTGTCTTGTACCGAACGATAACGTGCGATGGGATAGCGGTTTTGAAACAGTGCACCTGACACACGTCGTTTGATCAGTGGAATCGCTGGGGAATGGGAAAAAACCGCCTTCCTCCGAAAGGTGGTGTGATAGAAACCGGGTGGTTTATGTATAGTGTTTGCAGCGGGGACCACTGGGATGGATGTACTGTGGACCGTTGATCTGCGGTTATATGCACGGCTGAAAGGAAATCGGAGGGGAATGACGGGGTAGACCACGAGCACTGTAGAGTTAACACGGACCGTCTGATCTGCGCCGATCGATGGTTGATATGGCCTCCGATACCAATTGAGATAAGCACTTTTTGGTTAGCGCCTGGTTTCGGCACCCAGGTCACAAGGTAGAAGAAAAGCCGAGGGAGCTAGCCGAAAGGTGCTAGCCCTATTATAATGTTTAAAGTGGGTTTGTTTCCCATTTTATTGCAATTTGAGGGCAATGAAGGGCAACGATAGGGGTAATGGGGGTTTAAACGACGAACCAAGGAGTGTGTATAGGCCTTAGGGGGAATTTTTGGAGAGGTTTAGAAGGATTAGGGGGGTGATTCGGGGGTAAAGAAGAGGGGTTTTGACAGATGAAAAAGAGGTGAAAAGGGACATCCTGCAGGGATATAAGGGTTAATGTAGGCCTTTTGGAGCAAAATTTACGTAATCAATGAGACCTTATAAAGGGAGTCCGCAGAGGGAAAATTATCAAAGGCAAAGGCACGGAGACTTCAAGGATGATGTGTCTTCAGGGGAGATGCATTCCTTGAAGGCTCAAAAATCAATTTATCCCCCTACTTTTCTTTGTCAAAAATTTAAAGGGGGGCTAACAGTGGCTCCACATGGGGATGGCTTCTTCTTGAAGGAGTCAAGAATTCAAAAAATGATCTTTGGTGTAGGCCAGATGCTTGCTGCTTTAAGCCACCTTCTTCTTTGATTTTCAGCTGCCACAATTGTGAAGACATCAATTTAGTAGAAAAAATTTCCCAATCAATCTACCTACCCATGCTACAATCGTAGCGTTTTTTCTTCTTCTAGGGTGAATTTGAGCTAGCAAACCCTTTACATCATTTTATTTTTACAAACAGAAAATAAACCTATTCTAACTCTACCCTTATTGCTCCATGAGACCAGATTAGACTGTTGGTCTCATATGTTTCTCTACCTAATCTAATATCTGCTGGGATTAGACTGTCCAACAGATTTCTTCTCTACATTCTACAACAAAAATTGAAAAATAGACAAACTAGGATTAGACAGTCTAGTTTGTTGTAGATCCAAGGCATAAAGACCGTTGCGCATGGATGGAAATTTGCAGAAAAACTAAAACAAAACTTTGAAGGCTTCAAATCTGAAATCTTGAAGCATCCTTCTTTCTTTTTGTGACTCAAGTTTTGGGCTTGTTAGAGTCACTTTCTTTTCTTCATTGCTAGTCTAGGTTTTGAGCATGTTAGGACCAGCCACGTTGCTTCCTTTTGGCTCAGGTTTTGATCATATTAGAGCCAATTCTTTGCACTTCAGAGGTTCATGTTTTGAGCATGTCTGAACCTCTCCTTTCTCTCTATTTTTAGAAACATTTTCTTTTTTTCTTGAAAACAAAAACTGCAATGGTATGTACAATGGAAATGAAAACTGGAAATTGAAAATCAGCAGAAGTAGTGTTTTAGCATCCTGCCATTGACAGGACCCCCAAACATCTCTGTACCATCTAATTCCTGTAGGAAGAAGGCATTTGGACCCACCGTGGCCTGGATGATGTATGGACCTTGCCACAGACTGTCAAACTTGTCGTGCTTTCCTTTGTCCTCTCTCCTGGAGTCCCACTTCAGAACTTTATCTCCAATTTTGAAATCAGAAGCTTTGGTTCTTTTGTCAAACAATTTCTTTATATTTTCTTGAACTTTCACTGCTCTGTTGTAGACCTCTTCCCTTCTTTGCTGGAGATGAATTGTTTGGTTTATTCTTCTCACCATACTGTCTTCTTCTGTTTGAATCTCTTGGACCAGCTTAATCACTGGTACCCCAAGGCTGGTAGGAAACACTGCTTCCGTTCCATAGACAAGCTGATAAGGTGACATGCCAATAGATTTCTTTGTTGTAAGCCTGTCAGCCCACAAAGCATGTACTAGCTTGTTATGCCATGAATTTTTGTTCTCTTCCAGCAACTTTTTGATGATGATCACCAGGCTCTTGTTTGATGATTCAGCTAATCCATTACCTTGAGGGTAATAGGCAGTTGAATGACCAAGCGCTATTTGATACCTGTGACAAAAATCAAACATTTTCTTGGTTCCGAAAGTAGCATCATTATCAGTGATTATTTTCCTTCGGCGACCAAACCGAGAGAGGATATGACCTTCTAGGAAACTAATGATGACTGAATTTGTGGCATTCCTAGCAGGTATGGCCTCTATCCACTTAGTGAAGTAGTCTGTGGCTGTTAGGATCCATTTGTGTTGTGCAAAAGAAGGAGGGTGAATCTCCCCTATGAAATCTAGGCCCCATTGCAGAAAGGGACCTTCAACAGTGATGGGCTGTAGAGGTAAGGGGAGGAGTTTTCTTTTGCCTTCAAAAATGTGGCATTTGTGGCAGGAAATGATCATTTTATGGACATCTTTGAAGAGTGTAGGCCAATAGTAGCCAGGTCTGAGTATTTTGTTTGCAGTGGCTTTCCAGCTTAGGTGGCCTCCACAGTCTCCTACATGGAATTCTTGTTTAATCCTCTTTGCCTCGTTTTCAGGGAAACATTTAAGTAATAGGCCATTTGGATTCTTCCAGTATAAGCAGTTATTCATTATGCAATAGCTCCTACCTTTCAGCTTTAAGAATCTGGCCTTGGTCTTTGATAGTTTAGGAGGGGCATTGAGGTGTGTAAGCACATACAAAATGTCAGAACACCAAGGAGAGATCTGAAACTTTTCCTCAACAGTGGGATCAGGAAATTCTTGTTGCTCATCCAAGGTATTTACCATGTTAATGTCTAGGGCTTGTAGATTTGATTCAGCCATTAATTGAGATAGGCCCTGACCTTTAATCAGCTTGGTGGGTTTTATCTCAAGGTCGTATTCTAAGATCACATCAATCCATTTGCCCCTTTTCCCATCTGGTTCCTGGGACAAAATGTATTTAACCACTATATTTGGCACATAGGCTATTGTGTGGGAATGCAGTATGTACACACTAAAGTCTTTCAAGGCCTTAATCAGAGCATAGGCCTATTTCTCCATTATGTTGTATTTCAAGGGTGCATCTTTGAGTGCTTTGCTAAAGAAAGAAATGGGTTGTTCCATTCCCTCTAGATTTTTCTGCAGTAGAACTGCAGCTATTGTATGCTTGGAGGCAAATGAAAAAATTAGTAAAACTTTCGAGAAATTCTAAAAGATTGAATGAGCCTGGGTGAGTGCAAGTTTTACTGATTCAAAAGATTTCTTAGCTTCAACAGTCCACTTAAATCCTACACCTTTCTTCAGCATGTTAGTCATATTTCTGAGGTGTTTAGACAGATTGGTCAAACCTCCTAAAGATCCTAAAGTTAATCTTCTGAGTTGAAGGGCCCCAACAATTCTTGATGTTTCTTGGGTGGCTAATCTACGGTATTCCCTCAACTCTCTTCATCAGGTCTGTCCTAGTCCTTTCAGATATAATGTGGCCAAGAAGTTTTCCTTCTTGTAGCCCAAAGACAGTCTTTTTAGGATTCAGTGACAGACCATACCTTCTGCATTTTTCAAACACTCTTCTCAGGTGTTCTAGGTGTTATTCCTCAGTCTTAGAATAGACTGTTATGTCATCCAGATAGATGACAATGAAGTGTCCTATTTCATCTGAAAAAGCTATGTCCATCACTCTTTGGAAAGTTGCACCAGCGTTCATCAATCCAAAAGGCATATTCACATACATAAAGGTACCCCATGGAGTGGTAAAGGTTGTCTTGAGTTGATCTTCTGAGATTACTAAGACTTGGTTGTAACCTGAAAAACCATCTACCAGGGAGATCCTTTTAGAGCCTACTACCTTCTGAAGAATATGTTCCATTTTAGGCAAAGGGTAATTGTCTTTGAGTGAGGCTCTATTAAGATTCCTGAAATCAACGCATAATCTGATCTCACCTGTTTTCTTTCTCACAGCCACTAGGTTTGATACCCAATCTGAGAATCTCACAGGCACGATTATACCTACCTCATACATCTTCTTAATCTCTTTTTCTACTGCAGGCAATTGTTTTTGGTTTATTCTACGAATTTTTTGTCTAAGGGGCTTCTGATTTTCTTTCAAGGGTATCTTATGTTGTATGATATTTGTGTCATAGGCCCTTAAGTCCTCATAACTCCAAGCAAACACATCAAAGAATTCCTTGAATAGGTCAATGTATTTCCTTTTCATGTTTGCAGGCGGAGACTTAGCCAGTTTGATCATTTTGGGTTTGTCTTCAGTGCCTATGTTGCATTCCTTAACATTAGAGTTTGCATGTTCTATAGTGGGATTTTTTGCTACATCATCAAAGTCAAAAAGGTCTTCTAAAGGGACCAGACCTCGAGGTATGTTCTTATCTTTGGTCTGAAGCACCTCTACTTTTTCACTATCTGCGTTTTCACATTTTCCGTCTGGATTTCCAATCTGTTCATTTAAAGAGTTTATTTCTATGTTACAGGGTGTTTCTTCCTCATCTGAGGACTCTTCACTTAGGCAGCTATTGTCAGATTTGGAGTTTGAATCAAAAAATTCAAACTCGTTTCTGCCTACCAGGAAATCTTAGATCTGTTTATCTCCTTCAAAAACCTACCAATATTTTTCATTGTCCGGCACTGCAGGTCTGAATTTGGTCTGAAGGATGATCTGTTGGTCACTAGGAGTCTTAGGGTAGGAACTAGCTAGGCAAGCTAATCCGTTTGAAATGGCATTTTGACTCCTAGGAACAAACACTAATTCGTATTCAACAAACGTTTTCTGTAAATCCATAGTGTCGTTCCTGTAGGCTCGCAGTCTAGGATGTTTCGCTGTATATTCACCATTCACCTATTTAATAATCAGCTCAGAGTCTCCATGCATGGTTATCCTATGGGCTCCTAATTTTTTCAACAGGGTTAAGCCTAGGATCAGAGCCTCATATTCTGCAATATTGTTTGTACACTTGAAGTGCAAGTTGCAAGCATGGCTCTCTACGTAATCACTCTCTGTGTTATGTATCCACACTCCTACCCCAACAGTTCTCCTGGTGCACGACTCGTCGAAATTCATTTCCCACAAGGGTTCATTTTCCATTTTATCTTCACTTCCTTCCCTACAGCTGGGTTCGCCATCATGTAGCATTATAGGAGCCGTGCTAGGCTGTGGGTCATTTTGTTTTTCTTTATGGGTGTGGAAAGCAGAGAGGTGACTAGTTGGCTGATTGTGTTCTGTTTCTGGTTCACTTTGCGTTGTTGTTTCAGTGCACTGTTCAAATTTTTCTACGTCTTCCTCCTCTGAGTCTAGGGTAGCCATTATGTTAAAGTCCATTGGCTCTGTTTCATCATGTGTACCTTTGCTGGTATCTATGTTTTCAGATTTTGGTCCCCCCAAAGATTCATCATTGCAGAAGATAAAGGAATCTCGGTACCTGTCTCAGGTATAGAGAATTTCCCGGGGATTTCAGGTCTACTAACTGAGAATTTCATTTGTAGCCCTTTCTGGATCTTATAAGTTGGCCAAAGATTGGGATTGTGGCATAAGCCCCATCCATCTGCATTGTTCCTTGCAGTTTGGCTCCCCATGATCTTGATAATAACATGCCATACTTGGGTGGCACACCTACCACAACAACATCCATGACCAAACACTTGGCTGGAATTTGAGTAAGGCTCACACACAAATCTTTGATCAGGCCAAGACACTTTACTCTACTAGAGTCGAATGAATATAGGTCTTTATAGGGACGGGGTATCTCTAGGCCTAATCTTTCCATCACTACTTTAGGCATCAGGTTGTGTGATGCCCCAAAATCATGCATTGCATTGTGGAGAATCTTATCATGGACATTAGGGCCCCGATATGGCACCAAGGCCACCTTCACGAAGGCTTTCCTTCTATCTTTGGACCCCAAACAGAAGGGCGGTTTGATCATCACTCAGATTCTGATGTCACTATTCTCACCTACATTTAATGCTTTCAAAATTTGGCCTTTATATGCATCCTGGTGGTCCGCTCGGGAGAGTGGAGGACGGAGAGATTTTAATTTTTCAATGTCACTCTCAAATTGAAAGTGGACTAACTCTTTGGAAAGTTCAACTACTGTTTTCTAGTCCCCACCTTGGTTGAATCGATGTGATCCTCACTATGTACAGTGTTTGTGACAGTTTTATTAGGAGCACTAACTGCAGTGCCAATACTGCTAGTTGGTTTACCTTGTGTGTCAGTGTTTTGGTTGTCCCTTTCTTTGTTCTTTCCAGAACTCTCAGCTGCTAATTTGTTACTTTCAGCAGTTGCTTTAGAAGTTTTCTGAAATATTTTCTTGATGGTGACCTCGGAAGCTTTTGGTTTGGTAGTTTCTTGGCTCTTTTTGCTTCTAAGTTCATATTGTTCTCTGACCTGCATCATGGCATTTTCAAACCCTAACCTGTAGTCTTCAGATTCTAACCATTCCTCATCCCAACAAGAGGGTGAGGGTTGATCTTCTTCTGAGTAACAGTTATGGATTGAATCTTCTGTTTCAAACATATTAATTGTGTTTCCCTCAGACCCTTCTATGATTCCCTCATCTTAATCAAGAAAGTTCTCTTGGAATGGGGGAATAACTTGTTGATCCGACTCTCTTTGTCTGTTGGGAGTGGCATTGTTCCTTCTAAAGTTCTGGTTCTAGTTTTGATTTCTATTTTGGTTACTAACTGTGACAACCATTTTTTCCATCATTTGGTATAGCTTCTCCACTTTTTTAGATAGATGGTCATGATTTGGATCAGATGTGGAAGCTACATTGTCGTCTCTATATGTTACCCTTTTCTCAGCTCTTAATCTTTCTCTTTTCTCAATCATATTTGCCTCTATATTCATTGCTCCTTTCTCCATGTCTTCCAATGTGTTGTATTCTTTATCCCTAAGCTGATAGGCCATGTCAGCATCAAAGCCTTCATGCTATTTCGCTAGGGCCATACCTTGGGGAGGTTTCATATGTGGAGGGAGAGCATTGTTAATGCTATTAAATCTCATTTTGTAATCATGGACAATCTCTCCTACGTTTCTTTTAAGGCTCATATATTCTGCTAGGAGTTGGCAAGGATTGGCCTTAACCTCCCATTTGTTGATAAAAGTCTGATATAAGGCAGGGAGGTCATTAATGCTACCCGGAGGTAAGCTTTTAAACCATTTCTTCACATCACCCCCTAAGATTTGGGTAAAGATTCTCATTTTGACTGTATCATCATCTATTTCCATGTATTCAAAGGAATCTTCCATCCTATCTACATGATATTGTGTTGTGGTAGACTCTTTTGCAGTGAAGTGTGGGATCTTTGATTAATAGTCATTGGGTAAGGGAACTAGAGGCTGAGGTAAAACCAGAGGTGCATACCAGGCTTCCATGATGATGTTTTGATGAGGTAAAGGGTTGACTTGGGCAGCTGGTATGTGGATGACAGGGATATTATGACTAGCAGAAGACTGATGAGCGGATTTAGGGTGACTGAGCCCCAAGTTTTGTATGAAATGTATATCAAGAGGTGTAGAGGGAGGGATATGTCTATTCCCAAGGTGTCCACCACTTTGGGGTGGTGAAACAGGAAGCTCAAGGTCTGGCTGGTCTAGGACACTGAATGACCTAGTTCTTGGCAAACTATTTTGAGTGCCTAGGTCAAAAAGTGGGTCTGATAGAGTTGTAAAGTTTTCTGGTGTAGAGTTAGCTCTATGGATGCGGCTGGAAATAGTTGGTCCTTTAGGTGTAGGAGATCTCTTGAGGATTCTCTCAGGGTTATCAACTATTTCAAGTGGGTCTGGGTCAGGGTAAGATCTTGTATGAATGGTTCTTGAAGCCAGAATGTTGTTTTCTAACCAAGTAGCTTAAACCTTCTTATTACTTCTATCGTGGTTGATGTTGTAATGGCTCTGGTCTCCCAGTGGGTCGGTCTCCCGGTGGAGTCTAATGTGAACCAAGATAATCGGCCCTCATGATCTTGGGGAGTCTTTAAATCGTTTGGGAATTGTGGAATGGGGTGGAAGGAGTTTGAATGTTTTGGAGGGGCACTATCACCACGGTGGCATGAGATGTCCCTTTTCGAGGATATCTTTTAAATGAAGGCAAAATCTAACTGAGAGATTGGGTTTTAACATTCCACGGATATGTCACCTCTGAAAGAGTGTGAGATCTGGAGGCTACCTGGCCCTTTCCATACTCTGTCCAAGAGTGTGGGAGAACACAACAAATGGTGTAGAGGTTGATGTGTGAATATGAGTGCTTAACTGCCAACCTAACCAGAGATTTTAGGTTTCTGAAGTTCTTATAATGTAGTAGGATGGAGATTATTTCAAAAAGTTCCCCAGTGGAGTCGCCATTATGTTGGGGTTCCATGTTTTGTGAGGGTTGAAATACCAAAATATGAGACAACATCAAAACCACTTTCGAGACCTCAGGGCCTAGCCACTCCGGGTCCGGAAAGGGATCTCTGTGATATGTCAAGGGTACACTTCTTTCAAGCTCGGTGTTAAGATACTAGGCTAGTTATAGGCACAAGGTTTGTTTGTTTGATTTGTTTGTTTGGTTGCGGTTATCGGAAAGAAAGGATTTCAATGTAAGACCGGGATGGAGTGTTTGGCGGAAAGGCGGAGGTGGTATTCCGGGGCATTCAAACCATTGGGAAGTGGAGTCAGGAAAAGGACCCACTGCTTGCTATTAGTAGTGAGAGCTTTCAATTGGGCTAGTCATCCCAAACATTGGATGTGAAGGTAGATTGTGGGATATGGAATGTGGTAGAGAGGGATAGAGACATGCTGATTCGGGGACACAAAGTTAAAGACCATCTGGTTGCACAAGGATCCTAGTGGACAGGGCTAACTCTAATCCCCAGTGTTCCCAAATATTCCAACTAAATCCATAACAAGAAACATCTAAGAACAGATACATTTAATTCATACATCAGAGAGTAGGCAATAACATCCACTACACTGGTTAAATTAACTGAAACTGATTCTTAGATAACACATTCAGAAGAAAAACATTAATGGCAAGGAGAGAAGAAACATAGGGTACCTAACAAGGGTAAATCCTATGCCAATATTCTGATGCAAGCCAGTAGAAACGAAATGAAATGAATATAAACACAGAGATAGGAAAACATCACCGCTGCTTTAGATTAGGATCCAAAGAAATGTGCTTGTCATATTAAATAGCAATACCAGTCAAGTACAACATTGCCAATAGCTGAATACTTAGTCTGAAATCATATTCCTGAGCCTATCTAACACTTTACACAAAGACTTTGTCTCAAAAGAAACTACTTGCAATTCTCTAATAACTGAATCAACAACCTTTACAATGAGTTTCTTCATGAATTTATAGCTCCAAAGGAGCAGAGAAGGTAGGTGAAGAACTAAATGCAGCATTAAAAACTTCAGAAGAGGAAGAAGGTTGAAGCCCACTCTGTATAAATTCTGTGCATTAATCTGGGACACCCTTGGGTGAAAGAGTGGTCTTCATCAGGTTTTCATTAACTCCAGGTATGTCTCTAATGTACTTTGGCTGCAGTGCTCTGTAGAACTTCTGGTGATCTAAAAATAAATAAATCAATGATTCAATTCTGCCATGCTGTGTAACTAATGCTACTGATATCATAGGACTGTTGTCAGGGTGGGAAATCCTTTAGGAACACGATATAGAATAAAATCTGTATGGGCATTCTGTCCTTTATGGGGAAAACATTCTGCTAGTGTACAAAGCCTGATATACATGAATTTATGTAGGCCTTACACCCTGTGTGATTCATGACATCACCGATCTGGTGCTTTGCCTTTAAATCCCTATATTAAGGCTCAAAGATCTTCGTTGAACTAGTTTATCAGTAGCTGGTATTTCTCTGTCGCTTCATAAATGTCTTTATCTGCAACATCTAGGCTTTAATGGCGCTGGATAGGTTTTGTGGAGATTGTGCCGCCGCTACCTTTCTGAGCATTTCTATTGTAGTACCAGCTTCCAAATTCAACCTTTCCTGCGCAACACGCCATTACAATGGTACATATGAAATGTGGCGGTTTTCCGCCTCTGTGAAATCCTGCAAAACACGAAAACAAGTTAAGAAAACAATGGGGGTGGTGGATGCAGTGCGGATGATGAAGATGGTCGTGTAGCTGGTGAAATGGTGGAGAATGGTGTGGAAGACTCGCAGTATGGTGGAAACAGTGGGGACTACAGTCGGAAGGTGGCGCGGAGGAGAAACGAATGGAAAAACTTTGTATTCGACCTTCGAACGGGATATATAAAAGGATGGACGACACTGTGACCAGGACACGTGGATAGATGACGTGGCAGGACGAGGTTACGGCAGAAAAGTCAATAGCGGGGGAAAAAAAAATCTGGACCATCAAATCTTAATGGAGATCGACGGTTGAAAATGCAGCGGAGGGCGACGAATGGTCGACCAGGGGTACGGGGGTCATGGATTAAACCCTGCACAACTTCATGGAGTGACGACCGTTGGATGGGCAATTGCAGTTTGGACGGCTGAAAGCGATATCGCTCCGCGTCCTGTATCGAACGATAACGTGCGATGGGATAGTGGTTTTGAAACAGTGCGCCTGACACGCATCGTTTGATTAGTGGAATCGCTGGGGAATGGGAAAAAACCGCCTTCCTCCGAAAGGTGGTGCGATAGAAACCGGGTGGTTTATGTACAGTGTTTGTGGCAGGGACCACCGGGATGGATGTACTGTGGACCGTTGATTTGCGGTTATATGCACGGTTGAAAGGCGATCAGAGGGGAATGACGGGGTAGACCACGGGTGCTACAGAGTTAACACGGACCATCCGATCTGTGCCGATTGACAATTGATATGGCCTCCGATACCAATTCAGATAAGCACTTTTTGGTTAGCACCTGGTTTCGGCACCTAGGTCACAAGGTGGAAGAAAAGCCGAGGGAGCTAGCCGAAAGGTGCTAGCCCTATTATAATGTTTAAAGCGGGCTTGTTGCCCATTTTTAGTGCAATTTGAGGGAAATGAAAGGCAACGATAGGGGTAATGGGGGTTTAAACAGCCAACCAAGGAGTGTGTATAGGACTTAGGGGGAATTTTTGGAGAGGTTTAGAAGGATTAGGGGGGTGATTCAGGGGTAAAGAAGAGGGGTTTTGACAGATGAAAAAGAGGTGAAAAGGGACATCCTGCAGGGATATAAGGGTTAATGTAGGCCTTTTGGAGCAGAATTTACGTAATCAATGAGACCTTATAAAGGGAGTCCGCAAAGGGAAAATTATCAAAGGCAAAGGCACAGGAGACTTCAAGGATGATGTGTCTTCAGTGGAGATGCATTCCTTGAAGGCTCAAAAAACAATTTAGCCCCCTACTTTGCTTTGTCAAAAATTTATAGGGGGGATAAAATTTGGTATTGTGTTATGGAGTCCCTATATTTATGACAAGAAATTTGTTTTCCTTCGACATGAAAATAAATACCAAATAAAAAATGATGGGGTAGAGAATATTGTAAGAGCTCATCAAGCCAAGGTCAGTGCTAGTCTTGTAAGTGCAGGGTAGATGAAGAGATTGGTGAATTCCAGCAAGGGGTGTTTTCTCATGGTTGTGAGAGAAAAATATGCAGAAACATCTAAATATTTCCGAGGATGTGATCTGGCTCATAAACATGAACTATGTGAATTTATTTCTAACTATGATGAGTTGTTTCAGGAACTAAGAGGATTTCCTCTGAAACGAAAAATCCAACATGAGATCCATTTGCAACATGATGCTCCATTGCCAAACATTGGTATGTACAGGATGTCATATATCGAGATGGAGGAGATCAAAAATAAGGTACATGAATTGTTGAACCAAGGGTTCATCCGGCCAAGTAATTCACCTTACGGCTCATCGATTGTGTTAGTACCCAAGAAATATGGCACATGTAGGATGTACATGGATTATTTTTCGCTAAACAAAATCACGCTAAAAAACCTATACCCTCGCCCTCGCATTGATTATTTGTTAGATCAATTAAAGAATGCTATATATTTCACCAAATTGGATTTGTGTAGTGGTTATCACCAGGTCAAAATTGCAAAGTAGGACGTGTGAAAAACCGCCTTCAAGACCAAATAGGGGTTGTTCGAATGGATGGTGATGCCATTTGGACTATGAAATGCACCAACCACATTCATGAGAGTCATGAATGATCTTTTTAGGCCTTTCATTGATGAATTGTTCCTTGTATATCTAGATGATATTCTTGTCTTTAGTAGACTTGGGATGAACATGTAAGCCGTGTAAATAAAGTGCTTGATGTATTAAAGAGGGAATAATTGTATGTAAAATTCTCAAAGTGTGAGTTCAGGAAAAAATATTTGGTTTACCTAGGTCATATTGTCGGTAATGATGAATAAAAAGTAGACCCCTTCAAAGTTGAGGTGATTGTAAAATGGACTAAGCCTACCAATGTAACAGAGGTCCATAGTTTTCTAGGTGCAGTACAATATTGGAGGAGATTCATTGCCAACTTCTTGTTATTTCATCACCCTTACACACACTGACAAGTGTAAAACAAGCCTTTCAGTGGGGAGGACAACAATGGAAGTCCTTTGAAGCACTGAAAGAGAAAATCAGCACTGCACCAGTCTTGGATTTACCCGCTCTCCAGTAGCCTTTTGAGATTGAAACCAATGCCATTGGGTACGCCATGGGAGCTGTAATGTTGCAGTAGAAGAAGCTGATATTACCATTCAGAGAAGTTCTCCCAGGCTGTCATCAATTACCCCACTTATGACAAGGAACTGTATGCCTTAGTCCAAAGTATGAAGAAGTGGAAACACTACATGGTTGGCAAGGAAACCATTATCCATACGGATCACCAACCCTTGCAATAGCTTCAGTCATAGAACAAGCTAAAAAAATCTCATTATTTTAGGTGGATGTATTTTCTATAGCAGTTTCATCTGGTAATAAAGTATAATAAGGGCACTAGTAAAAAAGTAGCAGTTATTCTCTCTCACCCTCCTATTTTTGCTTCTATTATTATGCATAATGCTTCATTGTCTTTTGAAACTTATACTGCAAAATACGCTAACAATTATGAATTTAAAGCAATATATGAAAAGCTAACTCATGGATCATAGGTGTAAAACTACCATTTGTAGGGGAAGTTGTTGTATCACCTTGGAAAATTTTGCATACCCACAATAGAAAGGGTACATGTAATTCGAGAGGCACACACCTCTCTTGTGTCTGGTCACTTTGGTGTCTAAAAAACCTTATGTCATTTTCAAAGGTTTTTATTTGTGCCCCATATGAAAAACATTGTAACCCAACTTGTAAAGGGATGTGTGATGTGTTATGTTTCAAATCCCTCTAATAGAAAACTCGGGCTCTACACACCACTCCCTATTTCGGGTAATCCATGGGAAAGTGTGTCGATGGACTTTGTAGGAGGTTTTCCTATGTCTAGAAAGGGTCATGACTATTTGTATGTTGTCGTAGACCACCTTAGTAAAATGTGCATATTAATGCCTTGTAAAAAGTAGGTCACTTTTGAGTAAAATTCTTATATTTTCTTTCAGTCTGTTTGGGTCCACTTTGGGTTTCCCACATCAATTATGTTAGATCGAGACTCTCACTTCCTTGGAGATTTTTGGACCAGATTCTGGTGAATGATGGACACCAATTTGAAGAGAATTACAACATTCCATCCACAAACCGATGGACAGACAGAGGTCGTCAACTATAACATGGTACACTTGCTTCGAGGCTATTGCAGAAAAAATCCCAAGTTGTGGGATGAGCATCTTCCATATGAGCAGCATGCCTATAACCGAGCAGTACATTCCTCAATGCAACATTCACCATTTGAGACATTTTTTGGGTACTTAACAAATGACCCTTTTGACATGATCTATGGAAGGGATGAAGATTCCAATGAACGTGATGATAGGGACAAAGCACAACAGTTCATCCAACAGATATAGACAATTCACCAAGCAATGAAAGAGCAGTTGGAAAAGTGTCAGGCTCGATATAAGGCCCGACATGATAAGCATTTTGCGACCATAAATTTCCAATTGGTGACAAGGTGTGGTTTCATATCAGGAAGGATCAAATGAAGGGGGAAGGCAAGAAATTGTGACCAATCCAATATGGCCTGTTTACCATATTGGAAAAGATTGAGAATAATGCTTTTCGACTTGATTTTCCTGTGTACATGCAGATGTACTCAGTCATGATGTTGAAAATATGAAGCTTTATGAACCACCATTGATTATGGACACCGAAGAGGTAGGATAAGTTCCTACAATGGATGAATTTTCACTACAATATCTCGATGAACTGCCACAAGACATCATTCTCGATCGAAGAACCAGGAATTCATGACGAGGATATGTGGAATATATCTGTGTTGGTTTCAAAGGGATGCATCTAAGTAAAGATAAATGGCTTGAAAAGGAGAAGGTGGGGTAGAAATTCCCTCACTTTCTCATTGATTAATAAGGCATTTGGGGTCCAAAAGCTCTATAGTGGAGAGGAATGATCTAGGTGGATCAAATAGGTCCAAGTATAGGTGGGTTAAATACAAAGGCTCAAAAATCAAAGTGTCAGAAATGTGGCAAAATTAGTGTCAAGTTAAAAAGATCATATTTCTGATACCAACGAAACATATGACACTCAATTTCGAGTCTGTATGAAGGAGTTAGGAGCAGTCAAAGTTTGAGGGTTGATGTGGTGATGTGGCAGCTTAAGGAGGTGACAATTTTGTAGAAACTTGACCACCGGATTGCGAGCGAAATTGTGGGACGGTTAAATTGACTCCTTCAGTCAATTTCCAAAATAAAATAAAATAAAAATAAGTTTGTTTTAAAGGATAAAAAATATATATTAAAAAAAGGGCGGGCCATGACCCCCACCCTACCCAATGGATATAAAAAAAAATATATAATTAAATAAAGGGGTCAATAGCCATGACCCTGAAGCCCCTACATTCTAGCAACCACATATTAAATACAAGTGGGTGGGGGTGTCAACCCCACCGCCCAACCCAACCCCTCTCCATGTATTGTAACGACAACAGCAAGAGTTAAGGGGCGGGCCACCCGATGCAGGTCAGGTCCCCCCTCAAACCTACCTCATAATTGATGCGTCGAGGTTTTAAAAATAAATATGCAAGTATTTAAATTGAACTCAGCTTTAATACAAAGGGTTCGTGGTTTGACCACCTGAACCCCCCCCCCCCCATGAAGGATCTTAACCAACTCAGCCAGCGAACTCCTTGGGGAGTCCACCTAACTTCCCATATATAAAATTTTCATTTCAGAAGTGAACCAAGGAAGGATAGGAGCGAGCACGAAGTATGAGACATGGTGGAAACATGAGCGTCGTGCAGGAGGGGGGCGGAACCATGATCTGAGCCATTTTCTAAACAGTCAAGATTTTCACTTTGTCAGAATCATGCAAATTTTATATGGATTCTGCACCTATTGGTGCCGTGAATCCAACAGTGTTGTCTGTTTCTTCATCAGAGGCCTCCAATTTTCGGGCACTTTCAGCTATGGAGGTATAAGGGTGTAATTTTGCATTTAATACTTGTACTTTCCTTTTTTTCCAGTTAATGAAAGATAGCCTCCCCACTGATTGAGCAGGGCCTAAAGACATAGTCCCTCCTAGACGGACTCCAATATCAATTATGTGTCTTCTTACGTGATTTTATGTGCTTCTCTCATCTTATGTTTATGCCTTTAATGTTTCATGGTTAAGCTGCATTTTTTACATGTTAATTCTTTAACACATCTGAAGAAAAATATTTTGGATCAAATTATAATAAATAGTGCATAATCCACTTGTTGCAGGTTTATGTGAGTGATCTTCATCTTCAACAATTAATCAGCCATGTGATCACCTACTATTGCATGTTGTCTTGCAGCACTCTAGAGTCCATAAACAATATATTTATCTTGCTTAAAAGGTATTGGCTAGTTATGTTTCTCCAAATTAACTGTATAAAAATGATTTTTTGATCTCTTTATGGCGAATTAGGAAAAAAAACAATACCATAACCAAGTACATAAAGGGTAAAATTTTGGACTTAAAATTTAAGGTCCATGAGTCTGAAGAAAAATGGGATTCACCCTCGGTTTTTAAAACAAGAAAAGGAATATCATAAAAAATTCCTTCGAGACCCATACAATGAGAATGTGTCAAGGATCTGCAACATAATTCATCCAGTAAAAAATGAAGACATAAATAATAAGGATGTAACATCTCCTTAAAACTAAATAAAATAGTGGTGACCTACTATTGTTTAGGCTTGTGTTACAAAGTGGTATCAGAGCTCTAAGTTTCAATAATTGGACCTAATGTGCTCTTATCACCTAAAGAATAAGGGCCTAATCCTTGGCGGGTCCACAACTTATAAAGTAATGTTGATTCTTGAGATACTAGACAAGGAACAACTGGCATTTGGTCCTCTTCAAGAAGCTAACTAATCAATAGAGGACCATAACTATATAAGGCCTTGAAATTTTTCATATTAATGGAAGTGTGGTATGTTGTGTTTGACCAATATTCTACTAGGTGCAACAATTTCATTATTAAGGATTGATGGCCAACAACATAGTTTCATAGGTGTCCTTCCAAACATTTTTTAAAAATTCTAGTCTATCCATTAGTTAAGGATGAAACTAGTGCTTGGAGTTTAGGTGATGCCTACTAGTGCCCATACCCTTTCCACCTTAGGCAGTCCCATCATAATGTACATGCTTTAGCTGAAATCCATATGTTTTCAATTTTATTCCTTGCCTGATTTCACATGAGGTCACACAATATAAATATTTTACATCTATTTTTAGACTTTTCCAAAAAAAATTATTCCTTATGCATAAATGAGTTTTGAAAATCCAACATGGCTCGCACAAGGAGAAGAATGGTTTTATTCTAGGATTTATACCTTGAAGTTGGAGTTAGTAATAAGGTAGATTTGATTATCATATTGAATGATTTCACTTGAAAAATGAGTAATTGTTGTCTATATTTTATTCTTTCTTGGTTTATGCATTGTGGAATCATCTCAACCTTGGTATATTTAGCAGGTATATATTATTTCCATATTTTTATGTTATGGATATGGTGGGAATATTATGTACTGATTATAATGATTTTTCCATCATGTTGTTGATCGCTTTCTTACGTTGAATCTCAAAGTTATACACTTTCAACTTGGATATCTTTATTTATAGTATGAACATGGAAGACCACCTTCGCTGCTTGGAAAATTTTGTTGAAATCCTATGGGGGAACTCTTTATTTGTGAAGAAATCCAATACATTCAATCTATTTGTGTCACATTATTTGCAACTAGGTTGTGGAAATGGACCACACTAAAATTCAAGCAATTCTGAATTCTCCTACTCCAAATAATGTGAAGAAATTAAGAGAATCCAATGATATTTGCAACTTCGATATGAAGTTTATAAAATCATTTTGGGGTCTCATGACACCCTTTATAGATATAACCAAGAGGCGACAGTTTAGCTGGTCAGAGGTAGTAGAAGCCACAATATATAGGAAGAAGATAATGACATCTAGTCATCTTATTATCAAATATGATGCTTCTTGCATTAGCATTAGAGTTGTGATCATGAAAACAAATTGTGGAGAATGATGGAAGTTGTAATTCGATAATTTCTAATAGGCGTAAAGCCATAATAGCTTATATTCTAGATGTATACATCAAAAACCCCTATTTAATACTCCCATATTCGTCTTTCGCAAATGATGGTACAATGCCAAGAACAATCAATGTTGTTGGAAAGTCCCCCCCCCCCCCCCCTCCTCCTCCCAACCACCAAAAAACAGCCATTGAATTAGCAATTACATGTGAAAATCAATTTCCATAATGAAATGCCCCAATATTACCAAGGATCAGTGGTTATACACTAAATTCCCATGGAGAGATACTTTTCACCAAATTTGCACCAAAAATAATACCACACTTGTTGGGATGAGGATATAACTATATTTGAAAAACATTATATCCTAGAAAATATCCAATAGAAACCAAATCAGGAAAATCTTAATGGAGTGGCTCCCACCTTCTCACTTTCCACCAAGTTTGTTGCTGCAATCATGCCTCTAAGGAATCGAACAGAAGAGTTCCCTTGTAAGAAGGTTTTAAGGGATTCCACAGTGCCTAGAATATGGACTTAAAAGTTTTTCCTTATTATTCATCCCTTCCCAAGAAATTGATAATAGACTTTTCATTGGTGGCTATGGTGGTCTTCTACGCCATGGTTTTTTGAGGGGTGTCATCAAAATTTAGATTTACTACTTGTTTATATAGTTTGCAAGTTTTAAACATAGTTTTTAGTTTCGTAGCTTTTGTAATCCTATTGTAGAAAAATCTTGGAACTGTGTTTCTTTCATTTTTTTGGTCATACACCCGAAGTTTCATTTAAGTGAGAAAACCTTGAAATATGAGTTCAAATTGAAGGGAACTCAGGAAGGCTTCTCATTCTCACCAAAATATTTGTTCTTCTCGTAGGCCTGTTATCCTTTAGTACAATATGGGTACAATAAAAATTATAAATAGATGGATGGGTGGACAACGACCAATTCCAATATAAAGGGGAAATGGGCCAAAAAAAAATGAACAAAAAGGGGTTTAGGATCATGTAGAAAATGTAAGCTGGCCATATAAATATTATCATAACTAGACCAACTAGATTTTCAACTTATATGAGAGATAGGAAAATCCCTAATAGAATATGCAATAGCATAGCTAGTAAATAATATGCAACCTTAAACAATGATGGATGACCATAACATGAGATTAACCCATCTTGCTTGAATAATTGTCCTTATTATTATTATTATTATTATTATTATTATTGACATCTCTATAATAGATAAGTATTACGTTATAAGCCTTTGTAATGTGTTATAAGCCTCTGTAAACTATTATCTCAAGCCAAACTATTTACATAATTCATAGCTTATTCTCTGAATCTCCTCCAGCTCCATGTATCCTGAAAGATGAAACACATAAGCAATGCAAGATTCAACAACTCTTCACACCTACATGGCCAGATCTTTCTTACAAGAATAATATGATTGTAAAATAATCGAAAACTTAGGAAGAAGGATATTTTTATTATAATAATTGGAAATAGATCTACACAACAATAAGGTAACTCCTTGATATTGCAATTATGTTAATGAACAGTAAATATCCATTTCCTTGGGGGAATTTTTCAGTAAAATAAAAAGTTGACCAAGTGGATATATCACTTTGAGTTTACTCCAATCTATATGCAATTGATCTTGTTCACATCATTGATTTAGAAATAGATCAAGAACTCTATTCAACGACATCAAATCCAACAATCCAACCTTTCATCGATTAGCAGCATGAAAGCCAGTGGTCCCACCTTTCCTCGATTTATCAATGGAACATTTATAGGGGTTCATCTTTTACCTTTACTTGGTTTATTCAGTTGATGGAGTTGAACCAACAACATCAAAGTAATAACCAGGTGAAATTGACCCCTCCAAGGCACCAGTTCCTTCACCACCAGTAGATCAAGATAGAGATCTAGCCTTCTCTATTGATACCTCAGTAAATTTTCTAGGTGCAGAGGTTATTCGATATATAGAGGGAAAACTCCCTTATTATCCGGAACTCTTTTTCTAAGGCAACAGGCTCTCAAAAATGTATAGCAATGAGACCTAAGTTGTAGGGAAAATTATAGCATTGAAACCTAAGATGCGGGAAAGAGAAGCATTAGAGAGGAATTCCACCCCTCTGGCATAAGCTAATCATTCTCTATTTTTTACTATATATGTTATGACTCACAAACCCTTACCCACCTTGAAAAACCCTTCCCCACCCACACAAACACAATTAATTTTTCAGTAAAATGCATTGCATAAATTCTAGTGGAATTTTAAAATATAAAACACTAAGAATACGATACTTCAATTCAATACCCAAGTACAGATTAAAGCCATAAATTCCAGGAAGGAAGAAATTTACCTTTAAAATGTAGGTCAATATGATATTGCAACTATTCCAAAGGTTTAGCAAGCACATCCAAGCAAAAAGAAACCAATCTCATCAGTTCTATTGGTTCTTAAGAGACAATCCCTCAGTTGTGAAAGGAATCATTGCTTAAGACATTTTAAAAGTGTTTCACAGAAATAATTTTATCAGGATGTCTTTGTTTTATCCCTCTGGAAACTAGTTTTCTAAAACCCTTAATGATTTGGAATAATAAAATATTTCACAATGCCATTGAATGCTGATATTTGAATAGAAAAGAAGAACTGTAGGGGAAACTCAAAATAATATGCTATAAACACATAATCTATTACTTTTAAGTTTAAGAGAGAATTCATGGACAGAGAGGAAACTCAAAATAATATGTTGTAAACACATAATCTATTACTTTTAAGTTTTAGAGAGACTTTGTGAAGGGAGAGGAGTTGGAGTGAAGGAGCACTTATTAAGTCTATTTAACTCTTACTTACAAACGTAAATCAGATATCGAATGCTTCTTTACTTCACTTCATTCGAGGAATAAACAACATAAAGTGACACAAGAAACATGAATCACCATCAACAGTTGAAGGAAACTCGATACTTCTTTCATTCACCCATTAGAAAAAGAAGTACAAAATGTAGTATCCAAGAGGTCCAGAACTCGGAACCCCTCCTTTCTCTTTCTCTCTTCCTTAAATACAAACAAAATCAGTTTGTAACTTCTCGAGCTTCTTGAAACTCCTAGGCTACCTAAAATGTTAAACTACTTATTGCATTGCAATCGAGGACATCATGGTAGCTTCGATATTAACAAAGAAAATAAAATAAAACTTGAAATATAATCCTTTTGTTGAATATGATTTATTGTTGGTCTATCTCTTTTCATTTCTGCTATGATATCCTAACAGTCTGCATAAATGCATTTCTATCTGAATCTGCCCATGCTTTTTCATTTCGAACATTGTCATCATGTCACCTACTACCCGACTCTGCCTCTTTCACTCGTGCCCACAATGTTTAGTCTTTGATTAATAAACTGTCACAAATGCATACCGTTGTTATGTAAGTAGTGTCAGGTCTTTTCTTACCCAAGTCTACCCCGCGTTCAGACTTTCCTTTGTAACTACCGTAAGACTGGACTTTAAAAGGTATTCCAATTTTCCTTTGAAAAATATCCCATCTGTCCCTTTATATCATTTCTCATTTCGGCATTCATAGCATATTCATGAGCGCTATTCCTCCTGAGCTTGTGATGTGCGATGTGCGATAAAGGTAGGGATGACGTGGCAAGTGGAGGTGGGTCCGATCGCAAATCAAAACAAATGATACAAAACCTTGTCACATTTTTCATTTCAGCATTCATAACATATTCATGAGCACCATTCCTCCTGAGCTCACGATGTGATATGTGCGATTGGAATATATTAAATCATAGTTCTGAGCTGCATCGCATCCGCTTCGTTATCGCACTTCGCACTTCAATGAATCTCGTTATCTTATCATCACTATCCCTTATGAGCTTGCGATGTGTGATATGTGAGAGGGTCCCATGTCCAGACATTAAATAATTTAGATTCTAGCTTCAAACTATATCACATCCAGTCCTCATATCGCATTTTTCATTTCAGCGATTCAACCTTGTTCTATTCCTCCTGATCTTTGCGATTGTGATTTGCGATATGCGATCAGGCCTTTCGCATGCAATTGCAATCAAGCCTCCAAAAACTAGTTATGTATGTATATTTGCACGACTCGACCCCAACCTGTGTGCAATGTTCTGAACGCATCAATCGGCCTGACTCTTGAACATTTCTACACATGAATAAGCTCGACTTGACCCTTGCTACACGCTTTTCTTCTTTGTTGCTCCTCTGGCTTAGATTACACCTCCAATGCTGCTACTTCCCTAATTTTGGTTCCAGTGCACATGTGATGATGAATCCTCGTTGAGCTTGTAGTTATCCTTTTGAGCATGTTACAGGTCTTCTTGAAATTTTAACAAATTTTCCTCAACAAACTTGAATTTCTCAGAACATCTATTGACTTTTAGCTGAGTCAAATTATGCTACAACATCTGGCTCCAATTGGGGGCAACACTATGGTAGAAAATTTTTCAGAACTTGTAGATCAGTAACCTTTATTGGGCATGCAGTCAAAGAGCAGTTGTAGATCAATAGCCTTTATTGGGCATGGAGTCAAAGAGCACTTGTAGATCAATAGCCGTTATTGAGCATGGAGTCAATCCCTAATGGGAGTTGATCAAATATGAAATCCTCTTGAAACCTACTATACTTTTGACTTCTTCCTTTATTCTTAAACTGAAAGTATCAAACTAGAAATACTACAACTAAAATTGCTTAACTTCTGAGCTTATATATGCACAACTCCTATATATGTATTCATGTCTGAAGTTAATCAGGTGAAGTCATCCTTCCAATGGCACCAATCCAACATCTGCATGTTATAACTCATGCCTCCATAGTGTTGAAATTTGAAGATCGCAATAGGGAGGTACCATGAAAATTTTCCACATAGAAAGATTTGCACATACCTTTGCATAAATTCTTGTTGTTGACAAAAGAATTTTTTCATATAGTCAACTAATGGATCATAGAACTGATGAGACCAATTTTCTGCTGCCTCCTTTTCTTGAACATCTTGTTGATGCATACTTCTTTGGACAGGGTAGCATCCTTCATTGTTTGACTCCTCAATTTGAGGTTGTATGTGAGAAGATTGATTGTTGTTTTCTACTGACAACCATTTAGGCTGAAAAGAGAAATCTAAGGTTTGTTCCTCATAATGTTGATGTTCTTTGTATAATTCCAATTCTTGACAAAATATTCACCATCCTGCAAACACACCTGAGGAGCTCCTCTAGTTTCTCCTCTATTCACAAAATCATTAAAATTATGAAATTTGCAATGATATTCCAGGCTTTCAATGTGTAGTTCAGTTGTTGCAATGAATTTTTGACCAGAATCTTCAGAATGCTTAAATTCTTGTGTTTCAACAATATAGGAATCCTCTAACACATTTTGAAAATAATTTTTCATCTCTAAATTTGCATTATCTTGTAAATAAATTCCAATATTTTCTTGACAGGTCGTCTTGTCTTCGACAAAACTTGTTCTTTCAAAATGACAGGAAAATTTTCTACAGGCCCACACATTATCTTCAATTTCCTGTGCATAAAAAAACATCAGCTCCATAGTGAAAGGCTTTGTCTCTTTGAGATAAAAATCCAAGACACTAGAAAAAGCCCTCAAATAGTATATCATAGCTGAACCTTTAGGAGGTCGCATTTATTTTGGGATGCTGAAATAGATTTTTTGAAACCTCCTATTAAATGCAGTGATTGATTCATTACTCTACCTTTGGATAGAATATAACTCCAAAATGTGATTTCCGTACGGCTTGTGCTCGCCCCAATATCTAAGAAAGATGTCTTGAAGACTCTGCCATGAACTAATTGAACCCTCCTCCAAACAATGGAACCAATCCTGAGCACCCTGCTTTATTGAATTGAAAAACATCCTTAAAGCCACATCTTCATAGATAATTTGAAATTTGTCCTGAAAGTATTCAAATTGTAGGAGGTGTTGTTTGGCTGCAACCTCATCACTTTCTCTAGAAAAACTGGGCATAAATTTAAATCTTTTTAAAGGATATTGATGAAGATTAGTAGGCAGGACCAAGGGTTTGAAAATCACCTTGGTTCAACACTAGAAAGAAGAAGATTGTTTATGAGGTAGAATATTATCACCCAAAGATGATGAATCCTCATCCCTATGCCCGGACTGTGACATATTATCTTTAGGAATTGTAATGCAACAGTCATGTCTCCTCTCATATTTAGGAGATAAAATTGTGTTAAGATCAATAATGCAAGCAGAAGGAAAATCTTCTTTCTCCAATAAATAATGTACTTTTTTGGCCTTATAATATTTTGAGAATATAAAGCAGGAAACAATCTTCTCGATATGTAAGGGAAAATAGACCACTAAAATGATAGTGAAAAATAAAAATTCCTTTAAAAGATTCAAACTCTGATACCCATTTTTTCCACGATGCTTTCTCATCTTCTTACCAGAAAAATTCCTTATCTAATGAAATCTTCATCAGTGGAGTTGCTAGGTGAATAATAAACAACCAAATTTTATATCTAAATCTTTTTCACCATCAATAAATAGATCTCAATACCCCGGGAAAAATAATTTTGTGCCTTCGTCCCCAGCAATGGCGCTAGAAAATGTTGGTTCCTAAGAGATAATCCCTTGGTTGTGAAAGGAATCAGTGCTTAAGACATTTTAAAAGTGTGTCATAGAAATAATTTTATCATGAGGTCTTTGCTCTATCCCTATGGAAACTAGTCTTATAAAACCCTTAATGATCTGGAATAATAAAAGGTTTCACAATGCCATTCACTACTGATATTTGAATGGAAAAGAAGAATTGTAGGGGAAAATCAAAGTAATATGTTGTAAACACAGAATATATTAATTTTAAGTTTAAGAGAGAATTCATGGAGAGAGAGGAAACTCAAAATAATATGTTGTAAACACATAATCTATTACTTTTAAGTTTTAGAGAGATTTTTTGGAGGGAGAGGATTTAGAGTGAAGAAGCGCTTATTATAGCTATTAAAATCTTACTTACAAACGTAAATCAGAGACCAGATGCTTCTTTACTTCACTTCATTCAATGAAGAAACATCATAAAATGACACAAGAAACACGAATCACCATCAACAATTGCAGGAAACTTGCTGCTTCTTTCATTCACCCATCAGAAAAAGAAGTACAAAATGTAGTCTCAAAGAGGTCCAGAACTTGGAACCCCTCCTCTCTCTTTCTCTTTTCCTTAAATACAAACAAAAGCAGTTTGTAAATGCTCGAGATTCTTGAAACTCCTAGACTACCTAAACTGTTAAACTACTTATTACATTTCAATCGAGGAAATCGTGGTAGCTTCGATCTTAACAAAGAAAAAAAATAAAACTTGAAATATAAACCTTTTTCTGAATCTAATTTGTTGCTGATGTGTCTCCTTCCATTTCTGCTGTGTTATCCTAACAGACTGCATAAACACATCTCTACTCGACTCTGCCCATGCTTTTGTGTTTTGAACACTGTCATCATGTCACCTACTACCCAACTCTACCTCTTCTGCTCGTTCCCATAGCATTTAGTCTTTGATTAATAAACTACTGCAAATGCATACCATTGTTCTGCAAGTAACTTTGGGTTTTTCCTTACCCGAGTCTGCCCTGCATTCAAAATTTCCTTTATAACTACCATAATAATGGACTTCAAAATATATTCCAATTTTCCTTTGAAAACTATTGCATATGTCCCTTTATCGCATTTCATATTTCGACATTCATAACATATTCATGAGCACCATTCCTCCTGAGCTTGTGATGTGCAATGTGTGATAAAGGTAGGTTTGATGTGGCAAGTGGAGGTGGGGTTGATCGCAAATCGAAATCGGTAATATAAAACCTTGTCACATTTTGCATTTCGCATTTCGGCATTCATAACATATTCATGAGCTCCATTCCTCTTGAGCTTGTGATGTGCGATGTTTGATTGGAATATATTAAATCATAGTTCTGAGTTGCATCGTGTCTTCTTCGTTATCGCACTTTGCACTTCAGCGAATCCCATTATATTATGATCTCTATCCCTTATGATCTTGCGATGTGCGATATGCAAGAGGGTCCCACGACCAGACTTTAAATACTTTATATTTGAGCTTCAAACTATATCACATTCGGTCCTCGTATCGCATTTGGAATTTCGGCGATTCAAACTTGTTCTATTCCTCCTAAGCTTTGCGATTGCGATTTGTGATATGAGATTAGGCCTTCCACATTTGATTGCGATTAAGCCTCCAAACACTGGTTCTATACGCATATTTTCACGACTCGATCTCAACCTATGTGAAATTTTCTGAATGCATCAATCGGTCCAACTCTTGAACTGTTATGTATACGAATAAGCCCGACTTGACCCTTGCTGCACGCTTTTCTTCTTTGTTGCTCCTCTAGCTTAGATTACACCTCCAATTCTGTTGCTTCCCTTATTTTGGTTCTAGTGCACATGTGATGATGAATCCTCGTTGAGCTTGTGGTTATCCTTTTGAGCATGTTGATGGTATTCTTGAAATTTTAACAATTCTTCCTCAACAACCTTGAATTTCTCAGAACCTCTCTTGACTTTTCACTGAGTCAAATTATGCTACAACAAATTCCACCATAAATATCTAGTTAGCCATAGATTAAAGTATCCCAAATGGGTAAATCTATATAAAGGGTATCACAAATTTATAGAACTTGTATCCATCTCTATAAGGGTAAATGAACAACAGAGAGGGGGTCATATCACATTAAAAACCTTCTAGCATTGACCCATACGTCTTCCGCCTTTATTTGGTTTACGACCACTACTTTATCTTGACTAGTAGGTTGTGGTCGACTGAATGACACAGCAGAGAGCCCAATTCCAAACTAAAGATCATCTTTTCTACTTAGAAATGAAACGAAAATTAATCCTGGAACCCTACGTGAACAAATTGCCGACCCCTAGGCCCTAAATGGTGAATTCAATGTTGGGCTTGATTTTCCAGGAATGGAGAGGATGAAATAGCGCATAATCAGTCTCATTCCTAGAAATTAGGTCGATCCGAAGAAAATCTTAGAAACAAACAAAGATAATCGGGCTTGAATGTTTATCTACCCCTATTTTTTATGGGCTAAAATATAATAGTAAATTATTTTTTAAATCTTTTTTTGGATATCTATTGAAAAGGGTGTAGTTTAAAATTTCACCCCTCCAAAATAAGAAACCCCTTAAATTTTTTCCATGGGCTAAGATTCGCCCCTAAAATTTTCTATGAATATCACATCATCAACCATACTAAAAAATATAAGCACCATGTACCATCATCATATTAACTTCATGGTGCCACCACATGCATAAAATCATCAGGCCAAAATGCATGATACAAGGCAATTGCATATGTAGTAAATTATTCATATATAACTAAAATTCAATCTCCTACAATAGTGATATGCCAAATAGATATATAGCATGAAATACGACTCCTTCAAGGAACCATGGTGCCAAAGAAATATTGGAAGCATATAAGGTTCTCCCCTTGAACATGTGTCATCTCTCTTCCTAATCACACCTTGTCAAGGACAACATCAGTGGAAAAAATCCATCATTAAGAAAACATAATAAAAATATAAGAATCAATACAAACTACTGCATACACAAAGAAATTGTGTCATATACCCCCCTATGCCAATGAAGGCTTCACATCCATTTTGCATTCTAGATGATCTCATCATGTAAGAGCATACAACAATAAGTGTTTGTTTCTTCTACTCAGAATGTGATGAATAAGTGTAGTTCTTTGATCTCCTTTCTTTGCTTACTCTTCCCTTCAAAGCATAAGCATTGTCTGGTGTCTTAACTCCTTTAGCAATTATTGTATTTGATCGTTCTTCCCTGATGAAACAACCTTTGGAGTTGAAGACCACCTCCTTACCTCCAGCAACCATTTGACCCCACACTTAGAATATTTTTCTTTAGGCCCTCAATGAGTCATACATATTTAGCATTGGTCCTCTTTTCACCAAGGTTGGCCTTGCCACTTCCCAACACTCTCACTAGTTCACTTCCTTCAAAAACAACATGCCCACTTTTGAATTTCTTCAAGAAGTGAAACTTTCTCCTATCTCCTAACATATGATGATAAAATCCACTATAAATATACCATTTATCATCCTCATCATGTGAACAAAGATAAATTCCACACTTTCCTATATGTTCCTCATTTTTCTTTCTTAGAGCTCATGATGGGTTCCATTGTTGTGCATGTTTCTTTTACTATTGCTTTTGTACCAAAATTGTCATGGATATAGGCATATGGAAATATTTCGCCATGTGTCCAAATTTGTGACACATATAACATTATACATGACCAAGATAAGAAACCAAAGTATTTAATATTTTGTTCCTCATACTAGACTTCCAACCTCTTGTACTAGACCCACAATCAATGGTCTTATGGCCAAAAGGGTTACAAGCATAACATAAACCACTAAATAATCTTATATACCTAAGGGAACATATTTGTTGTCCAAAATGTTACATGGATGTGTCCAATTTGCTCCTACACAAAGCTACCATACTTCCAAACTGATGGCAATTTAAAAACTCAATTTCATTCATCAAAGGAGAAAATGAATTTTGATTTCTCCTTTGAATTTTGCTACTATAAACCGTAAGTGTGAATTATTTTCTTTTCATAGAAACTCCTTTCGAATATATTCTTTTCTTCTAATGAAATATCTTCCTTGTTTCTCCAAAATTTCATGGTTGGTGTTAGTGTAAAATATTTTGGTAAGTGTATAAAAAAGATCTTACTTAAGCTACGGATGACTTATAGACCTAACAACATAAATGGTTGATTAACCCTTTATATCTGCAATATAAAGCTAAAAAAATCCTTCAAAAACCTAGATCTATGCAGCAAAAGTAGTTAAACAACAAACATAAATAATAGTTGACACAAAAGTAACTCCAAATGACCAATAGACAAGGAAAGTTTAAAGAATAATTTCAATATTATATAACACCTGGTGAAGGAAACAAGT
Organism: Pinus albicaulis; assembly: GCA_034641835.2. Taxonomy (NCBI): domain Eukaryota; kingdom Viridiplantae; phylum Streptophyta; class Pinopsida; order Pinales; family Pinaceae; genus Pinus; species Pinus albicaulis. The sequence continues at coordinate 1,059,365,434 of CM076574.1, forward strand.
AAAGTGTTACGAGTCCCCCTCAAATGGGATGGGTTCTTTGTTGTCCTCAATGCTTCAAATTCATGAGTCTTTTGCTCTCAATGATATGGAAACCCGAAATATGTGATTAACTCAAGTGGGAGCCGAGATGGAAAAGAAAATGGTAGCGACAATGAGAATGATCAAAGTCAAGAATGAATGGAAAAACCCTCCTATTTATAACAAACTATTGAGTTATCCTAAAAAATGGAGAATAATAAAATATTATTAACCATAATCTAGATCTAATAGCTTGGAATATTTTATTATATTTTGTTGGAGGGAAAAGATATTTAAATTGGTTAAATATATTTATTTATAAATAATAAAAAAATAAATGATTTATTTATCATTTCAAGAATGTGGTTAAGGAATAATACACAAATAATGATTTATATAATTATTCGAGGTGATTTATTCAATGTAACAAGGAATAATAACTAAATAATTATTTAATTAATTGTTTGTAAAGAAAAATAATGAATTGTCTAATTATTACTCATAATTGGGTCAAATGTGACACGGAATATTAGTTAAACAATAGTTTAATTAATTATTCCTAGAGGAAAATCAAATAAATAATGAGTTATTTAATTATTCCTCATGGGGTTTCTTGTTTTAACCATAAATAACGTAATAAAATATGGTTTATTAAATTATTTCGTATAGTGAAAGCAATTTTACTATGGTAAAATTGCTCTCACATGTTTTACTTTGATCCACCTAGTTATAAATGTTTAGGTGATTAATTTTTTGTGATAATAGAATCCCCCTCCAACATATGAGAATTAGGAGCAAATCATATGACCGAAGTACATTGTAATAAAATAATAACTAGACACCAAAGGGGAGTCGTAGAGAGAGAGAGATATAAATGAAGCGAAGTGAGAGAGGATCATGAACTGAGGGGGGAGACCTACTAATGGATATAAGTATCCTTTGATGTTGTAGTACATGATCTCAGTGAGGTGGGGGAGGCATACCCATACCCGCCAAGATAAATAAGTACAAAAAATAATGATGAGCCCATAAATGTGGGACTAAGATAGAAAATGTATGATACATGATACATGACATTGTGGAATTAATTGGCCAGAAAATAATACAATGGATCCCATATACATAAGGCTCCTGGAAAAATAAAGGCTAGGACTGAAGACAATAAAATATGAGTACATGAGACATAATTCCCCTCCATATGAAATGGGGAGGAGGGTGGGTATAACAACCAAAGAAACCTTGTTGAATAGGAAAGGGCTCTGCAAAGTTGAATGGATCATTTGAATGAGACATGCATGCTATGGGCATTGCAAGCGACTAGAATTGAACCCATCAAATTTGCATAACTACATTTGAGGCTGTAGCTTAATCTAATGTCATTCGGGCATGTGGGAGGCTACCTAAAGGGCCACCCCGTAATGACGTCTGAAACATCTCACACACATCTGGGAATCATTGGTACAATATGATGGATCACTGAACCATCAAGTATATAGTTCTCAATCATGAAATAATGAGCTAGGGTCGAGCACGTGAGAAAAAACCAAGTCAAAAGGAAATAATGATTTCATTTTATTGATCTGAGGTATCGAACAATGATGAAAGTTGGAACTAAGTTACACATCCCTCTATATTTCTCTTCTCAAATGAATGTGCTAAAGTCGAAAGAATAGGGCCTGCCATAGCTGAGGAAATAAGGAACCCTCAACTAATGCGTGAGGGATCATAGTAGAGCGATTTATGAACTGACACTAGCGATAATGATGGATGGAGGGGAAAACTAAGAAGCGTACACACGACTTCCCATGTCAGAGCATAAAATGGATGATGGACCTAGTAGCAACTGACTGGATTCTAGAGGGTATGATGAGGGACGATATGGTTGGAGGCCACAAATGTGCAACATGAGATGAATACAACAAAAAATGCATGGAATACTATGACAGGAGATAAACGGACTCCGGACAGACTCCATAACTGCGAGGTTGACTCAAATCAGATTCTATGAACAAGGGTGATTCAATGATGCTGCCACAGAGGATAGGCCCAAGAGTACCATGAAAACATGAGTAAAGAATGGTTACTCAAGACAAAAATCAATACACGAGGCAAAAAGTGCCAAGGAAAAATGGGACCAAAGTAAAAGCAACTCATATGAAGAAAAATGATTTGAATTGGCGGAAAAGTGAAACTTTATGGAAAAAATGGCTTCTGGGTAAGTTTAAAATTACAAAAAACAAGAGAAGAACAATTATAGCAATAGGTGAGAGATTTCCAATGGTTTATATGGTTCGTCAAACTGAACTATGGTTTGGTCGCAAGAGAGACAAAAAAAATGGGGTTTTTCCTATAAAAGGGATTTACCCCTCCAATTTCAATTCATTTGGAAAATGAGTTTTAGTGAAATTGGAGATTAGGAGAAGGCCCTAAATATTTTAGAGATCATAGCGGACAAACCTACCATGGGAGACAAGATTTGTGACTTTCAGGACGGTGGCCTTAATTATCTAAGGATGGACTTAATGCTTGTTGGAAGGATGGTTCCTGGTGAAGAATCAAGGTAAGAATGGAAAAGGGAATGAGCTACTAGAGAACATCTAGGATGATCCCCACCCACTAAGTAAAACTTGGGGACTAGATGGTAAATGTGGCATCACATAGAGTAGAATGTTTGAAAATATTGTATAAAGAATATATGATATGTGATGTATGTATATGGCTCATTGAAGAGGCCGGTAGGAAAAACTATCCAAGGAATGAAAGGATAATCGACCATATCTAGATCATTGGTGTCCAGGCCAAGAATTTCCTTAATCATGTGAGAATATGGAAAAAGGGTTCCATCATGACCCCAAGCATGGGATATTGCCCCCAAACATATGTGATAGAGGGGAGTGATCTGATATGCAAAGGTGGGAATGATGCCTTTAGCTAGAGGAGTTTGTGGAGCGCCATGGTGTTCCAAATGTTCAAATAATGGATTTAAGAATTCCGTCTCACAAGCACTAAATCCTCAAGAGGATAGTGATAATATATAGGGGAATAGGTGCCCCCAAGCATGCAATGGCCATGAAAAATGTATTTATAATAATGGATGTTACACCATTTTTTGGTCATCTAACCCATTGGTATTAGATGGACCCAAGTACACCATGTAAGACCAATTTTACCCTAAGTAAAATCGCATTCACTATGAAAAATAACTTAGGAAACCACCTTTATTAAGTTTTTTATGGTCTAAACAGGAAACCCCATGAGGAAACATTAAATAAATCTATATTTGTTTGATTTTCTTCAAGGAATAATTAGTTAAACAACAGTTTAATTAATATTCCTGGTCATATTTAACCCAAAACAAGGAAATCAATTGGAAAAATCATTATTTATTTGATTATTACTCAACCATATCCTTAAAATGATAAATAAATCATTTATTTATTTATTATTACTCAACCACATCCTTAAAATAATAAATAAATAATTTATTTATTTATTATTTATAAATAAAGGGATTTAACCCAAGTCAAATCCCTTTTCCCTCCGACAAATATAATAAAATATTCCACAAAAGTTGGATCTTGATTTGGTTAATAATATTTTAACTATGCACCAATATCTAGACTAACTCAATATTTTGTTATAAATAGAAGGGGGTTTCTATTCATTTATCACCTTTTGTTGCCTAAAGATCACTCTAGATCTATACTTTTGGTCTGACTATTGATCCACCATCATAGTCATATTTTGCTACCATTTTTTCTACACCATCAAGAGAGAGGAATTTTGGATCTGAAGTGTTGAGGACTTACAAGAACCCATACCATTGAGGAGAACTGGGAACACCCTATTGTGTTTTCCTCCTAGGTGCCCCTAATACAAAAAATTATTCAACATATTCTTGTCTTGTCTATTGGATGCATGGAGTAAATCTTATTTTTTCTACTGTTTAATGTCTTTTAATGCATATATCTAGATTTTGCAACATTTATCTTGATCACCTAACTGTATATTTTAAGATATTAACAACCATATTTTCTGTTATGGCTGTTGTTATGCACAGCTAAAGTGGTATTTTTTGTACGCTTGGAATTAAGATTCATACTAACAACTAGCGACTCCACGCGGGTTTACGATTACGACCACTGTCATTTTTCTGATCCTTGCATATCCAGCTGCTTCAAACCCTAGGATTTCTCTTCAGCCCCTTGTTTTTTCTTTTCTTGATGTTGTTTTAACCTATAAAACCCTAAAACGATAAAAATTCTAACTTTTGCGTGTTTTCAGACCTATTGCCCAGGTGACAGACATCAGTTGCAGCTGAGACGACAATTTTTTCTGAAATCTGCCGCCGAGAGTGCCAGAGGTGCAGGTCACACTTTTCAGCCCAAAACCTATGACTTGGACCCTCACGGTGCACCTTACAGCCCAAAAAGTGTGACCTCTGCTGAAAATAGGTCAAAAACTGCGACCTGAACTTTTGCGAGAATTTTTCTGAAAGTTTACTGGGTTTGTCTGAGCCTCTGTTCAGGTTTTTTCTGACCTCCATCTCCACCCGTTTTAGACCTGTACTTGTTTTGTTTTTCTCAACTAATTGGGAACCTAGCCCCCTAGGGCTTCAGTGTTAGAAAATTAAATATTACAGAGCAATGCAACACATAAAAATATGCGGAAAATAAAAGCACACAAAACACATAAAACTAGAGAGACATAGATATACATGGCTCACCTTGTTTGGGCTATGTCCACCCCGAATAGCCAGTCCTTCCTTTTTATTATCCAACAAAAATGAAGAGACAAAACCTACAGCAGATCCGCTGTAATATCCTCTGTTCTCTCTCACAATCTCTCTCTCTGTTTCACGCTCTGAGAATACACATACAATACACAGCCGCAATACAATGCCCTCGTAAAAGCGAGGGGTTGCCTTCTAGGGCAAAAAACGCTAATCTAAACATAAATTCTAACGTCAGATCATTTGCCTAATGAACGGCCCAGATTGACTAGAAATTACTATACTTTTACAAGGCAATTTTACATCTGTTTTTAGCTTCGAGGGTGCTGCCCCTGAAAACCCCCACCAGGGGGGGGCTCCGAAAAGACCCCCCACGGCAGCGATTAATTACGGGCGGCGTTGCCGCCCCTTTTAAGTTATAGGGGTCCAATGCTGTGATACAAAAGTAAACAAGATAATCAGGCTCCACACCCAACATTCAATACCCTCAACTTTTTGTGGAAGAGTTTTTGCTGTTGCAGGTTGTCTGAAATTTCAGAGTCTTCAACCATTTTTTCAGATCTGATACCTCACCTTCAGATCCGCTTCAGATCGGCTTGTTATCCATCCAAATCTCCTCATTTTTTTTTTTTTGGGTTTTCCTTTAGGGTTCACTCCACTTCCTTCCTGGAAATAGCCTTTCGTAACCTCTTTTTACAACATTTTTTCCTCTGATCTATTGTTATTTCTGCACCAATTTCCAGCAGATATGGTCCTTTAGATCCCTGTCCCTCCTAACCTTAGATCTACTAGTTTTTTCCGTGTGTTTTGATTATTTTTTTGCTCACCTATAGACTAATTGTTGAGAGGCCCACCTCCTTGGGTTTAGATCATTGCATTATTAGCTATTTATTTTTTGTTTTTGCAGGATTATATACTGTTATTTGCAAGTTTATTTGCAGCTATACAACACACTTTTTCTTTTTCTCTACAAATGTCTAGGTTTAAAAATTAAAATTTACACACTTCACATACACACCCTAAGAAAAAAAGGGCTTGTTTAACACCGCCAAGAAAAGACTCTGAAACATTGAAATCAATTGATCCTACACCTTTCTGCCCTTGTTGCGACATTGTAATCAGTTGATCCTGCACCTCCTTGCCCTTGTTAGCCTCTTTTTCCTTTGTGACATGTTTGTGTCATCATCATTGCGCCACCAAGGCGTTCATCCCAAAGAATTCTTGGCCTTCATCCTCAGTTTCCAGTAGGAAGACTTACTCCTCCACATAGGTTTCAAGTTAGTCCTCCATCGAGTCCGCATACTGACTATTCTTCTGGTCCTATGGGTTCTCCTTCTCATTATACCTTCAGTTCTCCCCTTGTCACCTTCATTATGTTTGGTGTAGGACCTAATGCTGGTGGTAACCCCGGTCCTCACGCTGGGAATACCACTAGTGGGACCACAACGAACACTACCCAGACTGCACCCTTGTTCCCCTTCATGGCAGGCCTCAGCCTCCACTATTTCGACCAGTCGATAAATGACCCTATAGAACATGATGCTAGTTGGCCTGCTATGCCAACAAAGCTCCCTTCAGATATCCCATAGTCTAAAGGCCTTGCTGGAGAAGATCCTTCAAATCATTTTTGATCTTTCCACATGTGGTGTTCGTCTAACTCCATTACCGATGACTCTGTCCATCTTTAGTTGTTCCAACGAACGCTTACAGGTGAATCTTATAAGTGGTATGTTGATCAAGCCCCTTCCTCTCATACCACCTTTGCGACTCTTGCTTGGGTTTTTCTATCTTATTTCCAGCTTCCCCTTAGTTACGACACTAGTACCGAACTCTTTACTTCTTTCCGTCAATCGTCTGCAACCCAGCTTTCTGATCATGTCCAGGAATTGTAGAGAAGAAAGAGCATATGTCAAGATCCTACTTTCGAAGGCCGTGTCTACATGGACTGGTTCCTTAGATCCCTTTTTCCACCTATCGGAAAAGATGTCGCATCACGCTTTCCCCAAACCGAAGAAGCCGCTCTCCAAATTTCGTTAAAATATGACCTGATCTATGCTCAGTCAGATTATGTTTATACCATTCTACCTGATCTTCCCAGACCCAGTGGTGCCAACGCACTGGGGGCATCTCATGCTGCCGAAGGTATTGTTCGAGCACTCTCTAATCCTTATGCTCAACCTCCCATGGGCTATGGTTTTCCTTTGGGGGGGGGGGGAGCACCTCTTGCATTTTTCCCCCTCTTAGTAGCACGTATCCAAGATACAAAATGCCTCCTCTTTTTTCCCAACCTCATGTTTACCACACTATTACCCAACCTCTTTATTACCTGTATCCACAGCTTGGTGCTCCAGCTCCTCCAACATTAGCACCTCCTCCTCCCTTGCCTTCTCAAACCCCACAACAGCAACCACCGCCCCCTCAGGGGCAGGTGTATGCACAGCATGGCGCGACTAATCCTCCTCCCTCAAAAAAGAAGAGGAAAGGCACTCAAATTCAAACTGCCCCTGGTAATTCTAGACCTAACCAAGGTAATTCTTGTAACACTACGAACCAGCAATAGGGCACTCATCCCAAGAAGGACAGGCCTATTCGCACGAATAAGCCCTCTTCATGTTGTGGTTTTTATGGTCATTACACACATGATTTTCCTCTTTTTCCACAAATGTGGCAACTATGGGAGTCTCAAGAAACTTTTAGAGGACAACAAGCCATCCCTTCCATTCCTCCCAGTCCTGCACCTAGTCAACTGGCTGTGCTTACTGATCCTTTCCCTCAGCAAGGATTCATGGATACCCAACCACCTGAATTTCAGGTGGCTGATCAACCTCTTCCATCTGGTACCTCTGATTACCAGATTCTCATGATGAACTCTGATCAACCACCAGTTATTGACATCAATCTTTAGACTCGGTCTCGTCAGTACAATAAGCCTCCCGCTACGTCTGTCTCGAGCCGCCTCCTTCGGTCACTACAGAGCCTCTTTTGACACCTAATGGCCCCTTGAATATCCCTCAGCCTAGGGCAGAGGTTCATACCAAGATCCCTGAGGGACCACTACGCCGAAATGCTGCTCCTGGCAAAGCTGCCCATTCGTATAGCATAGTAGATGATCTAGCGCAATCCCCTACTGCCATTTCAACGCTGGAACTCCTCCAGTAATTCCCTTCACAACCAAAAGCTCTACTATCTGTCATGGGCACTATAGATCCTTTTGACGATCGATTGATTGTCTTTGATGTTCACCTATCAGAGCATCCTCCTCTCCCAACTTCCGTCGCTTTCCAAATCCCAGTCAAGATCCGGAACGCCAATGTTTCTTGGTGCATTATTGATGAGGGGGCATCCACCTGTGTGATGTTCGCTTCGGTTTGGAAACAACTCGGATCACCTGAGTTGGCTCCTTCCACGATCACCCTCCGAGCGTGGGATGGCCACGCCTCCCAGCCCATTGGCTTATTTCACAATTGTCCTATTTCTCTTGCAAGAAAGACTGTTTTCGTTGACGTAGAAGTCATAGATTCCCTCTTATATTACAACATTATATTGGGTCGTAGCTACACTTATGCGATGTCTATTGTCCCTTATGCGGTCCACCGCAAGATGTCATTCCCTCATGATGGAAAGATAGTCACCATTGACCAGTTGATGTATTACGAACCAAAGTCTCAGACCTCCCGTGAGTCCATTATCTCTTTGGTGGCCAATAAGCAAACTATCGACCCTTGGACCAGTGTTTCGCCCGGAGTCTACAAAGATTCCTCATTGCTTGGTACATTCCCTGGTCTTCCTCCTCTTGTCTCTGATCCGAACTCATCGAATATTTGCATGATGCAATCATCTCGGGCTTCTCTTAAGCGGCCCGCCTCGGCTAGTCAGCGACCTCCTAGCCCTCTGCAGCCTTGTCCTAGCCCTTCGATGCAGCCTTCTGGACCTCCTCCTCTTGGCCCTTCAGCTGGTACTCATGAGCCTCTTTACCCTCCTTGAATGGTTCCTCTAGGCCTTAACCATTTAGGAGCCGTCTCGCCTAGCCATTACCCCTCCGGTTAGATACCGTTATTAGTCCCTCCACCAGGCATCTATACGGCACCTGTCATGGCCACCTTCTCTCTTCCTAACTTGACCATTTGGATTCCCATCTGGTACATTGATCCTCCAACCGCTACCCTACCAGGTCAACCTAAACCTTATCTTTCTTTGACCCCCGTTCAACTGATCCCCTTGACTTCTCTCGTTGTCACAGTGCCCCAACCACCTCAACAGGAACCTCCTCATGTTGCGACCACTTTGGGTAAGAAGGGCAGAGATTACAAAAGGGACTCAAAGGACAAGGCCGCACCGACTGACCCTGCACCTCCTCCACCTCCAAAGCCCTGTGATTTTTGTGATGTATTTGGTCACTCCACCCATACTTGTCTTGAGTTGCCCCGCATCACTCCCATGGTTAATGTCGTGTTCCTTGAGTCTACGGTCCCTGAAACCTCTGCTTCTTCATCGACTGCAGCCAAGAACACCAAGACTATCCACACCAAACACCCTTGTGCTTTGTGTGGTCTCCATGGCCATTACTCTCATCATTGTCCCCACCTTATGCATTACCGTGCCTCTTTAGAGGTAGTTCGGGATTACGAGATTTAATATAACCAATTCGCTTCTCCCGTACTTGCACAATATGCTGCAGGCCAAACTGAGGATTTACCCGCTCCCATTGAAATTCCCCCTCCTGATGTCGAGATGATGGAGCATGCGGCCACCATCCTCTACCTATCATCATTCATGAGACCCTCGGCAGAAGCTCCCTTTGAGTCTTCTCCTGTTGTTTTGCTTGACCCTTTAGTGATCCCTTAGGGCTCAACATCAGTAGATCCCTTATCTTCTTGTTCTTATGTCATCCCCCATGATGATGCGCATGTGAACCTTGCTTCTCATGATGATGAATCAGGTAGCCTTGCCGTGTCATGTGGTCTCCCTTCCTCCTGTTGTGACAACGACATCCTGGAAGCCATGTCCACCCCTGAATTCATATTTCCCACCCATAAACGGGATGAAATCATTTATACCTTTGGTGACTTATGTAGCCTGAGCTCAAGCTACCCCTCCAGTAGCTCCCACACTCCCCCTCACTAGCAGCATGTGAGTAGTAGACATCCTACCTAGATCACTCCCTTCTGCGGAGTGCGGTCGATTTCTACTTTACGCTCAGGTTGCTAGCATTGTTCTTCATCTTCCCATTTATTGTCTTGTGTCACCTTTTAGAGGGACCCCCCATCCACACCTTATATCGGTTTTTCCGATGGTGCAAGTTGCTACTCCCAGAATCTAGCCTCAGCAGGTTGGGCCATTTTTACCCCCTTGCATTCGCTTGTTCTCTCGAACGGTGTATGCATCGGTACTTCTACCAATAATCAAGCTGAATATGATGCAATACGAGGTTTATTAGCCGATGCCCTTTTACATCGCATCCTCCACCTTCATGTTCGTTTAGATTCCCTACTTCTTATCATGCAATTGAATGGTGTCTATTGTCTGCATAATCCTATCCCTTTCAAAAGATATTTACGAGTGAAGCTTTTGATGCGTGAATTTGAAGTCATTACTTTTAGTCATGTACCTAGAGCACAAAATCACTATGTAAATAACACTACAAACCATATTCTAGATTGGAATTTAGCACACGCATTTAACAAAAGACAATAACATAAAAATATCAAAACGATGCATATCCATAATATGTGTCATATAAAATGTTTTAGAGTCCACTAACTCTGATACATATGACATGCCCATATCATGTTACAAAAAATCAAAACTGGGGGCACCACCTGCCCCTACACACTAATCACTATCTGGAGGATCCAGAGCCAATGGCTCTGCCCCCACACCTCGAAGATCACGCATACCCTATCCAGCCCTCGCCACTCAGAGGGTAAACCAATACATGGCTCTATGTACTGGTCATCTAAGTCTTTCAAGCCGCACTATGAAACACCGGTCAGAAGCCTCTCACATCTATGACGAATGTCCTCCAGAAGGGCTGTTGCATCCTCATTTTGTTGCACCCTTGATCCACTAGCTCCTGTGGCCCCCGATACTGTAGTTCGTCCCATGTACCCTGTTAGATTCCTATACCAATAGGTGTCATTTTTCATGTTTGACTTGTTGAAATATGCAATATGTTCATACCTTTTTGTTGCAAAGGTTTTCCATATTATTCAAAAAATAAAAAAATTTAAAAATGTAAAGAGGGTATACCCTAAAAGAAAAATCAAAGGGTGAAAAGAATAAAATGGTCAAAAAAGTGAAATAAATGAACCCCAAACAAAAATAGACCAGGAAAGTGTGGAAGTCTAAATGCCACTACTATTTCATTTTATGTAATAAGCTATTGTGTGCAGCTTGTCAAACTTTTGCCACAATTTATGAAGAGTCAAACTGTTTAAACTTGACTCATTCATTTTTCAATTTCATGTTGTAGAATAGAGAATAAATATCCGACTAAACAGTTTGATCTTCGTATAAGTAGATAGGTAGAGTTAATAAAAGGAGCTCAACAGTTTAATCTGAGCCCTTGGATGTAATAAGTGTAGACTTAGATAGGTTTGCCATGTAAAAGAAAAAGAAGATTGATAAGGGTTTGCCAGCCGGCCAAGTGCACCCTAATAAAGAAGATAAAATGGTAGAGTAAAGTAGGTAGGGTAGGTAGATGTTGTTGCTGAATTACATGTGATGAATGATGGTTCTAAATGCTTTCAGTTTTTACTTTCATCACAAAGGGCAAAGGCAGATACTACATGAAAAAAGTTTCACAGCAGAGCAAAGTCAAATTATTAATTTCCCCTCTCATTTTCCCTAAAGATTTTACTAATTTCCCCTAAGTGCTAAGAAATTTGAAGATTAGAGGGACTCAAGGCATTTCCTTGACTTTTGGAGGGACCGGATCCTCGACCTAATAATTGAAAAGACCTGATTACTTGAAGTTATTTATCATTATACTCATTCACTTTTAATCTTTTCCTAAGTAAAATTCAATTTTACTTAGGAAAATCATGCTATATTTCATAAAATCCCTCAAAATTACTTGCTATTCTAAATCTAAGTGTTGAAGTTGATATAATGCAATTTGCTTCAGAAATCTTCACTTTCTTAGTTGTGTAAATAATTTTGAGTTTTCCATGTTCCTTTGTCATATTAACATTTAACTTTAATTATTAAATCCTTATATAAATTACCTTTTCCTATATATATAACTCTTCCTATGTAATATCCCAAAAAACCTTTGTATTATACGTTTTAGCCAAAGTATTTAAACCCATATGATAAAATCAAATAACCACAGTGTAAATCCCTTTGGCTAAAAAAAATATCTATATAACTAGTCCTGCCCCCTATGTTAATTGAATTGATTTAAATTAATTATCATATAATAAAAAATATACAAAAAACAAAGTTTAAACATGTATTTTATATGTTTAAAACGAAAAATAAATAAAACCCCAAGTCCATCCGTAACCCCGATCCTTCATAACCCAAAGAGATTAATTAATCACCTGGATTAATTAATAATCTTAACCCTCCGCCAATTGAAAGCTTCCCGGAATGATTAACTCATAAATAATCGTGTCGGGCCCACGCGTTAACTCCCCCTTCATTTCCCGTCCGTTCCACCGTTGGATCGCTCCGCTGAAGATCTACGGCCCACAAAAATTCCGCTAGCCATCCCCTATACGAAGATTAATGCGCGAAATCTGAGCGGTTTCCAAATAGTGCACTGGCCACGCGTCGTGTGCTGAATGGAATCGCTGCCAAATCGCGGAAAACCACCTGCTCCCAAAAGCGGTGCAGAATATACCGCTTACCACCTTTCCCTATGACGTGTCCACCGTACACCCTGACACCATTTAATAAAATAACAAAAAAATTGTTTTCCATTTGACTTTGCGAACAAAAACAAAAATTCGCGCATTTTCTTCATTCTGTGTGTTGAAAGTGACTGTGTCTTCCACACCTAAAAATTTGAAAATCCACTGTCAAATTGTCATTACCGAATTTTGGTGAAGGCCATTGTCAAACCAAACATCCCGCATCCATCCGCCGTCGACTCGTACCTATTAAGAACCACCATTTTCCCATCAACAGTATTTATTCCCATTTCGGGCCGAACTCGTTAAAATCCTTTGCTTGATGTTTAATTTCCACAACAATACCGAAAGAGCTCCAACAGGATGTGTTTTAGTTCCTGCAACTGAAATAATACTTCCAGAACTGAATTGGTGCCCGTTTCCATGAAAAAGCCCTCGAATTTCTGTTTATTTGAATACACAAGAACCAAAAAATGGAAGTTCCTGTAGCCCTGAATGTAGCCCCATTGAATGTCCCTCATAGAGATTTGGATTACTTATAATTAGTGGACAAAGATTTTCAAATAAAGGACTTGAAATTTACTGAAAATCCCCTTCGAATTTATGGTCGCTGCAGAGACAATTATTTGAATGGCGCAAATATTATTGGGTTATGGGAGTCTGGTCTTCCTAGATACCTTTTTCCCTCAGTCCATATCTTTCCTGAAATTATCCACTATTGTTATTCCAATTATGATCCAAATCAGAGAGCAGTATTGTCCCCAAGCCAGAACATCCTTTTTCCCATTACTGCTAAATCCATCAATGATATGTTACATTTTCAGCCTAGTGAAGCCCTTACTCCTTTGTTAATGGAAGAATTATTGGAGAAATCCACTAATTTGTCCCAGGAGGAGTTAATTCACATTTTCCAAACCTTTCATAGGGCTGCAGCATCAAATTTTATTGTGCCTCCTCGAGGCATGTTTATTTCACTGAAGAAGGTCAAAATATTTTGAGTATGATATCTTTCATAATGGGTTTTAATACCAGTGAGTATGTCGACCTTTTAACCCTGGTGCTATTATCTATGTTCACCCCTGGACAGCCTCCTGCTGTCAAGTACGACTTTGCATCTTTCATTGCAGAAAAGATTCATAATCAATTGACGAGATTAGAGAATGAGAGAGTATTCAAGTATTCTACTGTCATTTACCATCTCATCATCTATTACCAGCCAGAAACTTTCCCTTTCTATATTAAAAAACTTGATACCCAAGGGAATCCAAGATCTGTTATCTTTTGGTCAGCCATTACTCATTGTTTCCTAGATTCTCCCTATTCTTATAATGAGTTCATTGATCTTTTCATACATTCTGCAACTACTTTATTGACAAGAGTTTCCCCTCCAAGACTCAGCAATGAAATTAAGAAAATCCTTCAGATTTCAAAACATTATAAGATAGGTGACTGGTACTTCTATCAAAATCATACTGAAATTAGAATTTATGGATGTGAATTGAGCCCTTTCAAGTTACCCAGATATGTTCCAATGAGACTTTTTGCACTGGATTATTTCAGACAAATGAAAAATTCAGATATAATTCACTTCTGTAATGCCAAGAAAAAGGCCCAACTCAGGATAAAAAGCCAATTAGGTCCATTTATCTGCAATTCTAGGGATGGAGGGGAAGAAGCTCAAAAGATATTAGAGGAACGTTGCAGATTACAGAAAATTTTCCATTGGGTACCCTATGACCCATTCAACTTTATTTGTAACAAAAGAATGAAAAACAACTAGCACCCTACATGCATCGAAGAATCCCTGAGATTGAAAAGTATGCCAATACAGAGGAATGTGTAGAAGGAACATTAATTGAACAGAATAGTGAAGAAGTCAATATGGAAAATGTAATGAAATATCTTGAAAAAATGCTTGACCTACAATTTTTTGGGCAAGTGCAGGTACCAGACATTGGTCTGTCTTCAGCAGGTAATTTTCAACAAAAATCACAAGAAAACATTCCATCAATTTCAGTTGAATCCAAAGGAAAAGAGGAAGAGCCTGGAATACAAGTGATTGAAACATTCAAAATGACTGAACAACCTCAAACATCTAAGGCACAAGGACAAGTACAGGTTCCTCCTCAAATTGATCCAATAGAAATGCCCAACTTGCAAACTCCACTGAGTATTGAAAAGGGCAAGAAAAGGGAGGCTGAAGGTCCTACTCCTCCCAAGGAATCTTCAAAAAAGAATCAGGCTAAAAGGCAGAAATTCAACCCACTTCCAGAAGTTGAATCATTCGAAGAAATCATTGATATTCCAGAAAGAGAATATAGTCAGCAAACAAGTTCAGTTAGTGGTAGATGCTCTGATCTTCAAGGAAAGACAATACACAGGCAGTTAAGTACATAAATATCTTCTTTTAAACCTCCAATGAAAGATGCAGGAGACATAAAAAAATACTTTCATCAATATAAAAGCAAGGAATGATCCACTGAGGATACAGGTGTATAATCAATATCTTAAAATGGCTCCAAAAAATCAAGAGAGATTAATGTCAGCTTTTGACATTCAACAAGGTAAAATGCTAATGAGCCATTTTAAACCTAAAGTGCAACAACCACAGACAACAGCTGATTATATCAGAACCAATTTTGAGGTCCTAGTAAAAGATATTCATCCTTTGGACCAGATTTAATTACACAAGCAAACTGGAGAAATGATATATACTACACTTACTGACAAAGCTATGGCAGCGCATGAATTACAAGATTCTTTGAATAATACAAATACCCAGTTGTAGATAGAGAAAGCTTCCTCCCAAGCAAAGGATAACAGGATAAATTCTTTGGAGGAAATAATTATCAGTTTGGGTCATAATCCTAAGGATATTAAGGGTATTGAAGCATTGATTAAAAAGAAAGATGATGACATTGCTTCATTAAGGAAACAATTGAAACTACCAACTTCAAGGCGCCCTCAGACTGAAGAAGTAATGAAGGAAAATTCAGAAGAAGAGGTGATGGACTTACTTCTAAAAATGAATAAACGACTTGCTGAAACAGAAAAAGAACTTGAGCAAGCGTTAAAAGATAAAGAGTCCATGAGTCTAGCAACTACAGCACATGTAGCCACAGGAACAGGTACATCAACCACAGGTCAACAATCAGAGCTAACACAGGTGAATACTTCTGATAAGGGTTTTGATGAATAAATCAAAGCAATGAATGAATTAAAACTGCAAGTGACAGAACTCCAAAGCTTAAGGTTTTTGCTTTCTACTCTGGAAAACAAATATGATCAATCAAAAATAAGTATTGCTGAGAAGACAAGAGAAATCAAAAAACTAGAAAAATTAGTTAAAGCATTGGAAAAGGATCTTGTAATGGAAAGACCTTTAAGTGAATTAAAAGAAATTGTTTGATATAACATTATTCAATCAATAAAGAACGTTTGGCCTTTTATTCAAATAATATATGAACAGCAAGATTTAGTCGGATGGGCTCTGGAAGAAATTGAGAAAGCAAGGGAATAGTTAGGAAAGATGCCAGAAGAGGCCAATAGTCTTATCAATTTTTTGAATACACAAAATAAGCAGCAACTTACAGAATTGGGAATTCAAGACAGAACCGGAATCATCTTGGAAATCAAAAGAGTTTTTACCAAAAGGACTCTTATGCAAAATCTTGAAAGAAGGTGTTCAGACATGCAACAAGAAATTTTTTCCTTCAGAGAAAGATTTGATGTTATGTTAAATAAAGGTTTGCCCAGTCCGGTTACTGAAGAAGATAAATTAATGGATTTGGAAAGTTTTGTTAAGAAAATAAACAAACAGGTTGATGATCAAGCCAGTTCTTCAACCAGTACAGCAGAAGGAACATTGCCAACAGGGAAAAGTCTTTATGAAAAATTGGAGAGTTTATTTTATATTGAACATGAAATAAAACATTTGTTTCCATATCACCCTAATTTTTTCAAATACACTGAAGCTGATGAAACATTGAGGAAATTACAAAGAACCAGAGTGCCAGAAGTTCAATGGTGGGATGAGATGTTGGAGCTTTTATGAAATTTATCCTTGGGTGAAATTTTTGCCTATTTTACTGAGGTATATCTTGATAAAGGATAAATAGGTGAATAAAGGTCAAAGAGTATCAGTTCAGTTGAAAGTGTATCAGTAAAAACAAAGAGTATCAGACAAGCAAGGCAGTCAGAAAAGAATTACTCAAGAAGACAGCAACGAGCTAAAACAAAGGAACTGCTTCCAGCACATTCTAAAAAAGAGGAGACAGCACACAACATCAGCTGATTTATCCTATTTTCGAGACCATGTGTCTCTATTTTTATTGTAACTTATTCATTAGTCACCCTAGATTACATATCTTTTGTTATTAGATATTTTAAATAATCTTTTGTATAAATAAGCCCTGAATCGAATTAGTGAGGGTGGATTCTTCTATTTTCCTGTAACATTGACTTTTTGGAATAAAAGTGTTTTGGAGAAACTTCTTTGTGGCTTGCTGGATGATGATTTGAAGCTCAAGACTTTTTGCAGGATTCATGTGTCCGACTACAGTTCAATAAGTCTTTTCTATCCTATGTTTTAAGTTTTATATCTGTTTATAATATCACTGTGTTCCATTTCTGAATAATTGACATAAAAGAATAAATCATAACTTACTTAAGTGTACTCTGATTTTCAATTGCGGTTATTCCAAATGTTTTCTTCCAAACTGGTTATAAGCAACGAATTCTTAATTGCTCTTGTTTCGCTGGTTTGAACATTTTGATTACTATAGTAAAGAATTCTTAACTGCTCTTTATTTGTAATCATTCATTTTCTTTCTTTGAATATGTTGAAATATTCTTGATTGCCTTTCATCCCTTCAAAACCCATTCCATCCACTTTAATTCCTTAAAATTGTTCTCTGATTGGCTATCTTGCCCTGCAAAGCCATCTTGTGTGTAGAATATTAATCCAGTAAAGCCATCCCTTTGACTCCATAGCTTAATGGCCTAAAAATATTCAACCTTGCCCTTAGTTGGCGAATTCCACCATTTTCAAACAAACTCTTGGACTTATAACTAGCCTAAAATTTTCTAAGAATAAAGTTAAATCATAAAGAGAGAGCCCTCTCTGGATACAGATTGGCTAGATTCTGTATCCGAAGGTTGGTTTGTGGTTACCTCGGGTATACTTTTGTTTTCCACAACTTCAAGGAAAACCTGAGTGGTAACATAGTGGCGACTCCACTGGGGACCTGAAACATTTTATTGTCAATATTGTTTGCTTATAAGCTATGGACAAAGTCTGAAGATCAGCCAGGTAGCCTTTGAAATGCTTTTGCTCTGCAATTGCATAGTAAATAAATGCTGCTTCAGTCTATCTCTGGTTTAGCTTAATAACTGAACTTTAGTTTCAAACATTCAATCAAACTCTCTAGTTCAATAAATCTTTGAGAAAATTTTAATTAAAATCTTAAATTTCTTGAAGAATTTGTTGAAGTTGTACTTTCATTGTATTCCAAACAAAAAATCAGAAATATAAAATCTAGGAAAACTGGCTTCAGAAAGGATTCGTCATACCAGGTCAAATCCTGACCCTAATCCACCACCTATATTTGAAAATCCAAATCTAATTCCTAGGATTCTTAGAAGACAAGGAAGCCAAGAAAGCTCTGAAAGAGGAAGTCAAGAAAGTTCTGGAAGTTCCAGAACTCTTTCTAGATCACATTCCTGTCCTGTGAAGATTATATATTTTGATGAAATCCCTTTTGATGGGCAATTTGAAACATCTCTGTTTGTGAATTTTTCTGAATCTGAATTGTCTAAGCTCGTTCCAGACCCACTATTTCTTGAAGATTTACAATTGAGATTTGTTTCATATCATCTTGACAGACATTTACAAAACTCCATTCAATTTGAACAGACCTTTGAAGAAAGTTCAAACATTTTTGTAATTACTGAAGCTTCCCCAAGCTCAGCTACCTTTCCTCAAACTTCTCAAAACCAAGCCACTCCTTCTACTCCTCCACTCACTCCTTCCAGACCATCATCACCTGTTATTCCATTACACCTTCCAATGGCCAATAGATATGCCCCGTTAAGGTTTCCAAGCAACCCTGCTGCTTTGCCTCAGGATTATCAGAGTAAAATCACCCCTTTTGACGGTTCAGGTACTTATATTGCTCAAAAACACACCAAAAGGATGATTGATTACTTTGAATTTTATGAAATTGACGTTGATGACGTTCGAATGAGAATTTTTTTCCAGAGTCTTACTGGGGAAGTCAGGACATGGTTTAGGGCCCTTGCTCCAAAAAGTATTGCTGACTTACCAACCCTGTATAGGTCATTTTTAAACAGATGGGAGAATAATAAAGACCCTCTTCAGATCCTATTTGACTTTGGAAAATTGAAAAGAGGACCTAATGAAACAGTACAAGATTACATCATCAGATTTAATGAAGCCTACAACGTTGTTCCTCAAAACCTTAGACCACCTCCGGACTCAGTATTGGTTAAATTCCCTGATGGTTTTGACTCTGACATAGCATATTCACTTAGGGAAAGAGCCCCCCAAACCCTAGAAGAGATGCAAAGCATAGTGGTTAGTGTGGAAGCAAACCTCATAGAAAAACGAGCTAGAGCTAGGGCCGAAAGAAGAATGCCTATGAATGAAGAACCTTCATCTTTTGAAAGAAAGCTGGATGCAATCATCAAAGGTATGGAAAGACTGGGAGACAGAGTGGAGACAATCGAAAGAAAGTCTTCTGGTGATAATCAAAATGTTGTGAGAAACCCAAACTTTAGAAGAAATCAGAACCAAAATATTGGGAAAAATGTCCCTGACCAAAACATCAGGCCACCTTTCCAAGAAAATTTTGTTGAAGGTTCAACTTCTGAAGAGCCTACCGAGGATGTTGAAATAAATAATGTGACTGAAAACAAAAATGAACCAGAAGTTTTTCTATCTCAAGATGATCAAGAGAATCACATTCTTGAAACATTTCAAACTCATTCAGGAGAAACTTTTGATTTTAAAGAAGGCTATGACACAGAAATTTATGAAGTTCATAAACAATACAATTTGAGAAGCAGACGGATTGATGTGCCAGAGAATAGCAAACAGAAAGCTGTAAAACAAAACGTCAAAGGTAAAACTAACATCCCTCCTGTACAAAACATTCCTCCTGTACAAATTTTGTCTAGGACAAGTCCGAACCCCGCAAGTCCAATAATTGAAGATGTGTCTGACAATCAACCAAATAATAAACAACTATCTAATACTTTTCCTCCTGTAGGAAACGTAGAAGAAACATCAGAAGTTAATTCAGAAACACCTTCAACTCATAATCCCATCTATGAAAAAGAGAAAAAAACTGAAGACCCAAAAAATAGAGAAAACCCAACTGTCCAAAACACTAAAGCTCAAACAGTAAAACCTTTCAATGTAGAGGCTGAAATAGGAAAACTAAAGATAGTTGTTCCTTTATTAGAATTGGCTAAACATTATGTCTATAGAAGCCAAATCAGCAAATTCCTTAACATTAACATTACTGGAATGGATGATTCAGTAAATGTTCTTGATGATCAACCCAAACTCTTTTTTGGCCCCGAGGTAAATGGCAAACCAGAAAGTGGAGGAACTTCCCAATTTTATGTGAGCTTGAACGCTCATGACAAAATACTCCATAATGCTATGCTTGATTCTGGAGCATCCGATAATTTGATGCCAAAAGCTATGATGGAAAGATTAAACCTTGATATTACCAGACCATATAAAGATCTATTTTCTTTTGATTCAAGTCAGGTAAGATGTTTAGGTTTGATTAAAGATCTGTGTGTTACTTTGGTGCAATACCCTGCGAAATCTGTTCTGATGGATATAGTAGTGGCCGATATTCCTCCCAAATATGGTATGTTGTTGTCTAGATCCTGGGGTGCTAAACTTGGAGGATCTATTCAATTAGACATGTCATATGTGTTGGCGAAAAATAAGGTCTCGCGGGCACGACCCAGGTTCACAGGGTTGTGGCCAACAAGGGTCCGGTGTAGTCTAGTAACACGCCGGCATTTTCACCCTGTTCAGGAAGAACAGAGCGTCTCACCCGAGGCGTGCCGCGACCACATGGGAAAGGGGAAGAAATCACAGACGAGGAATAAACCCGCAACCACAGAAAGAAAGAGAATCAGTTACATATACCAGAATATTCATGCAAGATCACCAATCAAGTATATTGACAGTCGCAACTTAAAAATTTTAAAGCATGGTAAACACATCTTAACACATAAACATAAAGACAACAATCCTTCTTTCATTAGTCTTCAGCCAAATACAAGATTACACAGCTTCCTTCTCTGATAACCCATATATCAGATACAGATGAATCTAAGAACAGAGAATACAAAACCTAGAGAGTAGAAACCAATTGCGAGAACAAGTCTGATTTCTCCGCGGCTGCTTCCGCATTCAATCATCCCGCAACAGCAACCGATCAACCAATCAACCAACCATCATCTTCTGCAGCCGGGTGATTGCCTTTTATTCACCCGCTCGCCGCGACTGGCGGCTTCTCTGCGTCTTTGCTCTGGCTTTTCCCGACTTCTCTTCTGATATCTGCATGTTCTACTTCCTGTTCTCTGCTGTATCTCTTTCATCTGTACTTATCGCTGTTCTACCTCCAGTTATCAAGTGCTTTCGCATCGCCTTGTTAGCTCCGCAACTCCTGGTCGCGCTGTGCGGTCGCGTTAGCTGTGTGTATTCCCTCCGCAACTCAAAAAGAGTCCAAGTTCAAAATTCAAAACTTAAACAAAAACAAGGGCCCCAACAGGCCCCGACCACAATCCTTTGACTCGTCCGCGAGTCAATCGCAAATGACAGTCTCTACCTCCATACCTTCGCCGGCCTCTGTGCCCTGCTCTACTGCTCTTTCTTCTTCTGCCCTTTCCTGTTGTACTCCGCCACCTGCTGATTCAAACAAGGGCCCCAACTCCGGGACCCGGCGGAGTGCTGCATCTCGAAGCTCTGTGAAAGTGGCAACTGCTTGCTGCCATTCCTGCATAAGCAGGTCAACATCTTGAACAATGCGGTTGGCTGTAGCTTCGTCAATGGGCGTCGGTGCATCCCCGAACAGTGTGGTGAGTTGGGACTCGGCAGTGGCGTCCAGCTGATGCATTGCCTCGGCATGGCTGCGACGGGGCGGCCGCATCTCCCGGATGATGTGCTTAGTTGCGGCTGATGCGGCCTCTGTCGTCTGCATTTGAAGTTCCAACTCGTCCGTCTGAGCGTAGAGCTGGTCCAATCTGGCCGGGTCCGTGGTCGCCCGAATTTGGGTGGCGAGTTGTTGCAGTTGAGCAGCAATGGGCTGCGTTTTGACTGTCAGTGCGAGGGAGCACTCCTGCAAGCTTCGTAGAAGGGCCGAAGCCGCTGCTATCGTGGAATGGAGAGTCTCTTGTAGATCGACTGCCTGTGCCTGTTTGGCAGTGACCGGTCCTGAATAATCAACGGGTGGATCTGGTAGGGTAGGCCGTGCGGCCAACGCCGCTTGTAGTTCCTGGTTCTCTCTGCAAATGGTGGTGAAGATATCCCCGAGCTGGCGAGCCTGTAAGGCTATGCTGTCTTGTTCTATGCGAGCAGGGAGTGGAGCATGGTGAGCCCGTGCCTCCGGCCAGACGCTGGAAAGCGCCTGATTCACAATGTCGGCCTGTTCCTGGAGGTAGGTCTTCTCCTGCACTAGCTGATTGCGCTGTTCAGTAAGCGCCGTGATTTGGTTCCCTTGCTCAGTGCATCGCCGCTGTAGCTCTGCATGAATCTGCTCGGCCTGGCCGGCCGCCCGCTGAATGAGCAGAAATAACTGGGCTGGACTCAGTTGTGCTGCAGTCGTTGTGCGCGGGGCATCCTGCTGAGGCGTTGGTTCCCGTAACAACGGTCCTTCGGCCGCTGCTCGGCCTGCAGTCTCTGGAAGGTGGACCGGCGTCTGTTGTTGTACCGAAGTGGCCATATCAGGCTCTGGCCGGTCCTGCTGTGTGGTTGGCGCTGTGGAAGGGCTGATGGAATCAACCCCAACTCTGTCTGGCTGAACAAATGTAGTGGCAATCGGCTCCTGGGACGTGGCCACGGGGTCAACAGAAGGTACCACCGCGGCAGTACTGGAGGTGACCTCCGCCCCGTGGTCACCGCCGAAGAGGTCCCGGATCAAGGAATCGGACACAGTGGCTGAGGAAGTGGACGGATTGGAGGAAGTGGCGTGTGGTCTGCTGGTGGAGGGGGCAGTGGATGGAGTGACCGAGGAGGGAGGGAAACGAAGGTTGAGGAAATCTGCTGGGTCAATCAGCGGTTCCTCCGGGATCAAGGTAGCTGTGGGCGGCGTGACTGGGGGATCATCCTCCGTAAGGTCCACCACGGGATCTGCAATACGGGCCCGCTTGGGTGGGGGTGGCCCAGAGGAATCGGGTTCGGGGCCCGGTTCACCCATTGTCGTGATGATGGGGGTGGCAGAAGTGAACAGGGAAGTGGGAATTGGGGAAGTGAGGGAAGCAGTGTGGGAGAGACCAAGTGACCGGTTAAGAAGAAATTCATTAAACGAAGGAAATATAGGGGCGGTACTAGAAACAACCTGGGTGGCCACGTTGAGTCTTCGGACCTGGTCATTCATATGCTCCACAATGGGTACCAGCGCTTCGGGCAGGGTCGCTGCGCTCCCTGCCGCCTCTGTGGTTGTCGCTACCGCAACTGTGGAAGATCCGCCGGCACTGGTCGCGGCAGGCTGCTGGGCAGCCCGCATCCCATCAAAGTTATATCGGATGACTCCATCCTGAACGTGCCGAACGACCCCTGGCCATGATAGAACCTCTCTGTGGAAGATGCTGTCGGTCAACTGGAACCGCAAGGGCGCCATGTGAAAGGTGTGGTGCGGGACACAAGCCGGCCGGATGAAAGTGTGATTATGGCTGACGCCAAACCACACTTGTTCGCTGTATTCATCCAGCAGGTTCCGGGGTACCCGCTGCGTAGAGGCCACCACAGCGACCATCATCCCGTACCATTCGCGAAACGCCTCCGCGTTCACCTGCTTGCTGCTGGGGGCCGTGGACACCTGCCAGGGGGAGTATCGCATCGCGAACGGTTGGCCCCCGTTGAGTTCCGCTGGTGTCCGTATCGGAGGAACGTGCCATTTCCACATGGCGAAGGCTAGGAGCAAGTAGCCGTAGATAAAACTGGTGGTCCATCTGTAATTGTCTTCGCAGGCCGCGAAGAGTTCCTTCAGCACGAACGCGCTCCAATTCAATCGGGCCCCCTTGACGCAGTGCTCCGCAATAGAAATGGTGTCCAATGTGCACTCGCCCTTGGTGTAATGGCGCATGGTCTTGCTCGCTATCAGGTAGCAAGCAAACCGGATTTCTGGTACATTGATCAAGTCGATCTTGGCACCCTTGCCACCTCGGCGAGTACCATATTTGGTGTATAGGTCCGCCTCGGCTGATTTCCGGGCGCGCTTGGAGGCCGTCTGCCCTGCAGAGGAAACATCTGCCCCAAATTGACACAGCCCCGTAAGTCGACTAATATCTGCTGCATGGATTGGAATCTCCTCGTTCAACCATAGAGACCCGTTCTGCACCCGACTGAGGAGGAACCGGGTGCATTGCAGAACTGGTCCGGTGGTGCCGAAGACGGGGAGACTGCGTAAATTCATCAACGTCGACTGTTGAAGACCCCGGAATTCGTCCTTCATCCGACTGTTAGAGCTGCTCCCCGGTGTGTAGCGGTGTTCCATGAACGTTTGCCAATGCAGATGGGGAAACTCAGCCGGGTCGGACAGGTTAGCGTCCATGCAGGGCGCATTGTCATACTTGCCGACCAGTGATAGTTCGAGCCTGTGAATTCTGTGATCCAGCACTGGTTCCGGGACAGAGAGAACAGCTCTCGGCATCTTTGCGCGCCTCTGATAGACCTGGAGGATTCGTCTGGAGTTCCCTGCTAAGTTCTGAGTGCTCGGAGGCTGCAAGTGCTCGGGAGTCGCTGAAGTTTCCAAACTGAATTGGTCCGTCATCCCGGCGCCGATAGCCTTCATGCAAAATTGGGCCATCCGCTGGCACGCGCGGGGTTGATGAGACTCCATAACGGCATTTAATTCTTGCTATTATGCTTGCCTGCGATAATCGTGCGATCAATCGCAGGCCTGTGTGTAAACTGACAGTTGCTGACGGCAGCTTTGGACGATGGGCGTACCCGATGGCGGAGAGAACTGCGGCTGATGGGGAATGATTACGGTATGATTACTGTCCATTAAGGGAATTTATGACCAAAATCTGAGCTATCCTACGGACTGACAAAAGGACTGACGGTTATGACCTGGACTGATGCTGGCACGAGAACAGATCCTTCGTGCAGGACACGCTGGACTGGGAGCGGCGTCCTACTGGGATGGCGCGCCGCCACGCTGGACTGGCGTTGCGACACGCTAGACTGGCCCGCTCCGACCATGGTATGTTGCGGTATGGATGCCGCAACTGACGGTTTATTTTGACTGTCTGTAAAGAAATGGAAATGACTAACTATGCTCATCCCGGTTGCGGGAGAGTTATTCAACTACGCTACGCTACGGGTGCTCTCGGTTGCGAGAGTTATTGATGGAAAGAGAGAAGGTACCTACTCCTGGTAGGGCTTCAGGCGTGCGCCATTCACCCATCCCGGAAGAACTGAACCGTCTAATTCTGCCAATCGAACGGCTCCTGAGTCACGGATCTCGATAACAAAGTACGGTCCCAGCCAATGCGTCTGGAGCTTGCCTGGAAACTTCTGGAACCGGCTGTCGTACAAAAGAACCTTGCCGCCAACTTGGAAAGTTTTAGCCTTGATGTGGCGGTCATGCCATGCTTTCTGTCTGGCCTTCTGAACCTTCTGATGGAATTCCGCAAGAAACCGAGCTTCGTCCAACTCCTGCAGCTCGTGGAGTCGTTCCTGCAGCGACGCATCCTCTGAGAAGTGAAGGGACGTTGCGATCAGAAGGCTGGGGACGGTGAACTCGGCGGGAATCACAGCTTCCCGGCCGTACACCAGCTGGAACGGCGTCTGGTTTGTCAACCGTTTTACCGTGGTCCGGTAAGCCCATAATGTCGCTGGTATCCGCTCATCCCAATCGTCCCGCTGAGCGTTGCAGATTTTCGTCAAACCCTTCTCCAGAATCTTATTGAAGGCTTCCACCGTGCCATTAGCCTGCGGGTGGTATGGACTGCTCTTATGATGCTGGATCATAAATGTCTCCAGGAGCGACTTGATCGTGGCATTAATGAAGTGCGTGCCTTGATCACTGGTCAGGCTGCGTGGGCAGCCAAAGCGGCTGATGATATTTTCAAAGATGAACCGAGCAGCGGTCTCAGCGGAGCAGTCGCGTACCGCTGCTGCTTCCGCCCATCGCGTGAGATAATCAGTCGCCGTAATGATGTACCGAGCTTTGGAATGGCGAGCAGCTGGTGCAATGGGCCCTACAAAATCGACAGCCCACTTCTCAAATGGCCGCAACACATGCACGGGGTGTAGCGGAAGCTCATCTCTGTGCGAAGGCCGTCCCGTCCTCTGACAAATATCGCAACGTTTCACGTAGGCCTTACAATCTGCATGCACCGTCGACCACCATAGACCAGCTTGAAGTACCTTCCTTGCGGTGGGTTTAGCCCCCACGTGTCCTCCCGCAACTCCGCTGTGACATTCCCACATCACCGCTTCCCGTTCATGGTCAAGAACACACCTGCGCAACACCTCATCCAGGCCCAGCTTGTACAGCTGCCCCGCGATCAATTGATAGTCGGCCGCCCGGACAACCAAGTGGCGTTTCTGAAGCGGCGTGTAATCCTCGGGGCACTGTCCTGTGGTCAGATATGTGGCAATGTCAGCCAGATAGTCTGGAACCGCTTCAACGTGAAACAGATCAGCATCCGGAAGCTGATCATCCAACGGACCATCGTTTTCCCCCGACTCTAGTCTGGATAAATGATCAGGCCCGACATTTAGCCGGCCCGGTTTGACAATTACATCGAACGTAAACTCCTGAAAAAGGAGAAGCCACCGGCAAATCCTTCCTTCCAACACAGGTTTATTGACCAGATATTTTAAGGCCGAATGGTCCGTGAAAAATGTAAACTTACCGCCCAGAAGGTAGTGGCGGAACTTCTGGAGAGAGTACACCATTGCCAGCGCCTCCGGCTCGGTCATGGTATAATTCTTCTCCGCATTAGATAGGCGTCGGCTGGTGAAGTATACCGGGTGGTCAACGGTCGTCTCCCCGGGTTGCGCTAATACGGCGCCCAGTGCAATCCCGGACGCATCAATGTGTACGTGGAACTGCTTGTCCCGGTTTGGATGAACGAGAATGGGTGCCGTCGCCAATTTCTCTTTTAACGCGTCCAGTGCCTTCCTGCACTCTGCTGTCCATTCAAAAGCTTCCGACTTCCGCAACAGTTTCTCCAAAGGGGCAGTGATTTTGGCGTAGTTGCGGATAAAACCCCTGTAGTATCCAGTGTGCCCGAGCAATGCCCGCAACTGTTTCACGTTCTCGGGGGCCTCCATGTGGACAATAACCGCGACCTTGGCGGGATCAACGCAGACCCCTTGCTTACACACCACGTGACCCAAGAGCGTGCCGAATGGTACTGCAAAAATACATTTCTTCAAATTCAAGGAAATCTGCAGCTGGCGACACCGGTCGAACATAACGCGCAACAGGGAGGCGTGTTTCTTCAGCAGGCTGTAAACGGTCCAATCATCCATATAGACTTCCAGGAATTTGTGAATGTACTCCCGGAAAGCAGCAATAACAATTCGGGAAAACACGGCTGGCGCGTTCTTCAGTCCAAACGGCATGACATGGTATGCGAATGATCCCCACTCGGTTGTGAATGTCGTCTTTGCCTTGTCCTCTTCAGCGATGCGCACCTGATGGTAGCCCGAAAACCCATCCGTGAAAGAGTAAGCTTCGTTTCCCGCGACATGATCTAGTACTTCGTCGCTGAAGGGAGTGGGAAACGGATCATGAATACAAGCATTATTCAAACTCCGGTAATCTACGCAGACCCGAATTTCCGCTTTATCCTTCTTGTTCTGGATGACAATGGGACTTACCCACTTAGCTTCTTCTACAGGAAAAATGAGACCTGCAGGTAGCATTTTGTCGATCTCCATCTTTACCTTCTCTTTGATGCGTGGATTTAACCGGTAGGGTCGGTGCTTGACCGGCCTGGCTCCTGGTTTTAGTGTGATGCGCATCTCACCCAAATCCCCTTTGATCCCCTTCAGGTCCGCAACTGAAGACGGGAATAGATCTTCATACTCCCGGAGGAGGCTGAAAATTTCTCTGGTCGTCTCCACGTCCCAGTAATCTCCCACCGTTGCCAGTTTCGGTTTCTCCTCCGTTCCTATGTTCAGCTTCGTTGTCTTTAGGGGATGCAAATGGACTCCTTCTGTCGTTGGCTCGTCGCGGACACTCCGCTCGCCCTCCTTTTCATCAAAATGGAGATGCCTCAGGTCCTCCAAACTGTCGTCCCCTGGTTCGCCGTCAACCCGTTGGCAAACCAACTCGCTCTTCACCGCTGAGCGTGACGCCACCGGTCCCTTATTGGGCTCGGGCTGGCGGAAAAACAAAACCTCCTTAACGGCTTGTAGGGCCTGATATTCCTGCGCCGTCTCCCCTTCGAATGAGAAACTCCGGACGAACTTCTCCGCAACTGCTTGCCAAGAGCGGGTTCCCCGTCTCCGCTCTTCTGCTAGGTACCAGGCCTGGGGGATTGTACCCAGGGAGTGTATAAATCTGTGGACCCATAACTCCTCAGGGTACCTGGCGTTGCGCCACTATTCCTCGCACGCCCGCAAGTGCTGTCGTGGGTCTGAGTCGCCATGGTGCTTAAGTGTAATACAGGGCCCTTCATCCTCTTTGAAGCGTGCCCGCAAGGAATCCGCCACCACCTCCCATCGCAACAGAGTGTTGCGGTGATTGTTCCACCATCGTCCTGACGTTGAATTCAGAGCCACATTCATCAGGGGTATCCGGCATTCTTCTGGGACCCGGTCCTCCACCTTGAGGATAAAAGTATTCACTGCTTGCATGTTTGACAAAGTGGGGTACCCGCGGATCTCAGTCCCCACCCACCGGACCTGCGCGATGGCGGCACATCGCCGCGTGGTGGTCTCGTATCCCCCTTGCTGCCAATCTTCCCACGCAAGCTCGGATCCGAGTTCCGAGCTCTGCACACTCCGCCAACTGATAGATCCTGTTGCAGTCGGGTTGATATAATCTTCCCGCCTGCCGGCGGTCATCTGATAGAGGTGGTCCATCATCCGAGCGTCCTCCCGACTATCCACCGGTTCTGTGTATTGCGGTCCCTGATACGGGTCGAGAGGCTGAGTCACCCGTACCTCCCCATCCTCGAAAATCATCAGCTCCTTCTTGAGATCGATGATCGCATAATTCTCAAAAGCCCAATCAATGCCAAGTAAAGCAGGATAGGGGTCCTTATCGCCCATGATATCAATAACTTCGAAGGCGGCATAGGTCTTTACCCCCGCAACATCAACCTCGACACCCTCGAGTCGGCCGATTGGAAAAATACAGTACTGGTTCGCCATTCTGAGTTGGATCGGGGAATAGGCGAGCCGGGGCTTTCCCAGAGCCTCCCATGTCTTTCGCGGCAATATGTTGACGTCGGACCCCAGGTCCAACATTGTATCGCTGATTTGGAATCCTGCGATCTGTGTGTTAAGTCGAAATTCTTTGCCCGTTCGCTGCTTGTTTCGCTTGACACGCTGCACGTATCGAGGCGTAGTGTCCACCAAGTTTCTGGGTTCTGCCCGGTCCTGCAGCGCTCCGTCCAATACCTGTCTGAGCTGCTGCCGCAGCACGGTGTCATCAACAATCTTGAGAAACAGCCGGAGCCAGTCCGCAACTACAGCATCTGCGGCGTTCTGATCCCTGGTTTTCGGCCGCTGAGGCTCCTCCAGCCCTCCTTCCTTTCGCAGCTGGGCGAATGCCTCAACCGCCTCCTGAAAGTACTTCTTCTGCACCTCGGGCCGAATCAACTTCTTCGGGGATGCCGGCCTCACCACTCGTACTGGCTCCTTCTCGTGGGCATCCTCACCAGTCTTCTTTCCGCCTCTCGTTATTATCGCAACATTCTGCATGTCAGGGGTTGCGACTCCTCGCGGTTCTGAGCCTATCAGATTCGTGGCCCTCTGCCGCGCCCGCTCTTCCCACTTTTTAATGAGTTCTGGGCAATCTTCAGTGGCGTGGGCATTGACCCGGCACTGGGAGCACCAGGGTCGTCGCGGAAGGGGACATTCGCGAGCCACATGAC
Source organism: Pinus albicaulis (assembly GCA_034641835.2). Lineage (NCBI taxonomy): Eukaryota > Viridiplantae > Streptophyta > Pinopsida > Pinales > Pinaceae > Pinus > Pinus albicaulis. The sequence goes on from CM076574.1 coordinate 1,059,395,371, forward strand.
CCTCCTGGTCACAGTTGTAGCATTTTACCGGCCCGCGTCCTCCTGTTCGGCCTCCCCGCATGCCGCCACCTCTTCCTCTCGCAGCCTCGTTGACCCGGTACGAGGGCCGATCCAGTCGATCCGCAAGTGCGTCTAGCGCCCTGCACTGCTCCGTGTTGTGCGTCGTGGACACACAGAATTCGCAGTATACATTATTCGGCACCGTGGAGTACTTTTGTAATATCGGGCACATCCGAGGAGGATGTCCGATCGTTCGGCAGATTTCACAGTATTCTGGGGTGGAGGACCCCGGTTGCGGTGAAAACCCCGCAAAGGCCTGTTGCGTCTGGTATACCCCCTGCGGATTCATTGCCGTGCCGCCCCCTGGTGGTGGCCCCCCCTGGATAGCCGCAACTGAGGGTCCAACTCCCGCGCCGCACAACCGAGGACATTCGGTTGCGACGTGCCCCTCGACCAGGCAATGAGTACACCAAACATTCGGTCGCACTGGTCTTGCTGGCTGAATTTCTTTGAGCTTTTCAGTTAAACTAGCGATCTGATGTTGCAACCCTATCAGCGAAGGGTCTTGCGGAGCCAGCCCCCCCCTGTATTCCTGGGGGTATCCTGCCATGGCTTCAATCTTCATGGCCTGCTCCAGAGCATCCTGCAGATTATCAATCTTCTGCTGGGTGAGAGGGGTTCGCGTCAAGGGAAGTAGAGCCTTGATGAACCAGTCCCTCTGGTGGTTTGGATCGATCGGGTAGCTTAGTTTCCCGATCGCATCCTTGAATCGCCGCATCAACTCCCATGCGGTTTCACCTTCCTTCTGCTTAATTTCCCATAGCTTGGACAGACCCTGCTGGTCCGTCTGGGGAAGCTTGAATTCGCGGACAAAATCCCGCTTTACGTCCGCAATTACAGGATTAGGGTGTGCTTTAGACCACTTGATGAACCACCGCAGAGCTCTCTCTCTGAGCGTGGTTTGAAACTCTATCAACTTCCCTGCATCCGGTGTCTGTCGAGCCCTCCAGATGGCTTCGCACAGATACCAGTGTTGTTCTACATCGTCGTTTCCCCGGCCAGAGAACTCTGGGTACCGAGTGAAAGATCCAGCCATGTATACCGGCGGTGAATTAACCAAGATAAAACCTCCAGGTCCTGGTTGCGTAACGGTCCCGCTGGGGAAAAAATTACTACTCGTAACGCTGCTGCTACTGGGCGTTACCGGCGCCGCTGAACTTCTAGATAACTGACTTAAAGCTTGTAACTGAACAAAAATATTTCTTAAAGGTTGATAAAGTACCAGGGGAAGGTCGGGATCCTGGCCATGCAGAAGGTGGGACGTAGGGCTGCCGGGAGGGGTGGGTGCCGTCTGATCCTGAAACATCTGCTGCATCACGTCGTACCATTCATCATCGAAACTTTCTTCGGGCTGCATCTTTTCCTTATCCGTGTTAATCGTTACTGCTCTTTCTCGCATCCTCGGGCTCCCATGCACCCGCTGTACGTCTGCTGCTGTCCCGTCTCCTGTTCGGGTATCCAATCCCATGGTTCCTGTCCTCTGAGGCGCCTCCTTCTGGTTCTTCTTCTCAATCTCCCTTCTCTTCAAGTCTCTCATTACCCTTATTCGCCACCTATCGGCGATTTGTGCCCGCCGATGTGCACGTAACTCCCGCAACTTGCATGCGGCCTCAACGTCCATCCCCCGTTCCCTACTCCTATAGTCTACACAGCATCGGTCCCCTCAATCCTTCCCCCAGCACGGGTGGTTTACGCTTCCATACTCGTTTTGTGGAATTCAATCAACCCTTCGTCCACCATTAGGGCTTTGATCCACAACGGAATTTCCTTCAGCAGTTTTCCCCTCAGCCCTGAGTGAAACACAGCCTCAGCCTTTGAGAAGGATTGGTAACACTCAGCGGCAAACTCCACAATGTATCCTTCCAACGTGGTCTTGACCCAAAACTCCACTGCGCGGGTTAGTTCAGTATCTACCCGGTGTAGCGCTACCAAGTCTTCGTGCGCCCACCTGCGGTTTATCTCCCGCAAGCCTTCTTGGGCCGCCTTCGTTCGTAACCTCCGCAACCAGTTGTAAAGATCCGTGGGAAATCTTCCCCAGAAAATTTCGTACGTATCGCTAGCTGAGTCAGAGAAAAGAACAAGCTCCCTGACCACCGCCTCCTTTCTCTTAATCAGCTCCGCCTGCTGAGTAATAAAATGGTCAAGATGATCATCCCACCATCGCCGTATTGCTCCTTCAAAGATCCTCGAGACCATGATCTAGATCCCCTCAGAACATGCGTGTCCCGGCAACGGAACCATTTGTTGGCGAAAAATAAGGTCTCGCGGGCAAGACCCAGGTTCACAGGGTTGTGGCCAACAAGGGTCCGGTGTAGTCTAGTAACACGCCGACATTTTCACCCTGTTCGGGAAGAACAGAGCGTCTCACTCGAGGCGTGCCACGACCACATGGGAAAGGGGAAGAAATCACAGACGAGGAATAAACCCGCAACCACAGAAAGAAAGAGAATCCGTTACATATACCAGAATATTCATGCAAGATCACCAATCAAGTATATTGACAGTCGCAACTTAAAAATTTTAAAGCATGGTAAACACATCATAACACATAAACATAAAGACAGCAATCCTTCTTTTCATTAGTCTTCAGCCAAATACAAGATTACACAGCTTCCTTCTCTGACAACCCATATATCAGATACAGATGAATCTAAGAACAGAGAATACAAAACATAGAGAGTAGAAACCAATGGAGAGAACAAGTCTGATTTCTCCGCGGCTGCTTCCGCATTCAATCATCCCGCAACAGCAACCGATCAACCAATCAACCAACCATCCTCTTCTGCAGCCGGGTGATTTCCTTTTATTCACCCGCTCGCCGCGACTGGCGGCTTCTCTGCGTCTTTGCTCTGGCTTTTCCCGACTTCTCTTCTGATATCTGCATGTTCTACTTCCTGTTCTCTGCTGTATCTCTTTCATCTGTACTTATCGATGTTCTACCTCCAGTTATCAAGTGCTTCCGCATCGCCTTGTTAGCTCCGCAACTCCTGGTCGCGCGGTGCGGTCGCGTTAGCTGTGTGTATTCCCTCCGCAACTCAAAAAGAGTCCAAGTTCAAAATTCAAAACTTAAACAAAAACAAGGGCCCCAACAATATGCTACTATTTCAGTATTTGGTCAACCTAAAAGACTTTACAGAGAGACCTTGATGAAATATTTAGTCAGTAGCCATGAGAAGCCTGAAAACTTCCCTGTCTATTTAGTACATTCTGATATGGATTCTTTTATCCTTTATAATGCTAAATTGGACCTTCCTACTGAATTAGAAGCACCAAAAACGGAAACTGCAAATAAATCTACTGTTCAAATCGAAGATATTTCTGAAAACAAAGAAACACCAAATAATCAAGAAATACCAGAAAAAGCTAAAAAACTAACTCCTGTTAAGAAACATGTTAAAACAGTTGATGAATATTATGAACATGAAATTCTGTGGCATTTAGAATTTGATGGCTCAGTAAACAAGTTAGGAGCAGGAGCTGGAATTTGGATACATAATGTTGAAAATGATCACGCCGAAGGCCATGCTTATAGGTTGAACTTTAGATGCACTAATAAAATGGCAGAGTATGAAGCTCTTTTGCTAGGGCTTAAACATGTCAAAAAGTTAGGAGCAATTAGAGTATCAATCATAGGAGACTCTGAGTTAATTATCCATCAGATAAATGGTGAATGTTCAACAAAAGATCCCAGATTGAAACAATACAGAGAAACAGTTGTGGAAATTCTCAACACTTTTCTACAAGCTCAACTTGCCAAGATTCCCAAGAAACAAAATTTGCATGCTCACAGTCTTGCAATGTTCGCTAGCACATGTAAATTACCTTTTGGACCTAATCATCAGTTCACAGATGAGATTATACATAGACCTGCTATACCAGACAATCTCATGAATTGGCAAGTATTTGTAAATAATAATCAGATCAATAATTTGTTGACATTAGAGAATGAGTTATCTAACAGTAGTATAGATGAAGACACAACAATTAATGAATCTGATCAACCAAATGAACAAGAAACGAATATTTCAAAAGAAACCGCAATTCACATGCTTCACCCAACCAAATTCACTGAAAAAGATATGCAGGATTTGAAACAAATGGAATTTGATGAGATCATAGAAGATGAATTTGAAATTATTAATCTGAAAGATAATCATTTACCCAAAGGATTAACTCCTTTGGAAGATATTTTTGACTCAAATGAAATTCCACTAAAACCCATAATGGAACCTTTAAAAGCTGATATTGAAGAAGTCAATTTGGGAACTAAAGGAAATCCAAAGATGGTTAAACTATCTAAATCTCTGCCAGAAGATCAAAAGGTTAAATATGTTGAACTTTTAAAAGAATTCCAGGATGTTTTTGCCTGGAGTTATGAAGATCTTAAATCATATGATACATCAATAATTCAACATACAATACCTTTGAAACCAGATCAGAAACCTTTCAAACAAAAACTTAGAAGGATCAATCCTGTTTTATTACCTTCAATTGAGAAAGAAATTAAAAGCATGTATGAAGCAGGAATTATAGCTCCTATTAGGTTCTCTGAATGGGTTTCTAATTTAGTACCAACAAGAAAAAAGACTGGAGAGATTAGACTGTGCGTCGATTTGAGAAATTTGAACAAAGTTTCTTTAAAAGATAACTATCCTTTGCCTAAAATGGACCATATCCTACAAAGGGTAGTGGGATCTTCAAGGATATCTCTTCTGGATGGATTTTCAGGGTATAACCAGATTCTGGTTCATCCTGATGATCAAGACAAAACAACATTTACAACACCATGGGGTACTTTCAAATATGTTAAGATGCCATTCGGTCTAAAAAACGCAGGGGCGACCTTTCAAAGAGCAATGGATATTGCATTCGCCAAAGAAATCCATGATTTTCTGGTAATTTATCTAGATGATTTAACTGTTTTTTCAAAAACAGATCAGCAACATTTAGATCATCTAAGACAAGTATTTTTAAAATGCAGAAAGTATGGTATTTCTTTAAATCCGAAAAAGTCATTGTTTGGTTTGGAAGAAGGAAAGCTCCTAGGTCACATTATTTCTAAAGATGGCATTAGAATTGATCCTGAAAGAATACAAGCCATATTGCAGATACCTCATCCCAGAAACATTAAAGAACTTCAAGCTTTCATAGGAAAGATCAATTTTTTGAGAAGATTCATTTCTAGTTTGGCTGAATTACTTAGACTGCTTACTAACATGTTAAGAAAGGATTCAAGTATTGACTGGACCGTATAAGCCAAGCAATCATTTGAAGAAATAAAAATGGCTTTAACCAGAACACCAGTTCTTACCAGTCCAAAATTTGATAGGGATTTCATTATTTTTTCATTTGCCTCTGAACACACAGTTGCAGTTGTTTTACTACAAAAAGATGATCAAGAATGTGAAAAACCAATAGCCTTTTTTAGTAAAGCACTTAGAGATGCATCATTGAAATATAATATCATGGAGAAACAAGCTTTTGCACTTGTGAAAGCAATTAAAGATTTCAGAGTTTATATATTGTATTCTCATGTGATAGCTTGTGTACCTAACGTTGTCGTTAAAGACATCTTAACTCAAGATGGTATTGAAGGCAACAGATGTAAGTGGATAGCTACCATATTAGAATATGATATTGAAATAAAACCAACAAAACTCATAAAAGGTCAAGGATTGGCTCAACTCATGACTGAAACATATTGCCAAGCCCTGGATATTAATGAACTGGATGACGAACAGGAGATGGCGACTCCACAGATCAATCAGGCCTTTTTAGACTCACCCTGGTACGCTGATATCATTTATGTTTTGTTAAACCTGCAAGATCCTCCAGGGTTATCCAAAACAAAACAAAGGTTTTTGAAAATGACATCTTTAAAGTATTGTATTTTAGATGATGCTCTTTTTTGGAAGAATCATGATGGAATTCTATTAAACTGTTTATTGAAAGATGAAACTGACAAGGTACTTAATGAATTTCATGTAGGAGATTGTGGTGGACACCTCTACTGGAAGTCAACTACAGATAAGATCTTAAGGGCTGGTTTTTATTGGCCAACTTTGTTTTCAGATGTTAAGAAATTTGTAACTGCTTGTCATAAGTGTCAGATCTTCGAGGGCAAGAGAAAATTGTTACCTTTTCCATTAAGACCAATTTCCACCGAGAGACCCTTTCAACAATGGGGATTGGATTTTATTGAAGAAATCCATCCCCCGTCTTCTGGGCAACACAGATGGATCCTCACTGCCACAGATTACTTTACTAAATGGATTGAAGCTATCCCATGCAGACAAGCCAATGATTATGTAATTATAGGGTTCTTAGAAACCAATATACTCTCAAGATTTGGCTGTCCAGAGAAAATTATAACCGATAATGCTGCTGCTTTTAAGTCTAAGAAAATGATTAGTTTCTACAATAAATATCACATCACTTTAGGCCATTCAACAGCCTATTATCCTTAGGGTAATGGACTAGCTGAATCTTCCAATAAAAGCCTCATTAATATCATTAAAAAATTATTGGAAGAAAATAAAAAGATTTGGCATAAGAAACTTACCAATGCATTGTGGGCAGACAGACTTACAACTAAGAAATCAATTGGGATCAGTCCATATGAATTAGTTTATGGTATTGACGCTAGATTTCCATCATCTTTAGGAACCCCTGTAATGAAGTTGCTTCAGGAGGCTCAAGTAGAACAAAATGATATTCAGAGAAGAATAAACCAAACAATTCACTTGCAGCAGACCAGAGAAGAAGTGTATCAACGATCCCAAGTTTTGCAGGAAAAGTTAAAGAAAATGCTTGAAAAAAGGACAAAAGATTTTCAACTGGGAGACAAAGTTCTGAGATGGGATTCCAGAAGGGAAGATAAAGGGAAACATGGGAAATTTTATTTCTTATGGAAAGGACCTTACATCATTCATGCTTTACAGGGAAATAACACATATTTTTTGAATAATTTGGATGGTTCACAAGCTGAGGAAGGACCGGTCAATGGTCGAATGCTAAAACACTACTTTGATCCCATTTACTAGGATGTTGTGACTTTTTAACTTGTACATAATATATCCTTTCTAATGCATCAGTTTTGATTGGATGGTGACTTGTTGGAGTTGAAGCCTGAAGTGAAGGCCCTAAGCTTCAGAAAGTTTTACTATCATATATACAATAAAGCCACCAGGAAGAGAAGATTTCATGGTTCAGTTGAAGACATTTTTGAGGCATCTGACCTGCTATTCTTGACTTTTAACCAGGAAAAGCCATCCCCAAGTGGAGCCAGTGTTAGACTCCTATACCAATAGTTGTCATTTTTCATGATTGTCTTGTTGAACTATGCAATATGTCAAACCTTTTTCTTGTTGCAAAGGTGTTCCATATTTTCAAAAATCGAAAAATCAAAAAATTTTAAAAAAATTTAAAAGGGTATACCCTAAAAGAAAAATCAAAGGGTGAAAAGAATAAAATGGTCAAAAAAGTGAAAGAAATGAACCCTAAACAAAAATAGACCAGGAAAGTGTGCAAGTCCAAATGCCACTACTATTTCATTTTTGTAATAAACAAAATTGTGTGCAGCTTGTCAAACTTTTGCCACAATTTATGAAGAGCCAAACTGTTTAAACTTGACTCATTCATTTTTCAATTTCATGTTGTAGAATAGAGAATAAATATCTGACCAAACAGTTTAATCTTGGCAGATAAGTAGATAGGTAGAGTTAATAAAAGGAGCTCAACAGTTTAATCTGAGCCCTTGGATGTAATAAGTGTAGAATTAGATAGGTTTGCCATGTAAAAGAAAAAGAAGATTGATAAAGGTTTGCCAGTCCAAGTGCACCCTAATAAAGAAGAGAAAATGGTAGGGTAAAGTAGGTAGGGTAGGTAGATGTTGTTTCTGAATTACATGTGATTAATGATTGTTCTATATGCTTTCAATTTTTACTTTCATCAACAAATGCAAAGACAGATACTACATGGAAAAAATTTCACAGCAGAGCAAAGTCAAATTATTAATTTCCCCTCTCATTTTTCCTAAAGATTTTACTAATTTCCCCTAAGTGCTAAGGAATTTGAAGATTAGAGGGGCTCAAGGAATTTCCTTGACTTTTGGAGGGACCGGACCCTCGGCCCAATGATTGGAGAAAACTTTAGCATTTAAAGTTATTCATCATTACACTCAGTCACTTTTAATTTTTTCCTAAGTAAAATTCCATTTTACTTAGGAAAATCATGTTATATTTCATAAAAACCCTCAAAATCACTTGCTATTCTAAGTCTAAGTGTTGAAGTTGATATAATGCAATTTGCTTCAGAAATATTCACTTTCTTAGTTGTGTAAAGAAATTTTGAGTTTTCCATGTTCCTTTGTCATATTAACATTTAACTTTAATTATTAAATCCTCATACAAATTACCTTTTCCTATATATATAACTCCTCCTATGTAATATCCCAAAAAACCTTTGTATTATACGTTTTAGCCAAAGTATTTAAACCCATATGATAAAATCAAATACCTACAGTATAAATCCCTTTGGCTAAAAACATATCTATATAACTAGTCCCGCCCCCTATGTTAATTAAATTGATTTAATTTAATTATCATATAAAAAAATATACAAAAAACAAAGTTTAAACACGTATTTTATATGTTTAAAATGAAAAAATAAATAAAACTCCAAGTCCATCCGTAACCCTGAACCTTCATAAACCAAAGAGATTAATTAATCACCTGGATTAATTAATAATCTTACCCCTCCGCCAATTGAAAGCTTCCTGGAATGATTAAATCATAAATAATTGTGTCGGGTCCACGCGTTAACTCCCCCATCATTTCCCGTCCGGTCCACCATTGGATCGATCCGCTGAAGATCTACGGCCCATAAACATTCCGCTAGCCATCTCTCGTTTGAAGATTAATGTGCGAAATCGGAGTGGTTTCCAAACAGTGCACTGGCCACGCGTCATGTGCTGAATGGAATTGCTGCCAAATCGCGGAAAACTGCCTGCTCCCAAAAGCGGTGCGGAATATACCGCTTACCGCCTTTTCCCTGTGACGTGTCCACCGTACACCTAGACACCATTTAATAAAATAAAATAAAAAATTTTTTTCCATTTGAATTTGCGAACAAAAACAAAAATTCGCGCATTTTCTTCATTTTGTGTGTTGAAAGTGACTGTGCCCTCCACACTGAAAAATTTGAAAATCCACTGTCAAACTGCCATTACCGAATTTTGCTGAAGGCCATTGTCAAACCAGCATCCCAGCATCCGTCCGCCGTCAGCTTGTACCTGTTAAGAACCGACATTTTCCCATCAACAGGTATTTATTCCCATTTCCCGCTGAACTCTGTTAAAAATCCTCGTTTGATGTTTAATTTCCACAACACAGTCTGAAAGAGCTCTAGTGTGATGTGTTTTAGTTCCCAGAACTGCAATTTCTCTCTTCAAACCTGAGATTGTGCTCGTTTCCATTAAAAACCCCCGAATTTCTGTTTATTTGAATACACAAGAACCAAAAAATGGAAGTTCCTGTAGCCTTGAATGTAGCCCCATTGAATGCCCCTCATAGAGATTTGGATTACTTATCATTAGTGGATAAAGATTTTCAGATTAAAGACTTAGTTTTCAGTGAAAGCCCCCTTCGAATTCATTGTCGCTGCAGAGACAATTATTTGAATGGCTTAGATATTATTGGGTTATGGGAGTCTGGTCTTCCTAGATACCTTTTTCCCTCAGTCCATATCTTTCCTGAAATTATCCATTATTTCCATGCTAATTATGATCCAAATCAAAAAGCAGTATTATCCCCAAGCCAGAACATCTTTTTTCCCATTACTGCTCAATCCATCAATGATATGTTACAATTTCAGCCTGGTGAAGCCCTTACTCCTTTGTTAATGGGAGAGTTATTGGAGAAATCCACTAAATTATCCCAAGGGGAGTTAACTCACATTTGCCAAACCTTCATGTGGCCAGAGCATCAGCCTACAGGCCCTCCCCCTTATGCTAATGTTTATTTCACTGAAGAAGGTCAAAATATTTTGAGTATGATATCTTTCATAATGGGTTTTAATACCAGTGAGTATGTCGACCTTTTAACCCTGGTGTTATTATCTATGTTCACCCCTAGACAGCCTCTTGCTGTCAAGTATGACTTTGCATCTTTCATTGCAGAAAATATTAATAATCAATTGATGAGATTAGAGAATGAGAAAGTATTCAAGTATTCTACTGTCATTTACCATCTCATCCTCTATTACCAGCTAGAAACTTTCCCTTTCTATATTAAAAAACTTGATACCCAAGGGAATCCAAGATCTGTTATCTTTTGGTCAGCCATTACTCATTGTTCCCTAGATTCTCCCTATTCTTATAATGAGTTCATTGATCTTTTCATACATCCTGCAACTGCTTTATTGACAGGAGTTGCCCCTCCGAGACTCAGCAATGAAATTAAGAAAATCCTTCAGCTTTCAAAACATTATAAGATAGGTGACTGGTACTTCTATCAGAATCATACTGAAATTAGAATTTACAGATGTGAATTGAGCCCTTTCAAGTTACCCAGATATGTTCCAATGAGACTTTTTGCACTTGAGTATTTCAGAAAAATGAACAATTCAGATATAATTCACTTCTGTAATGCCAAGAAAAAGGCCCAACTCAGGATAAAAAGCCAATTAGGTCCATTTATCTGCAATTATAGGGATGGAGGGGAAGAAGCTCAAAAGATATTAGAGGAACGTTGCAGATTACAGAAAAGTTTCCATTGGGTACCCTATGACCCATTCAAATTTATTTGTGACAAAAGAATGAAAAACAAATCAGCACCCTACATGCATCGAAGAATCCCTGAGATTGAAAAGTATGCCAATACAGAGGAATGGGTAGAAGGAACATTAATTGAACAGAATAGTGAAGAAGTAAATATGGACAATGTAATGAAAGATCTTGAAAAAATGTTTGACCTAGAATTTTTTGGGCAAGTACAGGTACCAGACATTGGTCCTTCTTCAGCAGGGAATTTTCAACAAAAATCGTAGGAAAACATTCCATCAATTGCATTTGAATCCAAAGGAAAAGATAAAGAGCCTGGAATACAAGTGGTTGAAACATTCAAAATGACTGAACAACCTCAAACATCTAAGGCACAAGGACAAGTACAGGTTCCTCCTCAAACTGATCCAATAGAAATGCCCAACTTGCAAACTCCACTGAATATTGAAAAGGATAAGAAAAGGGAGGCTGAAAGTCCTACTCCTCCCAAGGAATCTTCAAAACAGACTCAGGCTAAAAGGAAGAAACTCAACCCACTTCCAGAAGTTGAATCATTTGAAGAAATCATTGATATTCCAGAAAGAGAAGATAGTCAGCAAACAAGTTCAATTAGTGGTACATGCTCTGATCTTCAAGGAAAGACAATACACGGGCAGTTAAGTATAGAAATATCTTCTTTTAAACCTCCAATGAAAGATGCAGGAGACATAAAAAAAGACTTTCATCAATATAAAAGCAATGAATGATCCACTGAGGATACAGGTGTATAATCAATATCTTAAAATGGCTCCAAAAAATCAAGAGAGATTAATGTCATCTTTTGACATTCAATAGGGTAAAATGCTAATGAGCCATTTTAAACCTAAAGTGCAACAACCACAGACAGCAGCTGATTATATTAGAACCAATTTTGAGGTCCTAAGAAAAGATATTCATCCTTTGGACCAGATTGAATTACACAAGAAAACTGGAGAAATGATATATACTACACTTACTGACAAAGCTATGGCAGCTCATGAATTACAAGATTCTTTGAATAATACAAATACCCAGTTGCAGATAGAGAAAGCTTCCTCCCAAGCAAAGGATAACAGGATAAAATCTTTGGAGGAAATAATTATCAGTTTGGGTCATAATCCTAAGGATATTAAGGGTATTGAAGTATTGATTAAAAATAAAGATGATGACATTGTTGCATTAAGGAAACAATTGAAACTACCAGCTTCAAGGCACCCTCAGACTGAAGAAGTAATGAAGGAAAATTCAGAAGAAGAGGTGATGGAATTACTTCTAAAAATGAATAAACGACTTCCTGAAACATAAAAATAACTTGAGCAAGCGTTAAAAGATAAAGAATCCATGAGTCCAGCAACTACAGCACATGCAGCCACAGGAACAGGTACATCAATCACAGGTCAACAATCAGAGCTAACACAGGTGAATACTTCTGATAAGGGTTCTGATGAATTAATCAAAGCAATGAATGAATTAAAACTGCAAGTGACAGAACTCCAAAGCTTAAGGTTTTAGCTTTCTACTCTGGAAAACAAATATGATCAATCAAAAATAAGTATTGCTAAGAAGACAAGAGAAATAAAAAAACTAGAAAAATCAGTTAAAGCATTGGAAAAGGATCTTGTAATGGAAAGACCTTTAAGTGAATTAAAAGAAATTCTTTGGTATAACATTATTCAATCAATAAAGAACGTTTGGCCTTTTATTCAAATAATATATGAACAGCAAGATTTAGTCGGATGGGCTCTGGAAGAAATTGAGAAAGCAAGGGAAGAGTTAGGAAAGATGCCAGAAGAAGCCAATAGGGTTATCAATTTTTTGAATACACAGAATAAGCAGCAACTTGCAGAATTGGGAATTCAGGACAGAACAGGAACCATCTTGAAAATCAAAAGAGTTTTTACCAAAAGGACTCTTATGCAAAATCTTGAAAGAAGGTGTTCAGACATGCAGCGAGAAATTTTTGCCTTCAGAGAAATATTTGATGTTATGTTAAATAAAGGTTTTCCCAGTCCGGTTACTGAAGAAGATAAATTAATGGATTTGGAAAGTTTTGTTAAGAAAATAAACAAACAGGTTGATGATCAAGCCAGTTCTTCAACCAGTACAGCAGAAGGAACATTGCCAACAGGGAAAAGTCTTTATGAAAAATTGGAGAGTTTATTTTATATTGAACATGAAATAAAACATTTGTTTCCATATCACCCTAATTTTTTCAAATACACTGAAGCTGATGAAACATTGAGGAAATTACAAAGAACCAGAGTGCCAGAAGTTCAATGGTGGGATGAGATGTTGGAGCTTTTATGAAATTTATCCTTGGGTGAAATTTTTGCATATTTTACTGAGGTATATCTTGATAAAGGATAAATAGGTGAATAAAGGTCAAAGAGTATCAGTTCAGCAGTTAAAGTGTATCAGTAAAAACAAAGAGTATCAGACAAGCAAAACAGTCAGAAAAAAATTACTCAAGAAGACAGCAATGAGCTAAAATAAAGGAACAGCTTCCAGCACATTCTAAAAAGAAGAGACAGCACACAACATCAACTGATTTATCCTATTTGACGAGACCATCTGTCTCTATTTTATTGCAACTTATTCATTAGTCATCCTAGATTATATCTCTTTTGTTATGAGATATTTTAGAATAATCTTTTGTATAAATAAGCCCTCAATCGAATTAGTGAGGGTGGATTCTACTACTTTGTTGTGACATTGATTTTTTTGGAATAAAAGTGTTTTGGAGAAATTTATTTGTTGCTTGCTGGATGATGATTTGAAGCTCAAGACTTTTTGCAGGATTCATGTGTTCGACTACAGTTCAATAAGTCCTTTATATCCTATGTTTTAAGTTTTATATATGTTTATAATATCACTATGTTCCATTTCTGAATAATTGACACAAAAGAATAAATCAGAACTTACTTAAGTGTACTCTGATTTTCAATTGTGGTTATTCCAAATCTTTTCTTCCAAACTGGTTATAAGCAACGAATTCTTAATTTCTCTTGTTTCGCTGGTTTGAACATTTTGATTACTATAATAAAGAATTCTTAACTGCTCTTTATTTGTAATCATTCATTTTCTTTTTTGAATATGTTGAAAGATTCTTGATTGCCTTTCATCCCTTCAATATCCATTCCATCTACTTTAATTTCTAAAAATTGTTCTCTGTTTGGCTATCTTGCCCTGCAAAGCCATCTTGTGTGTAGAAGATTAATCCAGTAAATCCATTCTTTTGACTCCCTAGCCCAATGGCCTGAAAATATTCAACCTTGCCCTTAGTTGGCGAATTCCACCATTTTCAAACAAATTCTTGGACTTATACCTAGCCTAAAACTTTCTAAGAATAAAGTTAAATCATAAAGAGAGAGCCCTTTCTGGATACAGATTGGCTAGATTTTGTATCCGAAGGTTGGTTTGTGGTTACCTCGGGTATACTTTCCTTTTCCACAACTTCAAGGAAAACCTGAGTGATAACATACCCGACCGGTTTTACTGATGCTACATCTGCATACCAAAAGTAAAAGAATCAGTACCACATACAGTATTCTAGAAACTTTACATGCACATAAAATATTAGCAATTTGTCACTTACCATCGGGTCCCCATATTCGACCAGGCGGCAGTGGCAGATTCGGGTCCCCACAACAACTCATCAGACTATAGGGATAGTGGTCTATATACAGTGGCATCTAATCCCAATGAACAAAGAAATCAGGATGGAACACCCATCCAACTACTCCACCTCCTCCTCTGCATAGTAGTCGCCCCCACTGGCGCATCCTAGGTTCTCTCGGGCCCCCATCTTGGAGTTGTATGCGAGGTCAAAGTGTCGAGATCTTCTCAAAAGAAGAACGAGCACAAAACTATACCATATGCACAATCATGGTTAACTTGCCGCTTGCATAGTGACAACTATCGTTTCAATGATGACAGCATCATCTAGGCCCACCCATAGTAGGTCTCACACAAAAAACTCTCCACAAGCATCATTTTCCCCCCAGTGATGTGATGGAGTGCCTGGTTTCCCAGGATACACAACACCGCTGGAGCCACAACACGGGTCTCTAACCTCTCCAAATCCCCGAAGGGTATCTGAGTCCCCTTGATTTGGAGACCTGGTTGACAATGGCACTCTACAAACTCTATGATATTCTGCCCATGTAGTAATACTAGCTGAGTATTCCCTACCATCCCAAGTGGAGGGAGACCAGTCAGGAAATATATATCCTAGACCATCAACTCGATTTGATGCCCCTACACTATAAATACCTCATGGTTCGAGTCCCAATAGCTGAGAATCCGGGCCAATAAGGGCTCCCCAGCTCTCATCAAAGGGTTCTCCACAAACTTCAGAACCCTAAACCTGGCCAAAGCACTACGGACACCTTGATCCTCTCGAATCTCCAACCATAATGCGCCTAGGTCTCTCTCTCTCCAGTTGATCCATAATTCTGCCATATCTACACAAAACCATCATATTTTTCAGCATACAAATAGGAAATACTGTTTCTCATCACAAAAACCTCAGCCATTGCTCAGCCAAAAAAACAACACAAAAGAACCCCTCCCTGACAAGTCGCATTTTTCAGGCCCAAACCTGGGAGAGGTCTTACTTTTCTACCCAAAACCTGCTACCCAGGTCACACTTTTTTCCCCAAAAAGTGCGACCCAGCCGTGAAGAGGAGTAGGGGTTTGTTCCTGAGCCCTAGGGACCTAATTTGAACTTTCAATCCATTGAAAAGAAATAGTAGGGTTAGGCCTCTTACCTGCAACTAACAGATCTCAATTCCAATGATAATTTTGTTCGCTATGATCACCGCAAGATTTAGGGCCTTCTCTCCTCTCTACATTCACCATAGCTCGACATGCAAATGAGTGAATTTGGAGGGAAAATTCCTTATTAAAAAAAAAACCCCTATTTTTTCTTTCACCTGCTGTGACCCAACCATAGCTCTGTTTACCAAACCGTCCATACCGTTGGAAAGCTCTCACCGAGCCCTTAAATGGGTATCTGATAGTTTTTAGTGATTTGATACTTCATCGAGAAGCATTTTTCCCAAGAAGCGCCACTTCATCCCTCCTCAAAATTTAATTTCTTCACTTTCAGCACTTGTACTGGGGGCACCACTTTGCCACCATACTTGTCCATGATCATGTCGAATTTCATCATTAGTTACCATCTTGTAATCATGCTTTCATGGTCCGCATTGGAACCTTTTTTCTGTGTGGTAGCACCATCGAGTCACCCTTGTTAGAGCATCTGAGTTGATTCATCATTGCATTCATGAAGTCTATCCTGAGTCCCTTTGCATCCCACTAATAGTTCTCCATCCTTCATTTCTTGGTCCCTCTCTCGTGTCACACATTATGGCCTTCAGTCCCACTATCCCCTATCCCTCATGATGTTGTGTCAGTCGCTGCCAGGTCGTCCATGCCCTTTATGCTCTAACAAGGGAAGTCGTCTGTTCGCTACTTAGTACCCCCCATTTCATCATCATCATTGTTGTCAGTCTGTCAGTCATTCTATTATTTTCTCTCGTGCCTTAGTTGAGGATCCCCTATTGCCTCACCTATGATGAACCTCCTTTTGTTGACATCAGCTCATTCATTCCAGAAGACAGGTCTAGAGGGCGGTGTACCTTGGTTCCAGCTTCCAATTTTGTGTGGTGCCCCGGATCAGGCAAAGGGACTCCTTATTTCCCTTTGACTTGATTGTTTCTCAGCTCCAGCTCCTTTCAGCATGATCGAGATCTATATACTTGATGGTTCAGTGATACAACAACGGATATCAGTGATTCGTGGGTGTGTGTGAGATGTCATAGCCCTCATGAGGGGGTGGCCCTACAGGTAGCCCCCCACATACTCAGATGACTTCTTCATTTTAGCCTTCGATGCAGCTCCATAGATTTGATGATACCGGCCTCAGTCACTTGCAGCACCTTCTTGATTACATATATCAGTCAAATTTTCAGAGCCCTCTGTTGTTTACAGGGGCATCTGGGCTGTATTCATATCTCATCTACTCAGATATTATTGTACAAAGTCCTGGTTGTTATCCTGGGCACAATATGTATGTGGGATTCATTGTCATGTTAGTTATTTGGCTCATGTTTATGCCAGCATATGCTTTATTATTTCATCCCGTCGTTTTCTGGACGCCTCATTGTTTTTACTTTGCCTCGGCGGGCATAGGTATGCCTCCCCCGCTGCCTATAGCATAGGTACTCACTCATCAAAGAGACTTGTGACACCTATAAGTCTCGCCTCCTCAGGGTCTAGTTCTTTCAGCACTTTGGTATACCTTATATTCCTCTCTCTTTGACTTCCCCTTCGACGTCTAGTGATTGATTTCTTACAACGTACTTCGGTCATACGATTAGCTCCTAACGCTCGCACGCTGGGGGGGCAATTTGTTACACCATTTTTTGGTCATCTAACCCATTGTTATTAGATGGACCCAAGTACACCATGTAAGACCAATTGTACCATAAGTAAAATCACATCCACTATGAAAATAACTTAGTAAACCACCTTTATTAAGTTGTTTATGGTCTAAACAAGAAACCCCATGAGGAAACATTAAATAAATCTATATTTGTTTGATTTTACTCAAGGAATAATTAGTTAAACAACAGTTTAATTAATATTCCTGGTCATATTTAACCCAAAACAAGGAAATTAATTAGATAAATCATTATTTATCTTATTATTTTCTAAGAATAATTATTTAAACCTTATTTAAATAATATTCCTTGTTAAATATGACTAAATATCCCTTAAATAATTAAATAAATCATTATTTATTTGATTATTACTCAACCATATCCTTAAAATGATAAATAAATCATTTATTTATTTATTATTACTCAACCACATCCTTAAAATGATAAATAAATCATTTATTTATTTACTATTTATAAATAAAGGGATTTAACCCAAGTCAAATCCCTTTTCCCTCCAACAAATATAATAAAATATTCCACAAAAGTTGGATCTTGATTTGGTTAATAATATTTTAATTATGCACCAATATCTAGACTAACTCAATATTTTGTTCTAAATAGAAGGGTTTTTTCATTCATTTATCACCTTTTGTTGCCTAAAGATCACTCCGGATCTATACTTTTGGTCTGAATATTGACCCACCATCATAGTCATATTTTGCTACCATTTTTGTCTGGGTTTTCTACACCATCAAGAGAGAGGAATTTTGGATCTGAAGTGTTGAGGACTTACAAGAACCCATCCCATTGAGGAGAACTGGGAACACCCTCGTGTGTTTTCCTACTAGGTGCCCCCTAATACAAAAAATTATTCAACATATTATTGTCTTCTCTATTGGATGCATGGAGTAAATATTATTTTTTCTACTGTTTAATGTCTTCTAATGCATAGATCTAGATTTTTGCAGCATTTATCTTGATCACCTAACTGCAGATCTGAAGATATTGACAACCATATTTGTTGTTAGGGTTGTTGTTATGCATAGCTAAAGTGGTATTTTTTCGTATGCTTGGAATTAAGATTCATACTAACAATGGACTCTAAAAAAAGTTTGATGGTATGGTCTACCATTTTTTTATGTTATGGTTGTCTTCTTGTGGGAAGAAAAGATAGATGTTGTTAGAGAAAGGAAATAGTGGATTACCAATGTCATTTGGAACTGCATATATGAATCAAATGGAATGAATTATTGGGTTCACATACATTGTGTCACTATACCAAAGAGTGGCTTTGGAGATAATGAACTAGTGCTCACCTAGAAAACACATTGGTTGGTCAACAAAAATGTCTAAGGGACTGGGTTGTTGAGGTAAGATGAAGGAATGATTAAGTGGATCATCCCTAGAATGATCTGAAGTGATACGAGACTCTAGAGGTTATTCTTAATGGGGAAGAATAATGGTACTAGATTCGACACTATCAGATGAAATAGGAGGGTTGGGGAGAATTTCTTCTCCTAGACTCCCAAATATGGGCTCCCCCTTAGCCAAACATTTGGTGTCAATTTAATGGCCAAAAGGTGTATGTGGTTCGAAGCATGGGTTTGAAGTAGGGGGTTATTAAATCAATCAATCTCACTATGGATGAAGTATTTGGACTCCACAACATATTTTTCATGGGTCTACTATGGAAGGAAATACAAAAAATGGTGCATATCAACATAAGGAAAATCAGGGGTGGTCATGGCTTCCATAATGTATTCATCGGAATGGAAGGTGGGATAACTAGAGGAAGGGAGACCACTTGATGTGGAGGAGCTACCTAGCACATTATCATGAGATATATGGTTCACATACACATCACAACTATGAGTAGATGAAGATATAGTAGATGAAACATCTACTGATGTTGATACCAGGGTGTCCGACAAGGGAGGTTTGACAAAATTACTATGGGAAGCCCCTAAGGGATCTTCCTCCGTGAATCTCATGGATGACAAAAAATAGAGAATAGTGACTGATGAGTCCATCATATCAACATCAGGGGGAGTGCAGAATATTCCTCTAGTTCTAGTGAAGGAGTGGGACCAGAGCTCACAAGTAGAGGAGTAAATGATCCACTAGGAGTGGCCTCGATTTCATGAAACACGTGAAGGGTATTGTGAAACTCATAAATAAAGGGGATAATGATGGGAACAATGGCCATAATTATCGGACAACACACAAGGGTGATTCGTACGTAATGATTTAAGTTTATTGGTTGAATCATGTAAGGTAACATGAACCTATGGGATGTTAGATTTAGGAAACGTTTGATTGACCACAGGTTTCAGACGAGGGAATTCAAGAAAATTATTGGTGGCATGCCTAACAACATCACAAAAAGTGCACAAAGGTGTCGACTTTGGAGTCTTATGTAGAGCTGGAGTTGTTTGGGGAGCCTTGTCCTTAGGTTCCTTCTTTCTGGCTTTCCCCCCTCACCTGATGCTTTCCCAATAGGAGTGTGTTCCTATTGAGGTTGCTATAGAACTGAATAAAAGGGAGGGGTCACCGCGACTGGTTGGAACGGGGTAAAAGCGGTGTATGGTTTGAGTTGATCTGGTGGAGTGTTTGTGTGGGGATCAATGTACCATACCTGGATCCCTAGGGTAAAATTGGGTAAACTCAACATAGCCATGGCAGGCACAGAAAATTCTCTAAATGGGGGAGCTAAAAAGAGAATCTGACCTAAAGGGTAGTGGCCTGGCGGAACATCTTTCATATGGTGAAGACTTGGGGCAACTACTCATGGTTGAAAACGATGAGGAGAGACACCAACATAAGGATATGGTCCTTATGACTATCTCGTGTGAACATCAACAAGTTCTGAAGGTGCTGGCTACTAGCTAGTTGTACCAAACCACTTTTGGCTAGCCCGAGACATTTCCAACATGCAAAAACTTGATGAGTTGGGCTCAGAAATGGAAGGAGGTGGACCAAGGAATGCAACAAGTAATGAGGAATATTTATAAACTCCTGGTGAGACACTAGTGAGAGGTGGGACTGATTTATTATTAGCCACCGATGATATAATAGACTCAGGTGGGGTCTGAGACTTGGGATCATAATATTTCAACTGATCGATGGTGAAGATACCTTTGTTATGGGGGAATCACATCTTACGGTGAACCGTATATGCGATATCCAACATTGCATATGTGTAGTTATGACCTTAGAGGATATTGTAATCTAAAGGGGCATTGATGACTTCTATGTCAATACAAACAGCCTTGTCCACAAGTGTGACAAGACAATTGTGAAACATGCCAAGGGGTTGTGAAGGGTGATCGTCCCAAGAGCGCAAAGTGATAGTTTATGGGGAGATATTAGGGGACCCTAGTTTCTTCCAAACAGATTCATACATTGCACAGGTGGATGCGCCCTCATCTATGATACATCATTGTACAATGGAGTTTCGAATCTTGACTGATATTTGGAAAGAAATGGATGAGGGTAAAAGGGGGTGTTCTGACTTGTCAACATCAAAGACGATCAAGAGATAATCTGAAGGATCCACATTGCCGAGAGAAGATAGTAGAGCTTTTATTTGGGATGGGCATGTCTGCAAAATTTCCAGTGTACACATGGAAACAGGAGATTGCGCCAAGTCATCTACTATATTGTATGTATGGGTGGCTTTGGCATAACCATCATTACAACGTAATCAAACTTTGGGGATCTTGGGAATGACATCTTCCTTAGGTTAATGGATCTATAAGGGACCATTTGGTGTTGAAATAGACTCTGTGGATACTTTGGTTTGGGACTCAATTGTAGACGTAGCGGGTTGCTTGTCATATTAGCGCAACCGAAGGTGAAGGTATTGACCTCATCAAAGTTCATCATGAGAATATGTTAATTAGTGTGACTAGATTACCGAGGTTCGGTGGTGGCCTGACCTTGTGGTGGTTGGGAAACAATATATCCTTTCTGAGGGAAAGGATTAGTGAACACAATAGGTTGAGCTGCAATAGTGTTTGGAGGAAGCGATGTCATGGTTTGTTGTCCTCGAGATGTTGCTTGGGCTTCCCACATTTGATGCATCTAGGGTAAAAGGGGACAATCATGTGTGTAAAGGCCATGTACACCACACCATGCACAAGGCTTGTTCATATGAACGACCTTTTTCTACTTGGGCTGATCACCCTGTTGTTGGGTTGTGGTATGAGGCTGGTTCCCCTGGGTGCCATTCGATTGAGTACCTTGGCGACCTTGGTTACCCTACAGCTGTTGGTTCTAGTTTCCTTTCCCCTTAAAATTTTTCTTGGAATTGGGGGGATTTTTCATGCTCTTTTGAGCACACACTTGACCTTGAGGAGGTGGTGTTGTTGTGATAGAGGTTGAGAAGGCGTGGGAGGTGAGGGCTCTAATTCCAAAGGGGTAGGAGCGTTGGGTTAGGCATAAGGATTAAAAGGAGTAGGTTCAACATTCTAGTAAACATGTTGAGCAGTAGCTGTCCCTGACCTTGGTTGATGTGGTTTTTAAAATGAATAAGATGTGTTTTGACCAGGATACAAGTTGCCCGGAGGAGGATAATTTTTGGAGGAATTGGTCCCCCCCTGAGGGTGACCATAACTCATATTAGGATGAGCATATGACACTATGTTTCAAGGGGATGGCCCAGTGCAATGGCATCACCGGGTCTAGGAAGATCCGGTAAAACAACATAAACATAACCTGACTAGGCATATATCAAGTCATATTTTAAAGTAATCTGGAGAGCTTCTTCCTTGGTCTGAGGAAAATTTGATACGTGATATTTACCAATGGGGTCTAAGAGCTCTCTAAGAAACCAATGCATATACACATGGTCATCGAATGTAGGATCTCTACACATGCTCATCCTTCTACGCTATTCATGTACATGGTCAGAAAGGCGCGTGGCAGAAGTATGACAGAATGTGGTCAAAAATTAAGTACTTGTATCATAACAGAGCGGTAACTAGAAATATGACGGAAACGATTTAGAAAAAGGGTCACAAAAGTGGTATGAGATGCGGTGGGCTAGTCAACATACCTCTTTTCAGATTCTCCAGTGAGCATGCTTTGGAAAAACTGAAGACGAATGGAACTATCGGTGGTGGAATTAAACGAACACCACATATGAAAGGAGAAGACATGATTAGTGGGGTCCTCTCTACTGATTCGTTCAAAATTAGGGATGTTGAAAGGAATATTAGTTAGCATAGTTGTCCAACCTATATCATCGAGTATGGGGTCATTGATTAACTGGCTAAAATTTGGAAGGCTTAAACATGTCATGAAAGGTAGGAAAGTAGACGAGACGGTTCCTGTAGTAGTTCCACTAGAAATGACTGCAGGATTAGCGCCATAGCCACTACTGGGTTTGTTTCCCGTAGCTGCATTGGCATCTGAAATGGTGATTATATGAGGTTGAGAGGAAGTAGAATCATAGGAAGAACCCGATGAACCAGAAGAACTAGAGTCAGAATGAGGACTCAGGAGAGGAATAAATAGGACCCTATGAGGGGTAGTGACACATCCTAATGAACACTAAGGGTGAAGACCTTGGAGTCTCCGTGAAAAATTCCTTGGTGGCGCAATGAAGAAAAGACACAACTGACATAGAAAGGTTGAAGAGTGATAAACAAGGATCTCTTTGGCAGATTAATTGAATTATGATGTTTATGTGTGGCGTTGGTTGTGTAAACCAAGCGCTCTTTGCTTGAGGTGTGAGTGTGTGCAATAAGTGTGTTTATTTTAATTAATCCCAGACGGTTGTGTAAAAAAGAAGAAAAGTTGAAAATTGTAAATAAAACTGGAATGATAGTAAAATAAAAAGTTTATCATGCATGAATCCCAACCCAAACAAGGCTCTCAAACAACCAAACTAAATGGAAGAGAAATTGACTCAAAAAACACTAAAATTTCCACAAGATATAATGTCGATGGGACTGGGATCTAATGACTCAATGCTGCTAGAAATGACGAAGAAAAATAACAAGAAACCAGAGGGCAAAATTGTTGTAAAAGATAGGGCTAAAATTAAAACACCTAGGGAAAATACCAAAAAGTACTCAAGAGGGATTTTTGGATGAAAAAATAACCTATCCTGAAGATCTTAGAAAATGATGGATCAGACCCTAAAACAATGGTCGAAAACGCTGCAAATATTAAACTACCTACTAAGATCAACTCCTCCTAAAAAGGTGGAAATGTACTGAAAACCCTAGGGGGCTTGGTTCTAATTCAAGGGGACAAACTGAGAATATACAGGCCTAAGCCGGGCTAAAACAGAGGTCAAACAAACTAAAACAGTGCTCTCGAAAAACCGTGACAGGTTAAGAAAAAAATCAGAAAATATCCCAGAACATAGATTCTGACCTATTTCTTAGTGATATCACATTTTTTTGGCCAATAAGTGCGATTTGGACCTCCAGAGCACATATTTGGGGCTGAAAAGTGTGATTTATGTTCTTTATTTCTTGGGTGGCGGGTTGTGAAAAAAATGTTGTCTCTAGTGCGGTTAGTACGTGTTACCTGCGGAAAACACCAGAAAACTTTCAAAAGTTGGAATTTTGATTGAATTAGGTAAAAAAATATAGAAAACAACATTACGAGACTAAAAAAAACTAAATAAAAGCCATGATCACTGAGGCTAATGGTCACCCAGGAATATGGATTACAACAATGGAGTCGCCATTTATTAGTGTAAAATCTGTCAACAAGTGTACCAAAAAGACCTTACTTAAGCTATGGATGGCTTATTTCCTTAACAACATAAATCATTGCATAACCCTTTAGATTCACAATATAAAATTAAAAAAAATCCTACAAAAACCTAGATCTATGCAGCAAAAGAAATTAAACAAAAAATAATAATAATAACTGATGCAAAAGTAACTCCAAATGACTAATACACAAGGAAAGTTTACAGAATAATTTCAATATTATATCACATCTTGTGAAGGTAACAAGTAAAGTGTTACCAGTCCCCCTCAAATGGGATGGTTTCTTGGCTTTACTCAATTCTTCAACTTCGTGAGTCTTTCTATCTCAATGATATGGAAACCCGAAATATGTGATGAACTCAAGTGGGAGCTCATATGGAAACAAAAATGGTAGCGACAATGAGAATGATCAAAGTGAAGAATGAATGGAAAATCATCCTATTTATAACAAAATGTTGAGTTATCCTCGAAAATGGAGAATAATAAAATATTAATAACCATAATTTAAATCTAGCCAGTTGGAATATTCTATTCTATTTTGTTGGAGGGAAAAGATATTCAAATTGGTTAAATATCTTTATTTAGAAATAATAAACAAACAAATGATTTATTTATCATTTCAATATTGTGGTTAAGGAATAATAAACAAATAATGATTTTTTTAACTATTCCTAGGATATTTAGTCAAATTTAATAAGGAATAATAACTAAATAATGATTTAATTAATTATTCATAGAGAAAAATAAGAAAAATAATGATTATCTAATTATTTCTCATAATTGGGTCAAATGCGACAAGGAATATCAATTAAAAAAATGGTTTAATTAATTATTCCTAGAGGAAAATCAAATAAGTAATAATTTATTTAATTATTCCTCATGGGGTTTCTTGTTTTAACGAGAAATAACTTAGTAAAATATGGTTTATTAAATTATTTCGTATATTGAAACCAATTTTACTATGGTAAAGTTGGTCTTACATGGTGTACTTTGATAAACCTAGTTAGAAATGGTTAGGTTATCAATTTTTGGTGATAACAGTTGCTCACAAATTTCTTTGTAGGTTGCTTTGAATCTATCTTGTTACTTTTTCCTACATCTGAACTTGCATCTCATCTTTGAAGGTTAGAGCTAGATATTCTCTCTGCTATGTTGCTCTTAATTTTTTCAAGTTATTTCTCTTTCTCTTCTATTTGATTTCATAATTTACCTACTACATTTTTAAGTGCTTCTACATAATCGTTTTTTTTCCTTTTTCTTGCTTCACATTACTTCGTTTCTTTTTTTAATCCTCTAGCTAGGTTCTCAAGGTAGTGAGATCCTCCTTGATATTTTCTCTTTCTCATCCCAAATTTGCAACAATTTCTTATTATATGTACATGAAACTGTTATTTTAATTACTTGAGGAGATCATTATTTGATTAAAACCATTTCTGATTAATATTCAGCCTTAATTACAACAATATCATTCTCATCATGAATATCAACCTCAATAGATTCATCAAAATTATAATTAAAAAATTATTTTAGCAAATTACCTCGTGACACATATAATTTGGCTGAGATTTATGAATTTGCAGCGTCTTTTGCAATGGATTGATTTTCTTCCTTCTTAAAATACTTTTCCTTTTCAGATACCCTCTTCTTTCTTCTCACCATGACCCATGATCTACTCTCCAGGCATTCAAGCTTCACTGAAGAGAACAATCTCAGATACTAGCTGTTGGAAAAAATGATTCACTAATGAGAGGGGGGGGCTGAATCAGTAATGATTTTCTATATATCAAAATATAACCATTTTCCACAATATCAAATGTCCATGCACATTCACAACATTATCTTAACTGAATATGAAAGAAACAATAATATTAAAGCACATAACAATAAGAAATATCAACACATGCATGCACACTGGAAACCCTTTTGAGATAAAACCACCCTACTGTTGATTCACTGCTCAATTTTTTTATTAATCTATTGAACAAAATGTATATGGATTATATTCCATCCATAATCAATAAGACTCGATTTCCTCTACAGTATGTTGGCATCTATCAATTTGGAAATTTTTTTCTCTCACGGATCTATGAAAATCTATCCACTGGAATCTCCCACTACCAATGATGCTTGCCCAAATACCATTCTATTTTTAAACTCCTATTGGAGGGAGAAAACTCTTCCTACTACTGAATTCACCAAATCACTGTCTATTCTTAAGCCTCCACGCATGCACTTCCTCCATATGAGCCACGTTTTGAGAATGTTTTACTCTGGGTTCTCAATTCTCTCAACATGATAAACCTAACATCTTCATCATTATGCAAATAAAATCTAAATCAAAACTTTGTCTAGAAAGGGATTTTTCTTCTCTTCTACTCACACAAAAAAACTACTAACAAATACACCTCGAGCTTCCAATTCATCTCCACTCTCCAATACATAAGATATGAATTTTGCATACACACTCTTTGCAGTACAGTGTGAGTAGCTTCAACAAAATCTACTCACTCGCAATGCCCCGACAATATCATACTCTCACACTCTTACAACAGCCAACTAAATAGACTCAATGCCTTCCTCTATTTATCAATTGTTTGTGTTGAGTCACTTAGAAAATGCTACATGTTATAGGCCACTCAACAATCCTTTTCACATGCTTCAGACTTGGTTGAGATAATAGTTTTGAGAAAATCATGCATTAACTCCACTAGCCCTTTGATATCTTCAACCTTGATCACCTTCTATAGGGCCCATGTAATTTTCCGAGCATATGTTAATTTTTTTTTAATCAAGAACGTGTCCATAACACTAAAATTAGATGAGCAATGCGAGGAATGTAGAGAAATTCTCGTAAAAAACCTTGTTCACTCCCAAAACATAGGCTCCATGCAACTGGAACTCGTCAATCACTCCCATAGGTCTACCTTCCAGCCACTGGAGCTTTTCAACCACTCCCATTACTCAACATCCATGTGACTGGGGCAGAGGATGAAGAACAAAATATTTCCTCAACTCAAAAACTTCTCCACCTTCTTCCATAGCATGAAAAACCTCTATAGGTCCTTTGGATGTCACTAACACCTCTGCAGCACTTCACCAAATCACTACCACATCAGTGCCATCACCATCAGTCAAATTATGTTTACTAGGATACCAACCAACAAACATATTAAACATCTAAGCCATCAAACTTCTCTACAACGTCTCTTCCATCACTATGTAACTCCAAAACATCTCATACATCCTCCAATGCCTCTACCAAGCATCTATTGACACATGTAGATCCTCTCCAAGCCTAAATTATAACATCATCAACATGGGAGACACAATCTAGAACATGGATATCAATAAATAAGGATCCTAAGCTCTAACTCCTGTAGTAGCCACCAATACCTTTATGCAGCAACATGATCAAGAGGATCATAACATATCCAAGCTATTCCAAGCTAGTAGACATGCTAAGGACCATCTACACCTAAATCACCATCTACAAGCTAGTCCAATCTAGTAGACATATTAAGGACCATCTGCACCTCAATCATCTATAGTTCAACCATCTGCAATCACGCATACACATGCATAACAAACTCACATGAAAAACAAACAACCAGGTTGACATCAATGTCGACCAACAACATATCTGCAACACTACAATGCACATCAATGTCAACACCTCTTGCCTTAAAAACTAGCAAATGCCAACTATATTTGTAATTTTAAAATAGGTCGATGTCTTCTTTCCACTTATGAAATTTGTAATGTTTAAATTTTTTTTTGGTGTTTTCTTCTTAGTCACCCTTCATTCAAGGATAACAGAAGGAAAAAAGAAAGGATTCCAAGGCTAGAGTCCTTTCGTTATGAAATGAGGAAACCACTGGATAACTACTATCCAAATGTTGGGTGATGTG
Organism: Pinus albicaulis; assembly: GCA_034641835.2. NCBI lineage: Eukaryota > Viridiplantae > Streptophyta > Pinopsida > Pinales > Pinaceae > Pinus > Pinus albicaulis. The sequence goes on from CM076574.1 coordinate 1,059,423,314, forward strand.
TCCAAGCTAACTCTAGGTCATTTTTATCCTTACTACTAAATCTTAAATAATATTTCTTTTGTTTAACATTGTATTTTATCTTGACCGGAGGAGAAGAAATCAACCCTCACTTCTATGTAACAAAGTGAAGGTATTCCTTGTGACGATATCTGTATGAGCTGGTCCATTTTCTTACAATCCATTTTCCCTTCCCTCTTTGTCACAATACTCCTAATAGACTTATTTCCCTCTTGCAGATAAGAAGCTCATTTTTAGATACACGGATATTATGTTAAGGTTTTATGGTTGTTTCTCTTGGAATTACTAACCAAATAGCAACAATCGAAGCTCTTACTCATTTTTTCTTGCTCTTGCTCTAGGGTACTTGACCGTGAGGTCAAGCACCCTTCTTGGATTTTTCACAACTTACGGTTTACTCCCTTATAAAGAAAACTCGTTTACACAACCCTTGAACTAAATTTCTAAGAATTTATTTGTGATATCTATTATATACATGGCCATTCATCCTTGAGATGTTTATTTTCCAAGAATATTTTGTTAATAACTTCTTTCAACATTTTGTATATATATATATATATATTAGTTCTATTTTCTCGAAGCTACAATGTGTATTTGAAATTATTATTATGTAATATTGGCCTTAACTCTAGCCCAAATATTTTTGACATACATACTTGCAACTAGTTATGCATGTTTTATTTTTCTTAACCAAAGCTATCCCGAATTCTATTAATATTTATATTTACTATATTCTTTTATAAAATATTATTTTAGGTTCTTTCTCCATGTTTGACTTGTATATCTATGATATTATTAATATCAATAGAAAGAGAACACCATATTTTTTCCACTACAATCTATCCTATTGTATAAATGAAAATATTTCCTTTTTGATTTAAATGCACATAACTTATTTTAAGGTATTTTGACAAAAATAATATTAGAGAATCTGCAATTCCAGATTTAAAAAAAAAAAAAAAAAAAACAAACAAACAAACAAAAAACTCTTATTTCTTATGATATTGTTAATTGTGTTTACTTTGTATCTATATATTTTTACATTACTAGTATAGAGGAATGTATTATAGAATAGGTTTTTTATTATTGTTATATATTATCTCCTGTTGAAACATACTAGTCCAAAATGTCTATCATGGCTTGATCTAGGATTTCCATCTCTTTCTGAGACTAGTCTATTAGAGCTCAGGACTATTACCCACCCAGATAAGCAGATACCCAACTTGTATACTAACTTTATAGGATAACTTATCTAGGCTCAAACTCTAACATTCAATATATATTCTTTTTTTTTCTTAGTAAAACCGTTACCTACATCCACTTGTTTCTAGAGCTCAGGACTATTACCCACCTAGATAAGCAGACACCCAACTTTTATACTAACTTTCTAGGATAACTAATCTAGGCTCAAACTCTAACATTCAATATATATATATATATATATATATATATATATATATATTCTTATTTTTTTCTTAGTAAAACCATTACCTACATCCACTTGTTTCTAGAGTCTTTGGAATATACATTACCTTTCCCTCCATGGTAGCCTACAGAATTGTAGTTACAATTTAACATGTTACATATTAAGAATGTACAACGATATTAGGGCTATAATTCACATAGTTCATATTTCATAATATATTCATAAAAAATTCCCAAATGCCAATTCAACACGTATTCTATATTTATTTTTCTTGTCTCAACCATAATTTTTCTAAAACAATACTATGAACTAAACTCATATTTATCTAATATTTACTATAAATGTGATAAAGGTTCTCACAATCCTCCGAACCATAAGATACCTTCCACAACTATCTACCCCTGAGCTCTACACCTCCCACAATATTCCCACATCGAACCAGCTTCATGGCATTTATCAACAACCACTTTTTTTTTTTGGTCTCTCCTTGCCTATTCAGTTGAATAATCCGTGGCAAAAGGAGGAATTTCCTTCTTTTTTTTCCCCCCTTAATGGAGCATAATGGATTCTAATTGTTTTCCTCGGAATTAGGATTTTAGTTCCACCTAATAGCCCTTAACACATTTTCAAGATTGTTAACAACACAAATAATTTATTTTTCATTTAAACACAAAATATAATATTTACACCAACCAATATTTCCTCTACTTCTAACTTTTTAGTCACAATTAAATAATAAAAGTCATGAGTGATTATCTATGTGTGTTACATTTATAGTTTTCTTGAATATATATAATGGATACACATTGAAATATTTTACTTAAAATATTTTATTTATCGACTATGTCATCCATGAATTATATATCTCCTTTTAGCTGAATATTTTTACTTTTAATTTCTCTTCTCACATTGAAATATTTTATTATGATCAACACTAAAATAAATTTTCATTTCCATTCTCTCCATATACACATTGCGTGAAATTGAGATTGAAATAAATTAGTTGACATGCCTATTTATTTATTTTTTTAAATTCATCACTCAAATAATTTTACAAAGTTCATTTAATTCATGTACTAGAATGCATTTCATACAAATTTCTCATACTCAAAAGTGAAAATATATGTTATTCTTTTTTTGTTTACATTATTTCTCTATATATAAGATTATGACATTTCTTTTTATTTTATTTTTTCACATTGTTTCTCTATAAAGTTTATAAAATATTACCCCATATCGGGGTGCCCGGTGGCAAATGTTGCTCGACAAGTGGAGGTTGGTCGATAGTTGGAGGCACATGACGACATGCACCATCCCGTCCTCAGTCATTAAATTCCTACATAAGGAGATGGACAGTACCTTCGCATGTTGGATAATTATGGCAGTAGAAGAATGCCAACTAATTATGTCAGAACCACTTTGGAAAAAACAAAAGAAGTGGTTAAGGAAAGAAGAGGCTCATTGGCAGAGCATTCTTCCTAGCTGCAAACTTTGCAGAGGATCGAAAGGAATTTCTGAAGGTAACGATGCACCAAGTCTACCTTGGTCACGCCTTCAGTTTCTTTGGTATCTAATGGCTCTGGTTCTTATCCTCATCAATTTACCCTTGCATTGTAAAAACAATGGAGATAGTATGTGCATGGGCAGGGTATAAGTATTGTTGTGGGAAGGTTAGGAAATGTAATCATTCTGATCTCAAGAAAATGTATGTACTCTCTGGCAATGCATTTCCTTATAGCATGTTAAAAAATCAGAATCTGGTTATCCCTGAGAAGGCCATTGATCCCTATTTCAGAACACCCTGTAGGATTTTTCATTTGCATATTCAGAGTCTCTCGGCTCACTCTCTTCGCACTTCCATGAGGTGCTATGGAGACCCAGATAGCCTATCTAAATTCTATGAGACTTTATGCATGATGTGCCATGATAAGTCGACATGAGTCGTCTCTAATATTACCTCTCCTCACTATGTCAGGAGTAGGAAGAAATCCAAAACCCCCTCTCTATGTAAACTGAGAATTTTGGTCTGACTTTATCTTACATCAACTTTTCTTCATCAAAATTTGTGGAATTCTAATTTTGGTATGTTAGATAGGGAGAATTATAGTTGTAATGACAATCCTGGCCAGTTTCTTTTGTCAACCAGCAAGGTCTTCAATCATACTGGTTTAATTACCTATCTCAGTAATATGATATGCATGAATATCCTCATGGATAACTCCATTGCGGAAGTGGGTCCCATCAGATTTCTTGGGTAATCTGTTTCTAATTTTCCCTCACCACCCTCTACAGGCCCTCTGAAAATACTCACAGGTTTAGTTTAGCATCTTCTTGAGCTCGTCAGTCCAAGGATAATAATGGTGAATGGTCAATCAGTAAAGTGTCAGCCCAAGGACAAAGGAAAGCAGAGGCTTTCTGAAACCACGGTCAAGCCAAGAAAGCAAGGTAGAAATATGAAGAAAGATATCATGGAGAATATCTTTGAAGTTTAATCTGCAGGAAATCCCCCACAGATTCATAATGTAATCCAAGGATGGGAGAGGGAAAGTAACAGTAAGGAAGAAGATATAGAGATTGAGGAGGAAAACATGGATTTTGTTTCTCACCTCGGGAATACAAGAGGATGACTATCTCTCTTTCATCAATACATCCACAATTATTGGATTCTGAAATGTGTGCTACTGAAAGCCCTGAAAATCTTACAGGAAAGTGAAGGAAGTCCCACATTGGTCTCAATTCTCCAAGAAATAAAAAAATAAATTTAGGATATAAGGGTATCTCAGTATCATGCAACAACTCATATTGGTAGAATTGAAAGGAAACTTCAATTGATGCAGCAAGTAGACATGCCAGGCTCAGCAGCAAAAGACCCGATGCCTATAGACTCTTCATATGGTTAACGTATGATGCTCTCAGTGACTAATGCTCTAAGTTTCTATGATTCTCTAATTTTATATGATTTTTGTTGCTAGCTTTTACTTTTCATGTTGTCAAATAGACTTTTCTTTAAACAGTAAAATGGACATAGCTGCTAGTAGACGAAAGAGAAAATTTCAATATTGGATGGTTTTTAATGCTTTAAGGTGGCCAACATACCTGATTTCCTTTGGGAAGGTTGAGGCCACCAAATGTGTATATGTTGCAACTTGCTCTCTTTTTTGATAAATAGAAAATGGTAAGTAACAATTTAATTTACAAAAAAAAAAAAAAATTATATAAGATTATGGCATTTCATATGGACATCTAAAGATCTAATTTATGGTTGAGACAAAGAGTAAAACATGTATCTTCATTTTTCTTGTTTTATTATAGCTGGATTTTTTTTATTCAAATATTTTTTTAAAAAGGGACACGAGTCAACTTGACCTTTATCATGAACATAATTACACATATCCCTCATACTAGTGTTTTGAATGAGCCTCTCAGCTCAAATGTGTGTTTTCTAATATGCATTGAGGTCAGACTAATGTTGGAGATCTATTGAAGATATAAAGATATTGCATTGAGGATCTTCCACATTAAAGAGTTGCATAGAATATTACAAGCATAATCATGACACTTGGGTTAGTGGAATTGAATTTGACTCATACTAGACTCCACCTTAATGAGATGGTACTAGGGAAAATGTAATGAATTGATTTAAATTAGTGGGACAATGCAACCATATTACAAGATGGCATATATGCCAAAGTTCTATCAATAATGTTTCATTCTCCATCGATGGAGGATTTTTAGCAATATTTGCAAGGTTTGTTGTTTTAGAATATTCAACTTTGAGAGTGGATATTTCCACAGTTATTCATATTGTCTAAATATTTCGGATATGAACTGTGTCGTGGATTTCCCTATCCAACGTTTCGGGTGGAAACCTTTCCCATAATTAGGGACCTGAAATCTCGCAGATGGTTAGTGTGAGAGTTGATCAAAACTATAAGTAAGAAGAGAACAAAGAGGAGAAATGATCACAAAGATAAATAAAATAATCATAATAATAAAGTAAAATAAATTATGAAAGTTTATGGGATAGAAGAAACAATCATAAAGATTAAATATAATAAATAAAATTGTGAATAATATATGAGGGACAAAAATATTTGACTTCAATGGTAAAATAAATATTTAATAAGGTTAAAGGGAAATTAGTACATAGTTCATATCCAAAATATTCAGAAAATATTCAACTTTTCAAAAGAGTAATTGATATGTGGTCATAAAAACCATTATGGTTCACTACCATGATGCTCATGGAATCCAAACAACAAATATATCTTGTCTGGAGGAGAATATTATCTAGTCAAGGTGTGGAGCATGAAATATCATTTGGTCGTAGCATGAGAAGGTGGAAATAGATGAGATCGCTAGATTATTATGATCAATGTACATGCATTGAAATTGTGATATGGTGATATTTCATTGAGGCAAACTGTTAATGGGATGTTAATTCACTAGTGTGAAGATGATGGTTTGTTATGCCATCGATAGGAATCGAATTGGGATATTCAATTTATAGGAGATTGCAACAATTTCATGGGAAGCTAGTGAAGGAAATTGTAAGGACACCAGCAATAGTAGAGCACCAACATTTGGAAACTTGGGAATGGAAATTTGAAAGAAAGTGAATTTTGTTGTTTTCAAGTTGTAATAGAGTAGTAAGTTCTTTAGAGAAAATCAGAGGACATTGATGATCTTTGGAATGAAATTTTTATTCGGTAAATTTATTTTTAAAGATTTTAAGAATTCAAGTTTAAAAAATTTCAAGATAAACTATTTTTCACATTAATTTGATTTAAATAAAATTGATAATTCCGTGGATTGAGCTCTTGGAGAAAGAAAAACAACATTCATGTTATTTGAGGATACTGAGAGAATATCTACTTTGGGTGGAAGTTAACAGAGTGTTCGTTGGACGAGGAAGAATAGTGAGGGATTGCAATAGTATGCCTAGTAGAAGGATTGGAGAAAACTGGAACAATAATTTATGTTTGCATGAAATCTAACCAGAGTTAAATTGATCTTTATTTTTTCAACTAATTTGCGAGGAAAATTGTTGATTACTGGTAACAATGATGAGGATTATTACAATACGAAACTGTAACCAATAATAGAGGAATTTCTTGAATAATTTTGAGAAAGAAGCTTTATGAGTTTCAGTGAAGGTCGGAAGAAGGGGGGCAATTGAATTCTCCTAGAGGAAGTGAAGATTTGTGAAATCCTAAGAGGAGGAGAAAGGCTCAAGAGGTTCTAGAAGACAAAACCAAGAGGCCATATTAAGAGATAGCTTGGTGAAGTATTGTAACATGTTAAGGAGTAACTTGTTCTTTCAAAGGTTTGAATGCCATCTACAAGTGGACAATGTAGACTTGAGAAAGGAAGGAGGAAGATGATTATTAATAGTCATATTATCGGTTTAGGTGTAAGTTTCAAGAAGTTAAGTGATGAAATATTTGAGAAAATTATAAGATATTTCCAACAGTATATGGAACTCCCTTTATCTCCATAAGAATTAGTAGATATGGAATATTCCATTAGGATGACTCAAATGAAGTACAAGTAGGACGACCCAATTAGTTTGTGATAAGTCGACCCCATAATTGAAGGTATAAACACTACAAATAAATGGACTTCAAGAAATAATAAATTATAGGTTGTAAAAGTTAACGAATTATTTTTGGTGTGATTTTTAGAGTCTAATGGTGGTAGAAGTGTGATTTATGGGGTGAATGAGTCATCGTGGAATTTTGGCTATAAGTTTTCTTTTGTGAGGTCCCAAAAAATGAAACTTAGAGGATATATATATATCTATATCTATATATATATATATCTATATATATATATATATATATATATATATATATATATATATATATATATATATATATATATATATATATATATATATATATATATATATATATATATATATATATATATATATATATATATAAGATCACCATGTACCTATGATTAAAAATTCATACATTCTTTTGCTTTGTTTCCAATGATAATGTCTAAGGAATTTAAGCTCCCTGAATACTTATCAAATAGGTCACCTTGGAATTTTCACTATAATTATTATTTTAGGATGCTTTAGAATGTGAAACTTAGAGGATACAAATAGAAGAAATTTGTGTACTTATGATTACAATTTTAGACCCTGGTTTCTATAATTTTATAGATATTCTATAAGGAAGTCATGCTTCCTAAATTCTCAAAAAATCTACTTCAAATAGATCAAATTGTTATTTTCACTATAAATTTTCTTTTGTCATTTTTTAAACTATCAAATTTGGTACAAAAAAAAGAGATCACAAGGTATCTATGATACCTTTCTTCTCTATAATTTCGGGTGTATGTTATGTGGAATTTAAACTTCCTAGATACTCGTAAAATCTACTTCAAACAAATCAGCTTGGTATTTTCTATATAGATTTATTTTTGTGATGTTTTATACTATGAAATCAGGAAAAGGAAGAGCAAATATCTTAAGGTAATTGTGGTGTAAATTTCATATATTATTTCACTATAATCTCATAGATATGATATGAGGATATTAATGTTCTTTAATACTCCTAAGAAATGCTTCACGCAAGTCAACATGGAATTTTTTCTAAACTTTCTTTCTAAGATACAGAAAACAGTGAAATATGGAGGGGAGAGAGAAGAGATCTCTAGGTACTTGTGGTAGATATTTTAGAACCATATTTGCAAATTTGGATATGTTTCATGTTGTGAAAGTTTTTTAGTAGGAAGAAGACAAAAGTAACACGTTTTTTGAGAAGTATACTTGATGAAGGAAGAAGCCAAAAGTAACACGTTTTGGGAGAAGTATAGTTGATGAAAAAGAAACAATAGGTAGACATGGCGAAGGAATAAACAATTAATAGGCTTAGTGAAGGTAGAAGCAACAAACTGACTTGGTCAAAGCATAAGAATATAATGTATATTATGAAGAAGTAATAATATTTATTGAAGTAGGTTGATTCCTATGAATATTTTAAACTAAGGGGATTGGTGTCCTATTAAAGTTGGTGCCTATAAAGTATCTGAGGGGATTTGAGTCCCCTGTAGGTTGGTTCCTACAAAGAAGAATAGTGGATTTGTGTCTCTTGTAGGTTGGTGCCTGCAAAGTAGAAGAGGGGCTTGGTGTCTCTTTTAGGTTGTTGTGTACAAAGAAGTAGAGTGGATTTGAACCTCAAATAGGTTGGTTCTTACAAATTTACGTAACAGTAGGTTAGTGCCTACACGATCTTTCTTATAAACGATCTTTGTGGTTTTACTTATAAGGGTTTTCACATATACCTTGTGTTACTTGTTGAGTTTATGAGGTTGATGTTTCATAATGTTTGAATAGCTCTAAATACTAAAAATTGACATTATATTGATTCATCCCACCGTCTTAGTATAATTGTGAATCCAACAAATTTCATGTGTTAAGGTTTTTGTTTAGTACCATTACAAGTCTCCAAGACACATTTAATGGGGGTAGTATTTCACCCCTTTATCTATCTGCTTCATCAAAATAGAATTTTAGGAACTCTACTCCATTTCAATTAACCAATACTTTAACCCTTCAAGCCATATTTAGGGTGTATCTTTACCTAGATATGCATCGAACTTTACCCAATTCCATGTGCATTTGGTCTTTGTTGGCTGGAAACTTTCTATCTACACGGGTTTCATTATTTATAACATATGTCACCATGGTATTTAATCTTTATGGTGGTGTTTATATAGTTTAAATCATATAGAATCAACCACGTACTTATTTCTCATAACTATGCTAACCCATCCCCTCAGACTCTTGAACATTATCATATGTTGGTTATTTATGATAAATGCATTCATGCATTATAATTTGGCCTCTCATCACCCTAGAATCATGTAGATAATTTGCATTACCATTATCCACTCATCCTCGTATATAGATACTAACCCATGGGGGCACCTCCCTTCACAATTTTTTTCCATACTATTATTCCTTCATATTATCCATTTCATAATTGGGATACCCATCTCCATGTTTCAACATTCATGCCAAATATATATTTTTTATTAGTTGGAAATTGTTCATAGTATCTTTTACAAGATGAAAATAGTTCCTTCAACATCAAAATCAATGGTAATCATTCTCACTCAATGGTTTTCCTAATCTCCCTCAGTTGGAGCATCTACACTTAATCACCTATGCTTACTCAATACCCACTAATGTTCACCTTTTTTGTATCTTGGTACCTTTTATTATGGTCCCTAATTTCCTACATCACTTTATATCCCTTTGTACTCCATACAATTTTTAAGTTACAATTTGACACACAAGTTACAACATTTGTATTCCCTTTAGCACTAGATTACATTATGTTCAAATAGGTTTTGACTACCGCCATTACTAGAAATAAATTATGCTCCACCTAATGGAAGTATCAATTTTCACCTTGATGTCTCTTTTGAAATATTCCATCATTATCAAAACTTCCACTCATTATAGTTTGTATTTGGGTCATCTTCCTTTGATTTCCAAGGTACCTCTCCCCTTAGCGAGCACGTCTTCATTCTTCCCAACCTCAACTCACTTTTTTAAGGAATGAGGTGGTATCTTAGTTTTCATTATCCAACAGAACAATAAACCACGGATTGAATAGAGATAATGAAAATTGTCCCTAATTTCATTGGCTCTACTTATATTTGACACTAACACTTATTCAAATCATGATGGGTCTTACCTTCTCATAATTGTCATTCTTAGTTTTAGTTAAAGAACTATGGGATTTGTAATATTTTTGTAGCCTCAAGTTTGAGTGTTAATGTTTGTGACAAGTTCTAAGGAATGTTCCCATCATCACAACCTTTTACTATTACTAGCACCCCAAGGGCAATGCATATTTCTACCTCATAGATTCACCTTTTTTAGTGCTTTTGTGCATGTAAAATAAAATCATCCAACATATTTTCATTTACTATAATCATCTTTTGATAATATCATGAGCATGAACATGCGTGGTTCATTTGTATAAACCAAATAATTTTTTAGGAATGCTTGTTTCTTATGTGGGTTGTTCTTCTCATTTTCTCCTTGGTCTCTGTTAGGAATCTGTAATTAGCAAGATTGGCAAAGTCCGATCACAGAAACAACATCGTTTCAACCAACTTTGGGATTCTAGGATCTAGCCCTCCTGAATCCGGAGAGGGATCTCTCCAATATGTACAAAGATGGATTTGTCTTTGAAATTTGGGGTAATAATATTAGGCTAGTTATGAAGGCCAAGGGTTTGTTTTGTTTTTGGATGGTTGAGCATGAATACTGTTTAAGGTGGAAAATCCTAAGTGCAAAGAGTTTCAAAGGTGAGAAGTTGAAAGTGAATAGAATAGCTAGGCTAAAAAGATAGATATAACGCTAGTTTTTAGTCCATTGGGCTATGGGGTCATAGCAGGGCTTTAATTGAACAACAACATCAAGAGTGATCCAAGGGGAAAGTCATCTACACCACAAGATTATTGAGATTTCAATGATGGAATGGGAACAATAAAGTGTTGGAGGGGTGGAAACTGATAATAATTTCACAAGGGATTTATAGTCAGTCCAAACAAGAAAAGCCTCTTAAGTAACTGTTTAAAACCAACCAAGTGCAAGGCTAACCATTGACTTCTTGGGCAGGTTGTATTAAAGCACCTTAATTGACAAACAATCCAGTAATCCACATAATTACCTTCAGAAAGTAGGAAAACATATACGAGAAGACAGAGTATAAACTTAAGATCAGATAAAGTACTTTTAAACCTAGTCTGCTTTTAGTTAACACTAAGGGAAACTTTCAGAATCTGCCTTTGGAGAATAGAAGCTAGAACAGGGCAAACCATCACTTTCTAGTCTAACTTTAATAAGAAAATAAGGAAAATAACTTTCAAGAACAATGTTTAAAGAAAACAGTAGGACGAGGGAACTCTAGCATTCCTAACTGCTTAAACTGTATTGAATCATTCTAAAATAAACAATTTGGAGGAAAACATTGAGATAAAGCCTTTCAGTCAGAGAAGGTTACTGATGTACAGCAGGTCCTAACTCCATAAATGTTGTTCTTTATCAAAGAATAGTGAACAATATGACATACATAAAGGAAAACAATAACAAACAAGGGGCACTTCACCAGTGATATAGACCAGGATCCCAAGAAACAACTTGTTTATTGATGTCAAACCAGTTATAGTACTTAGATCCAATGTTTCAGTTCAGCAATCATCTTCACTATCCAACCTAACAAAACTAACACAAACAGAGCTCCAAGGGCCAGTGAACACTATTTACAGTTAGAAAGTTTAAGCTTAGATGTATTTCAAAGTTCTAAACCAATAGTTTCTCATATTCTACAGAATTATTTATAGAAGGATGAGGAGGTGAGATATGATAAAAGATCTCTCAAGGCAATTAATACAGATTCAATACTTCTGGGCCTTTTGAGGGGCTCAATGAAGAATTTTACACGTGGTTCTCTATATTAACTGTTTTACAATTAATATCAAAGCTCGGTGGGAGGTTTATTTGACTTTGAGGCTCTGTGTAATGTTTGGAGTAACTCTGCAGATATTTTTTCATTTATTTCCTTGCAGAAGTAACTCCCTGGCTGCGTTGAGGCAAAATATCTGATTCTGCAATAAGTTCAACCTCTGTTTGAATGCTTTGAGGCAACAGGTGGCAGTTATGGTATCTGAGGAATCAATTTGCCTCAAATGTGGCGGTGGAGGGTTGCCTGTCTATTTAAACACTTATGATTTCTTTTAATTGTGTTTAATTCTGGGAATTAGGCTTTTGATAAGCATTCTTAGCCGTAATTCCAAAATCTATCTTCAATCTTCATTCTGCTGTGCTATGTCTTCAAAACTAATACTCTTTAACTGTGTTTCTTAATAAAACAGTGTCTTGTCGATGTGCAGCGCTGTGCGGGTCATTTAAAGGCATCAATTCCCATGAAGCATTGATAAAACGTTGATTCCGACCCGTGGATGGCTTCTCTTTAATAAATCGAGGGCGCAGGAAACGTCTTTCCAACCCTCGACTTTTCTTCATAATACAATGGAAAACCATTAAAACACCTGTAAAAGACAAAAAATAATTAAGAAATCTTGCGTTTTAGGTTTAACTGCTTCAGAAGGCCGGAAAGACCGTGGTCGTTGGATGAAAGCATCCAACGGTGGAGATCTGCATAGAAAGGCAAAAAAGAAGAGTGAGAGAAGAACAAGTGATAGTGATTTTTGGATCGTCCGATCTGTACACATGGACGGTCCGGATTTAATCGGAGGATCGCAATCAGGGATTGCAACTGGGGGTGGCGAGCAAATGGAGTGATTGAAACATGCAATGCGACGAAGCGCAGGCCATCGATCTAAGATTAGATCAATGGTGGAGAATAAATCGGTGGAAAGGCTGATCGGGGCAATAAACAAATGCATGCGATGGAGATTTGCGATGCGAGTTTGTGCAGACCGTTGATCTGAGGATCAGATCAACAGCGGAAAGTGAATCGGGGAAAGGCCGATCGGCGGGAGAAACAAGTGGATGCGATGTAAAAATGCGTTGCGATTTCAAAAATCCGATGCGATGGAGCACTGGCCGCTTGATCGGCTGTCGATCAATGGCAGGGATTTTTTTTAGAATGAACTGGCGGAAAAACCTTTGCGATATATGAAAACTCAAACTTTGGAATAAAACAATGGTTTTATGGGGCGAAAAATATATATATGGTGGACAGGCGCCCGACTGTGGGGCCTTTGGTGTTTACGAAATGTGATATGCCCGGGGTGTATAAAACAAAAGGGCCAATCGCAATCAGGCCATTGGGCCCGGTCTTTCAATCAACCCATTGTATTTTTCTCTGATTGCGATTGCGCGATCGGTCTTTTTAATCTACCCATTGAAATATTCAACATGTGACTTTAGCTTTTGAGATTAAACTTTGGGAAAGTGGATTTTAAGACTTTAAAAAGAAAAAAGAACGATCGGAGGTGGAATTTTTACAAGGTTTTATGGTTTATATGAGAAATAATATAATCGAGGGTTTTATAACAGAAATGATTGATCACATCAGAAATTTTTGGAACATGGCAAAGACTTGCACTTTTTGAAATTTTGCGATGCGATAAGCGCCATGAGGGGCTTAGCACCTGGCTCTAGGGTGTGGGCATGTGGGGGAAGTGGTTAGGACTTAGCCCAAGGGTCTTAAGTCCATAGTAATAAAAATTTGTTCTTTATGAAATTTTCAAAGTTTTGAATGGATTTTGGGGTTTTCGGTAAGGTTAAAGAGTGAGTCTTTAACTTTGTAAAAGTGATTTTCATGAGGGGAAGAAGAGAAATCATGAAAACAAAAGAGTTTTATGGAGAAAAAGGGGAGCAATTGAAGGTTTGAGAAGGGGGAAAAATGATGGTTTTTCAGCAGTTACTTCTCATGAAATCAGAAGAATTTCTGAGTATAAAATGGGAACAGCAATGAAGATTTTGGACAGAAGCATAAGGCCTTCAAGAGTCTTCAAGAGCCAACACTTTTTAGTAATAAAATTTGTTCCTTGGAGGCTCAAAAAGTATTAGCCACCTTTTGTTATAATCAAATATTATAGGTGGCTAACAGTGGCTCCACTTGGGGATGATGCCTTCTTGAAGACATCAAGAACTTCAGACTTGCATTCTCTGGGAGGCTGACCTGTGCCACATCCATTGTGTTTTGTGGGAGGCTGACCTGTGCCTGATCCATTGGGCCGCCCTTCCTTTGCTGGGATGATCTTATCTGAAAACATATTAGCAACCATGAAAACACTGGACCTTCATTAATACAAACTTTCTACCTCCCCAATCCTACTGATCTAGCATTTTTTCTTCATTAGAGTGCACTTGGATTGGAAAACTCTTTTCACAATATTTTATTCTTTTGAAAGCAGGAAATCTAATATATTTCTACTTTTTATTTCTCCCTGAACTCAGATTAAACAGTTGAGTTCGGATGATTCTCTACCTAATCTACCATCTGTTGGGATTAAACTGTCCAACAGATTTTTATTCTCTAAATTCTAAAACATAAATTTAAAAATAGTCAAGTCAAGATTAAGTTGTTTGACTTTCTGTGATCTATGGCATAAAAACAAGCTGCACATAGACATTTTGCAGAAACTTTAAAAAAAAAAAGGAAGGCTTAAGATCTGAAAGTTTCTTATCAGGGCCTTCTCTTTTTACAACTCTGTTTTGACTCTTATGTGAGTTGTTTCTTCCTTGCTCTCTGGTTCAGATCTTGAGCTAATTAGAACCAGATTTACTTATTTTTGACTCAGAAAAATATAAAAACAGATTTGAGTCATTTATTTTTGAAACGTTCATATTTTGATCTTGTTTGAACCTTTAATTTCTATCTTAAACTATCCACTGATAAGCCAAGATTACACAGTTTGGCAAATCGAATTCGCTATCCTATCAGTTGAAAATTTAAAGCTAATTAGTCAAGTTTAGGCTGTTTGACTAACTAGAATTATGTTTTTTAGGAGTGGCATTTGAGCTTGCACACTTTCAGAATTTGTTTCTCTTTTTTGGTATGGGGCTATACCTTTTTTTTTTTCACAATCTACCCTCTTTTCTTTCTTTCTTTATTTTTGTATTTTTTTTATTTTTCTAACTTTGAATGTAATGATGGATGAGATATTTATAATGAAAAAAGATAAAAAAGGCTTCAAAACATAGCATTGATCAAGATAAGTAATGCTTAAGCATCCCGCCATTGACAGGACCCCCAAACAATTCAGCTCCATTCAACTCCTGCAAGAAAAATGCATTGTTAC
This sequence comes from Pinus albicaulis, assembly GCA_034641835.2. Taxonomy (NCBI): domain Eukaryota; kingdom Viridiplantae; phylum Streptophyta; class Pinopsida; order Pinales; family Pinaceae; genus Pinus; species Pinus albicaulis. Next base: position 1,059,438,567 of record CM076574.1, read on the forward strand.
CAGCAGCTGAGTGAATAGAGAAAAGGCCAAGCCATAAGTTGTCAAATTTTCCATGCTTTCCCTTATCTTCCCTTCTTGAATCCCATTTTAAAACTTTGTCCCCAATCTTGAAATTGCTGGCCTTTGTTCTTCTGTCAAAAAGCTTTTTAATGCTGTCATGCTTCTACAATGCTTTGTTATAAACTTCCTCTCTGGTTTTCTGAAGATGAATGGTCTGGTTTATTCTTCTGATCATGTCATTTTCTTCAGTTTGTAACTCTTGAATAAACTTCATTGCTGGTACACCAAGTCTGTTTGGAAAAATTGCATCAGTACCATACACAAGCTAGAAAGGTGACATACCAATAGATTTCTTCAAAGTCAATCTGTCAGCCCAAAGTGCATGAACCAGCTTTGTGTGCCAATACTTCTTGTTGTCTTCCAACAGTTTCTTGATTATGTTCACTAGGATTTTGTTTGAGGATTCTGCAAGTCCATTACCTTGAGGGTAGTAGGCCATGGAATGCCCCAACGTTATGTGATATCTATGACAGAACTCAACCATCTTCTTTGATCCAAATGTTGTTGCATTATCAGTGATAATATTGGTAGGACAGCCAAATCTAGAGAGAATATTAGTCTCCATAAATTTTATGATAACTGAATCATTGGCCTGCCTACAAGGTATGGCTTCTATCAACTTAGTGAAATAGTCTGTGGCAGTGAGAATCCATCTATGTTGAGCAGAAGATGGGGGATGGATTTCTCCTATGAATTCAAGTCCCCACTGTTGAAAAGGGGCTTCAACAATGATTGGATGTAGAGGTAGGGGTAATAGTTTTCTTTTGCCTTCAAAAAGTTGACATTTATGGCAAGATATGATCATCTTATGCACATCATGGAAAAGAGTAGGCCAATAGAAACCAGCCCTCAAAATTTTGTTGGTTGTTGTCTTCCAGTACAAATGGTCTCCACACTCTCCTTCATGAAACTGATATTTAACCTTTTTTGCATCAAACTCGGGCAAAAATTTAAGCAATACACCACTTGCATTTTTCCAATAAAGACACCTATCTATAATGTAATAGTTTACAACTTTTAACTTTAAGAACCTTGCCTTTGTTTTTGTCAAACCAGGAGGTATATTCAATTTAAGAAAAACATAAATAATATCAGCATACCAAGGAGAATTCATAAAATTATCTTCAACTATAGGAGTTGAGAATTCTTCTTGGTCATCCAAAGCATTAATCATATTAATATCAATAACTTCAAAATTTGATTCAGCCATTAATATAGCTAGACCTTGGCCTTTGATGAGTTTAGTGGGTTTTATCTCTAAATCATATTCAAGAATAATAGCAATCCACTTACCTCTCTTACCATCTGGGTCCTTTGTTATAATGTCTTTAACAACCGAATTTGGGACGAGGGCAATGATGTGTGAGTGAAAGATGTACACCCTGAAGTCTTTCAAAGCTTTAACCAAGAAAAAGCCTACTTCTCCATAATATTATACTTCAAAGGGGCATCCCTCAATGCCTTATTAAAGAATGCAATAGGCTGCTCTTGCCCTTGTGGATTTTTCTGTAAAAGGACAGCAGCTATGGTATGTTCTGATGCAAATGAAAAAATATAAAAATCTTTTGAAAAATCAGGACTTATAAGAACCGGTGTTTTGGTTAATGCTTGTTTCACCAGTTCAAAGGACTTATTTGCTTCCAAGGTCCATTTTACCCATTTCTCCTTCTTTAACATGTTGGTGATATTCCTAAGGAGCTCAGCCAAGTTGGGGATGAACCTTCTTAAAAAGTTAATATTTCCGATGAAAGACTACAACTCTTTAATGTTTTGAGGATGAGATATTTGCAATATGACCTCAATCCTCTTGGGATCTATCTTTATACCTTCTTCCGAAATAATGTGCCCAAGAATTTTACCTTCTTGGAGACCAAATAATGTCTTCTTAGGGTTTAAAGATATCCCAAACTTTTTGCACTTCTCGGAAACCTTTCTTAAATGTTCTAAGTGCTCTTCATCTATTTTTGAAAACACAGTAACATCATCAAGATAGTAATGATGAAGAAACCCAGTTCCTCCGAGAATGTTATGTCCATGGCTCTTTGAAAAGTTGCTCCAGCGTTCATTAGACCAAAAGGCATCTTCACATACATGAAAGTGCCCCATGGTGTAGTAAAGGCTTTCTTTAATTGATCAACAGGGTGAACTAAAATCTGATTGTACCCTGAATAGCCATCCAGCAAAGAAATTATTTTAGACCCTACCACCCTTTGTAAAATATGATCCATCTTGGGTAAAGGGTATTTGTCCTTTAATGAAGCTTTGTTTAAGTCTCTAAAGTCTATACAAAGCCTGATTTCTCTAGTTTTCTTCCTAACAGACACCAGATTAGATACCCATTCAGAATATCTAATAGGAACAATAATACCAGCATCATACATTTTCATGATCTCCTTCTGAACCAATGGTAACTGGACAGGGTTTATTTTGCGCAGTTTCTATTTGAAAGGTTTTTGGTTTTCTTTGAGGGGAATCTTTTGTTGTATTATTTCAGTGTCATAGGATTTAATATCTTCGTAACTCCATGCAAAAACATCAGAGAACTCTTTAAACAGCTCAATGTATTTGAGTTTAATGTGAGCTGGTAAAGTCTTGGATAGTTTGATCATTTTTGGCTTAAGTTTGCTACCAATATTACATTCTTCCACTTCGGTCTCTACAGGTTCCAGTTTTGGTTTATTCACCACATCGTTAAAATCGAACAACTCTTCTAAAGGGGCCAGACCCTTAGGAAAACTTTCATCTTTAGAGTGCAAAGTTTCTAACTCCTCTGTTTCTAACTCTGCATTCAATTCTGTTTTGGTTATACATTTGCTTGTTAACATATTTATATTAGCAAGTTCAGGAGATGGTTCTTCTTCATCAAGAAAATTTTCTTCCTTGTAATCTGTTTCATAGTCTGAGTCTGAACCGTTTGGTTCGAATTCATTTTTGAATTGCATGAATTCTTCTATTTGTTTGTCGTTGTCAAATACCTACCAATACTTCTCATTATCAGGCACAGCTAGTCTAAATTTTATCTGAGTTGTGCAGTCTTTGGTGCTAAATGGCGTTAAGCATGTTCTATCTGCAAAGGCTAAATTGTGGGCTGCGATATTTCTTTTTCTTGGGACAAAAAACAGTTTGGATTCCTCGAATGTTTTTAAAAGGTCCATGAAATCATTTCAGTAGGCCCTGAGTCTGGGATGATTTGCGTTATACTCCCCATTGACTTGCCTAATAACTAACTCTGAATCCCCGTGAACTTTAATTCTTTTAGCTCTTATCTTTTTCAACAAACGTAAGCCTAGTAGAAGGGATTCATATTCCGCTATGTTATTGGAACACTGAAAATTTAATCTATAGGAAATACATTCTGTGTTGTCATTTTCAGCGTTAAAAATCCAGACACCTGCACCAACGTTAGTCCTAGTGTAGGATCCATCAAAATACATACTCCATAGAGGACCATTCTTAGTTGCATTCTGGTTACCATCCTCTTTAACTGAGGTGCCTTCTGATTGTTCATGATTAGCAGAAATTAATTGAATTTGTTTTGATTCCCCAAGATTTGCGTTTACTTGAGGGTCGTTTTCTTTAGTGTCCAGGTTTGAAAACAAAGGACACATGACCTGTAGTTCAAGACTTTTGTTTTGTTTGCTAGATTTTACAGGTTCAACAAATTGTTTTGACAGTTTTGTGGTATTTACCTCCTCCTCTCTATCGGACATTAACTCTGTTACAGTTACTTGTTCATCTAATGTTTCTTCATTAAAAAGGATAAATGAATCAAGACCAGTATTTACAGAATAGAGGGGAGATTTTTGTGGTCTGTCTTGGCTTGTAACCGTGTATTGCATATGAAACTCCCTGTAAAGTCTTCTATTCTGATTGAAAACAGGGATAGTCGCGTAGGTCATGTCCATATGCATAGTCCCCTGTAACTTAGCCCCCCAAGACCTTGATAATAACATTCCATATTTGGGGGGAACATCAGCCACAACAATATCCATAACTAGGCATTTGGCTAGAATCTGGGCTAAGTTAACACAGAGGTCTTTGATTAATCCTAAACACTTTACTCGGCTAGAATCAAAGGAGTAAAGGTATTTATAAAGTCTGGTGATTTCTAGACCAAGGCTCTCCATTACAGCTTTTGGCATTAAATTATGAGAAGCCCCAGAATCATGCATACCGTTGTGCAAAATTTTTTCATGAATGTTTAAACTCACATAAAAGGGAGGAACAGGTCCCTCTTGATATTTACCTTCAATATTCGGACCGAAAATAAGCTCTGGCTGGTCATCATTGAGATTGATTGTATCACTTTTCTCTTCTATATTTAAAGCTTTCAAAATTTGGGTTCAATATACATGTTGGGCAGCTAACTCAGTCAGGGGAACAAATATTTTGATTTTTGAAATTTCTTGTTCAAGGTTGAAGGAAAATTGGTTCTTTGAAGTGTTGGTTTCGGCCTTATTAGCTGTCACTTTATCAACAATATCATATTGCTGATTTGTTTTATTTACACTTGACACATTTGTTTTGACAGGAGTACTAGCTGAAGTGTTAGTACTACTAAGGTCTGTACTCTGATTTTCATTATTTTGAGTGACTTTCACTTTACCTTTATCAGAATTTACAGCCACTATTTTATCCTTTTGTTTGACAATTTTAGGCTTGGTTGTAGTGTTGTTTTGTGAAGATTTGTCAGAGGTTTTGTTGTTGGGGGTATGTTGAATGGTTTTGCTTCTAAGGTCATATTCTCTTTGAGACTCTATGATGACATTTTCCATGTCTTGATAACAATTTTCATCATCATCTCTTTTGTCATCATAAGGTATGTATAGACCTTGTTTTCTATCATAATGAATATCAAAGTCATCATTATCTACCCCCAGCATATTGATATCTTCTTCCTTTGTTATCTCATCTATTTCATCAACCTCACTTACATAGTTTTGATGAAAGGGAGGAGTGATCTTCCGATCATCTTCCCTAGGTATGCTTGGAGGTTGGTTCCTTCTAAAATTCTAATTCTGGTTCTGGTTTCTATTTTGATGAGAAGTTTGGTTTTGATTTGTTTGTGCTCTCTTAATTATGCTCATCTCTCTCATAATTTCTTCCATCATTCTCTCCATCTTTGAGTTTGAAGTAGAAGGTGTGGATTCCTCTCTAAAAGATACTCTCTTCTCAGTTTTCATTCTGGCTCTCTTCTCCATTAAGTTGACTTCCACACAGAGAGCACCCTTTTGCATATCTTCAAGAGTTGCAAAGTCTCTCTCTCTCAGCTGATAGGTCATGTCAGAGTCAAACCCTTAAGGAAACTTGTTTAAATCTGAGCCTTGTGGAGGTTTTAGTTCTGGTGAAAGTGCATTATACACACTATTGAATCTAGTGCAGTAAGCTTGCACACTTTCCCCAGCGTTTCTATGGAGGTTCTTGTAATCGGAAAGGACTTGAAGATGGTTTTTCTTTACTTCCCATTTGTTTAAGAATGTTTGATGGAAGGCTTGGAGATCATTAATACTGTGGGGGGCTAGGCCTTTGAACCATTTTCTTGCCTCTCCTCCTAAGCTTTAAGAAAATAACCTAAGCTTGACAGAATCATCATCAATTTCATTTCTGTCAAAGTAGTCATTCATCTTATCCACATGTTGTGATGCGGTTGTAGCATTGCTAGCATCATATAATGGAATTTTGGACTGATAGTCTTGTGGAAGATTGACTAATGCTGCAGGAAGGACTAGGGGAGCATACCATGCTGCCATGATAGGTGGTGGGGGAGGATTTACAAGGAGTGGATTAATAACAGGAAAAGTGGGTTGAGGTGTAGTGGTTTGAACAATGGATATAGGGTGAGTAGAAGTAGATGGACCAGGAATAGACTGCTGAGCTGATCTTGGATGAGAGACACCTAAGTTGCAAAGGAAATGTAAATTAGGAGGTGTTGTTTCTTTGCTACCAAGAGGTTCACTTGTTTCAGGAGATGATAGTGAAGACTCAGAATCTAACTGATCTAAATCACCAAGAGACCTAGTTCTAAATGGATTTACTAAGTCAACTTGAGATTGTTGTAGAGCTGAAATATTTTCAGGAACTGAATTAGCTCTCAAGGGTGATCTGAAAACAGTTGATAATTTGATCTTAGGAGACTTCCTAAGGATACCTTCTAGGTTATCAACTACTTCAGGTGGATCAGGGTCAAGATAGGCTCTAGTGTGAATCTTTCTAGGAGCCACTATGCTGTGTTTTTCAGACCCGAATAAACAAGACAAGTTCAACCAGGTATGACAATCTTTAAGAGGTTAACTAGTCTTTTTGGCAAAAAAATTAATCCTGCAGTCTTCTGACTGAGTTTGAAAGATATTATAATGATAAGGGTTCTTCTCAATAGAGTCTTAAGGTCTGTTCAGGATTTTGGAGTCGCCAAGTGGAAGTTTTTAGCCCCTAAGGAGGTAAAAGGTTTTATGGTCCACCACCATGTTTATTAGACACCAATCTGAAATATTTTTAGGTTTTTCTGAGTTATTTTTCAGTTGTATGGTTGTTTAAGAATATCCTAACTCTGTTTCAAAACTTAGCTATGGTTATGAGACAAAGACAGTTTACTCTTATGGCTAAGCTAGCTGATTTTTCAAGGCTAGATAAAGTCTTAAGAGAATCCTAGGTTTAGCCTAGCTTGTCACTGATTCAAACAAGTTTTACCATGATTACCTCTCTTAGGTAGTGATTGAAAAGGTTTCTTTTAACTCACAAGGTTTTATAAAAATGAAAATGATTTTGGGTTTTAGTTCCCCAGTGGAGTCGCCAGAAATGTTAGGAATCTTTAATTAGCAAGATTGGCAAAGTCTGATCACAGAAACAACATCGTTTCAACCAACTTTGGGATTCTAGGATCTAGCCCTCCTGAATCCGGAGAGGGATCTCTCCAATATGTACAAAGATGGATTTTTCTTTGAAATTTGGGGTAATAATATTAGGCTAGTTATGAAGGCCAAGGGTTTGTTTTGTTTTTGGATGGTTGAGCATGAATACTGTTTGAGGTGGAAAATCCTAAGTGCAAAGAGTTTCAAAGGTGACAAGTTGAAAGTGAATAGAATATATAGGCTAAAACGATAGATATAACGTTGGTTTTTAGTCCATTGGGCTATGGGGTCATAGCAGGGCTTTAATTGAACAACAACATCAAGAGTGATCCAAGGGGCAAGTCATCTACACTACAAGATTATTGAGATTTAAATGATGGAATGGGAACAATAAAGTGTTGGAGGGGTGGAAATTGATAATAATTTCACAAGGGATTTATAGTCAGTCCAAACAAGAAAATCCTCTTAAGTAACTATTTAAAACCAACCAAGTGCAGGGCTAACCATTGAATTCTTGGGCAGGTTGTATTAAAGCAGCTTAATTGACAAAAAATCCAGTAATCCACATAATTACCTTCAGAAAGTATGAAAACATATAAGAGAAGACAGAGTATAAAATTAAGATCAGATAAAGTACTTTTAAACCTAGTCTTCTTTCAGTTAACACCAAGGGAAAATTTCAGAATCTGCCTTTGGAGAATAGAAGATAGAATAGGGCAAACCATCACTTTATAATCTAAATTTAATAAGAAAATAAGGAAAATAACTTTAAAGAACAATGTTTAAAGCAAACAGTAGGACGAGGGAACTCCAGCATTCCTAACTGCTTAAACTTTATTGAATCATTCTGAAATAAACAATTTGGAGGAAAACATTGAGATAAAGCTTTTCAGTCAGAGAAGGTTACTGATGTACAGCAGGTCCTAACTCCATAAATGTTGTTCTTTATCAGAGAATAGTGAACAATATGACATACATAAAGTAAAACAATAACAAAGAAGGGGCACTTCACCAGTGATATAGACCAGGATCCCAAGAAACAGCTTGTTTATTGATGTCAAACCAGTTACAGTACTCAGATCCAATGTTTCAGTTCAGCAATCACCTTCACTATCCAGCCTAACAAAACTAACACAAACAGAGCTCCAAGGGCCAATGAACACTATTTACAGTCAGAAATTTTAAGCTCAGATGTATTTCAAAGTTCTACAACCAATAGTTTCTCATCTTCTACAAAAGTATTTATAGAAGGATGAGGAGGTGGGATCTGATAAAAGATCTCTGAAGGCAATTAATACAGATTCGAGACTTCTGGGCCTTTTGAGGGGCTCGATGAAGAAGTGTACAGGTGGTTCTCTGTATTAACTATTTTAAAATTAATATAAAATCTCGGTGGGAGCTTAATTTGACTTTAAGGCTCTGCGTAATGTTTGGAGTAACTCTACAGATATTTATGCATTTATTTCCTTACAGAAGTAACTCCCTGGCTGCGTTGAGGCAAAATATCTGATTCTGCAATAAGTTCAGCCTCTGTTTGAATGCTTTGAGGCAACAGGTGGCGGTTATGGTAGCTGAGGAATCAATTCGCCTCAAATGTGGCGGTGGAGGGCTGCCTTTCTGTTTAAACACTTATGATTTCTTTTAATTGTGTTTTAGTTGTGGGAATTAGGCTTTTGATAAGAATTCTTAGCTGTAATTCCAAATTTTGTCTTCAATCTTCATTCTGTTGTGCCATGTATTCAAAACTGATACTCTTTAACTGTGCTTCTTAATAAAACAGTGTCTTTTCGATGTGCAGGGCCGTGCAGGTCCTTTAAAGGCATCAATGCCCATGAAGCATTGATAAAACGTTGATTCCGACAAGTGGATGGCTTCTCTTTAATAAATCGAGGGCACAGGAAACGTTTTTCCGGCCCTCGGCTTTTCTTCATAATACAATGGAAAACCATTAAAACACCTGTAAAACACAAAAAATAATGAAGAGATCCTTCATTTTAGGTTTAACTGCTTCAGAAGGCGGGAAAGAGCGTGGTCGTTGGATGAAAGCATCCAATGGTGGAGATCTGCGTAGAAAGGAAAAAAAGAAGAGCGGGAGAAGAACAGGTGATAGTTATTTTTGGACCGTCCGATCTGGACATGTGGACAGTCCGGATTCAATCGGAGGATCGCAATCAGGGATCGTAACCGGGGGTGGCGAGTAAATGGAGCGATTGAAACATGCGATGCGACGAAGCGCAGGCCGTCGATCTAAGATTAGATCAACGATGGAGAATAAATCAGGGGAAAGGCCGATCGGGGGAACAAACAAATGCATGCGATGGATATTTGCGATTCGAGTTTGCGCGGACCGTTGATTTGAGGATCAGATCGACGACGGAAAGTTAATCGGGGAAAGGCGATCGGTGGGAGCAACAAGTGGATGCGATGTAAAAATGCGATGCGATTTCAAAAATCCAATGTGATGGAGCGCTGGCCGCTTGATCGGCTGTCGATCAACGGTGGAGATTTGTTTTAGAATGAACTGGCAGAAAAACCTTTGCGATATATGAAAACTCAAACTTTGGAATAAAAAAAAGGTTTTATGGGGCGGAAAATATATATATGGTGGACAGGCGCCTGACTGCGGGGCCCTTGGTCTTTACGAAATGTGATATGCCCGGGGCGTATAAAATAAAAGGGCCAATCACAATCGGGCCATCGGGCCTGGTCTTTCAATCAACCCATTGTATTTTTCTCCAATTGTGATTGCGCGATCGGTCTTTTTAATCTACCCATTGAAATATTCAACACGTGACTTTAGATTTTTAGATTAAACTTTGGGAAAGTGGGTTTTAATAATTTACAAAGAAAAAAGAACGATTGGAGGTGGAATTTTTACAAGGTTATATGTTTTATATGAGAAATAATATAATAAGGGGTTTTACAACAAAAATTCTTGATCGCATCGGAACTTTTTGGAACATGGAAAATACTTGCACTTTTTGAAATTTTGCGATGCGATAAGCGTCGCGAGGGGCTTAGCACCTGGCTCTAGGGTGTGGGCATGTGGGGGAAGTGGTTAGGACTTAGCCCAAGGGGCTTAATTCCATAGTAATAAAACTTTGTTCTTTATGAAATTTTCAAAGTTTTGAATGGATTTTGGGGGTTTCGGTAAGGTTAAAGAGTGAGTCTTTAACTTTGTAAAAGTGATTTTCATGAGGGGAAGAAGAGAAATCATGAAAACAAAGGAGTTTTATGGAGAAAAAGGGGAGCAAATGAAGGTTTGAGAAGGGGGAAAAATGATGGTTTTTTAGCAGTTACTTCCCATGAAATCAGCAGAATTTCTGAGTATAAAATGGGAACAACAATGAAGATTTTGGACAGAGGCATAAGGCCTTCAAGAGTCTTCAAGAGCCAAAAAATTTTAGTAATAAAGTTTGTTCCTTGGAGGCTCAAAAAGTCTTAGCCACCTTTTTTTATAATCAAATATTATAGGTGGCTAACAATGGCTCCACTTGGGGATGATGCCTTCTTGAAGGCATCAAGAACTTCAGACTTGCATTCTCTGGGAGGCTGACCTGTGCCGCTGTATACACATAGATTTATAGTGTTGGCCTTGTGTGATCCACAAGATTGATCGGTAGATAGTCACGTTGATCCATAAGAAGTGAAATTTCACCAACATTCAATGCAATAAATATCAAATTCTCATGAAATTTCAATTCAAGGTGGTACACCTAGCTGGTTGAAAGTCTGATGTCATTGAAGAGGTATCTTGTCATAGATCTAAGGTCTCATCATGCATTGAGACCTAGAGTTTAAATGGGTTTTATTCACATCACAATTAATTTTAATGGAGTATGAAGACCTATAAATAACCGCCATGGGAGGGAATTTAATAAAGCAAAGGTATAGTATTGTTATGCTACCAAAAGTATTCTCACAACTACTTAATATTATGACCATTGACATTGTTAATGTCACACCCATTTATTAGTACGGTATTCCCAACTAGAGAGCTTTATCACCTTTTTTAGATTGACTGAGGCAATTCCAAAGAGCATCAAAGGATCTTCCTTACGAGGCATAAAGTAGACTCATCAATTATACTTCTCCTTCTTTTGTGTCTTTTTCAAAGCCACAAAATTTTCATGGTATTATAAAAAAAAAATTGATTTCTTCCCATCATTTATTATTTCTTTTTGTTTTTCTTGTATAATAACTTATTTTTTATCGAAATTATTTTTATCAATAAGATTATCTCACGATTGGATTGTATAGTAGTATTATACATGTACATTACAAACAATTTCATTTTATCCAACCACTTAAGAAAATTACCCAAGCATTTCCAATAATGCACCAAATCAAAAGACAAATCACTTGAAAATGTTGAATTATTGAAGCCTCAATTACCACCAGTCACATTTCCACCCTATCCGCTCTTCTAATTTGAAGAAAGTGGATCTACTAATTTCATAAATGAATTAAATATATCAAACTTATGAAAATCTAGAATAATTTTGTGATATTTTTGTCTCAAAATGCACAATAATCTTAACACCAAGCCATGTCACAGTGAAGGCTTTCTAGTCTCACATTCGCCATGTTGCTCACTATTAACGTTGCCAACTCTCTTGCAACACGTTATCTCCTTTTCAAAACCTTCAAAATTTTATATTGCCCAATTGATCTTGTGTTCTACGGAAAAGTGAGGAAATCAAACATTTTCAAAATGCGTTAGTGGAACTCACACTACTTTGTTGCAATCGACCTCTTACACAGTGATTTGAAATAAAAAATTCTCGACATGAGACACAAAAATCCATAAGGAAAGTTGTTTGTGTGCTTACGTTGTCTGTGTGCTTTCATTACAAGTGAGGTCTTAAATATTGAATTTCAAAATATCTCCAATATATGAAATTGACATAGAAATACAAATTTAATTTATAGTAGCAATAGAACTGGTTGGAAAAAGTGATTTTTTTTATTATTAAAAAAAAAATATTCCTACTGAGTGTAGCGTGAACTGTGCATTGCACAGTATCAAGGTTCAATATTCATCCTTGAGCTCTTGAACTACGCAAATGCACAATCACTTGCACTCCCCTGCCTTCTAGAACTGCCCAGTGACCAAAACCAATGCTTAATCCCTAAGCCTCGCTTTGTGAGCTGCCCAATTGTGTAATCCTTTTACTTAGTTCAATCCTAAACTACACATTGCGTAGTCTCAAGGCTTAAGCTTCATGCTTCACTCCCTGAGCTTCACACTATGTAGTCACTGAGCCTCTCCTTCAGCCTGTCACTTGGTTTCGGCTTAGTCATTGGATCATCATGCAACATCTAAGAATAGGGGTTTATGGGACTAATGTCGTCTTTTCATGAGTATATTGCAAATGCAGGTACTCTATCATGCTATGGAGAGATGATGAAGAAGGAGATGGAGAAGGAAGGCATGCTAGAAGACACCTAAGGAGGTGAGGAGATAAGATGATCAACTGGAAAGAAGACGAAGGAACATTGGACTATAACAGAATGTGGAAGATCAAGACCACATTGAAGACTCCTTATCTGCAATTCATAAGGAGGAGGAAGAAGAAGAATATGCATCATCTTTTCAAGAAGACACAAAGAAAACAACAACAAAAAGTGACTTGACATCGCCATGTCATGCAGGCCATGTCATCAGTGTCATGTCATGACTTTTCATGAGTCGTCATATGCCACATAATTATTTTGGATTATGTAATTATATTTTCAAAATTTATTATAAAGTGGAAGTCTAAAGGCCACATACACAATATGAAAAGTCATGTAAAGTCAAAAATTCGTAGGAATTCAAACATCATGAGGGTAGTCAAAGAGTCACAAGGAGGTAATCCTCACCCCATTGGTTATATATACACCCTCATTGTATAGGAAAATGAATTTTCACCTTCAATTCTTCCATAAGGCATCGAAGAGACAAATATAGTACTTTTGGGGAGAAAGTCATGGCTCCAATGCTCCACTATTGGAGCTAGTGGTATTCATTGTATACATGTGCCTTGGGAGTTTTACTAGATATCAGAAGCCTCATGGCCAAAAAATTATTCATGCATGGATTATGAATATTTGTAATACTATTCCGTGAATGTTTGCAATTCATGTTTTCTTCCATTTGTGCTGAAGTAGCTGAACTATTTTCGTTATTTTAGTGCTTATCATATTGGGAATGTGTTGTAATGGTTTCTATGGCTGTCGCATCTTTGTGGAATATTCCACTGGGTGTCAGACAAACCTTTCCTTTTTGTGTTGCTTGTGCTAACTGTCACATTTTTGTGGACTATTCCGTTGGATGTTAGACAAATCCTTATTTTTTGCGTGTCTCTACTAGGGTGGTACTATTACCTCTCCCTTAGTGACTCACTTTTCTCCCTCTCCATAGTAGAATAACCTTGACACACCTTCAACCAAACACTCACCAAGCACACTCATTTTATTTGCGAAGGCACATATGCATTCTTCTATCTTGCTGATAGTTAGATCCAAAGAAAATATTTGAGAAAATTGTAACCGGGTTGTATTTGAGATGGAACTGCTATCTCAAATAGTGCAAGGTATAATTGAAATCACATATCGGGCAGACCCCATTGGTTGAAAAATTTCCAACACCCTCAACAAGATTCATCTTGGAATTTTCACTATAACTTTTCTTTTGTGATGTCTAAAAAATTAAACTTAGAGGATATAGATATGAGATCATTATGTACCTATGATTAAAATTTCAAATGTTGTTTCACTATATTTCCAATGATATTATCTAAGAAATCTAAGCTTCCTAAATTCTCATCAAATACGTCACCTTAGAATTTTTACTATAACTATTATTTTAGGATTCTATATAATGTGTAACTTAGACGATACATATAGAATAACTTTTTGTACTTTTGGTTACAATTTTAGACCTTGGTTGCTAGCGTTTTAGAGATATGCTCCATGGAATTCATGCTTCCTAAATTCTCAAAAATTCTACTTCAAACATGTGAGCTTAGTATTTTCACTATAAATTTTCTTTTGTGATGTTTTAAACTATCAAATTTGGTACAAATAGAAATAAATATCACAAGTTATCTATGATAGAAATTTCATACCTCGTTTCTCTATAATTTCAAAGATATGTTATGAGGAATTTAAAATTCGTAGACACTCAAAAAATCTACTTCAAACAAGTCGGCTTGGTAATTTCTATATATATTTATTTGTGTGATGTTTTATACTATGAAATCAAGAAGTTAGTGTTCTTTAATGCTCCTAAAACATGCTTCAAAAAAGTTAGCTTGGAAGTTTTCATATAATTTTCTTTCTGAGATACATTAAAGTGTGAAATATGGATGGGAGAGAGAAAAGATCTCTAGGTATCCGTGACATATATTTTAGAACCATATTTACAAAATTGGATATGTGGCATGTTGTTTAAGTTTGTTATTAGGAAGAATACAAAAGTAAATTTTTTTTGGAGAAGTAGACTTGACGAAGGAAGAAGCACTAGGTATACATGGAGAAGGAAGAAGCAGCTAATAGACCTAGTGAAGGTAGAAGCAACAAGCAAACTTGGTCAAAGTAGAAGAAGCTAATAGATATTATGAATAAGTAAAAATATTTATTGAAATAGGTGGATTTTGTAATATCCCTAATGGAAATTTACAATTACAAACAAAGAAATCATAGTAAAAACACTCACAAACAAAATTTAAAACAAATTGAACACACAAAAATCTCCATAAAATGTGTGGAGCTGAGTCATTTAATTAATATAAATGTTTGTCACAAAGGTAAGATCAGAAAGCATGCACTTGGGCTTTCCCAAGTTTTGCTAACATTGCCCAGGTGATGAAATTGGTTGCTCTAACATACAATGTGGTTGTACCCAACAATATCTACGTTGAACCAGTGAAAAACTGCACTGCTTGATCCAAACAATGGTTGTTAGGGCCTCCTTCGGTGCTCATAAAATTCTAAGAAATGAAATTGGGGTTCTCCATCAATAACCCAAAAAAACACACGAAGGAATTGGCCAATTTTTGACCTTGAAATTTCAGCTCAATCTCCCCCTAGCTCCACATATGCTAGTTGAGTTGGGACCTCTCTTTGACCCCTAGAATTTGCCCAGAAAATTTTACAAAATTAGATTTGAGATCCTTGTCAAAAACCGAGAAAAATCAAGAAAGGTTTTTCTCTAGTTTTCGCGCTCCAAAATTGACCCTAAATTCTCAACGCTTCTCTGTTGCCAGTAAAATTTGGTATGCAAATTTATTTGTCTTTGCAGTCCTCCAAAATAGTATAGAATCTCCCTTCACTCCCTTCTAACTCATAGGCAATATCCCAAATCCAAATACCACAAATCAAGACCACCCATAACAATTCATTCCCAAATATTGTGCAAGTCTAGACAATACTGCGTAAAATTTAGCCAAGGAAATTTGTACTGATGAGATGGCTCCTTCTGCTCTACAAATTCTCTCCTCTCCTCCAAAAAATTCAGCAATGGATTACCCAGCAATTATGGGGTTTCCAATTTCTAACACCAACTCCCAGAAGAAAGCGTAGCTCTCAATCTACGTCCCAGCTGAGCTCAGAAAAATCGTGGTACCCGTGTTATGCCTCTCCCTGACTCCACAAGAAAATGGTGATACCTTCCTAGGGTGGCACTCGTAGACCACCGAAGAGAAGGGTGAGTTTCCTCCTTAGGAAATTCTTGTGCTCAACAACACTTTGTTGACCTAGCTAAACAGCTTGAGCAAACAATGTTCCAAATATCAAATTTGCAAAAGATATCAATTTCTATCCCCAACATTCTATTTGTAATTGCTTCCTTGCTTTTCCTTATGGGCCCCTCTCAAATATTTGGATCTCCTTGCCTCTTCCCTCTTCCCTCCAATTTTTTTTCCTCAAGGAGTGTGTTTTTCCACATATTGTGGTCCTCACATCCCATTATTTTATTAATATTTCCTGTGTCTAATGTTTGGGGCCTCCCCTACCACATAAATTAAATTAATCAATTTTCATCCAATTTTCTTGAATTTGTACCCAAAATTTTCTCCATACAAAATTTGAAAATTTTGAGAAAACAAGTTAGTATATTTTTATTGGAAGTGATATTACAGTCCTCCCCATGAAAAATTTCTTGTCCTCGATCAATTTCTAAACAAGTGCTCTATCCTTGCTAACCCAACTACCATTGAAAACAATACCAGGGTCCCAATTGTGACATTGAGGCACTCCCGATCCATGTGCTAACTTGTCATAAACGTTTCCCCAGATACTAGGGACCCAAGTCATCATGTATAACGTGAAGCTCCCCTTGCTCCACTCACTTTCCTACCAGGTATACATAGTAGAATCCATTTCTATGCCATAAATGAGTAGGGAATCATGATCTTGATAATGTAGCACTTTTTCGAACTCCTCATGAATCTTCCTTACTGAGTGGTCCATATCATACACTCCAAGAGTATACTCGTGAAGATACCACCCAATCTCTGTAGAGATAAAGTCTCACTCGCATGAGCTTCCCCTTATATGTTCCTGTTGATTCCCCTTCCATGCTGATGAAGTTTCTCACACCATCAACGAATCACTAAAGCCCAATGGAAGATATCAATGATACCCCCCTATAGAAATTGGTTCATTCCCTAGGGTATCTGTACTACCAAATATTGTGATGATCGGATCCCATGCTAGTATAAAAAGGCTTCCACCATGTTGTTGTTGTGAAAATATGACCATGAAGGTCTTCCCATCATGTGCAAGTTGTATCCTCCTCTCCTGGAACCTAATGGAAAAATATCTATAGAGCCCAAATATATCTGGCCCATGAATCTCCACGATGTCATGACCTATCCATACAACACTTAGCCTAATTTGTAGTATCAACAAGGAAAACCAACCTTTCCATGAGACAAAGGCCTCAACACACCCCCACATGTCAAACCTAGTGTTGGTTGGGTTATACTCTATCCTGATCCCACTCATCACAAAACATAGTGTCCCATGAACCAACAAACTTCCCGGATCTCGCAGCCAGTCCTGATATCTTCTAACACCAACCTGTACCACATCTCAAGTCCCTACATGCAATCAATATATGGACTCCATCCATGTTACATAGCATTTTGTCATTGTCCTTGCAATCCCCAACTCACACATTGGAGGGTCGTTTCTATGACCAACAAATAGTTTCATGCTTTGAAAATACCATCCTTGCATCCCTTTTGATGAAAGAAACATTCTTCTTGTTGACATTTGCTGTGAAAATCCCTATTTTTTCCTTGGCACGAGTAGCCTGTTACATCCTCGCGCCAACCTGGAAATTTAAAATTGAGCCCACACCACTTGGTGCTTTGTGCCAGTTAGACACCCGCGCCAAGTTGTTTATGGAATGTTTTTTAAAAATATAGGTGGAGGTTCCATTCCAACCACCGGGGATGAATCATTGGGAGTGGTTGAACTGAAACAACCACAGACTCCTTCCTTTAGTTAGTAGTTTCCACCTCCCTTGAAACTCTACTAAAGGATAGGATTCCCTCCCACCTTTGTAGGGATCCCAACCTCCTCTCTTCCTTCTATATAAGAAACTATCTCCTTTGGTAGAAGCTAGTTGAACACATTATAGAAAAATATCTTAACAACTGAATAGCTGAAATAGAGAATTATACTATAGCTAAGCTGCTAGAGGAGATAGAGTAATAAATATTGTGTTGAGAGAGCTCGAGTCAATGACTTCTAAGAGAGCCTGAGTCAGAATTCCCTGACCGACAGTTGAGACACGTTTCGTGTGAACCCCGCTGGAGGAGATCACGATGTCAAAGCATCATTTGTACTCTTCCTTCTATTCATTAATATACATGACTAATGTTTGGTTCCACTATTGTGTTATGATGTTTATTTGATACGATATGTTTAGCCCTCTTTGACTGGCTAATAGTTGTGAGTGAAACTATGCTTCCATATGTTGTTCTTGTTCTTTGTCTTATGTGTAGGTATATGGGCGTGACAGCGAACGGATCGTGACTTGCCAAGGTAGGAGCGAGACACCACTACTCTTTCTTCAACATCGACAGCGTTGGATTCAAGGTAGGTCAATCTACCATGTCTTTTGTTCATTCATTAACTAGGAAGCAACACTTTAGCATGTTCTTTTGTTACTAGAACCACCCTAGGGCTAGAGGGATCGTCTCTGTCCGCAGAGAGGATTTACCTTCATAAAAATTTGGTGACTCCACTAGGGATCAGTGCGAGATTTTCGTGTCATTCTGTTGGGTCCATTTCCATTCTTGGTTTAGTCGTCTATATTTTTCTAGTTTTTTTGCTGAGTTTCCATTCTCTGTTCAGCTCTAGAGAGTTAACGTTGACCTCTGCTGATTAGGTTAGGGTTTTTCCACTTTTTCCAATAATTTTCCAGCTTGGCGTGTTTTTTTTCTAGACAGTCACCCCGATTGGTTCATGTTTCTCTTTTATCACTCACACCAACCTCTGTATGGCATGGATTGTAGCCTTACAGTCACGCCAATCCCTGTAGTTTTTTGTTTGACCCCCCTAATGCGTTTTTTGATCATTTTTTCTTGCCTCTGGGTTATTTTTGAGTGTTTTTAAGCCTTTGGAGACTGTGTTTGAATATTTTAGACTTTTTTCCCTCAGTCATTTATCTGTTGTCTTGTCAGTTACAGTTAATACCTTAGGGTTTCTAGGTGTTCTTGCACATCGAGCCTTCTGTTCGAGAACGAGTCTCTTTGATTATTGTCAGTCGTGTTTTGGGTTTTTAGACTGAGTTTTATTGATCCTTTTGTTTTGCTAATTGAATGGTCTTTTCATTTTTCGATTGGTCCGTCTTCTTCAAGACTTTGAGCTTTGATTGCTTTTCTTGTTTGGGTCATTTGGAGAACTCTCTTTCTCGTTTGAAATTTTGCTCATTGTATCTGTTTCGTTTTGTTTGAGTCATTCAATTTCGAAACCTTAAATTTTAAAAACTCAAACTAGTGTTTATTTTGTTTTCCATTGAATTGGTACAATGTGTGCTTCATTTCATTGAAAAAAAAAAAAAAAATTTCACTCTTTTGTTGCATTGAAAATGAAACGTTCCTTTATATAAAATAGCATTTGTCAATCTAGGAAGGACTTTCATTTTCGCTTGATTTCATTAAGGGAATTAGAATTTTCTTCGCATGTTCTCTTTGTTTTCTTGTTCGAAATATTTCTATCCTTATTCTAGCTAGCATTCATTGAATTGAAATGATATTCATTTGCATATAACTTGCATTTAGGAAGTTGAGATCCACATTCAATAGGGCCTGAAATTGAAACATAATTCAAGATTAACTTCAAAATTTACTCAATTAACCTAAGGCAACATTGGAACCTAACGAAACATTTCTAGTGGTTTAGGCTAGAGATGTGTTACGGTGTCTTAAAACCTAGTAGCTGTCGTTTACCTTTCGGCTTCAGACAGCACTAGTACAGACTTGTGCTCCCCGTACCGTCGCGTATATAAAGGGAGACCCCTATAGGTTGCAATCCTTTATCCATAGGAAGCCAATTTTGTCACCTTGTAACCGTGATACACTGAACACAACATTCGGGGAGACTACCTGCACGTACGTCAAGTCCTTGGTCATTTCCGTTTCATTTGATCACCAAGGTGTATATGGCAGTTCACGGAAACCTAGTACATGCTCTTGCTTAGAATTCCTGAGAAGTCATTTAGATCCTTTCTTGACTCTTTAAATAAGAGAAGAGATCATCTAGCACTTGTCCTTTCATGCTTTTTTCAAAATGAAAGTGACTAGAGTCATCGTTTTCCTATTTCTTGACTCTTAAAACATGAAATGGTGAATTTTGGTTTCAGTGTTATAGAATTAATCACCTACGATTACACACCCAGTAAAGTTTGTTACTTAGTCTGATTCATTTCCTTGGTTCTTGATTTTGGTACTTTCGATTGGTTATCTCTTTTCCTTCCTGTTCTGATTTACAGTCAAAGTGGTGGAACATCCAGTTTCATCATCCTCACTGCCTCCTACTGGTGGCTCTTTTTCAGACGCTTCTTTTTAAACTTCTCAATCCACTAGATCTGTCAAGTTCTCATAGCCCATTCTACCGTTTATTCAGCCCCTTGCTACTCGATCTTCACTTGACGAGCCAGTTGAGATCAATTTCCCTCCTTCAAGTGTTTGATCTGGTTTTGGGGAAGAAGGGGAATTTCTTCCTCTTACTTCTGGATCGCCTTTTGTTGCTGCTATAGTACCTCCTAGTCCCCATAGTATTTTTGAATATCTTACGAAAGACTTCGATATGGATTCCTCTAGTCCTATTAGCAGTGGCGGAATTCCTGTATCCACAGGAGAATATCAACTCTTTCCTGAAGATATTTCTCATGCCTCTGTCCAATATTCTTCGCCTTCGGTGTCACTTCTGGCTGGCTATAGGTCTCTAAGTTAGATTGTATCTGGTGTTGATTCCATTGCACAATATAGCACAGTAACTCCTCGAAGTTTGATCCAATATTCGTCAATACCGTTACCTTCGGCATCAGATCCATCGGTTACTATTACATATGTTCCAGTCCAACCTACAGTCTATGTGGCTTATAGTTCAGTTTCCACTACCCCTGTGATTCTTGGTGATTTCACTTTTAAAGAATATCTGTTAGTTTTTCAGCAACAAAATTCTCAGGGTTCTCAACAGCCCCCGCCTCCTAGAGATCCTCCTTTTCATCATTATGATGTTGTTGGTAATCCCATATATGTATATCCATGCCATTATGATGAGCATGGGAATCTGTTTTATATGCCTCCTATAGATCCTTATCAAGTTGTCTATGATCCTTATCAGTCTATTACTCATTTGGGACCTACTTTGCCTGTGCAACCCTTTGGCATACAAGGACAACCCTCGTAGGGAAAACCTTCAACTCAGCAGGGCCTTGCTTTTGGTCCACATCGACAACCATACGGTCCAAAATTCATCTTTTAGATCTGAGTTGACGAAGGATGCCCGCCGACGTGTCCGCCATCAGTCACAACCTTATCGTATAGTTGAAGATACTCTCTATCGTATTAAAGTCGATTCCATACTCCAGCGATGTTTGACTCTTGAGGAAGCCGAGAGAGCTCTGAATGATTGTCACAGTGGCACCTGTGGAAGTCACATGTCTGGTTATGCTACTGCATAGAAGATTCTTCATGTTGGTTATTTTTGGCCTTCTATTTTCAAATACTGTATTGTCGCAGTTCGTAAATCCCACGATTGCCAAATTTATCAATGCAAGTTGCATGCGCCACTCGTTCCTCTTCATCCTATCATTACCATTGGTCCCTTTGTGAAATGGGGCATCGATTTTATGACGTGTAACCCTCACTCAGCCGGGGGGCATGCTTATATTATCGTATCCATGGACTACTTCACCAAATGGGGCCCAAGCAATGCCTACACTTACCGCTGATGATAAGACGACTGCTCAGTTCATACTTAATCATATTATTGCTAGGTTTGGTGTTCCTCAAGCCATCGTTACCGATCATGGTTCTCATTTTCGGCAATATATGGTGGCGAAGTTGACTTCTAAGTTGGGTCTGCGTCACGACAGCTCAATGCTGTACTACCCTCAAGCCAATGGCCAGGTTGAAGATGTGAAAAAAGTTATTTTCATGATGCTTCAATGTAAAATTGGGATCCACAAATCACATTGGCATGTCATGTTATTTTCAGCTCTTTGCGCATACCGAACCTCAGTGAAGAACGCAACCGGGTTCACTCCTTTCCAGTTGGTTTATGCCCTGGAAGCTACTCTCCAGATTGAATATGAAATACCTTTTCTCAAGTTGGCTGTTGAATTACTGACAGATACTTCACTAGAAGAAGAGCATCTCCTTTATTTAGAAAGGCTAGATGAAACCTGCCGCTTTGCTGCCCTTGTTATCGAAGCACATAAAAAGCGGGTCAAAGCTCACTTTGATCAATCAGTTTCCCCTCGTTCTTTCGTTGAAGGAGATCTCGTCCTCCTGTATGACCAAGCTCGTGATAAGCTGGGGGTAGGCAAATTTCAACCTATGTGGCATAGGCCCTATATCGTTAAACGTGTGTTGCAGAATAGGGCCTATGAGCTAATTGACTACGAAGGTCATCCTCTTGAACAACCTAGAAATGGGTTGTATCCCAAAAAATATTATGCATGAGTCATTCATGTGTAATAGGTGTACATAGGTGTTGTTTTAATTTTTGTACATGTTTTCTAGTTTAGTGTGCTTTGTGAACATTTTCCTTCTTATTGGGTCTTTCTTATTGTGCAAATGTCTATTACCCCTTATGTCAGTTTCGCAGATGGTGCTTCCCACAGTACCAGGAATTTGTCTTCGGAAGCCTGGATAATTTATGATCCTACCAGTGAGTTGATAGATCTGTAAGGTATTTTTCTAGGGTGAACTAAAAACAATTTCACTGAATATAGAACTGTCATTGAGCTATTAACCGAGGCAATCAACCTCGGCATACGCGCATTGCTTGTAAATCTAGATTCACAGATTGTTGTTTCGCAACTCAATAATCATTATTCAGTTAGAAATCTGCACATTCTGATATTGTATTTACGTATTCATTTGTTGGAAATACATTTTTATTTTATTACCTATCAACATATTCCTAGACAAATGAACACATTAAATGATACAGTGGCTAACATTTTATTGGATAGAAATTTGCATCATTTGTAAAAGCATCATCAAATGTAAGAGATCCATGTAGGGAAATATATGTATATATATATCACATGTTTGCAACTGTGTGCATAATAACGTCAAAAAATATATGTATGTTTCTGTTACATCCTGAGACATCATGCCTCACAAAATATGCAGATAAAATAAAACCTAAGCATCTAATTAGCATGATGCTCATGATAACATGTCATAGACCGTACTAGCCGCCTTAGCAAGAGGTGAATTCGACTAGGCACCCCTATAGTATGTCTCTGGTAGGGGCGAGGAACATCATCAAAATGTGCATAATCCGAGACTCCTCATGTGATCCCCTCCAGGTTTCACACTATCTCATCTTCCTCACCACCCTCGCCTTGAGGATTGAAATCGTGAGGGATTTGCCTCGCTATTGGTGACATACCGACAGGTCTCTCTGGGCCAACATCTGCATCACATGGATTTAATGTCAGCACATGCATAAATAAAAAAAATCATAATACTCATAAAACTTACAAATGAGTCTCACCCAAATCTTCATCCCAATCTTGTCCCTCCAGGAGTGGGAGGTCCGGATCATCAGTGAAGTCTATGCCAAAGTAGGGTCAGTCCTCCACGACAATCAGTTGTTGGCATATCCAATCAAAAAATTCTAGCCTTCAAGACATCTGTTGGCTGCCCCCTACCCTTGGCATCAGAGCTACCCATCGATCCATCCATGTTTCTCTCGTTGGTGGTGTCGGGACTATCACCTCCTCTCGCTAAAAAATGGGTAATCGTTCCAAGAAGAATGATTCCATAATAGATCCATAACCAAATTGTTCAAGTTTGTTCTTCTTTCATTTGGTTAGTTGGTGCTTCATGTTTATGGTCATGGTCTCTGCCCAGTTGTAGATGGTCGGTGCCATGAAGTCTACAGCAAGAAGCAACTACGTCTTTTTTGCTTCATGCGGTGCTTGTGATCCCACAGCCCGTGTGATGGTATGTAGTACCACGCGTAGTGTCAAATCTGGAATAGTTTGTATATCAACTTTCCCACTACCTGATCCCTTACGCGCTCCTTGACATACCCTGTCTATCACCATGGTCATGTTTTCCATGCAGGGCCGAGTGCCGATTAAGAGTGGTGCTGCACCTCTCTATGAAAATCCTGTGATGAAGTACACGTCAGAGACATCAATCTCAAGTTCTTGATCCCGTAGGATGAACTTCTCTTGATTTTCATCCCATATACTGATCAAATACTGTAGTAATTCTGGTTGGGCTTGGAGACATGGTGTTAGGAAGATTTTTTTTCAGACCACAGTTTCTGAGGGCTTCCATGAATCCCTCATTTTCCATGGCTAGTTCATCTTCTTCACTATGTTCCCGTTCTTTCCATTCAATGACCATTTTTCCTCTTTCTACCTACAAACACACACACATGAGTGGTATTAATCAATTTAAACCCTTAAATCTATAAAAAATTGGAGTATTTGATGCATATTTTTGCTAGAAATGGTTTGCGCCGTTGGCGCACCCTAGTGTTAAAAATCGGGCGATTGGCGTGACTCTGTGCCTGAAACCCACGCCAACCGTGAAGCCCTAATTTTTACATTTCCTCCCCCAAAATATGAAATTGACAATTGCATGAAACAAGAAATGACTTTAAATGATGAGAGGGATCTCATCTCTTACATGGAGTTGACGGATTTGTGATTGATATACAGGATTGGCCGCTATCATCGTCACAAGATTGCACAGTAAAGTGGGTAACTATATCTCCACAAGAGGTAAAAAGTGAAAAGTAATTATTTTTACCATTTTTGGCATTTTATAACTTTTTCACAACCCTAATTAGGTTTTAAGACATGTTTTTCGATTATTTTATAATATTATTTTTGAGAAATGGGTTTTACACATGTCCCTTGTGTAGCAATAGGTTTTTTATGCAACAATGATGAAGTAACGAGTTATACTTTATACTTTTTTGGACTCGATAAAAACACAAAAAAGTCACTACTCGAGTCACCTTTCAGCTCTTTTCTGACTCTCTAAAATTGAAAATATAGCCAATATTCTTGTCATTTTGAACTCATCAAAAGGTTGCGAAACAATATCTACCCAGTATATGTTTAACCCTTTTTTGGGCTGGGATAGATTATTTACGAAAAAGGAATACCTTAGCGTATGGTGACTAAGAGTTTCTCTCAGACACAGTTTTCTACCTTTTCAGATCTATGAGACTACCTACGAAAAGGAACAGCTGGAGTTTTCTTTTCTGCCTTCTTTTCAGACTCTCTAAACATGAAAAGATGTCGAGTTCTGCCTTTGTCAGACTCGTTAAACCCTAATGACATTGGACTTCGCCACCATGACATTATTTCGAGTTCCTCCTTCCTAGGGCTTGTGAAATGTATTAGGTTGGATTTTTCTGAAGGAAAAACTTACATTAGAAGCATATACTATCCCCTTCAAGCTTGTTTTAAAAAATAATTGGGGTACTCGCTAGAAATGGTGGGGGGAAATTGAACCAATTTTTAGTTATGTTGGCAGTATGTCACTCTTGAACATGGCACTTTTCTGCATTCGTGTTGATTTGGGGACATCTCATTTCGTCATTTTTTCCTTCATGGGTTTGGGTAATCTCTTTTGACCTCTCATTTTCTCTTCACCACGTCATCATGACCTCAGATCCTTTGATTTCAAATACTACCAAATCCAGTGTCCTGCTGTTGATATGTTCAAGAGAAGTTTTCCTCTGCAGTTGCCAACCTTCCTCTGATCCCCTGTTGGTCTTCATCCACTTTCATAATATTCCTCTGTTTTGTGTTGATGATGTGGGAAACATTATGGCCCTCCTTCGACCAGGTCACTTCTTGTTGACTTCAACTCATTATCCAGGAATTTGATCTAGAGACTCCCTTCTGGTACCTTGGAGCCTACATGCCTCAATGGCAGGTTTTTCGCATTCGACGCAAGGTTCACATCATTGGCCTTCGATTGAGTGATTATGCGGATGTTCGACATCATATCACTTTTCACATTCCGTATATTGTACCTTTTTTACCTTGAGGGCCATCGTCATCATTGGTGGTTTCTCTCACATATGTTAATAGCTTTCATCATTGGCTGGTAATCAGACGATTTTCTTGCATGTTTGACTTCAACTCATACATTTTCATACTTAAAATTGTACTTGTTCGGGTCGAGATGGAGCACAAGACCCTGGATTTTGTCTGATAAACTCCAAGCTATGGATTTTTGTGGATTATTATGAGTTATTTCATGACTCTCTTGATTGGATGGTTGCGACCATACCTGAGTCTATTTATTGATCCTTCCTGCTGGATGGCTATTTCCATACCTCAGATCTCAGTTTTTATATACTGTATTATTGATGGCTGCACCCATGCCACATGATTCATGTATCACAGAGATCAGTTGTATTTGTAATTACAGGTCTTCCCACAATGGTGTTTGGTTCGAACGCATTCTCATAAATAATTTCACCCCTCCCTCTCTCTTGGACTTCATACTTTAGTGGGAATCTGTTACACAACATTTTTTCATTGTCCCTGCAATCCCCAATTCGCACATTGGAGGGTAATTTCTGTGACCAACAAACACTGTCATGCTTTCCAAATACCATCCTTGCATCCCCTTTGATGAAATCAACATTCTTCTTGTTGAAATTTCCTTAAGCAGAGCTGTGAAAATCCCTATTTTTTCCTTGGCGCGAGTAGCCCATTACATCCTTGCGCCAACCTGGAAATTTAACATTGAGCCCGTTCCACTTGGCGCTCTGTGCTAGTTAGACACCCGCGCCAAGCTGTTTATGGAATTTAAAAAAAAAATAGAAGCAGACGTTCCATTCCAACCACCTCGGGGATGAGTCATTGGGTGTGGCTGAAATGAAACAACCACAAACTATTATCAAGGTTGAGGCTATTATCAATCTCCCCTCTCCTTCCTCATTACATCAGTTGCAGAGTTTACAAGGGAAAGCTAATTTTCTTCACAATTTTATACCTAACTATGCCAAAGTAGCTAAAGGATTTACACGATTGTCAAAACAAGGCATTCCTTTTTACTGGGATGAGATCGCTCAGAAATATTTTGATGCGTTGAAAACATTGTTGGTCAATGCTCCTCTCCTCCACCCTCCAGATTATCATCATGATTTTTCCCTTTATTTGGCTGCCGCTTTTAGCACGATTGCCATGGTTTTGGTACAAGATAGTAATGACGGTCATGAGAATGTTATTTATTACTTGTCTCCTAACCTTCTCGACATTGAAATGCGTTATGCTTACGTCGAGAAGTTAGCATTGGCCGTTGTTCAAGCTGTTCAACGTTTTCGTCATTATATTATTTTGCATATAGTGACAGTGCTTTTTGAATGCAACCCCATGACCTACATATTGTCTCGACAATTGCTGGGGGGAAAATACTCAAAGTGGATTGTCATCCTCCAAGAATTTGATTTTGAATTTACTGTTTCCAAATCTAAGAAGTCATTGGTCTTTGCTGAATTACTTTGTTTTCTCCCTTCCGACTCCGCTCCTTCTCATTTTGAGGACTTCATTCCAGACGATTCACTTATCTTGATTAGCACCCTTGATCCTTGGTACAATGATATCATCGTATATCTCCAAACTTCATCTTCTATATCTGAGTTGATGAAGGATTATCGTCGCCATCAGTCACAACCTTATCGTATAGTTGGAGATACTATCTATCATATGGAGTCGATTCCATACTCCGGCGATGTTTGACTCTCGAGGAAGCAGAAAAA
Source organism: Pinus albicaulis (assembly GCA_034641835.2). Taxonomy (NCBI): domain Eukaryota; kingdom Viridiplantae; phylum Streptophyta; class Pinopsida; order Pinales; family Pinaceae; genus Pinus; species Pinus albicaulis. The sequence goes on from CM076574.1 coordinate 1,059,465,959, forward strand.
TATATGAATGATTGTCACAGTGGTGCCTATGGCGATCACATGTCTGTTTATGCTACTGCATAGAGGATTCTTCATGCTGGTTATTTTTGGCCTTCTATTTTCAAAGACTGTGTTGTCGCAGTTTGTAAATGCCATGATAGCCAAATTTATCAATGCAAGTTGCATGCGCCACCCATTCCTCTTCATCCTATCATTACTGTTGGTCCCTTTGCAAAATGGGGCATCGATTTTATGACGTGTAATCCTTCCTCAGTCGGGGGGCATGTTTATATTATCATAGCCGTGGACTACTTCACCAAATGGGCCGAAGCAATGCCTACACTTGCCGCTGACTGTAAGACAGTTGCTCAGTTCATATTCAATCATATTATTGCTAGGTTTGGTGTCCCCCAAGCCATAGTTACCGATCATGGTTCCATTTTCGGCATTATATGGTGGCGGAGTTGACTTCTAAGTTGGGTCTGCATCACGACAACTCAACGCCGTACTACCCTGAAGCCAATGGCCAAGTTGAAGCTGTAAATAAAGTTCTTATCACAATGCTTCAATGTATGATTGGGATCCACAAATCAAATTGGCATCTCATGTTATTTTCGGCTCTTTGGGCATATCGAACCTCAGTGAAGAATGCAACTGGGTTCACTCCTTTCCAGTTGGTTTATGGTCTGGGAGCTACTCTCTTGATTGAATGTGAAATACCTTCGCTCAAGCTGGTTGTTGAATTATTGTCGAATACTTTGCTAGAAGAAGAGCATCTCTTTTATTTAGAAAGGCTGGATGAAACCCACCACTTTGTTGCTCTCTTTATCGAAGCATAGAAAAAGCGGGTCAAAGATCACTTTGATCAATCAGTTTCCCCTCGTTCTCTCATTGAAGGAGATCTCGTCCTCCTGTATGACCAATCTCGTGATAAGCTGGGGGCAGGAAAATTTCAACCTAGGTGGCATGGGCCCTACATCATTAAATGTGTTATGCAGAATGGGGCCTATGAGCTAATTGACTACGAAGGTCATCCTCTTGAACAACTTAGAAATGGGTTGTATCTCAAAAAATATTATGCATGAGTCATTCATGCGTAATAGGTGTACATAGGTGTTGTTTTCATTTTTGTACATGTTTTCTAGTTTGGTGTGCTTTGTGAATGTGTTCCTGCTTATTAGGTCTTGCTTATTGTGCAGATGTCTATTACCCCTTATGTCGGTTTCGCGGATGGTGCTTCCCGCAGTACCAGGAATTTGTCTTCGGCAGCCTGGGTAATTTATGATCCTACCGATGAGTTGATATATCTGCAAGGTATTTATCTAGGGTGAAATACAAATAGTGTCGCTGAATATAGAACTTTCATTGAGCTATTAACCGAGGCAATCAACCTCGGCATACGCACATTGCTTGTAATTCTAGATTCATAGCTTGTTTTTCTGCAACACAATAATCAATATTCAGTTAAAAATCCGCACATTCTGAGATTGTATTTACGTATTCGTTTGTTGGAAAGACATTTTGATTTTATTACCTATCAACATATTCCTAGACGAATGAACACATTAACTGATACAGTGGCTAATATTGTATTGGATAGAAATATGCATCATTTGTAAAAGCATCATCATATGTAAGAGATCCATGTAGGGAAGTATATATATATATATCGCATGTCTGCAACTATGTGCATCATAACATCAAAAAATATATGTATGTTTCTGTTATATCCTAATACATCATATCTCGCAAAATATGTAGATAAAATAAAGCCTAGGTGTCTAATCAGCATGATGCTCATGATAACATGTCATGGCCCGTACTAGCCACCTCAACAAGCATTGAATTCGACTGGGCACCCCTACGGTATGTCTCTAGTAGGTACGAGGAACATCATCAAAACATGCATAATCCAAGACTCCTCGTGTGATCCCCTTCAGGTGCACTATCTCATCTTCCTCACCTCCCTCACCTTGAGGATCCAAATCGCGAGGGATTCGCCTCGCTTACGGTGACATACCGGCAAGTCTCTCTAGGCCAACATCTGCATCACATGGATTTAATGTCAGCACATGCATAAATAAAAAAAATCATAATACTCATAAAACTTAACACTGAGTCTCACCCAAATCTTCATCCCAATCTTCTCCCTCTGGGAGTGGGAGGTCTAGATCATCAGTGAAGTTTGTGCTAGAGTAGGGCCAGTCCTCCATGATAATCATTTTTCGGCAGAGCCAATCAAAAAATTCCAGCCTCCAAGACATCTGTTAGCTGTCCCCTGCCCTTGGCATCAGAGATACCCATCGAGCCATCCGTGGTTCTCTCGCTGGTGGTATCGGGACTATCACCTCCTGTCACTGAAAAATGGGTAATTGTTCCAAGAAGAACGATACCAGAATATATCCATAACCAAATTGTTTCAGTTTGGTCTTCTTGCATTTGGTTAGTTGGCGCTTCATGTTTATGGTCACAGCCTCTGCTGAGTTGTAGATGGTCGGTGCCATGCAGTCTACAACAAGAAGAAACTGTGTCTTTGTTGCTTCGTGCAGTGCTTGTGATCCCGCAGCCCGTGTGATGGTATATAGTACCACGCATAGTGTCAAATCTGGGATAGTTTGTATATCAACTTTCCCACTACCTGATCCCTTCCGCACTCCTCGACATACCCTATCTATCACCATGGTCATGTTTTCCATGTAGGGCTGGGTGCCAGTTAGGAGTGGTGTTGCACCTCTCCGTGATAATCCTGTGATGAAGTACACATCAGAGACATCAATATCAAGTTCTTGATCTCGTAGGATGAAATTCTCTTGATTTTCGTCCCATATACTGATCAAATACTATAGTAATTCTGGTTGGGCTTGGAGACATGGTTTTAGGAAGAATTTTTTCAGACCACAATTTCTAAGGGCTTCCATGACTCCCTCATTTTCCATGGCTAGCTCATCTTCTTCACAATGTTCCCGTTCTTTCCATTCAATGACCATTTTGCCTCTTTCTACCTGCAAACACACACACATGAGGGGTATTAGTCAATTTCAACCCTTAAATTTGTAAAAAATTGGAGTATTTGATGCATATTTTTGCTAGAAATGGTTTGTGTCATTGGCAGGACTGTTTCCAAAACAGTCGCACCAATGGGCGTGCCCTAGTGTTAAAAATCGTGTGGTTGGCGTGGCTCTGTGCCCAAAACCTGCGCCAACTGCAAAGCCCTAATTTTTACATTTCCTCCCCCAAAATTTGAAATTGACAATTGCAAGAAACAAGAAATGACTTAAAATGATGAGAGGGATCTCAGATCTTACCTGGATTTGACGGATTTGCGATTGATCTACTGGATTGGCCGCTATCGTCGCCGCAAGATTGCACAGTAAAATGGGTAACTATTGCTCCACAAGAGATAAAAAGTGAAAAGTAATTATTTTTACCATTTTTGGTATTTTATAACTTTTTCACAATCCTAATTAGGTTTTAAGACATGTTTTTCGATTACTTTATTATATGGCTTTCGAGAAATGGGTTTTACACATGTCTCTTGTGCAGCAACAAGTTTTTTATGTGACAATGATGAAGTAACAAGTTATATTTTATACTTTTTTCGAACTCGTTAAAAACACGAAAATTTCACTACTAGAGTCACCTTTCAGCTCCTTTCTGACTCTCTAAAATTGAAAAGATTCCCAAGACTCTTGTCGTTTTGAACTCATTAAATGGATGTGAAATTATATCTACCCAGTATACGTTTAACCCTTTTTTGGGCTGGGACGGATTATTTACAAAAAAGGAATACCTTAGCCTATCGCGACGAAGAGGTTCTCTCAGACACAGTTTTCTACCTTTTCAGATCTGTGAGACTACCTACGAAAATGGATTGCTGGAGTTTTCTTTTCGGCCTTTTTTTCAAACTCTCTAAACATGAAAATATGTCGAGTTCTCCCTTTGTCATACTTGTTAAACCCTGATGACATGGGACTTCGTCACCATGACATTATTTCGAGTTCCTCCTTCCTAGGGCTCATGAAATGTACTAGGTTGGATTTTTCCGAAGGATAAGCTTACAGTACAAGCATATGCTATCCCCTTTAAGCTTGTTTTAAAAAATCATTGGGGTACTCACCAGAAATGGTGGGGGAAAATGGAACCAAGTTTTAGTTATGTTGGCAGTATCTCGCTCTTGAACATGGCACTTGTCTGCATTCGTGTTGGGTTGGGGACATCTCATTTCATCTTTTTTTCCTTCATGGGTTTGGGTAATCTCTTTTGACCTCTCATATGCTCTTTTCCATGTCATCATGACCTCAGATCCTTTGATTTCAAATACTGCCAAATCCATTGTCGTGTTGTTGATATGTTCAAGAGAAGTTTGCCTCTACAATTGTCAACCTTCCTCTGATCTCCTATTGGTCCTAATCCACTTTCATCATATTCCTCTGTTTCGTGTTGATGATGTGGGAAATATTATGGCCCTCCTTCGACCAGGTCACTTCCTATCGACTTCAACTCATTATCCAGGAATTTTAACTAGAGACTTCCTTCCGGTACCTTGGAGCCCGCATGCCTCAATGGCAGTTTTTCGCATTTGACGCAAGGTTCACATCATTGGCCTTCGATCGAGTGATTCTGCGGATGTTCGAAATTTTACTTGTTTGGGTCGAGATGGAGCGTAAGACCCTGGTTTTTGTCTGATAAACTCTAGGCTACGGATTTTTGTGGATTATTATGACTTATTGCATGACTCTCTTGATTTGATGGCTACGACCATACTTGAGTCTATTTATTGATCCTTCCTCCTGGATGGATATGTCCATACCTCGGATCTTAGTTTTTATATATTCTATTATGGATGGCTGCACCCATTCCACATGATTCATGTATCACAGATATCAGTTGTATTTTTAATTTCAGGTCTTCTGACAATGAAGTTTGGTTCAAATGCGTTCTCATAAAGCATTTGACCCCTCCCTCTCTCTCGGACTTCATACTTTATGGGGCATCTGTTACACAACATTTTGTCACTATCTCTGCAATCCCCAATTCACACATTGGAGGGTCACTTCTGTGACCAACAAACACAATCATGCTTTCCAAATACCATCCTTTCATCCCTTTTGATGAAAGCAACATTCTTCTTGTTGACATTTCCCTAAGCAGAGCTATGAAAATCCCTATTTTTGCCTTGGCATGAGTAGCCCATTACATCCTTGCGCCGACCTGGAAATTTAGCATTGAGCTCGCGCCACTTGGAACTCTATGCCAGTTAGACACCCACACCAAGATATTTATGAGATTTAAAAAAAAAATAGAGGCAGAGGTTCCATTCCGACCACCTTGGGGATGATTCATTGGGAGTGGTTGAACTGAAACAACCACGGACTCCTTCCTTTAGTTAGTAGTTTCCACCTCCCTTGGAACTCTCCTAAAGGATAAGACTCCCTCCCACCTTTGTAGGGATCCCAACCTCCTCTCTTCCCTATATATAAGAAACTATCTCCTTTGGTAGAAGCTAGCTGAACACATTATAGAAAAATAGTTGAATGACTAAATAGCTGAACTAGAGAATTATACTATAGCTAAGTTGCTAGAGGAGATAGAGTAAGAAATATTGTGTTGAGAGAGCTCGATTCGATGACTTCTAAGAGAGCCTGAGTCTGAATTCCCTGACCGACAGTTGAGACACATTTCGTTTGAACCCCGTTGGAGGAGATCACGACGTCAAAGCATCAGTTGTACTCTTCCTTCTATTCATTAATATACATGACTACTGTTTGGTTCCACTATTATGTTATGATGTTTATTTGATACAATATGTTTAGCCCTCTTTGACTGGCTAATAGTTGTGAGTGAAACTACGCTGCCATATTTTTTTGTTGTTCTTTGTCTTATGTGTAGGTATCTGGGCGTGACATCGAACGGATCGTGACTTGCCAAGGCAGGAGCGAGAGAACACTACTCTTTCTGCAAGATCGACAGCGTTGGATTCAAGGTAGGTCAATATACCATGTCTTTTGTTCATTCATTAACTAGGAAGAAACACTGTAGCGTGTTCTTTTGTTACTAGACCCACCCTAGTGCTAGAGGGATCATCTTTGTCCGCATAGAGGATTTACCTTCATAATAGTATCTTTTGAGCATCACTCTCGACATTTACTCTTAATCCCCTTGAATTGGTGATTTTGACTCACCAGATCCTTTGAAAGAAGTGTTTCCTTCTGATGAGGCTATCGTGGAAACCCTGTCTCTCGACAGTCTGCCATGGGATGATGGTCATCATCATTCCTCGTTTCTACCAAGCCTTGCAGCCATGTCTACCTGTATTGAGAGTTTTGCTTCTCAGGTTGCTTCTCCTCCGCTTCAAACAACTGTTCAGGTCCATGAGGTCTTTTCGGAAGGTAACTTGAGTCACATTACTCAGACAATGCCTATCGACATTTCCATTAAACCGGGAATCATCGAGAACATCCATATTGGGGTTACTTGTTCTTCGGATGAAGTGCAAGTCTATACTAGCCTTTTCCGTGAATTCCATGATTTTTTTACATGGTCCTATGAATAATTGCCCGGTATTGATCCTAGCATCGTGGTACATGAAATTCCTACTTACTCTGGTTCGAAACCTATTCGTCAACGTCTTCATCCGATGCATCCTAGGAAAGTTGCTGCCATTAAGGTTGAAGTGGAAAAGCTTCTCAAAGCCGGTTTCATTTATCTGATTCCATTGACAGACTGGGTCTCTAATATCATTCCTGTAGATAAGAAACATGGCACTATTCATGTCTATGTTGATTATCATGATATCAATCGAGCTTGTCCTAAGGATAATTATCCTACTCCTTTCATCGATCAAATCATTAACGACTGTGCCGAGAGCAAGGTTTTTTCCCTTATGGATGGTTTTTTGAGTTATAATCATATTAATATTCTCCCGACTGATCAACACAAGACTGCCTTTATCTGTCCTTAGGCTACCTTTGCAGATAATAATCTCCCCTTTGGTTTGAAGAATGTCGGGGCCACATTTTAGCGCACGATGTCTTATGCCTTTCATGATATTTGTCACATCGTTCAACCTTATCTAGATGACCTTCCGGCTCATTCAGCTAAGCGTAGAGACCATCCTGACCATATTCGTTAGGTTTTTCTTCGTTGTAGACACTATAACATTCGGCTTAATCTGCACAAGTGTGTCTTCTACGTTGATTCTAGTAGACTCTTAAGGTTTATCATTTCTAAAGATGGGATTGGCCTAGATCCTCTCAAGGTTGAGGCTATTATCAATCTCCCCTCTCCTTCCTCATTGCATCAGTTGCAGATTTTACAAGGGAAAGCTAATTTTCTTCATCATTTTATACCTAACTATGCTGAAGTAGCTAAAGGACTTACATGATTGTTAAAATAGGGTGTTCCTTTTTACTGGGATGAGATCACTCAGAAATATTTCGATGCGTTGAAAACATTTTTGGTCAATGCTCCTCTTCTCTGCCCTCCAGATTATCATTGTGATTTTTCCCTTTATTTGGTTGCCGCTTTTAGCACGATTGCCATGGTTTTGGTACAAGACGATGATGACGGTCATGAGCATGTTATTTATTACTTGTCTCGTAACCTTCTCGACATTAAAACGCATTACGCTTACATTGAGAAGTTAGCGTTGGCCGCTGTTCAATTTGTTCAACGTTTTCGTCATTATATTCTTTTTCATACAGTGACGATGATTTCTGAATGCAACCCCATGACCTAAATATTGTCTCGACAATTTATGGGGAGAAAATACTCAAAGTGGGTTGTTATCCTCCAAGAATTTGATTTGGAATTTACTACTGCCAAATCTAAGAAGTCATTGGTCTTTGCTGATTTACTTTATTCTCTCCCTTCCGACTCCACTCCTTATCATTCTGAGGACTTCATTCTAGACAGATCATTTTTCTTGACTAGCACCCTCGATCCTTGGTATGGTGATATCATCGTCTAACTCCAAACTTCATCTTTTAGATCTGAGTTGACGAAGGATGCCCGTCGATGCATCCGCCATCAGTCACAACCTTAACATATAGTTGGAGATACTCTCTATCGTATTGGAGTCAATTCCATACTCCAGCGATGTTTGACTCTCGAGGAAGTCAAGAAAGCTCTGAATGGTTGTCATAGTGGCACTTGTGGTGGTCACATGTCTGGTTATGCTACTACACATAATATTCTTCGTGCTGGTTATTTTTGGCCTTCTATTTTCAAAGACTGTATTTTCGCAGTTCGTAAATGCCATGATTGCCAAATTTATCAACGCAAGTTGTGTGCACCACTCGTTCCTCTTCATCCTGTCATTACCGTTGGTCCCTTTGCAAAATGGGGCATTTATTTTATGATGTGTAACCCTCACTCGGCCAGGGGGCATGGTTATTTTATCGTAGTCGTGACTACTTCACTAAATGGGTCGAAGAAATGCCTACACTTGTCGCTGATGGTAAGACAACTGCTCAGTTCATCCTCAATCATATGACGGTAAGACAACTGCTCAGTTCATCCTCAATCATATTATTGCTAGGTTTGGTGTCCCTCAAGCCATCATTACCGATCATGGTTCCCATTTTCGGCATTATATGGTGGCGGAGTTGACTTCTAAGTTGGGTTTGCATCACGACAACTCAACGCCATACTACCCTCAAGCCAATGGCCAGGTTGAAGCTGTGAACAAAGTTATTGTCATGATGCTTCAACATACGATTGGTATCCACAAATGAAACTAGCATCTCATGTTATTTTCGGCTCTTTGGGCATACCAAACCTCAGTGAAGAACGCAACTGGGTTCACTCCTTTCCAGTTGGTTTATGGCCTGGATGCTACTCTCCCGATTGAATGTGAAATACCTTCACTCAAGTTGGTTGTTTAATTACTGCCGGATACTTTGCTAGAAGAAGAGCATCTCCTTTATTTAGAGAGGATGGATGAAACCTGCCACTTTGATGCTTTCATTATCGAAGCACAGAAAAAGCGGGTCAAAGCTCACTTTGATCAATCAGTTTCCCCTCTGTCTTTCATTGAAGGAGATCTCGTCCTCCTGTATGACCAAGCTCATGATAAGATGGGGGTAGGAAAATTTCAACCTATGTGGCATGGGCCCTACATCATTAAACTTTTGTTGTAGAATGGGGCCTATGAGCTAATTGACTATGAAGGTCATCCTCTTGAACAGCCCAGAAATGGGTTGTATCCCAAAAAATATTATGCATGAGTAAACCATGCGTAATAGGTGTACATAGGTGTTATTTTCATTTTTTACATGTTTTTTGGTTTTGTGTGCTTTGTGAACATTTTCCTACTTATTAGGTCTTGCTTATTGTGCAGATGTCTATTACCCCTTATGTCGGTTTCGCGGATGGTGCTTCCCGTAGTACCAGGAATTTGTCTTCAGCAGCCTGGGTAATTTATGATCTTTTCGATGAGTTGATAGATCTGCAAGGTATTTATCTAGGGCGAACTACAAGCAGTGTCGCTGAATATAGCACTGTCATTGAGCTATTAACTGAGGAAATCAACCTCAGCATACACGCATTGCTTGTAAATATATATTCACAGCTTGTTGTTCTGCAACTCAATAATCATTATTCAGTTAGAAATCCGCACATTCTGAGATTGTATTTACGTATTCGTTTGTTGGAAAGACATTTTGATTTTATTACCTATCAACATATTACTAGAAGAATGAACACATTAACTGATATAGTGGCTAACATTGTATTGGATAGACATTTGCATCATTTGTAAAAGCATCATTATATGTAAGAGATCCATGTAGGGAAATGGATGTGTGTGTGTGTGTGTGTGTGTGTGTGTGTGTGTGTGTGTGTGTGTGTGTATATATCGCATGTTTGCAACTGTGTGCATCATAACATCAAAAAATATATGTATGTTTCTGTTACATCCTGAGACATCATGTCTCACAAAATATCTAGATAAAATAAAACCTAGGTGTCTAATCAGCATGATGCTCATGACAACATGTCACAGCCCGTACTAGCTGCCTAAGCAAGCGGTGAATTCAACTGGGCACCCCTACGGTATGTCTCTGGTGGGCGCGAGGAACATCATCAAAACGTGAATAATCCAGGACTCCTCATGTGATCCCCTCTAGGTTGCGCACTATCTCATCTTCCTCGCCGCCCTCGCCTTGAGGGTCAAAATCGCAAGGGATTTTCCTCGCTATCGATGACATACTGGCAAGTCTCTCTGGGCCAAAATTTGCATCACATGGATTTAATGTCAAAACATGCATAAATAAAAAAATCATAATACTCATAAAACTCAAAAATGAGTCTCACCCACATCTTCATTCCAATTTTCTCCCTCCGGGAGTGGGAGGTCTAGATCATCAGTGAAATCTGTGCCAGAGTAGGGCCAGTCCTCCACGATAATCATTTTTTGGTGGAGCCAATATGAAAATTTCGGCCTCCAGGACATTTTTTGGCCGCCCCCTGGCCTTAGCATCAGAGCGGCCCATCGAGCCATCCGTGGTTCTCTCACTGGTGGTGTCGAGACTATCAACTCTTGTCACTGAAAAATGGGTAACTATTGCTCCACAAGAGGTAAAAATTGAAAAGTAATTATTTTTACCATTTTTGGCATTTTATAACTTTTTCACGATCCTAATTAGGTTTTAAGGCATGTTTTTTGATTATTTTAATATATTATTTTCAAGAAATGGGTTTTACACATGTCTCTTGTGCAACAAGAAGTTTTTTATGTGACAATGATGAAGTAACGAGTTATATTTTATACTTTTTTGGACTCGGTAAAAACACGAAAAAGTCATTACTGGAGTCACCTTTCAACTCTTTTTTGACTCTCTAAAATTGAAAATATTGGCGAGATTCTTGTTGTTTTGAACTCGTCAAAAGGTTGCGAAACGATATTTACCCAGTATACATTTAACCCTTTTTCGGGCTGGGATGGATTATTTATGAAAAAGGAATACCTTAGCCTATCGCGATTAAGAGGTTCTCTCAGACACATTTTTCTACCTTTTAGGATCTGTGATACTACCTACGAAAAGGGACTGCTGGAGTTTTCTTTTCTCCCTTCTTTTCAAACTATCTAAACATGAAAATATGCCAAGTTCTCCCTTTGTCAGACTCGTTAAACCCTAATGACATCAAACTTCGTCACCATGATGTTATTTCGAGTTCTTCCTTCTTAGGGCTCATGAAATGTACTATTTTGGATTTGTCCGAAGGAGAAACTTACAGTACAAGAATATGCTATCCCCTTCAATCTTGTTTTAAAAAATAATTGGGGTACTCACCAGAAATGGTGGGGAAAATGGAACCAAGTTTTAGTTATGTTGGCAGTATGTCACTCTTGAACATGGCACTTGTCTGCATTTGTGTCGGGTTGGGGACATCTCATTTCATCATTTTTTTCCTTCATGGGTTTGGGTAATCGCTTTTGACCTCTCATCTTCTCTTTGCCATTTCATCATGACCTCAGATCCTTTGATGTCAAATACTGCCAAATCGAGTGTCGTGTTGTTGATATGTTCAAGAGAAGTTTGCCTCTGCAGTTGTCAACCTTCCTATAATCTCTTGTTGGTCCTGATCCACTTTCATCATGTTCCTCTGTCTCGTGTCGATGATTTGGGAAACATTATGGCCCTCCTTTGACCAGGTCATTTCCTATCGACTTTAGCTCATTATCCAGGTATTTGATCTAGAGACTCCCTTCTGGTACCTTGGAGCCTGCATGCCTCAATGGTAGGTTTTTCGCATTCGACACAAGGTTCACATCATCGGCCTTCGATTGAGTGATTCTACGGATGTTCAACATCAGATCATTGTTCACATTTCATGGATTGTACCTTTTGTACCTTGAGGACCATCGTCATCATTGGTAGTTTCTCTCGCGTATGTTAACATATTTCATCATTGGCTGGTAATCAGATTATTTTCCTGCATGTTTGACATCAACTCATATATTCACATGCTCGAAATTTTACTTGTTAGGGTCAAGATGGAGCACAAGACCCTGGGTTTTGTCTGATAAAATCCAGGCTGTAGATTTTTGTGGATTATTATGTCTTATGGAATGACTCTCTTGATTGGATGGCTGCGACCATACCTGGGTCTATTTATTGATCCTTCCTGTTGGATGGCTGTGTCCATACCTCAGATCTCAGTTTTTATCTACTTTATTATGGATGGCTGCGCCCATGCCACATGATTCATGTATCACAGATATCAGTTGTATTTGTAATTTCAGGTCTTCTGACAACGATGTTTGGTTCGAACGTGTTCTCATAAATCATTTCACCCCTCCCTCTCTCTCGGACTTCATACTTTAGGGGGCATCTGTTACACAACATTTTGTCACTCTCCTTGCAATCCCCAAATCGCACATTGGAGGATTGTTTCTGTGACGAATACGCAGTGCCATTATTTTCAAATACCATCCTTGCATCCCTTTTGATGAAAGCAACATTCTTCTTGTTGACATTTCCCTAAGCAGAGCTGTGAAAATCCCTATTTTTGCCTTGGCGCGATTAGCCTGTTACATCCTCACGCCGACTTGGAAATTTAACATTGAGCCTGCGCCCCTTGGCACTCTATGCTAGTTAGACACCCACGCCAAGCTGTTTATGGAATTTAAAAAAAAAATAGAGGCAGAGGTTCCATTCCAATCACCTCGGGGATGAGTCATTGGGAGTGGTTGAACTGAAACAACCACGGACTCCTTCCTTTAGTAAGTAGTTTCCACCTCCTTTGGAACTCTCCTAAAGGAGAGGACTCCCTCCCACCTTTGTAGGGATCCCAACCTCCTCTCTTCCCTCTATATAAGAAACTATCTCCTTTGGTAGAAGCTAGTTGAACACATTATAGAAAAATAGCTGAACGACTGAATAGATGAACTAGAGAATTATACTATAGCTAAGATACTAGAGGAGATAGAGTAAGAAAGATTGTGTTGAGAGAGCTCAAGTCGATGAATTCTAAGAGAGCCTAAGTCTGAATTCCCTGACTGATAGTTGAGACGCGTTTTTTCTAAACCCCGTTGGAGGAGATCACAACGTCAAAGCATTGGTGGTACTCTTCCTTCTATTCATTAATATACATGACTACTGTTTGGTTCCACTATTGTGTTATGATGTTTATTTAATATGATATTTTTAGCCCTCTTTGACTGGCTAATAGTTTTGAGTGAAACTACGCTACCATATGGTGTTCTTGTTCTTTGTCTTATGTGTAGGTATCTCGGCATGACAGTGAACGGATCGTGACTTACCAAGGTAGGAGCGAGAGACCACTACTCTTTCTGCAATATTGACAGCATTGGATTCAAGGTAGGTCAATCTACCATGTCTTTTGTTCATTCATTAACTAGGAAACAACACCTTAGCATTTTATTTTGTTACTAGACCCACCCTAGGGCTAGAGGGATCGTCTCTATCTACAGAGAGGATTTACCTTCATAACAATCCATCATGAATGAATCTGGTGCATGTGAAATTTCCCTATGCCGACCATACCACATAATGGGATCTATCATCTTTCCTCCAGAAAGTTCTCCCAAATACTTCCTTGAGTCTCTAAGCATCCATCTTCAATTAAGTGTTAAGATTCTACAAGATGATGAACTTAGTGAAAAGAGTCACCTTCACTAAGTGGGCTCGCAGGCTATTTTTGGCACAAAGTCTATTATTAGACTATGTCTATTTTTAGACATGTTGATCATATTCTATGAGTTGCAGGATGCTATTTGTGGATGGTTGGTCAAGTTGGAAAAATAGATGGACTTCTATTTTTAGACATATTAAAATCAGTTTTGATTGCCATTTAAAATAAATATGTCAATATTATTAGCTCTAATAATATTCTGACTCCAAAACATTATCTTTGCTCTTTGGAGCACTTCTGGGCCTGCTAGGTTTGTGGCAACAGAGAAAGAAGGAAATTGTTGCCCTAAGTGCTTTTATCAGAGCTAATTCCTGAGGACTTCAGTTAGAACTCATGTGACAGAGTTTGGTGGAGTTATAGAAGTAGTTGGTGGAGTTGTATTTAGTTTAACTCAGTTAGACTCAGTTGAGCTAGTTGTATCTAGTCTAACTCATTGATACACTAGTGAGAGTGGTGTGAATTAATTAGTTAATTAATTCACTAAATAATAACTCATTAATCAACTAAAGAATACATCAGTTAACTACAGTGCATGGAAGTTTCAGTGGAGACCAGTGGAGAGGTAGGTGAAAGAGCAAGTGTGGCTATCAGTTGTGACTATAGTGTTGCATTGATTGCATCCAACACTTAGTGGAGATGAAAAATGAGGATTGCGTGAGCAAGGCTGGCTGAATTTGAGTTCATTCAGAGCCATTCTTCACAAAGTGAGAGGGCAAAGTAAGGTGTGGCAAAGATCGTTTCATGGATTTGCAAGATCGGGCTTGATTAGTGTGTAGCAATTGTATTGTATTCAGAGCTTGAAATGTTCAACTTTGTATGAGGATTTTTAAATGATGTCTATGACATATATTATATAAATATAGTTTGGGTTTTTAGCTTCAGGCTTTCCCATTAAACAACTATTTTAATGTGTGTGAATTTTTATTGTTTCATGTGTGCATTGCAATTGATTTAATTTCCGCATGTGATGATCAATGGTGGAATAGATTCTATATTGTGCATGAAGTTAAAATAGTGTGTGATCAGGAGAATCTTGGATATATAACACATAATTTATATAATTTTATTAATGAGTTTTTAATAAGCTGGAGAAGATTGGCCTATTGTGTAATGAGTTTGTGGTCAGAATCAGTTTGTCAATATTTTCTTGGTGTTTTGTTGAGTATCTGCTGAAATGTATTTCAACGGATTGCGATTGGAGTATTCCCTTGATGGAAGCTTGAATTATATTTCATGGAAGGACAGGATGGAGGCAGTGATGGATTATAATGGGTTGAAAGAGTTCATAGATGCAAAAATTCCAAAACCTGCTTCTAGCGATGCAGCCACACTTGACGCATGGCAAAAGAAGACAGAAAAGTGTCGAAGGATTATGTTGGAAGGTGTGAAGGATCACATAGTGTCTAGCATTCATGGTAAAGCTAGTCCATTCTTAATGTGGAAAGCTTTGACAAACTTGTTCCCAAGTAGAAGTGACCAGAGGAAGTTGGCGCTTAAACACAAGCTCGGAAAAATAAAAATGGACAAAGGTGACAGTAAACCAAAATACCTCACGAAGTTCATCCACTGCAAGGATGAGCTGGGAAGTGTGGGGGTTACTATTGATGAAGAAGACTTGGTGAGCTTGGCTCTCCTTGGGCTTCCGAAGATTTGGCATAGCTACAAGGACTATGTCAATGGTCGGGAAAAACTGCCAGGATGGGAGCAACCTTGGTCGGATCTTGTGCAGGAGGAGATAAGGTGGGGTACCAGGGATGGATATTCATCGAAGAATGAAGATGAATAAAATTTCACTTTGGATGCCAAAGCAAGGAAAGGGAAGGGAAAGAAAAATCCTTCTCAATCCAATGCAAAGTGCAAGAAGCAGGACTTGTCCAAGGTGAAGTGCTTTCACTGTCACCAACATGAGCATTATGCCACTAATTGTCCACAAAAGAAGAAAAATAAGTAGGTTGTTGGATCTGCAGGTGGAGAGGACTTAGCCTCGCAGTTTGAGCTGGATTTTTCACTGATCGCATGCTTGGTTTCAAGTGTGATAGAATCAATGTAGTTTCTTGACAATGGTGCGTATTTCCATATAACCGGAGACAAATATTTGTTCAGTGATCTGGATGAGAAGGATCTTTGAGTGCACATCGAGATGGGAAATGATGGTAGATACAGTGTGACTGGTATCGGGACCATTTCCTTTGAGATGGAATCTGGTAAAACTTTCATATTTAAGGATGTCATGCATGTTCTAGGGTTGAAGAAGAATCTGATCTCTGTGGTGATGTCGGAAGACAAGGGATATGATGTTGTTTTTAGTGAGGGAAAGGCTTTCCTGCGCAGTAAAACAACTGGTGAAACCCAGAGGATAGGGGTTCGAGTTAAGAACCTTTATCAACTATAGGTAGATGGTTGCGTAGCAATGGCAGAAAAAGAAAAAGTAGTGGTGAGCTAGGATGAGGGTGAATTGTGGCACAGGATATTGGGCCATCTTCACCATGGCGCTTTGAAAATTTTGCAGTATATTTCTATCGAGATTCCCAAGGGTACACTTGCACAGTCAGATCAGTGCATGGGATGTACTTTGGGAAAATTTGTGAAGACCACTTTTCATGAGAAGGATAGTCACACCATGAAGATCCTTGAGAGAATTCACACAAACATGTGTGGACCTTTCTCAGTAGCTTCGACAACAAAGCACAGGTATTATGTGATATTTGTTGATAACTTTTCTCGTAAGTGCTAGATCTTATTCATGCAGAAGAAGAGCGAGACATACTCAAAGTTTTGTGAGTTCAAGGTGCTGGTTGAGAAAGAGTCAGGGAAGCAGGTGAAACCTCTAAGGAGCGATAATGGTGGTGAATTCATCTCTGGCGAATTCAAAGACTTCTGCAGCGCAGAAGGAATTTGAAGAGAACTCATAGCGCCTCATAACCCACAGCAGAATGGGGTCGCAGAGAGAAAAAACAGAATGATCATGGGTGCTGCACAAGCGATGCTGCATGATCAGGGCCTTCCCATACACTTGTGGGCTAAAGCATGCAACACTGCAGTTTATGTGCAAAACCATTGTCCTCATAGAGTACTTTGCATGAGTACATCCGAAGAGGCTTTTTCTGGTAAGAAGCTTGATATTTCTAATTTGAATATTTTTTTCTCACCTGTTTACATTCATGTGATGAAGGATGTCAGGAAGAAGCTGAAGCCAACCGCAGAGGTTGGGATATTTTTGCGGTACAAAGAAACACCCCAAAATTATGATGTGTATTTGCCAGATAGTTGGATGACTGTTGTGCGACAGGATATCAAATTTCATGAGGAGAAAGCCATTACGTTGTCGCTTGAGAGGGAGCTACAATTGCATGCAGATGAGGAGCTACATGTTCCTAAAGATGAGCCTCAGGATGTGGATCAGCCACAAGAGGAGGTTCATGGAGTGGAAGAGATCACTCATGCAGCGCCAAAAATCACAGGGCAGAAGCGCACTACAGAAGCTGAGTGACTGAATCTTGATGCAGGGCAGAATGTAGGAGCACCTACATCACAGTGTAGACAGAGACAGTCACATGACCGATTTACTGGATACATGGCTCTGATGACCAAGTGTATCGTGACAGAACCATCTTCTTTCGAGGAAGTTGTGGAGAATCCCACATGGGTAGATGCCATGGTGGAAGAGTATGATTCTATTGTTAGAAATAGTGCATGGGAGATTGTCCCAAGGCCAAAAGGGAAATCACTGGTAGGTTCGAGATGGATCTACAAAGTGAAGCAAGTTGCTGACGGTAGCATCGAGAAGTACAAGGAAAGATTTGTTGCTCGGGGCTTCTCACAGATCAAGGGGATCGACTATGAAGAAACCTTTGCACCTGTTGTAAGTTATTCTTCCATACAGACCATCCTTTCTCTCTCAGCATAGATGGGTTGGCACATTCATCAGATGGATGTGTAGATTATGTTCCTCAATGGAGTCATTGAGGAGGAGGTGTACATAGAGCATCCTGAAGGATTCAAAATCTTCAGCAGTGAGTCGCATGTGTGCAGGCTCAAAAGAGTGATGTATGGGCTGAAACAAGCACCTCATGCTTGGCACACACAGATAGACAGTTATTTCACTGGACTTGGTTTCGCCAAGAGTGAGGCGGATCCGAACCTATATCAGATTGTGGTGGAGGGTAAGTTGTTGATCAGTGTGCTTTATGTAGATGATTTAATACTAACAGGTGATGAGCTGTTGATACACTCATGCAAGGCAGATGTTGCAAAGGAGTTTGAGATGAAGGACTTGGGCCTCCTTCATTATTTCCTGGGATTGGAAATTTGGCAGCGGAAGGGTGGACAGTTTGTGTCTCACGGCAAGTATGCCCGGGAGATACTAGAGAATTTCAACATGCAAGGCTGCAAGCCTATCAACACTCCTCTTACTGGTGGTTGGAGGAAAGAGGATGCTACATCGGCAGAGGTAGTGGATGCCACTGTTTATCAATAGTTGGTTGGTTCGCTCATGTATTTGGTCAATACACGACCAGACATATGCTATGTTGTTAACCAACTTTCACAAGCTATGGTTAAGCCTACAAAGCTATTTTGGAAGGCAGGCAAGCATGTCCTGAGGTATCTCAGTGCACATCTGGATATGGATTGTGGCACAGACAGTCGAATGAGTTGAAGTTGCATGGCGTCACAGATGCAGATTGGGCAAGAAGCCCAACGGACAGAAAGAGGACGTCTAGAGGGATTTTCAGTATTGGGTCTACAGCAGTTTCTTGGTACAGCAGGAAACAGAGATCCGTAGCACTCAGTTCAGTAGAGGCTGAGTACATGGCAGCAAGTTTCGCTGCATGCGAGGCTATATGGATGGGGAAGATCCTGGTCAGGTTGTTTGGTTCTCACTTAGATCCTACTATGATATATTGTGATAATCAGAGTTTCATTAAACTCTCAGTTAATCCAGTATTTCATGATAGATATAAAAATATTGACAGCTGGTACCGTCATATCAGAGATTATGTGCAGCAGAAGATCATGTTACTTTCTTAAATTCCCACGGAGGATCAAGATACAGATATTCTGACGAAGGCGCTCACCAAGAGAAAATTCGAATACCATAGAGACAAGATTGGGGTGGCAGATAATCCCTATCTTGTTGAGAGGGAGTGTTGAGATTCAACAAGATGATGAGCTTAGTGAAAAGGGTCACCTTCACTAAGTGGGCCCGCAGGCTATTTGTGGCGCAAAGTCTATTTTTAGACATGTCGATCATATTCTATGAGTTGCAGGATGCTATTTTTGGATGGTTGGTCAAATTGGAAAAATATATGGACTTCTATTCTTAGACATATTGGGTGGAATATATTTTTAGATTGCCAGTCTAAAAATAGATATGTCAAATATTATTAGCTCTTAATAATATTTGGACTCTAAACATTGTCTTATTCTCTTGGAGCACTTCAGTTAACTACACAGATGTGGCACAACAGCTGACAGAAGGAATTACACTATTCCTGAGGGTTTACTGGAGCTAATGCATGAGGACTTCAGTTAGAACTCATGTGACAGAGTTTGGTGGAGTTATAGAAGTATTTGGTAGAGTTGCATTCAGTTTAACTCAGTTAGACTCAGTTGAGCTAGTTGTATCTAGTCTAACTGATTGATACACTAGTGAGAGTGGTGTGAATTAATTAGTTAATTAATTCAGTAAATAATAACTCATTAATTAACTAAAGAATACATCAGTTAACTACAGTGCATGGCATTTTCAGTGGAGAGGTAGGTGAAAGAGAAAGTGTGAACATCAGTTGTGACTATAGTGATGCATTGATTGCATCCAACACTCAGTGGAGATGCCAATGAGGATTGCGTGAGCAAGGCTGGAGTAACTCGAGTTCATTTAGAGCCATTCTTTACCAGGGATTGCGCAGTAGAGGTAGGCTAGCAGGTGGAAAATATCGGTGCATGGATTTGCAAGATTGGACCTGATTAGTGTGTAGCAATTTTATTGTACTGAGAGCTTGACATGTTCAGCTTTGTATGAGGATTGTTACATGATATCTATGACATATATTGTATACAGATAGTTGGGGTTTTTAGCTTCAGGCTTTCCTGTTAAACAACTGTGTTAATGTGTGTGAATTGTTATTGTTTCATGTGTGCATTGCAATTGATTTAATTTCTGCATGTGATGATCAATGGTGGGATAGATTCTGTATTGTGCATGAAGTTAAAATAGTGTGTGATTAGGATAATGTTGGATATATAACACATAAGTTATATAATTTCTACAGTAAGACCCACCAACAACTATATATTCTCCTGAGACACCTCATAATGTCTCACCAAAAGGTGTTCATGCATATCCTTGAGTGTGGGCTCAAGGGTGCTGAAAATGTTACCTCTATACAAGATCAGACTACCCCGATGCATGCATCCATCAACTCACATTCTGACCATATGCCATAGCTGGAAAGACTCACTCTTGATGCACTGTGTCCCATCCAAAAGTCTCATACCATCCTCCTTGGTCATTTTTCTCGTGATGTGATAATCAAGAAATGATATCCAAGTTCCTTGTGTCAATGTGCAATGTTGGAGAGTGATAAATGGAATCTCATAGTCAGCCCTGTGATCAAATCGCTCTCCAAATATAAGTTTTCCAAGCCAAATGGTGTGCCTGATGCCCTCGTTAGGAGATATCTCTAGTAGAAACACTTCAACAACCTTCCATGCATCATCATCTTCTACTACACTCAAATACATACCCCTACATCCTCTACATAGCACTAAGCTTTGTGGCACAACTCCATGCACCACTGGATAAGAATTCTCAATGCCATGGCACCATGTACCATAGGCCATTCCATATGTGTCCATGTATCCACTACTTTTCTACTAGAACAAACACGATGTGATCCACACATCCTCATCTTCCTATGTACAACTAACTGGACCAACTACTCACATGCAATCTAGAATAATGTTACCATGTCGAACCTCAGAAGCTCTAGTTCCCAATACATAAATTAGAGAGAATTTTCTGTATACAATGCCCTATCTAGTGGCTTGACTATGCCACCTCCTCCTACCAACTCCTTCCAGAGTGGTCTAATCATCCTACAATCCCATGTACACCTAAGATGCCATGAAAACTCATGAAATATTTTT
This sequence comes from Pinus albicaulis, assembly GCA_034641835.2. NCBI lineage: Eukaryota > Viridiplantae > Streptophyta > Pinopsida > Pinales > Pinaceae > Pinus > Pinus albicaulis. The sequence continues at coordinate 1,059,486,746 of CM076574.1, forward strand.
TCTCCCCTATCAATCCATCCTGTCACTAATGCTATCAGGAACTCTAAAGGGGACATGAAAAGGTGTGTTTTCCAAACCACTGAGTCCATCATGCAGCTACTACCATCACCTACCGACTCCACAATGTCATGGAGAATCCGACTTGGATCCCAACAACAGTATGGCCCTAGAGCTCCTCTGGAAATCCATAGCTTCTGCTGAACTATCGCCATGGATGCATATAAACTCTTAGCCAGCTGCACTACATCCCAACTCAATATATCTCACCACCCAACCCCGAGAGAGGGATCAAATGCATGAAAAACCATACAAGGAACAGGTCCTCCATCCTGTGATTTTTTCACTATGGGAAACTTGTGTCACCCCATCTCACTAGTCTGGCGAATCCATGTAATCTTCCTAGGTAATGTGACCTCTCCCTCTCACCAACATACGGAGGTAGCCCAATAATGTTGCAACCCCCATTGATGTATGCCTGAAGGGGAATTTTATCTAAAATTATGATATCTATGTTGGCTATCGATGCATCTGACAACTCCTCATCGATGGCTGACTCTAAGGAGGGCTGCTCATCCTCATCCATCATGGGCTCAACATGAGCCACTAACGGTCCCTCCAAAGATATCTCAGCGTGTGTAAAATCCTCAACAATCAATGATAGGTAGCTACCATCTGAAAAATCTCTCACAAATATGGATGCCTTTGTACTTATCGACTCCTCATCAATGGTGGATATGTCTCCTAACACCTCATCAACCTATTGTGTGCTACTACAACTTGAAAAATCATACATGGCCCTAAAAACCTCATAATTAGATCCATCAACAATGAACGATACCTCATCCATGGGTGGCACATGATCAATAGATAGCCCTATGAGTGTATGCTCTACTCTCACCACTAGGGTTTCAACCATAGCTACCAAAGGGATCTCCAGAAAGGGTGACTCATCTATCACACTAGACATATCAACATGCTCCTCACACTCATGTGTGCCCACCATCTCATGCTCAACCTCCTCCTTGGGCACCTGATATCTAAATCCAAGTTTGCACCAAAAATAGCGCATGTTGGTCTCATCCTCTAATTTTCCTCCTCTATGCTCCTGAAATGAGAAATCCCTCTCGATCCTAGGGTCCAGCGTCTCACACTCATCAATCATATTCATGGAGGGCCTCATAAAAAAATCAAAGGTGTTGTTCCCTCTCCTTCTTTGGTTCACCCAGAAAATGAGGGATGGTAAGTCAGATGGGCTAGCCATGGTTATTGTTCTGCTAAACTAAGTGTGCATGTGTGTGGCTTCTCTACAATTTATTTATCATTTTTTGCACCCCCTCTAAAATTTTTTGGTTTCATCTCATCAATTGTTGGTTGTGCCTCATCAAATCTTCCATGATCACCTGTGTACTCTTCCCTTTTTGTGTCATTAGAGTGTCGATAAGTTCACCAATCATTTTGCTTGTGTGTCTAGCACCTCCATGATCTTTCTGGCTTCCCTACATCTGGACAAGATCATGCTTTGATACCACTGTAATATCCCTAATGGAATTTTACAATGATAAACAGAGCAAGCACAATGAAAATACACACACATAAATTTTACATCACATTAAACACACATAAATGTCCAAAAACTACTGTGCTGAGCCATTTTATTAATATAAATGATGGGTAAAAAGGTAAGATCAGAAAGCATGCACCTCGGCTTTGCCGAAGGCATGCTAACAATTCCCAGGTGATGTAATTGGCTTCTCTAACATGAAATATGGTTGTCCCCAACAATCTCTACGCTGACCCAGTCAAAAAATGCACTGCCAGCTACAAAAAATGGTTTTTATGGCCTCCTAAAGTGCTCAAAAAATTCTAGGAAATTAACCTTGGGCTCTCCTCCAATAACCCACAAAACCCCATGAAAGAATTGGGCAATTTTAAACCTTGTAATTTCGACCCAATTTCCCCTAGCTCCTCTAGTTGTTGACTGAGTTGGGACACCTGTTTGACCCCTCAAATCTGCCCAAAACAATCTCCAATATTAGATTTGAGATCCTTGTCAAGAACCCAGAAAAACCCAGAATGTTTTTTCTCTAGTTTTGATGCCCTAAAATTGACCCCCAATTTCCAACACTTCTCTACTACCAGTAAATTTCAATCTGCAAAAATTTATGTCTTTGTAGTCCTACAAAATAGTGTAAAATCTCCCTTGGATCCCTTTTAAGTCCCACACAACATCCCAACTCCAAACACCACGAACCAAGAGCACACACAACAATTCCTTCCCAAATACTACGCAGGCCTGGGAAATATTGCATAAGCTTTAGTCAAGGAAATTTGTACTAATGAGATTGCTCATTCTACTCTAAAAATTATGTCCTCTCCTCCATCATATTGAACAATGGAATACGGAGAAATTTTGTGGTTTCTAATTTCCGACACCAACTTCCAAAAGACAGCGTAGCTCTAAATCTTTGTCCCAACTAAGCTCCAAAATTATATGGTACTTGTGTTATGCCTCTCATTGCCTCCACAATACAATGGTGATACCTTTTTTTGATCATGTCAGCATTCTGTTAAATTCTGTTAAATTCTGACAAACAATCCCCTTTAAACCCCCTATGTTTGGCCTAAAAAATCATTTTTTCGCCTATCGTTCCCCTTTTCTAAACTCAAAATGGCATTAAAAAGGGAAGAAAACCCACATTTGAAAATATATATAGTCTAGCACTTTTTTGCCCTAGCCCCTCAGTCTTTTTCTCCACGTAACCTGGGTGTTAGACCAAGCGCCAGCTGGGAAAGGCGCTTATCAAAAAATGTATATCGGAAGCGGTATTAATTGTTGATCTACGCAGATCCGAAGGCCTTTGCAACCCTATCGCGCACAAGGTCCCCACTCTGTTTGCTCGTCCGTCCTTATCTCGGCCGTCCGTCCAACACACAAAATCAACGGTTCTGATACTCTGCCTTGGACAGACATTAAGTCCCTATATTAATAGTGTAGTCCTTTATTATGTTAGTGTAGCCCCCCTTATTGTTATTGTTGTACCCTTGTAACCCCCATATTGTTATTATTGTGCCCTTACATTATTATTGTTAGGTCGGCTAGGATTACATTGTGGCCCCACTAGGATTATATTGTGGCCCCATGGACTCCTATATATAGAGAGGAGGTTTTTTCATTTGTATCATCCAAGAATTGTTCATTTATGTAATGTATTGGAGGTTGCCCCCTCGAAGTGGCTATTTCTAAGGCATCGATCTCTCTTTTCTTCTATTTTTGGAGCTGGTTACACAACATTTGGTATCAGAGGTTTGAATTCTAGGGTTTCGCTGCTCCAAACAGGTCATCGTGGCATTTTCGCTATAAATTGTTTTCTATGAAGTTCCAGAAGCTGAAATTTTTAGGGTGCGAAGCTGAAATCCTGAGGAATATTTTCTAAAAAATTCATAGCTTGGTTCGCAATATTTTCGGAGATATCATCTGTGGAAGTTAGGTTTTTTTTCAATCTCCTAAACAGGTCATCGTGGAATTTTCGCTATAAAATTTTTTCTATGAAGGCTAAGAATCTGAAATTCGTATGGTGCGAAGCTGAAATCCTGAGGAAATTCTTCAAAAAATTTCAGAGCTTGGTTCGCAATATTTTGTGAGATATGATCTATGGAAGGTAGTGTTTTTTCAGGCTCCTAAATTGCATCTCAAAGAGGTGATCGTGGGAAAATTTCAATAAATCTCTCTCTGGGCAGTGGATTTGAGTACCGTAAAAAGTGGTTGCAAGTACACGGACTTTAGTTTCTTGGCTATCAATTTCAGAGACAAAGGACAAAACAGTGGCACGTGGCAAGTCGTACAAGTTCGCTCTACTGAACCAGTCCAAATTAGGTCATTGTGGGAGATTGGACACAACTTTGTCTTGGGGAATCCAAATTAGATCAGACCTGTGGCATTTGAAAGAAGCTTAAGAGGGATACTACAGGGATGAATTTCAAATATTGAATATTTTCAATTACAGAGATAATTCAATTTCAATATCGAGCTCCTCAAAGCAAGTAAAAGGTGTGTATTCTTTTTCCGAATTGCATAAGTCTTGTTCGAAGAATCAAGTTGAATTGATTCCAAGGGCATATTGTAGAATAGGTATCAATATTGGATTCTAAAATGGCGCCTAAAAAGAATTCAACACCCATTAAGCCTTCAGAAGGCTCTACCATGACTCATGAAGATGAAGAATTGCAACATGATCTATCAAAATTACGGTACCAAGTGCAACAAATTTCGATCTTACGAAGAGCAACCGAAGCTGACATAGATGGTTTAAAAGAAGAAATGGAGGCTAAGTTGGACGGTTTGAAGGATAAAATAATAGCTAATATGGATGATAAATTAGTGGAAGATGACATCGAGCATCAACAACAAGTTCTCCAACTCTCAAAGGATAACCTAACTTTGATGCAGAATCTAATGAAACAACAGGAATATCAACATCACATCGAAGGAAGTTTTGAAGCAGTCACAAAAACAAGAACTCGACATGTACGATCAATTTCAGAGTATCTCAGCAAGAGGAAGAACTTTCATATAAAAGATTCCACATGGGAGGATGAGAATTTTATACAGAAGCATCAAGAAATAATCAAGCGTTGAGGACAACACTTGTTTGAAGGAGAGGGGCATGTTAAGTCCCTATATTAATAGTGTAGTCCCTTATTATGTTAGTGTAGCCCCACTTATTGTTATTATTGTACCCTTGTAACCCCCATATTGTTATTATTGTGCCCTTAAATTATTATTGTTAGGTCGGCTAGGATTACATTGTGGCCCACTAGGATTACATTATGGCCACATGGACTCCTATATATAGAAAGGAGGTTTTGTAAATTGTATCATCCAAGAATTGTTCATTTATGTAATGTATTGGAGGTTGCCCCCTCGAAGTGGCTTATTTCTAAGGCGTTGATATCTCTTTTCTTCTATTTTTGGAGCTGGTTACACAACAACCCCGCTCTGCGCACTGTATAAAACCGATGGTTTATATCGCACCGCCTTTCCAAGGTGGGCGGTATTTCTCAAATCAGAGCGATTCCATACATCGCTTGCCATGTGTCTCTGCGTACGGCTCCAAAACCGCCTTCCATCGCGCGTTACTATTCGTCCGAAGTCATGACGTGATATTCATGACAGCCATCCGATCTGGAGGTCTCCATCCAACGGTTGTCGCTCCTCGAAACTGCGTGGAAGTTAACATGGGGAAACCGTACCCCTGGCCCACGGTCCATCGCCCTCCGACGCATTCTCAGCCGTCAATCTTGTCTTGAGATCAAACGGTGCAAATCATTTGCATGCTCTGCTGTTGGCTCAGTCTTCCTCCACGTCACCTGTTCCACGTGTGTGTCACATGTTTCCTCCTCCCGTTATATATTCTAGTCATAACTCAAATTTTCATTGTTTTACATTAAAAACCTCCGCCCAGTCCGTCCGCCACAGTTCCGCTACATTTTTCATCGCCACCTCGCATTCTTCTGCCATTTCATTGAGCTGCACTGCCACACTGTTATCCCCGCTGCCTTCACTATCCCCACTGCATCACCGTCCCCATGCATTTGTTTTCTTGACGAGTTTGCAGGTTTTTCAGGTTTATAATGGCGAAAAACTATCATAATTCACAGTCTGTATTGTCATGATAGAGAGCACTTCAAAGGACCATTTTTCAGAGATGAATTATGGAGAGAGGCTTGGGAGGTAGGTCGACAAGAATTCCATTAAATATGCAGGGTTAAAATCTGTCAAACCCTGCAGAGTCATTCAAAGCACAGATTGTGCAAATAAAGATATTAATGGAGCAACAGATAAATATCAGTGAATAATCGAGAAATTCAACGCTCAGCATTGAAGATGTTCAGTCGTAATTCAGGGTTTAGAAGGTAGTGGGTACCATTCGCAGAAAACATACTCTAAAGCTTTCTTTTCAGCACCACTTTTCTTCAGGAAAGGACAGAATGTCTATGTGGTTTTATTCCTTTGTCGTGTTCCTGAAGAGTTTTCTACCCAACGTATTAATTTCTGTAAGCAGGTAGCAAGGTACAAACAGCATTACAAAGTCATCAAGCAGTATGGGAGTGCACGTTTCCGCCATTTTGTTTTAGTTAGGAAAATTAAATGTTCATCACCTACTCCCTTTTGGAGCTTTCTTATTCTCCTATAAAGCTCCCAAAGAACAGATGATTTAGGGTTCCAGATTTTATCAAAAAATTATGCAGTGAAAGGCTTTTTGTATACATTTTGTAGAATTCTTGTATGAAGGCTCAGAGCCCATAGGGTCTTAGTGAGGAGGAGTTCCATCTGTTGAAGAGGATTCTGGTTTTTGGTATTTCACAGTTTGTAACTTCCTTTTTATGTGTTATTCTAATATATCATCTCATTTCATCCATCTTTCCTGTATCATGTTTTGGAATGCGAGTGGCTCACTGATTCTTGGTATGGATTTATCTTAGTTGATACCCATGCTCAAATTAGTCAAGCGCTTTAAATATGGCTCATGCATGATATTCTATTCCACTATTCATCTAAACCATGTTTCTTCTATATTATTTTCTTTGGGAGGGTGTTTTTAAAACGCTGTTATCATGTATGGATTCTTATATTGGTAAGCTCATGCATGGTGGTATTGTGTATCTGGATATCAGCTCAATGATAACTAATATCTTCTCAATATTTCTTTCACTACATACACCTTCTGATATTTTATTTCTGTGAGGTATTTCTGAATCGGCCCGCTTTACAGTAAGCTGTCTCTGAATTGTCTGTTGCTTTATATTGGAGTTTTGCATGTTGCCTCTGCAATATCCCTATTTCTGTGTCAATTTCTAAAGGTCTTGGTCCCATTCAAATGAATTTTCCTTGTTTTATAAGAGATAGCATGAGAGCTTTTTATTGATAACTCCCTCTGTTATACCACATGATCCTTGCTATATAATATGTCCTAGGCAGTGGTCTATCACAACTCTAGGTTGTCTCTAGGAACGACAACATCTTTTTGGCGCCGTTGCCAGGGATCGAAGTTGAGAAAATATAAATCCCTGGGCCTCGACAAAACCTATTTCACTCTTCAAGTAGGTGAGTATGGAGAGTTGAGAGATGTAGATCCCTCACCTTGGTGACTCCAAATTTGTTATTAGATAAATCTATTTGCAATCCTAGCTCCTCGTAAGCCACACCTGAGGTCGGATACATATAAGCCAAAGACACCTTCAGTGTCTGACCCTGAAAGGATCATACATAGAAGAAATTGGAGGGAAAGAAAATCAGTCCGCTCTGAAATCCCTAAATTATCTATAGAAGACTTTTCATCCTCTTCTTCTCAAGAAGCTCAAGTGCCAGATCCCGAATCCACTGTGGGATATATCGATTATTACTATTCAGATAGCCCACCCTGAGGAAGTATCAGAAATAAGGATATTTTTCACCCTACTCCTGAGGTTGAATAGGTGAAAGAAGTCACTGAAGTATCTGCTGTTAACAGACCATTATTCCCTTCAACACCTCAGCTTGTTGTTCAGTATATTCCTATTGTTATCCATACTCCATTTCCACCTCCTCCTCCTCCTCTTACTCATCAAACTATTGCACTACCTCCACCCCCTCCAATGGAAAATGTTTCAGGCTTCTTGCTAAATAAGTATGCCCCTCTGGCATTACCCCAAGTGTTGAATGATTTGCCACAAGATTATTTGAAGATTTTACCCCGATTCAATGGGGAAAATGAGATTGATGCTCAAAAACATCTCGAGGTCTTTTGTGCTTTTGCAGAGAATTTTAATGTGGAACATTTAGATGTGGTCTTAAGGCTTTTTGTCCAATCTCTTGATGGTGAAGCTCGAAAATGGTTTAAGACATTGGCAGGTTGTTCTATTACCACTTGGGAAATAATGGAAGATACTTTTCTCTGAAAATGGGGAGAGAAGAAAGACCATTGACATTGTCTTACTGAGTTCAATACACTCAAGAAGAGACATAATGAAGGGGTATCATAATTTATCAAAATATTTAATAAATTTTATTTGAATCTTCTTTCTGAGATGAAACCTCATCAAACTGCTGCTAAGGTTGTTTTTGTAGCAGCTTTTGATTCAGAATTTGGTTTCTCTCTCAGAGAAAGAAATCCTACTACTCTGGATGATGCTCAGTTAGATGCACTAGAGTTGGAAGCAAAATTTTCCTCCACTGGAAAATCAAAGGGAAAATCTGAACAAGATACCAAAAGAAGGGGCAAAGAGGAGGTGTCACCTCTTATCAAGACAGAGATTCAGCTAATGACATAATTGAAGAAATGAGCAGAATGATCAAGAAAATTTCTGGTAAAATGGTCAAGCTTGAATTGGAGACCAAGAATTCAGCCCCCAATAATTTCCACAATTCTCAAAACAGAGGTTACAATCCTCAGTACAGGAAACCACCCCTGAAAATATTGCCAAGGGAAACAAAAGAACAACAAGATCAAGTACCACACCCATTGTACTTGGAAGGTCTAGTAGATTATTCTACTGAAGACACTGCCTATGGATTGGAGGATTCAAACCTTGCTTTTTCAAATAGTGATGGAGAATAATTCCCTTTACAGGGAAATGAAGAAGCTAAGTGCCCATTGCAAGAAGAAGAAAAGACCAGAGACACAGAAGATGCAGAAATTGATCATTATTGTAAACAATTTTTTGATTTTATGCAAGCACAGTTCAATAGAAGATATGATCTCAGATCTTCTAGGAAGAGGACTCGTACTCAAGATCAAGAAGAAGAGCTACCCCATAAGGAAGCCCCGGCTCAGGAGGAATCAACAGTGCAGAAATTCATAGACAAAGGTAAGGGCCCTCTAAACAAACCTTCGCAGTCTAATGATCAAATTCCTTCCTCTTCCAAAGTAGTCATTCCTCCTAACACCAAGTCTGTGTCAAAAGAAGTCAAACACTCTGCTGAAAATAAAGAGTCAAAAGAGGTTGTAGTAGAAAAATATCCCCCTGTTTTCAGTCTGCAAAAGGAACTTGAAAAAGTCAAAATCCCAGTTCCTTTGACTAAACTATTAAAGCAACCTGCATATCAATCCCAAGTCACCTCTTTCATGCTCCCTCCAGAAGCTGCACTCACTCTAGATAGTCTCAACCTTCAAGAAGAAAGACCCATGGTTGTCTTTGGTCCACATGTAGAGGAATTAGATTCTTCTACTCCTCCCTTCTATGTGTCTCTAGTTATTCATGACCTGCTATTACATAACTGTATGTTAGATTCTGGAGCTTCCCATAATATATTGCATTTGTCAGTCATGGAACAACTAGGATTACAAATTACCCATCCATACAAGGACCTCTATTCATTTGATTCCAAAAGAGTTAAATGCTTGGGGATGATCAAGGATTTGGTAGCCAATTTGGCCCAAATCCCAGCAAAAAGTGTGGTAATGGACATAGTGGTGGCTGACATCCCAGCTCATTTTGGCATGTTACTGTCAAGGTCCTAGGGAAAAAAAATTGGTGGGTCAATTAAGTTGGATTTAACATATGCCACCATCCCAGTTTTTGGTGGTCAGGAGAGGAGGTTGTACAAGGAGACTAGATTTGTCAAGATGGTGACTAAGGCAGACAACTCTGTTAATTCACCAGTCTACAGTAAGGAAGGAGATTTCTCATGCTTGATGCTAGAAGAAGATCAAGATTATGCTCATGAACCATCCTTCTGCCAGATCAATACTGAACAGCCCTCAGAGAGACATGAAATAGGAATCTGGATGCTCCATTTTGATGGAGCAAATTCAAAAGAAGGTAATGGAGCTGGAATATTATTGATTTCTCCTACAGGGAAATGGGTTCCATTGTCTTTCAAGCTAGAATATGAAGCTACTAATAATGTGGCTGAATATGAAGCACTTCTATTGGGATTGCAGATAGCTAGGAACATGAATATACAAAGTTTAAAAGTTCTGGGAGATTCAGAACTGGTGGTAAAACAAGTCAGGAATCAGTGTCAGACCAAACACCCTCAGCTAAGGGCTTACAGGAATGAATTTTGGGACATGGTGGAAAATTTCTTCTTGGCATTCAATATCTAGTTCATGCCTCGAGAATAGAATAGGATGGCTGATTCCCTTGCTGTGGCTGCTAGCACATTTCGTCCACCTCAAAACCCTCTTTTAAGATATGAAATTGAGGTACGTTATTGACCATCAATCCCAGATAATATTAAGCACTGGCAGGTATTTGAAGATGAAGAATAGATGAAGAAATTCCTGGAAATCGTAGGGGAATTCTCCAATATGGAGATTGAAGAGGTTGAGTTAGAAGATACTTCAGAAATAAATTGGGAGAAGAAAGTGGCAAGTAATAAAGTGTTGTAGTTAAAGGGAAACATTATACCTAGAGGGTTGGTGCCTCTAGAAATATTATTTGACAAGAATGATGTCCCACTGCAACCAGGAAAAGTGGTAGAGGAAAATCAGGTAGAAGACCTGAATCTAGGTACTGAAGCTGACCCCAAAATTGTAAAACTTCCCGGGAAGATCCCTGGAGAATATAAAAAACTATATCATAAATTATTTCAGTCTTACAGAGATGTGTTTGCATGGTCCTATCAGGACTTGAAAACTTTTGATATCAGTATAATGCAACACAAAATTCCACTGAAGGGAGATGCAAATCCTCATAAGCAGAAGCTCAGACAAATAAATCCCTTGCTGCTTCCTTCTATTGAGAAGGAAATCAAGAAGCTGTTAAAGGCCAAAATAATTGTGCCATTGAGGTACTCTGAATGGGTGGCAAACCTAGTCCCTGTCCAGAAGAAGAATGGAGAAATAAGGTTGTGTGTGGATTTCAGAAATTTAAACAGAGCATATTTAAAGGATAATTATCCACTGCCTAAAATGGATCACATCCTGCAGAAGGTGGTTGGAGCCTATAGGATGTCAATGATGGATGGATTCTCTAGTTATAACCAGGTGGTTGTACTTCTAGAAGATCAAAATAAGACTGCTTTCATCACACCATGGGGTACATTTAAGTATGCCAGGATGCCTGTTGGATTGATTAATGCAAGGGCCACTTTTCAGAGGGCCATGGAAATTGCTTTTGTTGGGGAGAAGGATAAATTCTTGGTGGTTTACCTTGATGATATCAATGTATTTTAAAAGAATGATACTGAGCATATTGAACATCTGCGTAGAACCTTTGAGAAATGAAGAAGGTATGGTCTCTCTCTAAACCCTCAGAAGTCTTTATTTGCGTTAGAAGAGGGTAAAATTTTGGGACACATTGTGACTAAAGATGGGGTGAAGATAGATCCTAAGAGGGTCGAGGTTATAAAAAATATTGATTTTCCTAGAAATAAGAAGGAGGTACAGGTGTTCCTAGGGCGTATTAATTTCTTGAGGAGATTCATTCCTAACTACGTTGAAATAGTTAGGCATATAACCGATATTCTGAAGAAAGATAATGAAGTTAAATGGTCCCAGGAATCACGAGAGGCCTTTACTAGAATAAAAAATGCTTTTGCAGAAGCCCCTATACTAGCTGGACCAGATTATGCTAAACCTTTCATGATATTTTCTTTTGCATCACCTCATACAATAGCATGAGTTTTATTGTAGAACAATGAGGAAGGGTACGAGCAACCCATTGCCCTCTTTAGTGAGGTGCTCCGTGATGCAGAATTAAAGTATAACATATTGGAAAAGCAAGCATACACCCTAGTAAAGTCCCTCAAAGCATTCCGCATGTATATCTTACATTCCCATATCACTGCATTTGTGCCTGCAGCTACTGTAAAAGATATTCTTATTCAGGGGGATAGTGAAGGACAAAGGGGGAAGTGGATTGCCAAGATACAGGAGTATGACTTAGACATCCACCCTACTAAGCTAATCAAAGGACAAGGGCTAGCCAAGATCCTATCTGAATCAAACTATCAAGCTTTGGGTATAAACCTGTCCATTATAGCAGGTGAGGAATCTGAAGAGAAAGAAGAGCGACAGGGAATTGGGGTAGCTACTCCGGGTACACATATAAAGTACCTCACCAGTTAGTGGTACAAAGAGATAGTAGAATATCTCCTCACACTCAGCTGTCCTCCAAGCTTTGATAAAGCTAAATACAGAATACTAAGGTTAAAATCACAGAAGTACATAGTCGCCAATGGCCAGCTATACTGGCATGATCCCTCAAGCATCCTACTCTTATGTCTCACAGAGGATGAGGTAGAGAGTATCATAGCTGAATTTCATGAAGGAATCTGTGGGGGTCACTACAGCTGGAGGGCCACTGCTCACAAAATCTTGAAGTCTAGTTTCTATTGGCCCAAGCTTTTTGGAGATGTTTTTTCCCAGGTTAGAGAATGTGAGAAATGTCAGAAATTTGCTGAAAGGCAAAAGTTGGCACCTCTGCCCATGATTCCTGTGCACGTGGAAGAACCATTCAGATAATGGGGAATCGATTTTATAGGTGAAATACATCCTCCATCAAGTGGTAAACATAAGTGGATTTTGACTGCCACTGATTATTTCACAAAATGGGTGGAAGCTATATCTGCGAGGAACGCCACAGATACTGTGATAATAAAATTCATGGAGGAAAACATCATATCCAAGTTTGGCTGTCCTGCCAGAATAGTGACTGATAAAGCACAAGCTTTCAAGTCTGCAAATTTTGTGAGTTTCTGCCAACAATATAACATCACACTAAGCCACTCTACAGCCTATTATCCACAAGGAAATGGCTTAGCATAATCTTCCAATAAAACCCTAGTAAGGACACTGAAGAAGGCTATAAATGAAAATCGGAAAAATTGGGATTCCCAGTTAAAATTTTCTCTGTGGGCCAATAGAATTACCAACAAGAGAGAAACTGGAAAATCCCCATATGAATTGGTATATGGGAGGGCAGCAGTATTTTCTATTCAATTATCCCTACCAGTAGCCTGATTCATGCACGAAAGTCAAGAGGAGCCTGATGATATGACCAAAGCGAATAAATCAGCTGGTAGAATTGGAAGAAAAAAAAAATCAGGTAAATCAAAGGTTGACGGAATATCAGGAGAAGATGAAATACCTTTTTGATCAGCATGCTAAGGACAGAAATCTGCAGATTGGTGATTTAGTGCTCAGGTGGGATATCTGGAGAGCCGAAAAAGGAAGACATGGTAAATTCGACCCACTTTGGTTCGGTCCTTTCAAGATTGTCGAGCAGGGAGGTAACAATACTTTCAAGTTGGAAAATTTACAGAGTGACTTGCGTGATGCCCCTGTAAATGGTCAGTTTCTCAAACCCTACTTCCAGTTCTAATTCAGGTAGAGATAGCCTGATTTATTATACTGTATATTAGTTTTCTGTTTCATATTTATTTTAATAATGTGGGTGTCGTGATGAATCATGAAAAGAAAAATGGAAGCGCTGAAGAGCAGTGTCCACATAGAATATTTACCTATGGTCTGCGAAGTTCTCGACACGCCCAGGGATGAGCGTGCCATCCCCAGGTGGAGCCAATGTTGATCATGTCAGCATTCTGTTAAATTCCGTTAAATTCTGACAAAAAATCCCCTTTAAACCCCCTCTGTTTGGCCTAAAAAATCATTTTTTTGCCTATCGTTCCCCTTTTCTAAACTCAAAATGGCATTAAAAAGGGCAGAAAACCCACATTTGAAAATATATATAGTCTAGCACCTTTTGGCCCTAGCCCCTCAGTCTTTTTCTCCAAATAACCTGGGTGTTAGACCAAGCGCCAGTCGGGAAAGGCGCTTATCACAAATGTATATCGAAAGCGGTATTAACCGTCGACCTACGCAGATCCGACGTCCTTTGCAACCCTATCGCGCACACGGTCCCCACTCTGTTTGCTCGTCCGATCATATCTCGACCGTCTGATCAACCTGCAAAATCAATGGCTTATAGTACTCCCGCCCTGGTGGTCCCCGCTCTGCGCACTATATAAAACCGGTGGTTTATATCGCACCGCCTTTCTGAGGTGGGCGGTATTTCTCAAATCGAAGCGATTCCATACATTGCTTGTCACGTGTCTCCACGTATGGCTCCAAAACCACCTTCCATCGCGTGTTATTGTTCGTCCAAAGTCACGGCGCGATATTCATGACAGCCGTTCGATATGGAGGTCTCCATCCAACGGTTGTCACTCCTCGAAGCTGCGTGGAAGTTAACATGGGGAACCTATACCCCTGGCCCACGGTCCATCGCCCTCCGACGCATTCTTAGCCATCGATCTCGTCCTGAGATCGAACGGTCCAGATCATTTGCATGCTCCGCCGTTGACTCATTCTTCCTCCACGTCACCCGTTCCACGTGTGTGTCACATGTTTCCTCCTCCCGTTATATATTCTAGTCATAAGTCAAATTTTCATTGTTTTACATTAAAAACCTCCGCCCAGTCTGTCCGCCATAGTTCTGCTACATTTTTCGTCGCCACCTTGCATTCTTCCACCATTTCATTATGTTGCGCTGCCACACTGTTATCCCCGCCGCCTTCACCATCCCCACTGCATCGCCGTCCCCATGCATTTGTTTTCTTGACGATTTTGCGGGTTTTGCAGGTTTACAACGGCAGAAAACTATCATAATTCATAGTCTCTATTGCCATGATAGAGAGCACGTCAAAGGACCATTTTTCAGAGCTGAATTATGGAGAGAGGCCTGGGAGGTAGGTCGACAAGACTTCCATTAAAGATGCAGGGTTAAAATCTATCAAACCCTACAGAGTCATTCAAAGCACAAATTGTGCAGATGAAGATATTAATGGAGCAGCAGAGAAATATCAGTGAATGATCGAGGAATTCAACGCTCAACATTGAAGATGTTCAGTCGTAATTCAAGGTTTAGAAGGCAGAGGGTACCATTCGCAGAAAACATACTCTAAAGCTTTCTTTTCAGCACCACTTTTCTTCAGGAAAGGACGGAATGTCTATGTGGTTTTATTCCTTTGTCATGTTCCTGAAGAGTTTTCTACCCAGCGTATTAATTTTTGTAAGCAGGTAGCAAGGTACAAACAACATTACAAAGTCATCAAGCAGTATGTGCATGCATGTTTCTGCCATTTTTTTTTAATTAGGCAAATTAAATGTTCATCACCTACTCCCTTTTGGAGCTTTCTTGTTCTCCTATAAAGCTACCAAATAAAAGATGATTTAGGGTTCCATATTTTATCAGAAAATTATGCAATGAAAGGCTTTTTGTATACATTTTATAGAATTCCTGTATGAAGGCTCAGAGCCCATAGGGTCTCAGTGAGGAGGATTTCCATCTGTTGAAGAGGATTCTTGTCTTTGGTATTTCACAGTTTGTAACTTCCTTTTTATGTGTTAGTTTAATATATCATCTCATTTCATCCATCTTTCCTGTATCATGTTTTGGAATGCGAGTGGCTCACTGATTCTTGGTATGGATTTATCTTAGTTGATACCCATGCTCGAATTATTCAAGCGCTTTAAATATGACTCATGCATGATATTTTGTTCCACTATTCATCTAAACCATGTTTCTACTATATTAGTTTCTTTGGGAGGGTGTTTTTAAAACGCTATTATCATGTATGGATTCTTAGATTGGTAAGCCCATGCATGGTGGTATTGTGTATATGGATATCAGCTCAATGATAACTAATATCTTCTCAATATTTCTTTCACCACATACACCTTCTGATATTTTATTTCTGTGAGGTATTTTTGAATCGGCCCACTTTACAGTAAGTTGTCTCTGAATTGTCTGTTGCTTTATGTTGGAGTTTTTCATGCTGCCTCTGCAATATCCCTATTTCTGTGTCAATTTCTGAAGGTCTTGGTCCCATTCAAATGAATTTTCCTTGTTTTATAAGAGATAGCATGAGAGCTTCTTATTGATAACTCCCTCTGTTATACCACATGCTCCTTGCTATATAATATGTCCTAAGCACTGGTCTATCACAACTCTAGGCTATCTCTAGGAACGAAAATACCTTTCAAGGGTGGCACTCGTAGTCCACCGAAGAGAAGGGTGATTTTCATCCTTGGGAAAATCTTGTGCTCAAAAAACACTTTTACGACCTAGCAAAAGAGCTTGAGCAAACAATGTTCTAGATATCAAATTAGAAAAAGATACCAATTTCTACTGCCAACCTTCTATTTATAATTGTTTCATTTATTTTCCTTGTGGTCCCCTCTCAAATATTTCGATCTCCTTGCCTCTTCCCTCTTTCCTCAAATTTTATTTCCTCAAGGAGTGTGTTTTTCCTCATGGAGTGCCCCCCATATCCCACTATGTGATTAATATTTCCTTTGTCTAATGTTTGGAGCCTCCCCAACCACACAAAATTTAACTAATTAATTTTCACTCGTTTTCCTGAATTTGTACCGAGAAGTTTCTCCTTAAACAATTTGCAAAATTTAGAAACAAACTTAGCAATTTTTTATTGGAAGGGATATCTCAGATTCTTATTGATATTTTCAACTAAGTGGATTGGTGTCCTTTATAGGTTGGTGTCTGTAAATAAGCAAAGGGGGTTGGCATTTCCTTTAGGTTGGTGCCTAAATTACAACAGACGGGAATGATGTCTCTTGTAGGTCGGTTCCTATGAAACAACAGAGGGGATTTTAGTCTCCTAAAGGTTGGTTTCTACAAAGAAGTATAGTGAATTTGTGTGTCTTGTATGTTGGTGCCTACAAAATACCACAGGGGATTGTTGTATCTTATATATTATTGTGTACAAATAAGTATAGGGGATTGGAATCTCTTATAGGTTGGTTCTTACAAATTGATGTAATAGTAGGTTAGTGCCTACAAGATCTTTCTTATAAATGATATTTGTGGTTTTATACTTAAATTTTTCTACATATATATTGTGTTACTTGTTGAGTTTATGATATTTTATTATTCCTTTTCTTGATTCGGTCAAAGTGGATGGAATCAGTCCATGGTATTACCAGGGTATTTTCCCATGGTATTTGTTGTCATCTTTCGAGGAAAATAATAAAATAAGGTCCATCAACCTATCAAAGGGGAGAGAAGCTAGGAATTTAAATTCATTATGGTTTTATCTATCTTATTGTGTTTGGGTTGAGAACTTAGCCTGGACAGTTCTAACATTGATCCTGGGACGAAAACCCTGTGGTGAATTCGTCTAGTGGATCCATCCAAGGTCCACGATTATGCTTCACTTTTTATTTTATGTTTTAAGGAGCAACCAAGCATGCCATCTGCAGAAGCTCAAATTTATTGTATGGGCATGTATTCTATTTTCAGCTAATAATATAAATAAAAGGTTGCATTTCTAGATCCCATCTATGTTCATGGTTTTTACTGAATGTAATTTTATTGAGAACACTATAATGTGCTAGATCTGACTAAATTATTAAGGTTTGGGATCTTACAATGGTATCAGGGTTGTGCATCTTTCCAGCTTGAGGGTTTTATGCAGGAAACTTCGGTGGGATTTATTCTCACCCTAGTAGACATCCCGATCTTTGGTGGTATTAAGTATCACCCTAGTTCGTCTTATTTTTCAGTTGATTGAAAGAAGAATTTGTGTGTTGCAAAAGGAGCAGAAATTGATCTAACCTGATCTGATCTTTTGGACAGTCAAGGAGGAGGATTGGTTCAGCCGGCAACATTGAGAATGAAGTTGAAGTTTTCTTAATCAAGAGATGTATTTGGAGCGTGAAAGTGGGTAAATGGACTTGACTCATAATTTTAAGCCATGTTTATAGTTTTGAAAATTATGACAGGGGTTGATATTTTTTTTAGGGGTTTGATTTATAAAGAAAAGGGAAGGAACAAAAAGTTGAGTTTAGTTTGGGAGCTGTAAGGATTTAATTATTAAAAAAAAAAAAAAAAAAACTTTGATACAGTGTTCTTGAGCGTATTCCTTCATAGTGCATCATTTCGGGCCCTGCTAAAGTCTTCCATCATGAGATGAGTTTACACATACATTGAAATCATAATATTGTCTTGTGCAAAAGGGAACGTGTATTTGGGTAGCATATCTCCAAATCAAGTGCTGAAATATTATTTCAAGAGGTTGTGTTATTTATATACTTTTGCTAGCACCAACTTAACCTAGTTTCATCAGGGCCAAAATCAAAATTTGAGAAGGAAGAATACATTTTTGTATATTTGTTTGTCTTGCTATGTGAAGATGGATCATCTTGAAGAAATTTTGAAAAAAAACTAGAAAATCCTTGATGTACTAGTGAGGTTATATGGTCCTTTAAGTAGCCATATCTCCATAGACCAAAATGATAATCAAAGCAAGAAAAAAATATGCAACAACAATGAACTAAGGAGGAGAGGACTATGCTTTATCTGCAAGGGACCTTCGGCCCTTAAACATTCCTGTCCAGGTAATAAGAAGAAGGCAACAAAGACAGAACAAGAGGAGATTACTTCAAATCATGGGAAATCTTTTGTAGATGGGTCTATTGATCTTTAGGATGGTGAGCAACATCGTGACATTATTCAGGGAGGCTTGCAGGATGACAAACATTTGGAAGTGCATGAGGAAATTCTACCTAATGCCATTAATGAGGTTGATTGCTATACAATGGAGTTCGTAGATCCCCAGGGGAATATCCATGAAGAATATGAACAATCAAGTATACATAAAATTCCACCAATGCATCGATGTTCGACAGTTGAAAGGGATGAACATATTGTCTCCATAGATGAAGGAGACCTGGGAGATTTGAGTGAGGATCCTGCCATAGTGAACCAGCATGATGAGTATGACCACGAGGAGCAACATGACAAACATAATGTGCAAAATGGACCATTCCTAGAGAGTTGGTCAAAGGCTCAAGTTGAAGATGTGGTCATTGGGAATCGGGTGCAAACAGATACAGAGACAGTCAGCATAGCACTAGAATTTCCAATAGAAGACTTTTGAGAAAGGATCAAGCATTTCAAGATAGATCTTATGTTGTTGAAGAAGAAAGTCTGGACAGTCCGAGACACTGCCTTACAAGAGAACAGAAAAATTGAGAAACTAATAGGGGTATGTGCCAAATCAAAGACCAAGTTGTCTAGTGTTGAGGAACGACTCAAATCCCTCATAAGGCAGCAAGAGGAGTACGATTGGGAGTTCCAGAGAAACCCTCTATAGGAATACATAGATAAAGCTTGCAACACCAACAACCCACCTTTATACATTGGGAAGAGCAGGGTAGAGTTCTCCAAATACATCATGTTGGGTAACCAAGTAGAGTAGCATGAATCGAGCATCGAACAACATTAACATACTAGATTTGCAGATATTCATTCTTTCCCAAGTATGGATTGGTGAGAGATTATGAGTTGGTATTCTATTAATGGGTTGATTATTTGGAGGATACCCATAGCCAAGGGAAAATTATAGCTTGGACCACTTGGTGTGGGCAGCGATGGAGAGTTGAAATGGTACCATAACCCACACATCCCAGGATTTAGGTGGTATTGGGATCTAGGAGAATCCATTGAGGAAATAATTGGTCATAGGATTTTTTGGGGTCCAGGTATCGAATGATCCATTCAAGACCATTCAACATGGAGGGTACATCGGATTGTATGGAATCCTGGTATCAATGTACAAATGCTTCTGTTGTGGATAGAAGTGGATCGCTTGAGGACAAGAAATATTTGGGCAGGAGGATTTGTAATATTCCTGTTCTTGATCCGGTCAAAGTGGATGGAATCAACCCATGGTATTACCAGGGTATTTTCCCATGGTATCGACCAATGGTATTTGTTGTTAGTTTTTGAGGAAAATAATAAAATAAGGTCCATCAACCTATAAAAGGGGAGAGAAGCTAGGAATTTAGATTCATTCTAGTTTTATCTATCTTATTGTGTTTGGGTTGAGAACTTGGCCTAGCCAGTTCTAACATTGATCCCGGGATGAAAAACCCATGGTGAATTTGTCTGGTGGATCCATCCAGGGTCTACGATTGTGCTTCAATGTTTATTTTATGTTTTAAGGAGCAGGCAAACATGCCATCTGCAGAAGCTAAAATTTATTGTATGGGCATGTATTCTATTTTCAGCTAATAATATAAACGAAAGGCTGCATTTCGAGATCCCATCTATGTTCATGGTTTTTACTGAATGTAATTTTATTGAGAACACTAGAATGTGCTAGATCTGACTAATTTATTAAGGTTTGGGATCTTACAGATATTGATGTTTCATAATGTTTGAATAACTTTAAATAACTAAAAATTGGCATTATATTGATTCATCCCACCCCCTTAGTATAATTTTGAATCTAACAAATTTCATGTGTTAAGGTTTTCCTTTAGTACCCTTTCAAGTCTCCAAGACACATTTAACAAGGGTAGTATCTCAGCTTGTTATGTAAATACTTCCTCAAAATAACATTTTAGGAACTCTACTCCATTTCAATTAACCAATACTTTCACCCCTCAATCCATATTTAGGGTGTATCTTTACCCAGAGATGCATCTAACTTTACCCAATCCCACGTGCATTTGGTTTTTGTTGGCAAGAAACTTTCTATCTCCATGGGTGTCCTAATTTATAGCATATGTTGCCATGTTATTTCATCTTTATGATGGTATCTATATAGTTTACATCCTATAGAATCAACCACGTACTTATTTCTTATCACTATGATAACCAATACCCTTAGACTCTGAATCATTATCATATGTTAGTTATTTATGAGAAATGCATTATTGCATTCTCATTTGGCCTCTCATCACCCCACAATCATGTAGATCATGTTAATTACCACCATACACTCATCCTCTTGCATAGATACTAACCCATGGGGGCCCCACCCTTCATATATTTTATCCTTACTCTTACACCTCCATATATTTTATAATTGGGATAGCCATCTCCATGTTTCAACATTCATCCCCAATATATTTTGTTTATTAGTTGGAAATTTTTCATATTATATTTTACAAGATGAAAAGAATTCTCTCAACTATTGAGATTGCAACAAGATGATGATCTTAGTGGAAAGAAGTCGCCTTCACTAAGTGGGCTCGCAGGCTATTTTTGGCGCAAAGTCTATTTTTAGACTATGTTTATTTTTAGACATATGGATCATGTTCTATGAGTTGCAGGATGCTATTTTTGGATGGTTGGTCAAGTCGGAAAAAACAGATGGACTTATATTTTTAGACATATTGGGTAGAATCTATTTTTAGATTTCCAGTCTAAAAATAGATATGTCGAATATTATTACCTCTTAATAATATTTGGACTATAAACATTATCTTATTCTCTTGGAGAACTTCATTTAAGTGCACAGATGTGGCACAGGAGCTGACAGAAGGAATTACGCTATTCCTAAGGGTTAAGTGGATCTATTGCATGGATACTTCAGTTAGAACTCATGTGAGAGAGTTTGGTGGAGTTGATTGAGGAAGTTAATGGAGTTGTGTTCAATTTAACTAATCTAAACATAGTTGAGCTAGTTGTATCTAGTCTAATTGATTGATACACTAGTGAGAGTGGTGTGAATTAATTAATAATTATTTCACTAATTATAAACTCATTAATCAACTAAAGAATACATCAATTAACTTCAGTGAATGGACAGTTTCAATGGAGACCAGTTAAGAGATAGGTGAAAGAGCAGTGTGACTATCAGTTGTGACTATACTGTTGCATGATTTGCAAAAACCAGTGATTGGAGAAGCCAATGAGGATTGCGCAGTGCAATCCAGGTGGTTCGAAGTTATTTATGAGCCATTCTACAGCATTGATTACGCAATAGATGCAGGCTATCGGGTGGTAGAGATTGGAGCATGTGTTTTGCTAGATCTAGCTTGATTAGTGTGTAGCAATTCGAGATTGTACTGAGAGCTTGTGAGGAGCTTTGTATAATGATTGTTACATGATATCTATGAAATATAATATACAGATATTTTGGGTTTTCAGCTTTAAGCTTTCCCATGAAATACTGTGTTCATATGTGTGAATGTTTATGGTTTTAATGTGCGCATGCAATTGATTTTATTTCCACATGTAATTATCAATGGTAGAAGAGATTTTGTATTGTGCATGAAGATAAAATAGTGTGTGATTAGGAGAATCTCGGTGGATAAAAAATCAGTTATTCAAATTTCTACATGGTATCAGAGCGATATTGATCATTGGAGAAATTGCAAAACATTGAAGCGGTTGAGTTTTGTGTTGGTGGAATTCGAATTTGCAGTAGTATTTTCTTGGTGTCGAAGTTGAGATGTCTTTCAACGGATTGCGATTGGAGTATGCCCTTGATGGAATCTCGAATTATATTGCATGGAAGAATGTGTGAGTGGAGGTGTAGGCCGGATGACAATGGGTTGAAGGAGTTCATAGATGCAAGTAAATTTATTTTGCTACTTAGTGATGTCACATATAGATCGATGTATGGCAAAAGAAGCATTTAAAAGTGTTGAAGGATTCTGTTGGAAGGTGTGAAGTATCACATAGTTTCCAGCCTTCATGGTAAGGCTTCTCCATTCTTGCTGTGGAAAGCTTTGACAGATTTATTTCAAAGCAAGAGCGACCAGAGGAAGTTGGTGCTCAAGAATAAACTCAGAAACATAAAAATGGAGAAAGGCGACAGTATGCCCAAGTACCTCAAAAAGTTCATCCAATGTAGGGATGAGCTGGGAAGTGTGGGGGTGACTGTTGATGACGAGGACTTGGTGAGCTTGGCTCTCCTTGGGCTTCCGAAGAGTTGGCATTCCTATCAGAACTCTGTTAATGGTCGGGAGAAATTGCTAGGATGGGAGCGACTTTGGTCGGATCTTGTGCAAGAGGAGATAAGGCGAAGTACCAGGGATGGATCTTCATCAAAGAACTCAGATGAATAAAATTGCACTTTGGCTGCCAAAGCAAAGAAGGGGAAGAGCAAGAAGCATGCTTCTCAATCTGGTGCGAACGGCAAGAAGCAGGACATGTCCAAGGTGAAGTGCTTTCACTGTCACCAACATGGACATTACGCCACTAGTTGTCCACAGAAGAAGAAAAATAATAAGGCTGCTGGATTTGCAGCTGGAGAGGACTTAGCCTCGCAGTTTGAGCTGGATTTTTTGTTGATCGCATGCTTGGTCTCAAGTGTGATGGGTTCAGTGTGGTTTCTTGATATTGGTGCGTCTTTTCACATGACAGGAGATCGAGATTTGTTTACTGATCTCGATGAGAAAGATCTTGGAGTGCACATCGAGATGGGAGATGATGGTAGATACAGTGCGACCAGTATCGGTACCATTTCCTTTGAGAGGGAGTCTGGTAAACCCTTCGTATAGAAGGAAGTGATGCATGTTCCAGGATTGAAGAAGAATCTGATCTCTGTGGAAATGTTAGAAGACAATGGATATGATGTTGTCTTTAGCAAGGGAAAGGCTTTCCTACGCAATAAGGCAACTGGTGAGACCCGGAGGATAGGGTTTAAAGTTAAGAACCTTTATCAATTGCAAGTAGATGGCTACACAACAATGGCAGGCAAGGCAGAAGGAGTGGTGAGTCGGGATGATGGCGAGTTGTGGCACCGGAGATTGGGCCACCTTCACCATGGAGCTTTGAAGATACTGCAGCAGATTTCTACTGGGCTTCCTATGGGTACTCTTGCGCAGTCAAATCAGTGCAAGGGATGTACCTTCGGAAAATTTGTGAAAGCCACCTTTCACGAGAAGGATATTCGCACCACGATGATCCTTGAGAGAATTCACATAGATGTGTGTGGACCTTTCTCAGTAGCTTCGACAACAAAGCAGAGGTACTATGTGATATTTGTTGATGATTTTTCTCATAAGTGATGGATCTTCTTCATGCAGAAGACGAGCGAGACATACTCAAAGTTCTATAATTTCAAGGCACTGGTTGAGAAAGAATCGGGGAAGCAGGTGAAGGCACTTAGGAGCGACAATGGTGGTGAATTCATCTCTGGTGAATTCAAGGACTTTTGCAGCGTAGAAGGAATTCGAAGAGAGCTCATAGCACCTCATAACCCACAACAGAATGGGGTTGCTGAGCAGAAGAACAGAACGATTGTGGGTGCTACACGGGTGATGTTCTATGATCAGGGCCTTCCCATACACTTGTGGGCTGAGGCATGAAATACCGCAAGATATGCGTAACCGTTGTCCTCGCAGATAGTTGCCATGAGACACCCGAGGAGGCATAGGAGGCGTTTTCTGCAAGAGGCTAAGATGCCCGATATTTCCCATTTGAACTTTTTTGGTTCAATTGCCATATTCATGATGAAGGATGCCGTAAAGAAGCTTCCGGAGCCAACCGCAGAGGGTTGATACGAGGGCAATAATCGATACACCCCACAACTATCGTGTGTATTTTCCCGATAGTCGCAAGACTCTGTTGTGCGACGGGATATCAAATTTCAGGAGGAGAAAGCCATGCAGTGTTTGCTTGAGAGGGAGACACACTTGCATGCAGATGAGGAGCTGTTAGCTCCTAAGGATGAGTCTCAGGATGTGGATAAGCCACAATATGAGATTCATGGAGTGGATGAAACCACTCATGCAGCGCCAACCATCAAAGGGCACAAGCGCACTACAGAAGCTGAGTGATTGGCTCAAGATGCAGAGAAGGTTGTAGGACCACCTACAGCACAGCGCAGATAGAGACAGTCACCGGATCGGTACACTGGATACATGGCTCTTATGAGAAAGTGTATCGTGATAGAGGCATCCTCTTTCGAGGAAGCTGTGCAGGACCCCGCATGGGTAGATGCCATCGTGGAAGAGGATGATTCGATTGTCAAAAATAGTGCATGGGAGATTGTCCCAAGGCCGAAAGGGAAATCAGTGGTAGGTTCGAGATGGATCTACAAAGTGAAGCAGGCAACTGACGGGAGTGTGGAGAAGTACAAGGCAAGATTTTTTGCCCGAGGCTTCTCACAGATTGAGGGGATTGATTATGAGGAAACCTTTGCACCTGTCGCAAGGTATTCTTCATACGGACGATTCTTTCTCTCTCAGCACAGATGGGGTGGCACATTCAGCAGATGGATGTGAAGACTGCGTTCCTCAACGGGGTGATTGAGGAGGAGGTGTACGTAGAGCAGCTCGAAGGTTTTGATATCTTCAGCAGCGAGTCGCATGTGTGCAAGCTCAAGAGAGCGTTGTATGGGTTGAAACAAGCACCTCGTGCTTGGTACACACGGATAGACAGTTATTTCACTGGACTTGGATTCTCCAAGAGTGAGGTAGATCCGAACCTATACCAGATTGTGGTGGAGGGTAAGTTGCTAATCATTGTCCTTTATGTAGATGATTTGATTTTGACGGGTGATGAACTATTGATACACTCATGCAAGGCTGATCTTGCAAAGGAGTTTGAGATGAAGGACTTGGGCCTCCTTCACTATTTCCTTGGATTGGAATTTTGGCAGGGCAGTGATGGACTGTTTGTTTCTCAAGGCATGTATGCCTGGGAGATACTGGAGAAGTTCAACATGCATGGCCACAAGCCTATTGATACTCCTCTTCCTGGTGGATGGAGGAAGGAGGATACTACTTTGGCGGAGATAGTGGATGCCACTGTTTATCGACAGTTGGTGGGGTCGCTTATGTATCTGGTCAATACACGACCTGACATATGCTATGCTATTAACCAGCCTTCACAAGCTATGGTTAAGCCTACCAAGCTCTTCTGGAAAGCAGGCAAGCATGTATTGAGATATCTCAGAGGCACATCAGGATATGGATTATGGTACAGACAGTCGGATGAGGTGAAGCTGTGTGGCTTCATTGGCAGGGAGACCAACGGAAAGAAAGAGCACATCTGGGGGGATTTTCAGTATTGGGTCGACAACGGTTTCTTGGTACAACAGGAAGCAGAGGTCTGTGGCACTCAGTTCAGCAGAGGCCGAGTATATGACAGTGAGTTTGGCTGCATGCGAGGCTATATGGATGAGGAAGATCCTGGTCGGGTTGTTCGGTTCACACTTAGATCCTACTGTGATTTATTGTGATAATCAGAGTTGCATTAAAATCTTAGTTAATCCAGTATTTCATGATAGATCTAAACACATTGACATCCGGTATCATCATATCAGAGATTGTGTGCAACGGAAGATCATGTTACTTTCATACATTCCCACGGAGGATCAGGATGCTGATATCTTGACGAAGGTGCTCACCAGGAGCAAATTCGAATACCATAGAGGCAGGATAGGGGTGGCAGATAATCCTTATCCTATTGAGAGGGAGTGTTGAGATTGCAACAAGATGATGAGCTTAGTGGAAAGAAGTCACCTTCACTAAGTGGGCCCGCAGGCTATTTTTGGTGCAAAGTCTATTTTTAGACATATGGATCATGTTTTATGAGTTGCAAGATGTTATTTGTGGATGGTTGGTCAAGTCGGAAAAATAGATGGACTTCTATTTTTAGACATATTGGGTGGAATCTATTTTTAGATTGCTAGTCTAAAAATAGATATGTTGAATATTATTAGCTCTTAATAATATTTGGACTATAAACATTATCTTATTCTCTTGGAGCACTTCAGTTAAGTGCACAGATGTGGCGCAAGAGGGCCGACGGTGATAACTCATTAAGCTATTCCTAAGGGTTAAGTGGAGCTATTGCATGGATACTTTAGTTAAAACTCATGTGAGAGAGTTTGGTGGAGTTGATTGAGGAAGTTAATGGAGTTGTGTTCAGTTTAACTAATCTAAACATAGTTGAGTTAGTTGTATCTAGTCTAATTGATTGATACACTAGTGAGAGTGGTGTGAATTAATTAATAATTAATTCACTAATTATAAACTCATTAATCAACTAAAGAATACATCATTTAACTTCAGTGCATGGACAGTTTCAGTGGAGACCAGTGAAGAGATAGGTGAAAGAGCAGTGTGACTATCAGTTGTGACTATATTGTTGCATGATTTGCAACAACCAGTGATTGGAGAAGCCAATGAGGATTGCGCAGTACAAGCCAGGTGGTTCGAAGTTATTTATGAGCCATTCTACAGCATTGATTACGCAATAGAGGCAGGCTATTAGGTGGCAGAGATTGGAGCATGTGTTTTGCTAGATCTAGCTTGATTAGTGTGTAGCAATTCGAGATTTTACTGAGAGCTTGTGAGGAGCTTTGTATAATGATTGTTACATTATCTCTATGACATATAATATACAGATATTTGGGATTTTCAGCTTTAAGATTTCCCATGAAATACTGTGTTCATATGTGTGAATTTTTATGGTTTTAATGTGTGCATGCAGTTGATTTTATTTCCGCATGTAATGATCAATGGTAGAAGAGATTCTGTATTTTTTATGAAGATAAAATAGTGTGTGCTCAGGAGAATCTCGGTGGATAACATATCAGTTATTCAAATTTCTACATCAACATCAAAATTGATGGAAATAATTCTCACTCAATGGTTCTCTTAATCTCCCTTGGTTGGAGCATCTACACTTAATGAACTATGCTCTCTTAATACCCACTAATGTTCACCTTTTGTGTATCTTGGTACCTCTTATTTTGGTCCGTAATTTCCCACATCAATTTATATCCCTTTGTAGTCCATACAATTTAAGTTACAATTTTACACACAAGTTGCAACATTTGGATTCCCTTCTACACCAGATTGCATTGTGTTCAAATAGATTTTGACTACAGCCATTCCTAGCAATCAATAATGTTGCATCTAATGGAAGTATCAAATTTCACCTTCATGTATCTTTTGAAATCTTCAATCATTATCAAAATTTACACTCATTATAGTTTTTATATTTGGGTCATCTTTAGTTGATTTCCAATGGACCTCTCCCCTCAGCGAGCACATTTTCATTCTTCCCAACTTTAACTCGCTTGTTTCAGGAATGAGGCGGTATTTTAGTTTTCATTATCGAGCAGAATGATAGACCTTCGATGGAATAGAGATAGTCATAAATGTCCCTACTCTCATTGGCTCTACTTATGTTTGACACTAACACTTATTGACATCATGATGGGTCTTACCTTGTAATAATTGTCATTCTTTGTTTCAGATAAATGCCTATGGTATTTGTAAGATTTTTTTTTTAGCATCAAGTTCGAGTGTCAATTTTCATGATAGGTTATAAGGAATGTTATCCTCATAACAATATTTTACTATTATTAGCACCCTAAGGGCGATGCATATTTCTACTTCACATATTCACCCATTATAGTGCTCTTATGCATGTAAAATAATATCATCCAACATATTGTCATTTACCATAACCATCTTTTGATAATATCATGAGAATGACATATGCTTGGTTCATTTGTATAAAGAAAATAGTTTTTTAGTGATTCTTGTTTCTCATGTGGATTCTTCTCATTTTCTCCTTGGTTTCTCTCTCCTTCCCTAAGGCATCAATATCTGAGTATCAAGTATAGGAGATAGTGACATATTTTAGTTGTACAACTTATCTAATTTCACATATCAATGGACAATTGTTATCAAATCACTTATAAAACTATATTTTTGATCACTAGGGTTGACATTATTAGCATAACATAACAAATGATACAAATGGTTATTTAACATCCTCTTCAAACATAATTAGAAAAAATTATCAAAAGTGAGTGTTTATGTATCCACATAGATTTATAGTGTTCGTCTTGTGTGATCCACATGACTCATCATTAGATAGTCACATTGATCCATAGGAAGTGAAATTTCACCAACATTCAAAGCAATAAATATTAAATTCCCATCAGATTTCAGTTCAACGCGGTACAACTAGCTTGTTCAAAGTCCAATGACATTGAAGATGAATCTAATCATAGATCTGAGGTCTCATCATACATAGAGACCTACAGCTTGAATAGGTTTCATTCACACCACAAATTAATTACAATAGAGTGTGAAGACCTATAAATAATTTCCATAGGAGTGTAATTTGTTAAACAATTCCTTTAGGATTTGTGGTTTAGCTATTTTCTATTATTCCCTTATGGAGAGAAGTTATACAAACTAACAATCTCCCACTGTTTAGTTGTATGTATAAATATTTGCGATTAACCAATCATATTATCAAGGGTTTTTTGTCTTGGTGAAGTTCCAGCCTGACAATGGTGTCAAAGTGCTTCAAATTCCTGAATGTCTTCATGGAGGGGGAGTTGAGATCCAAGGACCATGCCCAGTAGAGTGGTTGGAGCGGTTGTGATTTCAACCACCTGGAAGTACCCTTGCTTCTCGAGACAGAGAGAGAGCCGTAAATTCTTGGCATGTTTGCAGCGTTTGGCAACCCCATCTATGTGTTGCGTTTGGTGTGGGAATTCGAATTGTTTGATAACACTTTCCCTGTGCTGCGGTTGGAGGCATGGGTCAACCGATGTGTTAAGAATTTGGAAGCATGGGTCAACCTCTGCGCTGAATGCCAACATTTTGAGATCGATGCACCACACTACAGTCAAAGATTCATGTTTGATTTCCCATCGTATGCAGTGCTGCTGCCACGTTTTGAGATTGTTGATTTGTTTAGAGTCCGAAAGGAGTCTGGAAACCCTCATTACGGACACCTGACGTGAGACAATGAGGCTAGTGCAGAATTTTTTTAAAGAAAAAACATGAAAGTATGTGCCTTATTATGGATGAAACAATCGCATTAAAATACACTAAATCTACAAGTTAAAATAGAGTGTTTTTTAAAGAAATTTGTGTCTAGAAGTGGTTAAAATAGAATTTTCTAAAAAAAATAAAAAAATTGTGCCACTGATTTAATTATTTTTTTGGCAATATTATCTGAAAAAAAAGATGAACTCTTTGGTGTCTTTAATTGGGGTTGTCCTTTTCGGAAAGTAAAATTACCAAGCATGATTTAGAAAGGTTAAAAATACTCTTATTTGTAATGATTTATGGGATGGAGTCTCGGAAGGAGAAGGAGGGAATGTACCAAAACATCCAGATGACGAGAAACAGTTTGCAATCTTACAAATTAAGGATAAGAAGGCCTATTGCTTAATCTCCACTTCAGTCTCAGAAGAAGTAAGCAGCAACATAGCTCAGAGTAAAACAAAATATGCCGCTATAACAAAAATAAAAGATCTTTATGATTTACATTATGAGTTGGAGATAATTCAATTATTGTTGAAGTTATTTAATCTAGAAATGAACGATGATGATCCTATAAAACTTTCTTCTAAAATTAAAGCCATGAATCTTGAAATTGAATCTACTGGAGTTAAAGTTGATTTGCAGCTTACCACCTTTATAAAATCTCTTTACCCTAGTTATTCACACTACTGGGAATCTCTCCAAGCTAGTGGGAAATTAAAAGATTTAAATTTTGACAAATTAGTACGGAAAATTGTAGAAAGAGAGAAGGCTTTTGGAAATAAATAAACATCACATAATTCTAAAATTGAAACCCTATGTCTTGCTCAAAAATACCAAAAGCCTCAAGAAGAATATGTCAGAAATACCCAGGGTAATAGAGGTTGAGGTAGGAAGAATTATAAAGGCAGGGGGGAAGAAATATTCAGGGAGATAGACAACAGAATAATAAACAAGGACTTTTTTCTGATAAACCAGCTCTAAAATGTTTTAGATGTGGTAAAATTGGACATACTACTGCAAATTGTAGAATTCCCTGGGAGAAAATTAATTAAAGAAGAGAAAAAATGTTTGAAAATAAAGATCATCTAATTCTAGAAAAAGGACAGTCTT
This sequence comes from Pinus albicaulis, assembly GCA_034641835.2. Classification (NCBI taxonomy): domain Eukaryota; kingdom Viridiplantae; phylum Streptophyta; class Pinopsida; order Pinales; family Pinaceae; genus Pinus; species Pinus albicaulis. Next base: position 1,059,517,354 of record CM076574.1, read on the forward strand.
CTCACAGTGCACATTATGTTGTTGCTCATTGCAATTTTCACATGGAAGATATTTTTAGTAGCTCTTTTTATTCATGGCATGACAGTTGGATTTTAGACATAATTGCCACTTGTCATGTGAAATTTAGAAGATATTTCTTTGAAATAATGTATTTTCCTGATAAGTCTCAAATCAAACCATCAGGGATTCATTCAATTTAGTTAAAAATTCGTGGAATTTTAGATTATACTTTGAATTATGTTCTTTACATTCTACATTTCCAAAGGAATTTATTATCTCTTATACAAATAAGACAACATGGACATTCCATTCACATATTTGATCGTAAAGTAGAAATTAGACGAGCAGTTGACAATAAAATTGTAATGACTGTTGTGGAAGAAGATAAATTGTTAAAGTTGAAAGGTATGTCATCTATTGCATTGAACACGAGTGATTTCGATCAACAAAACGATACTTTGTCATATTCTTTATTATGGCATGCACGCTTTATTCATATTAATTATGAAATTATTAGAATTATGAAACAACAGGGATTTAAAGGACTTCTAAAATTTCCTAGAAAATTGACTCCATGTAATATTTGTATATTGGGCAAGCGTCACAAACAATATTTTCGGAATTCTAATTCTAGAGATACAAGGAAATTAAGTTGTACACACTCTGTTTTATGTGGACCTATGCTTGCACCAACTACACATGGAAATAAATACATACTGACTTTTATTGATGATTATTCGAGGATGTGTTGGGTTTATCTACTTAAATAAAAATCACAAGTTTTTGATGTGTTTAAGAATTTTCATCTCTTGATAACAAATGAAGCTCAACTTAGTATTGGTAGTATATAAGAATTGATAATGGGGTAGAATATACTACACATGTTTTTGAAAAATATTTGCAAGAGAATGGAATCAAACACTAGACCACAATACCATATAATCCACAAAAAAAACGATGTTGCAAAACAAATGAACAGAACATTGATTAATATGGTAAGGTCAATGATATTTTTAAGAATGTAAAATTGATTTTCTGGGGAGAAGCAGTGCTCTGTGCAACATACATTAGAAATCGATGCCCTTCCTCTATCATTGGCAACATAATTCCATATCAAATGTGGTATAATTGTCTTCTTGATGTTAAACATATCCGACTTTTAGATTCTGAATGTTATGCATTGATTTCTAAACAACAAAGGAATAAGTTGAGTGAACGAAGTAGAAAATGTATATTTTTAGGATATTATATGACTTCTAAGGCATGTTGATTGTATGATGAAGAGAACAAGAAGTTTATTCTCTCAAGAAATGTAATTTTCCTTGAATCTGATAAAGATTCCCTCACTATTGGTAGATAACTAAATCAAATAGAAACATTTGTGCCTCAAAAGTTTTATTATGAATCAGATAATATATTTCCACATCTTGAAGGGGGGATTCCTATATTAGATCAGTCTGTGGAGTTTCCTTCTCTCAATGATGAGAAATGGGTTGATGATAATTCCGTTGTTGATGAGAAATTTATTGATGCAAGTGTTTCTAGAGACATGACAGGGAAAAAAATGACAACATAGTTGATAGGGTCAAAAATGGCAAGATCCGGGACAAATGAAGAAGATGAGAAAATTCCTACAAAACCTTTGCGACGATCAACTCGTATTCAAACATTTCTGAAGAAATATGATGAGTTTAATACTGGAAGTTCCTCAAGTAACTATTCTCATTGTGAATTTAATTTTTATGTGGATTGTGAACCTACTTGTTTTGGAGAAGTTGCTAGTTATAATCAGTGGAAAGATGCAATGTAAAACGAATATGATGCTCTCACAAAAAATGGAACATGGAGGCTGATGGACCCTCTTGTGGGAATCAAACCTATTGGATGCAAATGGATTATAAAAATAAGTATAAAGCTTATGGTTCAGCAGATAAGCATAAGGCAAGAATTGTAGCAAAGGGATATGCAAAGAAAGAGGCTATTGAATATATGGAAAAATTTGTTCCTACAGCTAAATGAAGTACTATTAGATCTTTGTTTGCTATTACAACTCAGAAAGAATGTAAAATTCATCATATATATGTCAAAAATGATTTTTTAAATGGATATTTGAAAGAAGATGTTTACATGTTTCAGCCAAAAGGTTTTTCTGTTGAAGGAAAAGAACAAAAGGTTTGCAAACTAATGAATTTTTTGTATGGCTTGAAACAAGCACCACGAGCTTGGTATGAGAAACTAATTGAACAACTTCTAAAGTTAAACTATAAACATTTTGACCAAGATGATGCAACTCTTTTCGTTAAGAAAATTGGTAGATCAGTTGTATATCTAGTTGTATGTGTTGATGATTTGATGATCACAGGAAATAATGATGAATATATATCATCTATTAAGAAGGAATTGAAAAAGGTTTTTGATATGACAGATTTAGGTTTACTTCATTATTATCTTGGAATTGAATTTGATAAAAAAACCACAAAATATTTTCATCTCTTACAAGAACTATGTTCTTAATTTATTCAACAAATATAGTATGATGGATTGCAATCGTATTGCTACACCAATGGAGCAGAATTTGAAACTCACTTCAGAAGAAGGAAAACCATTTGAACATCTAACAAAGTACATGAAACTTGTTGGAAGTTTGATTTACTTATCTATTACTCATCCTGATATAAACTTTGTTCTCAGAATACTTTCTAGGTTTATGCATCATCCTTGTGAGGGCCATTGGGTAGTAGCAAAAATAGTTTTGAAATATTTAAAAGGAACTCAAACTTACGACATCAAATATTCCAAAATTTTAGACTTCCATCTTGCTAGTTATTCAGATTTCGATTTTGATGGAGATAAAGAAAATTGAGTCTCTACTTATGGTTATTTGATGAATTTTGGATCAACAACCATCAATTGGAGATCACACAAGCAATCTATTCCTTATGATTCTACCACCGAAGCCGAATATGTTGCAGTACCTCAAGCCACTAAGGAAATCATTTGGCTTCAGAAGACACTTGAAGATTTGCACGAGAGACAAAAAGCCTCAACTCCTCCATTTGTCGACAACTCTTCAGCAATTCAATTGACCAAGAATCCTAAGTTCCATGATCGAACGAAACATATCAACACCGAGTATCATTTTATTCGACGTCATGTAGAGGCCAAAACAATTCATCTTACACATTATCCTACTTCAGAACAAATTGCAGATATATTTACCAAAGCATTAAGACGTGAAAATTTTGAAAAGTTCAGATCTTTACTTGGCACGTCAAATATCCCTTCGGATTAAGGAAGGACATAAAACTAATCCTTCGGGATTTGTGGTTTAGTTATTTTCTCTTATTCCCGTATGGAGAGAAGTTATACAAACTAACTCTCCCACTATTTCTTTGTATGTACAAATATTTGTGATTAATCAATAATATTATTAAGGATTTTTTTTTGTCTTGACGAAGTTCCCGCTTGAAATATTTGAGAAAGCAAAGGTTTAGTATTGTTATCCTACCAAACGTATTCTCACAACTACCTAATCTTACGACCATTCACATTGTTAGAATCGCATCCATTTATTAGTACATTATTCACAACTAAAGAGCTTTATCACCTTTTTGAGATTGAGAGAAACAATTTCAAAGAACATCAAACGACCTTCCTTAAAAGACATAAGGTGGACTCAGCAATTCTACTTCTCCTACTTTTGTGTCTTTTTCAAGGCCATCAAATTTTCATTCTATTATCAATAAAATAAAATAAAAATTCTATAACTTATTATTCTTATTTTTTTTATCTTATATAATAGCCTATTATATTTTCTTCAGAATGATTTTTATTTCTCTAATCTCAATATCTCACAATAAGATTATGTCACGATTGCATTGTGGTATTACCCATCTACATTACAAAGAATTGCATTTTATTCCACCACTCACGAAAAAAAAAACCAAGCATTTTCAATAGTGCACCAACTCGAAACACAAATCACTTGAGAATGCTGAATTTTTGAATCCTCAACTGCCACCGTATGAGCTCTACTAATTTGGAAGAAAGTGGATTTACTAATTTCACAAATGAATTGAATATATCAAACTTATGAAATCAAGAAAATCTAGAGGAATTTTGTGATACTTTTTTTTTTTTCTCAAAATGCAAAATAATCTTAACATCAAGCAATGTCCCACTGTATCCTTTCTGGTCTGACATGCCTCATGCTGCCCACTATTAAAACGGTCAACTATCTTGCAACACGTTCTCTCTTTTTCAAAATCTTCAAAATTGTATATCGCCCAATTGATCCTTTGTGCTGGGGAAAAGTGAGGAGATCAAACGTTTTCAAAATGCATTAGTGGAGCTCACACTACCTTGTTGCAATCGAGCTCTTGCGCAGTCATTGGAAATAAAAAATTCCTGGCATGAGACCCAAAACTCGATAACGAAATTTGTGTATGTGCTTACGTTATGCTTATGGATTTTTTTTTTTTTTGGACAGAGTGTAGACCCATTGATTGGTGGAAGGCCAATGGTTTCAAACTCGTGAACCCGGGCTGTTCACTTTGAGATTTTAATAAAAATGTTGAAGTTGAGGTATCTAGAGACTATTAATATATTATGGGTAGAGATTCCTTGTAACAATTCAAGTCATAATAATACTGTAACAGACACTGTAAAATAATTAAACCTGAAACTCAAAATAGACACCTCAAACTAATCAAACATAAAACTCTCGTTATTTTGAGAACAGTGTAATTAATCTCCTAAAGTTAACTTGCAACTATACCATAGCGTAGCAAAGCTCCTAGACATATCCTTAAAAAGTTAAAGGAAAAGAAGCAAGAGACCAAAGACGTTGTTTCACAATGGTTTGTCCACTAGAATAGTTAGAAAAAATATACAAATGCTAGAACAACATTAGAGGTGCAATTGGTGCATCCATCACAAAAAGTTTCATGCACAGGAAATCTGAGGATTACAGCCACTCCCCCTTCTTTCCACATAAAGAAGGAACCTTCATTGAATTAAAGGGACCATATACGAATTTGGAATGCTCTCCCTTATTTTAATTTAACAATAGAAGGACCTAGTACAATTATTTTATATACATCGGATCAATCATCCATTTGTTTATCAGCACTGTGGCAGATCATAAGGAGGAGGTTCAACAGTTTCCAATGGTCCAATTCCGTTCTCCACCAAGAATGCCATTGCAAAACCCCAACTCAAATGAAATTCTAGATGACAGTGCATGAACCAGATTCCTGAAATTGGAAAAAATAAGTAAGGGTTAATAGTTCCACAGTTATCCATGGGAATTAACTGTTTGCTATGTGTAAAGCTTATGATTTGACTGAAAAAAAATTGAAATAGTTTTATTTACCAGGATTGTCAGCTTTGAATCTGATGGCAGCCCATCCACCTGCTGGCACAGATACAGTATTGCGCTCTGGAGGATCTTCAAGGTTAAACTTACTAGGATCTTGCCTTGGATCATAGTTTCCATGTCCCTGTCCAACAATATAAAAATTGTATCCATGGAGATGAATTGGATGGTTTTCAGTCCCTACAATGTTAGTGCCCTGCAGGACTAATTGTACATTGGAGTTGAAAGTGATGACATTGACTTTTGTTCCCATATCTGCATCCCAGTAGCTCATAGGCAGACCCTTTCCAGTATAATCAAACTCAATTATTGGTTTATCTGGAAAATCTGTAGTAAATGTGCCATGGTTTCCATAGTAGTAGGACTGTAGTATAGCAGTGGTGGGGGGTATGAAGGAGATGTTATTGAATGCAGCTAGAAGCCTTTGGCCATGGAATCCATTGCAGAACTGCCCAGGTGGGCAGCGTTGCAGAGCCAATCCTATAGTGAAGAAGAGATCTCTGTCCACAGTTTGTGGAACCTTGGCATTTGCTAAGCTTCTGAGACTTGCAGAGAATTCATTTGCAGTCTTAGAGTCGTTGTAAACAGGAAGGAATGGCATGATGGGCGCTGGATATGATTCAGCTGGGCTGTCTTGGTATTCAAGTATAGCTGTTGCTGTTGTGTTATCGAAGGGAATTCCTGCTGCTGAGAAGTATGCCTTTGCTGCCATGAAGTACTGGCCATGTGGTTTATCTGCTGTTAGTAATACATCAGTTGTCTGTCCAGAAGTAATCAAGAGGACATCTGTTTTATATGGCTTGGTGTACAGAGCATCTACAGCAACAACAGTGAGAATGTGATCGGCTACAGAGAAGAAAATCTCGTGATTGAGTGCGGCATGGACGATCCGAAGGAGATATGTTTTGCCCCAATTGACTTGTACTCTGAATATTGAATCTGCAACAATGCAATGAATTTTATCATAGAATTTCTGTATGGGATTTCTACACCTATTTTGAAGTGATATATGTTTTGCCCCAATTGCCCCAATTGACTTTTACTCTGAATATTGAATCTGCAACAATGCAATGAATTTTATCATAGAATTTCTGTATGGGATTTCTACACCTATTTGGAAGTGAGATATGTTTTGCCCCAAATGACTTGTACTCTGAATATTGAATCTGCAACAATGCAATTAATTTTATCATAGAATTTCTGTACGGGATTTCTACACCTATTTTAAAGTGACATATGTTTTGCCCCAATTGACTTGTACTCTGAATATTGAATCTGCAACAATGCAATGAATTTTATCATATAATTTCTGTATGGGATTTCTACACCTATTTGGAAGTGAGATATGTTTTTCCCAATTGACTTTTACTCTGAATATTGAATCTGCAACAATGCAATGAATTTTATCATAGAATTTCTGTATGGGATTTCTACACCTATTTGGAAGTGCTATGTGATGTTTTTGAATACTAATGAGAATATATGCATGACCAAATCTTAGGTGATGTTTTTGAATACTAATGAGAATATATGTATGACCAAATCTTATGTGATGTTTAATTGTTTGATCCTTTCCATATTTCAAAATATTTTTTGGAATTTGTAATCAACAGAATTTATGTAAATTGCATATTGTGGGAATACTCTGGCATCGTAGAGAGGTCAATTGTTTGACCCTTATCTTAATTTTACAGATATTCTTGGTATCTGCAATGCAATAGATATAAGGATGCCCACACTAAAGTAACTATAAGATCTAAACATTTTAACTGATTTTTGTCATCAATTTTAACTGATTATTGTAATCAAATAGCTAAGCTAAAGCAAGTTTTTTTTCCTACTTTTTGCATACCAATTTAAAGTCTATCTTCACCACAAACTTAAAAATAAATTATTATAATTATCTCAGAAATCTGTAATTCACTAATTGCAAATTTTGGGAGTATTCTAGAATACTACTAAAACCAATAATTTGATATTTTTCCTCACAATCAAATTCAGAAATATTATCAAAATCTACAATGCCTCCCAATCAGATTCAGAGATATTATCAAAATATACAATGCCCCACACTGATAAAATCTAAACATTTTAGATGATTTTTGTAGTGATTTAAAAAATAAATAAAACAATGTAATTTAAATGTTGAGACTGAAACATCAACATTCTTCAAATTATTCTCTTCATAAGAATTTTAGACCTTGAAAAACAGCTACAATCCAGCAATTAAACTCGCCCGTAATATCGAGTGTGTAAATACATAACTACACCAATCATTTAAATTTATATGGATCTAAACATGGATTATATTTCTCTTACTAGAGAGTTGAAGGGCCATACCTTCCCCTGAGCAATTGTAGAGAGCTCCAGGGAGTCCATTTATAGTGAAAGCATCAGAGATGTTGGGTAATGTCCCTGTAATATTTGCTTGAGCAGCAACCTGTAGCACGTCTGCTTTCCACCATTCTCCTGAAACAAAAGAATTGGTATATTACACGTTATATGTTGTACTATTTTCCTTATTGTTGAGTGCACGATTCAGTTATCTTTTTTCATAAAAAAATTCATTAGTTGTATCCAAACCTAAAACAAGAGGAATCTCGGCTTCTGGATGAGGAAACGGATAGGGCACTCCAAGTTTTGGATAAATAATAAGCGCTCCATGTAAAGTTTCTCTGAGCCATGATATATGAGCGTGCCACCACAGAGTTCCCTCTTGTCCAGTAATGGTAAACCTGTAAACATAAGACTGGCCTGGCTGAATGGGGCACTGTGTAATATAAGCTGGTCCATCACTCCAACCAGTGCGTAGTTGCCTTATCCCATGCCTGCAATATTTGCAAGTTACAAGGAGAAGTGAGCTGCATTGAGAATTTTAATACTCTTGATTCTAATTAACAAGGTTGAATCCACAAGGTCATTAAATTTGAGAAATTTGCAAAAACTCCCCAAAGATATATTCAACTTAGAAAAAACACGAAGAGTTTGATAATTTCAAAAAATTTGGGAGGAATGAAAATGAATTTTAGTTTCAATATTTTGTTTAGTATTCTTTTATTTATCTATAACTTAGTAGTTGAGATGGCTCATATGACTTAGTAGTTGAGATGGAGATTCTCAGCAGTGAGGTCAACCAATCCATGTGAAACAGCAATTTGCAGAATTTGGAATTGGGATAAGTTTAACCATTGGCATGCTTTACATTAAAGCAATCCAAGATAAAATCACGAAGAAAGGTGTTTGACTTCAGGAATTGATTTCTCTCCATTAAGAAAAACAGTCACTAAATTCAATCATAATTACCCAATTCAAAAAAATCAGATTAATTACTATATATGGTAATTACCATATATGAGGAAGGCCAGAGGAATAAAAAATGAGGATAAGAGATCAAAACTAATTATATAATTACCATATAGGAGGAAGGCCAGAGGCATCAAAGATGAGGACAGGAGATCAAAACTAATTTAAAAAGGGGTTTTTCCTGTCATACCATTAAAAAAACCATAATCACCAAATTCAACCCTAATTATTAAATTCAAAAAAATCAGAATTCATTATGTAACAAAAACCATAATCACCAAATTCAACCCTAATTACTAAATTCAAAAAAGTCCGAAGGTTAGGATGGGGAGATCAAAACTGATTTAAAAGGGGTTTCTTCCTCTCCAAACCGTAAATAAACATTAATCGATACCAGCTTATATTGCTGACAGCTTGGAGAGAGGGAGCAGTTAGAAGGGAAAGCCAAAGTACCTTAATCAAATTATAACTAGAGCCATAGATTATAAAACATATGGGTGAATTTTGTTAAGTATATTGTCGATTTTTTTTAAAAATTGAATCAAATTATTTCCGTATCAAATTATTATTGTCTTTGAATTCGAATTCGAATTCGAATTTAGTTTTAACATATGCCAAACCATTACAAGTAAAATAGATAGATTATAAAATATATGCGTACATTTACTTAAATATGTTAGCTATTTTTTAGAATTGAAAAAATTTGAATCAAGCAAAAGGGGTAGCAAGCTAAGTGGTTTTGATTGTGGGAAAAACTTCACAATTAAGTTGGCTTGAACCACAGGAGTTCTGGGATTACTTCTCCGGAAGTATTGGTTACTGGGTGCAAGCCCGGGAAGTGATGGTTGACTTGAGCCACAAGAAGTATTGGTTACTGGGTGCAAGCCCCGGAAGTGATGGTTGACTTGAGCCACAGGAGGTCAGATGCCCTCCCGGGAAGTCTTGGTTACCGGGTGCAACCCCCGGAAGTGATGGTTGACTTGAGCCACAGGAGGTCAGATGACCTCCCGGGAAGTTTTGGTTACCGGGTGCAAGTCCCAGAAGTGATGATTGATGCTATGTGATTCATTTCACTAGTTTCAATCCCACTTCTTCACTCCTGTGAGTATCACTGGATGCAATGAGTGTAAGTGGACTATTCATAATGCAATGAGTGCTAAGTGGACTATTAAAAAATCATGAGAAATTAGTGAGTTACCACTACACTATTCAAAATGCAATTAGTGCTAAGTGAACTAATTAAAAATCATGAAAAATAGAAATTAGTTAGTTAAGACTCTCTCATAGAAATGCATGGAAATAGTAATAAATGAATAACTTACTTAACGCAATTGAATCCAAAAATAATTTCTAATTTGAATCAAATTATTTCCTTATACTATCATATCTGAATAGGAATTAGAATTAGAACTTATAACTATGCCACCAAAAAAACAGTTTTGACTGAACCCATGTAGCTATCATTTAACAACCCATGAACATTACCAGTGAATTGTAATGTTGTACTCAACGTGATTAGTCACATTGATAAACAGCGTATCTCCTTCCCTTGCATAGATTGTAGGTCCCGGGTATTCTCTATTGACTGTGACAATGTGTTTTGTGTCACACAACATTGTGACTGGCTTGTAAACCACCTGCAACGCAAAAACCATCAAAGGTGGTATCTAACAAATGATTTGCAAAGAAATTTCAAGGACCATAGGACTGAAAAACATACATTGAACTTATAATGTCTTACGATTCCTCCGCTTGAAGCATTGGATCTTATCGTCATAACACTGATCAGAACAATGATAAATCTAGAAGTCACCGCTAAAGAAGTTCTCAAACAAAATTCAGCCATGGATTTTTCTGATCCCTTTCTTAAGAACCTGCTAGACTTCAACCATAAATCAGATTGCTATAGTTTGTCAAATAAATCAGCATTTCCGGGACATTTGATAGGAACACACTGCAAATCAGAATCTGCAAGATTCTCCATCAATATTTTCCAAACTCATGGAGTTTTCAAGACCGCTTTTTCAAGAATTTTCTGATTTGATTTTTCTCTATCAACTGCAATGAGAAAGCAGGTTTATTCTGTCCTTAATATACTGAATGTGCCACTGCGGGATGGCATTGGATTGAATGATGACGCGCCCCACTACCACTAAATACAGTTGACAACAGCAGGTGGAGTTTGGATGATAGTGTACTATAATGGAGGCAGTTCTCAGGAAGGTTGCAATGATGGTGCGGGTGAGTCAAAAGGCAACCTCTTCAGATACTCGTACTGGTAGTGATATTTATGGCTGTAACCACTGTGTATTACAGAACTGTCCTCAATATTCTATGGTTTAATAATATTACAGGACGGGAAAATGTGAATGTTCAGTCACAGAAACATCCAAATACAAAAAAGTCCCGAGGGCGCAATAACATGAACGCAAAGCGTGAGCGAAAATCTCAATTTTGAATGATGAGGTAAGCACTGAGCTCAAACCAATGTTAAAGAGGTTTTGTTAAGAGAGCTGTTGGGATGTGAGTAGAAGTTTGCGAACTAATTAGCCATTCACTAATCAGCAGCAAAAAGAATAATTACGTGTATGCGCCTTTTAAAATTGAACATCATTTTTTTTTATCCAGGGAGTGGAATAGCTTGGACCACAGTTTTTTGTTTGAATTTGGTTAACTAAAATTCAAAAAATAAGGTAGTTGGAGTGTTTGGAATCCATTTTTGATAGTGGAAATGGATTCAGCACTATCAAAAACTCAGAGGACACTCAAAATACTAAAGTTTAACATAAATCTTTGACAAATTTTTTCAAAATCCTTGTCGAATTCTGAACGAAAATACTGCTTTTTTAAACTGTGTTTTTTTTCCTAAATAAGACAATCACCTTTGTTTTACGGAAATAAAACATCACAACGTTTCATTGAAACAAAACACCACAAAGTACATAAATGATATTGATTTACAAAAAAGGGCGATGTTTCTAATTTTGGTTGAAAGATACCTTAGCCAATGCATGATAACAAAAACTAATAATCCATAGTGCGATTTTTTGAAGATTTTTACATAATTTTTTTTGAGTTTAATTTTTCAAGATTTTGACAAAACTCACACAAAAACAACTTCTAACAAAAATATATATCTACAAAAGATGCCTAGCTGGATAGATACCTAAGATATCATTGTTTTCTTGAACCATCCTTTACCTAAGCTTTTATCCTTTGCTCGAAATTGTTTATAATATTGTGGCTCAGTAGTCGTTTCTTAGTTGTTTTTTTTTATAATAAAAATATCAAAATATAATAATAAAATTATTAAAAAAATATAGATAAAAATATTTAATTATTTTATATTTATATTTTCATATATTAATAAAATTATATAAGCTAAATAGTTGATAAAATATGTGTGAGTATGAATTTTTTTCTTAATTTAAAATATATATAAACTTGAATTATTAATAGAGATATTCCAAAACTATTTTATCTAATCATTATTAAAAATATTCCAATTTTTTTTCCAATTCTTTTAAGAGATTAAATCTCTCAAAGAATCATATAATTATTAAAAATTGATTTGGAATTCTAAAAGTCTTATGAGAACATGCCTAACTATGTAATTAGGAAAAAAATAATTATTTATTTTGGACCATAAGAAAATGATATAAGAGAGAACCATACTTTTCCATTATTATTTGATTGTTTTAATATTATATTTTATTATTTAATATTATTTAATTTAAATTTTTTATAATTTTTTCATCTTTATAAAATTAGCTTATTTTTTTATTCTTAATAGTATTAGATATTTAATTAATTTTATATTAATAAGTATTTAATTCAATTTTTTAAGATGAAACACATTTATTTACACTAATAAAATTAGTGAAGATGTCACTATCTTCACTATGAATATGGAAAGCATGCTTTAAATAAACAATTTTCATAATAAATCTCTCAAAATATTTTATTTTTCCCAACATTTTATATGACCGACCACCATCTTTTCCATCCTCTCTTATTGCAGTTATTTAGTAGGTGAAAAGTTGTATATCTTTTTAGTAGTGGTCTATATATCTTTTTTTTTTTAATGGGAACAAGGTTTTTATAATTGTTTGGAAGGTTAACAACTATCCATGGTCCACATAAACTTTTAAAGAGAATGGGAGAATGATCTTATAACCATAGAAAGTAAAATTCTAGGACATCTATTACCATTGTTTTTTGGTATTTAATAGAAATAATTTATTACAAAATATAAATGCAAAGATAAAGAAGTGGAAAAAAACGCAACTCATACCTAATTTATTACACAAATCAACACACAATCAAAAGAACAAAAAAGTCAAAAATAATATATACACATTTAACCATCATTATAACAATATGTTAGAAATTATTTCTCAATGATTCAGAGAACTAGTACAAAATAAATTTCAATATATTATGATTCTTATAAAGAACAATATCCATAAAGAACATGGGGCATTTTGTTTGATATTTCCTTTATGCTTTCCTTAAAAATTTGATTATCTAGTGATGAAATTAATAGAAAAAGATAATTATAATTTTGATATTTTTAAATATAAGATAATATTTTATTTTTTATATTTATAACATAAACATGACTCAACTTCATATCTTATTATCAAAAATAATTTTGAATTATAATATGACATCTTTCTCATATATATAATTATAGAACACAAATATTAATAAATTTTATTAAAAATTATATTAATAAATATTAATATTTATAAAAGATAAGATTAATAATATTTATGGAAGAGAGAATGTTTCTATATAAATATATTTTGTTTTGTAGTGAACTATTTTTACTTTTGAGGGTTAGAAAGCCATGGTGAACTAGATTTAAAATAAAAAATAAAGTTTTATTGTGTAATAAATGAGTTGTATTGATGAAAAGGAAAAAAAACTAGAAACTACATGGGAAAGAAACATTGGAGTTAAATAGATTATTGCCAAGGTCTAGAAACCAAGGTTGACGGAAAAGATCAAGAAAATCTTCCCTTAAATCACTCCTACGAATACAAAGTGGTTGACTAATAAGATTTAATATGATTGGAGAGAAAATCTATTAAATCACTCAGTGTAGGAAGAAACACCAGGTGAGGATGAATAAAGCAGAGCACGAGAAAAAGATGAAATTCAAAAAAAAAAAAATCCAAGATACCTTTTGCGAAAAAGAAAAGAAAAAGGAGAAAAGCCTATGCTATTGGGTTGGTAGACCCTGAAAAGCAGGACACCGCTAAGAAAAGTTCTGCTACGGAAGTAAGGACAAAATATTTTATTTGGAATCACAAGAGGTTGTTGATACCTTGGCAAGCACATCTCTTCTCGGAGGTCAACTAGAGGATTTCAATTCTAGGTTGGGTGGAAAAGGTGTGAAATTCCCAAGTGTTCCTCTAACGTTGATCTGGTTATATTATCTGTTATTTTATTTTTTGGTTATGAACAGTTACATTCAGATGTTGTCTCTAGAACATTGTTGTTATAAATTTATATTTTGTTGAAAATATTTTTTTTACTGCTTAGTTGCATGCATTCTGTCATTGTAGACTTACCAAGTATGCACACTTTTGTGCATTATCTCATCCATTTAAAGCAAGTAAAGTTGCTACTACATTTATGGACACAATTCAAAAGCTACATGGATACCCAAAGATTATTGTAAGCGACAGAGATCCCATTTTTACTGGAAATTTTTGGACGAAATTATTTTCTTTTTTAGGTACTCAACTAGCTCATAGCTCATCTTATCATCCTCAATTAGATCGTCAAACTGAGATAGTTAATAAATGTTTGGAAGGATATCTTAGTTGTTTTGTATCTGATAAACAAACAAAATGGGTCAAGTGGTTACCTCTACCTGAATGGTGGTATAACACTTCCTTCCATACTGCAGCAAAAATGACCCCATTTATGGCACTTTATGGATATCATCCACTATCCATCACATCATATTTAAGAGAAAATTCTAAGGTTCAAGCAGTGGAATATCACATCGAGCATCAACAAGAAGTTCTCCAACTCTTAAAGGATAACCTAAATTTGGCACAAAATCTAATGAAACAATAGGTAGATCAACATCACAGCGAGAGAAGTTTTGATGTAGGAGATTGGGTATTTTTACGACTACAACCATACAAATAAATCTCCATAAAGAAATCTAAGAAGGATAATAAATTATCTCCAAATTACTATGGTCCTTACAAGGTGTTGCAAAATATTGGTACCATGGCATACAAATTGGAGCTTCATGCTTCTTTGTGAGTGCATATAGTTTTCCACCTCAAACAATATTGACATAACTTGATGAGGAAGTAAAAATCATATGGGAACCTGAAGCAGTCACGAAAACAAGAACTTGACAACTACGAAATTGATCAATTTCAGAGTATCTCATCAAGTGGAAGAACTTACCCACTGAATATTCTACATGGGAGGATGATAATTTTGTACAGAAACACCCAGAGCTACTCAAGCGTTAAGGACAACACTTTTTTGAAGGAGAGGGGCATGTTAGGTCCCTATATTACTAGTGTAGTCCCTTATTGTTGTTATTGTAGCCCCCTTATTGTTATTATTGTACCCCTGTAACCCCAATATTGCTTGTTTTTTCAAAATTAGGCTACTTCTATGATATCATACAGATCCAAAAGTTACATTTCTCATCCTCCAGAGTTCGCAAGCCAATTCTGGAGGGAAGTTTCAGGACCAAAAACTCAAAAAAGGGGCTGCCCCAGATGGGGAAACTAGCCTGAGACTAGATTAAAGAGAGTTGATAATGAGCTGCCCATAGCGGGAAACCAGCTTGACAAGTTATAAGTTTAGGAAATAACCATAACATTTTATAGAACCAGAACACTATAAGTCTTGAAATAATAAAAATATGACTAGAAAAAGAGACGAGCACCCAACAATTAAGCTGATGGAGAGTTATCATTATTTTATGGAGGGAGGGGTGGCTCTTCCACAATCTTGCATGCATAGTCTGACTCATCCTCCTCCTTCTTGGACGCGTCGGTCGTTGACGGAGGGAGATGCAACACTTGGGCATCTTGCGAAATGGAGGAGGTCACAAGTGTGTCGGTGCCCGCAGCGGTTCCTTCCTCGTCCGAGCTCGACCTGCTTCGCTGCTTGAAGCACTCTGCACCGGCAAGGCCTTCATTTTGTGTGGAGAGAAGGCGGGAGCAAATGAAATGGTGTATTTGCAGGGTCTTTTCCTGGGGCGGAGGCTGGAGCCAGAGGGTTTAGAAGGAAAATTTGGAAGGTGGAGAGATAGATGGGCAAAAAGGTTGATGGGGCCGAGGAATTCTCCCTCTGCCCAATCCACAGAGAAATTCACCGTCCTTCCCGCAGAGGTCGAGGTGGGAGGCCTGAAGGGAATACCTCGCCCCCCTACACTGCGACATATCATCCGAAGTCTTCTGGGCATGGCGGAGGAGGGGGACTGAGAGGAAAGATGAGGAGAAGGAGCGTCCTCTGGAGAAACCAGGGTGCCGAGATCCAAGGAAAGGCTACCAAAGGGATAAGGAACATAACAGAGGAGCCAAGGCGTTGCAGAGACACTAGGTGCATTTGCGCAAAGCTGAAGAGAGAGGCGAATGATGGAAGAAGGAGCAGGGATGGCAGATTTAAAGGCCATGGGAGGCAGCCAAGGAAAGATAGACAGAGTAAATGTGCAACATTCGAAGTTTAATGCAGAGGGCATCAATGGGAGGATGGCGGGGGTGGAAAATAAATGCCCCATGCTCCGACATTTAAAACACTTTGGGCGGCCATGTGCAGGCACATTGGGTGGACAGGTGCCCCGCCACTTAGCGCCTAAGTGGCACCATCTCTCAGCGTATGTCACCCGCATCCGGGAGTTGGAGATTTTTGAGAACCAGAAGAGTGAAATCAGTGCATAGAGCTTCATCATCAAAAGTTTGGAGCTTACCAGTAGTGAGGGGATAATTGTGGGTGACTCCCTTGTTGGCTAGAAAATCTGCTACGACATTGGTTTTCTTCTGATGTACTTGAAAGAGACCACTGTGTGGTGGAGGAGCCATTGCCCAAGGAGGTTGAAACAAACCGCTAGTCTCTAGCTCATGGAGAATTTGGAGGCTAAATATCCCAACAGGAGACAATTGGCTATGTCAATGATAACTTGGGAGTCACCTTCAATTTCTAAGGGAAAATAATTATTCGCCTGTGCTAGAAGGAGGCCTTTAAAGAGTCCTTCTAACTCTGTCGAATTGTTGGTGTCCCATCCAATGGAGCCAGAGTATATCAAGAGGGCATCTCCAACAGATTTTCTAAAAATACCTCCAAAATCGGTGTCTCCTGGATTCCCCTTTGAGGCACCATCAAAGTTGAGTTTGAAGAGGCCAAGAGAGGGGGGGGGAGACCAGGAGGAAGGGGAGATGGGGGAGTGGTTTGAAGGGGGCCCATTGATCGGGTGAGAGTGGAGGGAGAGATTCCAATTGGACCAGATGATGTTTTCAGGGGGTTGGGAGGGGAAATCAGAATCTTTCCAGCGGTGCAGCGCAAGGGATTCTTGAAGGTTGTTGCATATATTGGTCCAGAGGATGTCAGGAGGGGTGGATTGATCTCTAAAGATGCGTATTTTATGCTCATTCCATATCAAGCAGAGGATATGCCCGAGGAGAACGAGCCAAAAGGAATTGAGAAAATTGTTGTTGAAGGGGGATGACGACCAATGGCGGATGGTATTGAGAATACCCCCTCGCTATCTATATGATCTTCTGCTAAGAAAAGCAACATTATCCCAAAGAAAGTTTGCTAGAGGATAGGAGTTGAGGAGGTGCTCTATGGTTTCTTCAAAATTACTGCAGTTTGGACATCGTGATGGTCCGGTGAAGCCTTTTTTGAGCAAGTTTTCCCAAGTGAGGATGCGTCTCTTGCTGAGCAGCCATAAGAAGGTGGATATTTTGGGCCAAATTCTGGGGTGCTATATTTTTGCTCAAATGAATTCTTGAGGAGCCTGAAGATTGGGGAGGAGCAAGCGATAAGATTCTTTAGTGGTGAAGGTGCCCCAGGTGGAGTATCCCCATCTAACAATATCCTCTCCCTCGATGAAACAAATTTTTCTCTTGAGAAGTTCCTTGTTGATGTCTTCATTGAGATCAAGCCTCCAATCTGCTTGCAATCAGTCTGCAGGGAGACACTGTCGGTAGCTTGAGTTGAGGAGGGGAGTCCAGAAGTGCTTGATTTGGGTGTTCTCCTGATTGTTGAGGAATTCCTGCCCGTGAGAATTGTGAAAGAGGGAGGAAATTTTGGGCATATGTTGCCAAGAATCCTCCTAGAACTTAGCCTAAGAACCTGAGCGGGCTTCCCAAAAGTTGTGATCTTGAATGAGAGTTTTGTGTTTTTTGGCTTCTTTCCCGATGAGGGAACCAGTCACCTTAGTGTCAAGGTAAATCAGCTCCTGGGCATGCTAGTTATTTGTGTATTTGGAGAGCCAGAGCTGAGCCCAAGGGACTTTTGGGTTGGAGACCCATTTCCACCAAATTTTCGCTCCCATTATTTCATTTTTGTGGTGTGGATCTCTTAGCCCCAGGCCTCCCGAAATTTTGGGAACGCAGACCTCATTCCAATTGGCCAGTGCCCATTTCCTGTTGTCTTTCTTTCCTCCCCAAAGAAATTTTCTTTGAAGGTTTCTGATTGATTTGAGAACCCATTTGGAGGCCGCCAGGACCGAAAAGAGAGATAAAGGCATGGATTGGAGAACCGAATTGATTATGACAAGACACCCAATAATGTTGAAGGCTCTATGGAACAAGAGGAAAATTTTGGTTTCCATTTTATCCAGAAGTTCTCACCAGGAGGAATGTTTGATGGCAGAGTCAATGAGGGGGGGCCTAAGATATTTTGAAGAGAGGGATGAAA
Source organism: Pinus albicaulis (assembly GCA_034641835.2). Taxonomy (NCBI): domain Eukaryota; kingdom Viridiplantae; phylum Streptophyta; class Pinopsida; order Pinales; family Pinaceae; genus Pinus; species Pinus albicaulis. Next base: position 1,059,535,943 of record CM076574.1, read on the forward strand.
TGGGGAATCCCAGGATTCTGGAAATGTTGCGCTGGGTCATGGTAGGAGTATTGAAGAAGAATTTTTGGGACTTCTCGGTATTGATTTGGTGCTTGCAGAAAAGGAGAATTTGTCGAGGATGTCTTTGAAGGAATGGGCTTCTTGGACAGAAGGGTGACCAAAGAGCATGTTTTCATCGACGAATTGTTGATGGGAGATGGGAGGATAATGATGGATGTTGAGACCTTTGAGAGACCCAGAGATTATAGAGTGGTGGATAAGCTAGCCAAGGCCTTCAGCCATCAGGATAAAAATGAAGGGGGATAGGGGATCACCTTGGCGGATGCCTCTGGAAGGAGAGAAAGGGATGGAGGGGGAGCCATCGAGAAGAATAGAGAAGATGGGGGAGGAGATCAAGCTCATGATTCATCGAATCGAGGTTGTACTGAAACCAAACGCTAGCAACATTTGATGGATGTAATTCCAGTTGAGTTTGTCAAAGGCTTTTGAAAGGTCAATCTTGAGAAGCCTACCTGGATTTTTCTTAGTCTTCAGAGAGTGTGTGACCTCATGAGTGAGAATAATACCATCCAAAATTTGTCATCCTTCCACATAACCAGTTTCCTCCGGGGAGACCAAAAGCGGTATCAGTGGTTTGAGCCTATTGGCTATCACTTTAGAGATGAGCTTGTACATGACATTGCATAACACAATTGGTCTATACTTGTTGGGGGTGATGGCATTCTCCTCCTTAGGGATGAGAGTGAGAAAAGTGGTGTTGAGCGTGGGGAGCATCCAATGCATACTCCAGTATTCCTCCTCCATTTTCCAGACTTCCATCTTAATGTCTTCCCAGCAAAAATGGGAGAAATTGGTAGCGAAGCCATCTAGCCTCGGAGCTTTCCCATCCTTTAGCTATGCCATGGCTTGATCCACTTCCTGAAATTGGACTGGTCTTAAGAGCATTTGATTGTGTTCATCCATTATGAGAGTGGGAATATGATGAGTGATGTTGTTGATATTGGGTTGTCGATCAAAAAAAGGCTTTATGAGGGTATCATTGAAATAATTAAGGAGTTCTTGTTCTATGTCTGCATGGGATTCCAGGCTGACTCCTTGATCATTCTTTAGGATGGAGATGTGATTTATCATTCTTATTTGAATGGTAGAACAGTGGAAGAATTTGGTTTTTTTCTCCCCTTCTTTAAGCCAACAAATTCTGGATTTTTTCTTCCAGATAATCTCTTCCTGCAGCATTCTTTCTTCTATTTGGCTCATGAGGTACTATTCTTGGTGATCAAGGTCCTCAGTGTGCCCTTCTGAAATGATGGTTTGTTGAAGGGCCACCATCTGGGTATCTAGGTCCCTTTGAATTTGGAAGATATTGCCAAAGGAAGTATGATTCCAGTGCTTTAGGCGAGTTTACAAGACCTTTAGCTTTTGCTAGAGTTGATACATTTTTGAACATTCCAGGGGAGTGATGCTATGCCACTAATTAATTACCATTTATTTGAATCCTGGGTAAGGGAGCCAAAATTTCTCAGAGCGGAAGGTTTTGTTGTAGGTGCTGCTAGGGCGCATCCATTGCAGTTGAATGGGCCAATGATCAGAGCCCGCAACAGGAAATATTATGGAGAAGATGTCACCCCTCATGTGAATCGATGCATCCAAGATTAGGAAGCTGTCCAACTGCAAAGCAATCTACTGGGATTCCCCTCTTCTGTTGTTCCAAGTGTGAAGCCCATTAGAGGTTGGTAGGTTGATCAACTTATTCTAGAGGATGAAATATTTGAATCTATAGCTGTCAGTGTCGACGTGCAGACGGCCTCCTATTTTTTCATTGATTGGTGATCATATTGAAATGGCCTTCAAGGATCCAAAGGGGATGGGCTCTCTGGGCATTAAGGGACTCAATGGCTTCCAAAATATTGATTTTCAGGGTAGAGGATTGGGGGAAGTAAACATTGGTGAGATGGCCATGGATATTGGTGTCAATCAGATGGAAGGATGATTGGATGAAGTTGAGAGAGGCATGGAGGTCATTGAGGGAGAGTATACGGGGGTTCCAGGTGATGGCCAGCCCTCTGGAAGCTCCCAAGGCATCAACTGTTGCAGTGTTGCAACCAAGCCACAACCTGGATAAGATTGAGTGGAAGGTGGTGCTAGAACATTTGGTTTCCTGCATGAAAAAAATGGATGGCTTGTCTTGCCGTATTCTGTTCTTTATCATTCGGTGCTTTGAGGGGCTATTGATCCTTTGAATATTCCATGATTTGAGCTTCATCATTAATACTGGTGGGTGAGGAACTTATAAAAAATTGGTCAAATTGGGGTATCATCCCGATTCGATAAGCTGATCCCCCAAGATAATCAAACGTTGCAAATCTATGGGTCTGCCTCTCTTTCTGGATTCTCTCATGATATTGATTGTTTCCTGAGGGAAATTCTCTCCCTGGATGCCTAATTGAGTGCTTCCTTTAATCTGTTGAGATTTGAATAAAGCTTCCTCTAGGTTGTCTATTTTTCAGGTCAGAATGGTGTGATACTCTTTATTGTTGTAGGCGATTTCCAGTCCAGTGATGCCAAGATCTCCGAAGTCTATGGTCTCTGGCTCTTCTTCCATATATATTATCTGGGCTTCCTCCTTCCCTTTATCTTGAACATCATGCTGTAAAGGGATTCCCTAGATATCCTCCTCCATGATGGAGGGTTGCTCGAAAGGAGCTTCTTGGATATGTATGGAAGCAGGCTTCGAGATCTCCTTTTGCTTATCTTTCTTCTTGGTTCCTTGTTTCTTGTCTTGCAGATTTCTATCTGAGGATTTAGAACCCTCATTAGGTTTTAGGCCAAAGGTTGAGGATTTCTAGGGAGAAGAGGGGTTGGGGAGGCGAGTACTGAGGGGAGGGGGATCTATCGAGGAGGAGGTGGGGTGTACATCCTCTTCATATTGACTAGATAGGAGTTGAAAGCTATTGCTAGTGGAGGGTTGGGAAGGTTTGGGGTTAGGGATGAGTTTTTTTGCATGTATTTTTCGAGTGGAAACTTTGGTGAAGCCATAAGGGTTAGTGGTCTCAGGGGCAGTGGTGGGATTTAGGGGTAGATTGAGAGGGAAATCTCTGTAAATATGGACATGCTTATGGAATTTGTGGAAATGGAAAGGTACATGCTCGTAATCTATAGATTGGATCCATTCAAAGTCATCGTGACAAAGACTTACCGAATCCGAAAGAGCTTTGGCTAAGTGCATGTAGACACAGATCCTAGCATACGTGGTGTATCTATTATTCTTGGTTTATTCTACGATTTTGATGAAGGATCCAAGGTGGTTTCTGATTTCTTGGAGGGTTAAATCTTCCCAGTATTTTAGGGGTAGGGAGTAGAGTCTGATCCACAATGGTGCCCAGTTGAATTCTTCTTTGTCAGGGTTGAAAAATTCGATCCAGTTTCTTAGGAAGAGGCTAGCCACATTGAAGAAGTAGGGGCCTCCATTCATAACCCGGTTTTTTTCCTCTATGTAGGTGAAGATAATGTTGAAGAAACCCTTGGGACCTAGATGAAGCGAGACATGACCTTTGGGTTTCCACTTGGAGTTTATCCAACCGTAGAGGGCTTTCTCGGTTGGCCAGAAGTCAATAAAATTCCTAATGAGGGCATGATCATGCATGTACTGGATTTTGTCGTTGATCCTTTTAGCAGGGAAACGAATCTCAGGCCTTTTGGTCGCGATTGGGATGTAGGTTGAAGACGTCACATTGTTCTGACCTTGGCTATCCTTTTCTTCATTCTCTTGAGTTTTAGGGTTTACCACAAGTTCTGTGGTGCCTGTCGAGTTGTTCTGTGGCAGATCTATTTTTCTGGCATCACTGTTAGTAGTTGTTCCACCATTGGGGGGGGTGGGGGCATGCCTCCCCCCCCTTTCGTTGTTGTCATTCCGTTGATTCTCAGTATGCAGGAAGGTGTAGACTCTACAATTCCGATGAGAGAGGTTAGGAGCTCTGTCGGCGCCCTCAGCAGGGGCGGAGGAAACCCTAGGTTTCCATGACCAAGCTCAACTCAGTCCTTCGACCACGCTCTCCTCCCGCACTAGATGCCCATCACCTTCTTGAATTCTGTAACCCTAATATTCTTATTATTGTGCCCTTACATTATTATTATTAGGCTGGGTAGGATTATATTGTGACCCCATGGAATCCTATATACAAAAGAAGGTTTTTTCATTTGTATCATCCAAGAATTGTTCATTTATGTAATGTAAATGAGGTTTCCCCCTCAAAGTGGCTTATTTCTAAGGCATTGATCTCTCTTTTCTTCTATTTTTGGATTTGGTTTCATTACACAATAATTGATGTTCTTATGAAGTTTCTTAGCATTGAAGATATAAATGCAACAGGGATTGGATTGATGGGGGAGACATTTTGGGTTTCCTTTTTGTGTAACTACCCTCACCCACATTGTTGCACTATTTTCATTTTCTCATTCTCTCTTCTAGAGTGAGCTTTGCAACCCTTCTACCTTTGTCACACCTTTGTAGATGGTTTAATATTATGGCAGTGAGTTGTATGTCTCTTAGTGAACTTCCTTGACTTTCATGAATTCAATGTTCCAAAATGATGGCAGTCCTTCAATGTACACTTTTCTAAGTTATGGTTTTATTTCCCTCTTTCCGTAATAAATAGAAAATGGAAATTCTATTTGTAATTTTAATACATGTTGATTTCTTCTTTCTGCTTATAATTTTTTTCATGTTTAAATTTTGTTTGGGTGTTTTCTTCTCATACACCCTTCATTCAAGGGTATGAAAAGGAGAAAATAAAGGATTTTGAGGTTAGACTCCATTGGTTATGAAATGAAGAAAGCACTAGATTACTACTATGCAAATTTTGGGTCATGTTTCCAAGCTAACGCTGGCTCTTTTTTCTTCTTACTACCAAATCTTAAATTTTTTTTTTTCTTTAACATTGTATTTTATATTGACCAGAGGAGTAGAAAGTAACCCTAACTTCTCTGTAACAAACTAAAGGTCTTCCTTGTGACGATATGAGTATGAGTTGGGCCGTTTTTTTCTTTTCAATTTTCCCTTTCGTCTTCCTCACAAGACTTCTAATAGACTTATATCCCACTTGTAAATTAGGAGCTCCTTTCTAGAGACACAAGTATTATGTTAAGGGTTTATGGTTGTTTCTCTTGGAATTATTAACTAGCTAGCATAAATCCAAGCTCTTACTTATTTTTTCTTTCTCTTGCTCTAGGGTACTCGACCGTGAGGCCAAGAACCATTCTTGGAGTTTTCACAACATAGGGTTTAATCCTTTACAAATAAAACTTTTTTACACAACCCCTCAACTAAATTTCCAAGTCCTTTGTGATATATATTATATATATATGGCAATTCGGCATTGACAAATTTATTTTCCAAGAATCCTATGTTAAGAAATTATTTCAACATTTTGTATATATATTAGTTCTATTTTTTTGAGGCCACAATGTGTATTTGAAATTTTTATTATGTAATATTGGTCATAACTCTAGCCCAAACATTTTTGAAAGACAAACTTGCTACTAGTTATTTATGTTTTCTTTTTCTTCATCAATGCTATTTGTACATTCTCTTAAAACATTTCTATTAATATTTATATGTACTATATTATTTTATAAAATATTCTTCTCAGTATTTTCTCTGTGTTTGACTTGTATATCTATAATAATATTAATACCAATAGAAATAGAGCACCATATTTTTGCTACTACAATTTACCCTATTGTATTAATGGAAATATTTCCTTTTTTGTTTAAATGCAAATAAATTAATTTAAGGTATTTTTACAAAAAGAAATATTTAAGAATGTGTCAAAATTCTAGAACAATTATTTTATTCTCTTATTTTTTTCTGATACTGTTAATTGTGTTTATTTTTCATCTATATATTTTTACATTACAAGTATAGAGGAATGGATGAGATTCTAGTTTTTTTTCTTAGTATAGATTATATCTTGTTAAAACAAACTAGTCAAAAATACCTGACATGGCTTGACCTGGGATTTCCATCTCTTTCTGAGACTAATCTATTAGTGCTCGAGACTATTACCCACCTAGAGAAGTGGACACCCAACTTTTCTACTAACTTCCTAGGATAACTAATTTAGTCTCAAACTCTAGCATTCAGCATATATATATATATATATATATATATATATATATATATATATATATATATATATATATATATATATATATATATTCTTTCTATAGTAAACCCTTAGTTGCATCCACTTGTTTCCAGAGTCTATGGAATATACATTACCTTTCCCTCCATGGTAGCCTCGATAAATACACTTACAATTAAACATGTTAGATATTAGGAATGTACAATGATATACATCAATAGGGCTATAATTTAGACAATTTAGATTTCATAATAGATTCATAATAATTTCCCAAATGCCAATTCAAAACCTATTCTATATTATTTTTTCTTATTTAAGGCATAATTTTTTTAAAGAAATATTGTGAACTAGAACATACTTATCTAATCTTTCTTGGAAATGTGAGAATGGTTCTCACGGTCCTCCCATCCATAATGTAGCTTCCACAGTTATCTACCTCTAAGCTCTACACCTCCATATCTAGGAAGACATTCTAGGGATATTTACAAGGAATTTTCCCCTAAACGCTTAAAACATTTCCCTACTTCATTTCTCGTGGGTTCCGACTAGTCTTTCTCTCCCACTAGTTGTATTCAAGAATAATTCTCTTTCTATTCCATAATATTCCCACACATAACCAACTTCATGGCATTTATCTCCAACCATTAATTTTGCCAGTATTTTCCTATTCAGTTGAATAATCCCTGACAAAAGGATAAATTTCCTTCTTTTGCTTCTGCCCCCTTCTTGGAGCATAACAAGTTCCAACTATTTTTGTGAAAATTAGGAGTTTAGTTCCACCTAATGAACCTTAACACATTTTCAAGAGTTTTAACAATAAAATTATTTTCTTTTTCATTTAAAAAAAAAATATAGTATTTACGCCAACCAGTATTTCCTCTACATCTATATTTTTAATCACAATTAAATAAATTAAGTCATGAGTGATTATCTAGGGGTGTTACATATATAGTTTTGTTTAATCATATATAATAGATAACACATTGAAACATATTACTTAAAATATTTTATTTTTTTACTATATTGTCCACATTTAAAACTATTTTTCTCTTATTAATTCTTTTAAATATAATTCAATATTATTTAACCCTCCTATTAACATATTGTATTTATGATTCACATTGGTTTTTTATTATTAATGATATTTTTTGAATGTTACATATTATTTTTTTTTCCACAAGAAAAAGATCGAACCTTCTATTAGAGTATAGAGAGTTACATAGTATATGCAAAAGCATTCAAAAAAACTGCTTTTCTCCCTTTTCAGAAAGAAAAATAGTTTCAGTTGTGATGGGAAGACCATCAGCCAGCCTTATCCACAAAAAGGTGAAACCTTCTCACATCTTCCCTCCTCCCGAGCTTTCTATCAGAAAAAACACCCGAAACAGAGGAGGGCAGGGACTATTGTCTAAAACAGAGAAACTGGGAGTTGACACTGTACTAGTTCCCATCCAAAAAAAAGCAGAAAAAGAGGGAGTTTCTCTAGTCCTGAGCCTCCTCAAAGAGGAAAACAGCTCAAGGTCAAGAGAGAAGTTTGAGATCATATAGTATCAGAGTATTATGAAGTTTTTGACAAAAACAGAATAATTACAACTTGCAAAGACACATCCGAATAGAGTCTGGAGTGTTTAAGAAAAGATAGGTTGATCAATGGCTTGAACAAGCCCACCTACCAATTCCACCGCTATCCAAGACCGCAGAGCTTTCTCAACGCCTTCTTTAGAAAGGTGGTCTGCATCGTGGTCCATTTCCCTGTAAATATGGCAAACAGAAATCTCAGTAAAAATAAGTTTCAAGTGATTAATTTCTTCAAGAAGAGGAAATAGAATATAATTGTTACAACTTTGAGACCCATTGAACCACTTAACAACATTCATAGAATTCCCGAAAACCTGGACCACTCTTATGTTCAGAAGGGAAAGCCAGCTTAAGAGGTGATGGAGGGCTTTGAGTTCTGCATAGTTATTAGTCTCCTGACCCAAGTCAATAGAGGCTTTGAGGATCTTTCCTGAAGGAAAGTGGATAACTAGCCCTGCACCACACCTACTATGGGGGTCAGATGCTCCATCAAAGTATGCCCAGGGTATGTCTCCCCTGATGTATTCCTGTTGAATGCTTCTAACCCGTTGGGTCTGATCAGGGATTGGGATATGATAAATAATGGAAGCACCTTCAGCTGCCAACTTACAGATAGGAAAGAGAGAATATTTAAATATCACTTGGTTCCTTCTATCCAAGTGCCCCAAGCGACTAGAAGAGGGACTGTGTGGACCCTATCATCTGGAGCTTCCTGCCACCACCTTTTCCATGCATCCTCCACATCCTGTCCTTTCCACTTCAGTGGGATCTTGATCAAACATAGTGTTTCGTTCCATAGGGTTATATTGAAGGGGCAAGAGAGAAAGACATGTTGCACCGTTTCCAACTTATCTTTGCAAAGTGAGCACCATCCAGGGCCAATTTTCCCCCTTCTTTGCAAGAAGTCCCACGTAGGGACCTTTTTCCGGAGGATGCACCAGAAGAACAACTTTGACTTAGCTGGGCCTTTCAGCTTCCATAGTAGTTTGGACCACCACTTAGGTTTCTCCCATCCATTTTGTTCCATCAACCAATTATAGCCCATTTTTGGTGAGTAGAGCCCTGTCTGAGAGTGGACCCATCTAAGCTCATCTGTTTTATCTTGAATTCTAACGTTAGAGTTCTAAAGGTCCAGAATGTAGTTATCCCACTCCCCCATCCATCTTGCCTCCAACTGGAGGGCAATCCCTGACTACCATTCTTGCTTCCAAATAGTGGATTTTGCATGATCCACAATGTGATTAAGACATGTGAGATATCTATTGTTCAGAGAGGCTATAAGGTCTCTAGATAAAGAAAAATTCCCGTGCAGCCCACCCATGGATGTCGACCCAATCTAACCCTGGATCCATTTCCTACATGCCAGGACAACCCCTGCTCTATGACCTTAACAGAAGCTAAAGTAGCCTTCCATACAACTGAGGAGTTTTTAGAAGACTTCTGGGGAAAACGCAGCCATTCAAGGATTGGAGTTGTGTCAATATATTTCCTTTTGGTTACAGAGGTCCAAAAATTGTCCACAATGATTAATCTCCAAGCAAGCTTAGCAGCCAAGGATTTTGAGACGGAAAAAATGTCTTTAAGTCCCTAGCCACCCCAGCCTTTTGGTCTCACAATTTTCTCCCAAGTCACCCAAGGGGTCACATGTTCCACCTTTGACCCAGCCCAGAGGAATCTGCTGCAAATCTTGTTAATCGAGGTCAAAATGGATTTTGGGACCCAGGATAGACTGGCTTAGTAAACAGGGATGGCTAATGTTACTGATTTAATCAGGACCAGTCTACCCGCTCTAGAGAGCCACTTGAAACTCCAGTGATTCATGCGGCCTTCTATCTTGGCTATAAGCCATTTCCAATCTTTGATGAGGTAGGAATCTGGTTTTAAAATGAACCCAAGGTACTTGAAAGGGTCCTGGAGGGATTTAATTTCAAAGTTCAGAATTGTAACAATCCTTCCCAATTCCTCTCTCGAGAGCCCAGCTAATGTCAAGGAAGATTTTTTCTCGTTTATGCAAAGCCCTGTTGCTTTCAGAAAAATATCAAGCGTTGCCTTAAGGCAGCGACAATCTTTAGGACTCCCATTACTAAAGAGGAGAATATCGTCTACAAGCAACAGATAAGTGACCCATAGATTTACTTCCATTTCTATTCCTCTTAGGTCACCTTCCCTCTTTGCTGCATGTAACATTAGACTCAGACCTTCAGCTGCCAGCAAGAAGAGAAGAGGGGAGAGAGGGCATCCTTGACGAAGGCCCCTTTGAGGGCTAAAAAAACCTGAAGCCGCACCATTAATCAAAACAACAATTGAGGAGGATGTGATGCAGCTCATGATCCATCTAACAAAATCAAATTTGAAACCCAGATGTGTCGGTAGGAGTCTTAGATACATCCAGCTAATTCTGTCAAATTCTTTAGATAGATCGATCTTGACAATAGCACCTTTTTTCCTGTTTTTCTTGAGGCTATGAATAGTTTCCTGTGCCACCCCCATTGCTTCATGGATTTGTCTCCCATCCAAAATTCCAAATTTCTCAGCTGAAACATTCTTGGAAAGGAAAGGTTTCAACCTAGAAGCGATCACTTTGGCTATGAGCTTGTAGATGCAGGTACACAAAGAGATAGGGAAGAACTCAACAAAAGTAGAGGGATGATCCGATTTGGGAATGAGAGCTAGGAAAGTTGCATTGAAGGGTTGATAGATGGTTCCAGAGAGATGGGATTCCTCAACCACTTCCACCAAGTCATCCCTTAGGATTTCAAAGAAATGTTGGGAAAATTCAGCCGTCCAACCATTAGGGCCTGGGATTTTTTCCTTCTGCATTGCTTTTAGAATATCCTCCACCTCTTCTTTTGTGACAAGTTCCATAATATTGTCGTTGCCTTCCTCATCAATATAACTAGGAAATAATTGGGCCACCCTAATGACTTCAGCTATGGAGACTTCCTCCGGGGCTCTAAACAGGTCTTTGAAATAATTTACCCCTAAAAGGGAAATATCTTCAAAATATTTTTCCTTCTCTCCATTTTCCTTCAATATTTCCCGGATGGCGTTGACGTTTTTTCTCCCTTTGGCATGGTTTTGGAAGAACTTTGTGTTTTCATCCCCAACTTGGAGCCATATTTCTCTACTTTTAAGACGCTAACTTTCCTCTCTAACTTGTAGAATCTTCATCCTGGCGGTTTCCAATTCTCTGATCCGGTTCCTTGACTCTGGGGAGGAGTATCATGCTCCTTCTGGAGACTCAAGAAAGTCCAGTTCTTCATTTACTTGTCTTAGATCCTCCTCTTCCTTCTTTTTTTTTTCTCGAGACCATTCCTTAGTTGTTGTTTTCATATTCTTCAGATTATCCATAAGATGTTGGCTATTGCTTATAGATCCCCTAAGGTTCCCTTTCCTCCATGTAGCATGGAACAAGGAGTTAAAGGATTCATTCTTTAGCTAAGAGAAGTTAAATTTAAATGGGGTTCCCAGTTTTTTTAAGCCTCCCAAGACTTCCAGAAGGATTGGGAGATGGTCCAACATGCCTCCTTCCCCAACCCAATGCCTGAAAACAGGAACTCTTTCTGCTAGATCTTCACTCAGGAGAAAGCGGTCTAATTTTTTAGCAATCCAGGCTTCCCCCAATCTTCGGTTCCTCCAGGTTTGCCTAGGTTTGATTAAGGTGGCATCCACCAACCGAGAGGCTGCTATATTTTTGGATAAATAGTTCGTAAGTTGATCTACTCTTGCTGAGTGGCCCCAGGACTCCGAAGCACCGAGGGAGAAGTTTAGGTCCCCTCCTATTATGAGGTTTGGATGATGCAAGCATGGTTTCAAAAATAAGGGGTCCTAGAACTTTTCCCTTTCTGAACAGGGGCCATACACATTAATAAGGAGGATCGGAAGACAGAGTTCACTTGAGTAAAGTTCCATCGCCAAAGAGTTCTCAAATCCCCAAGAGGATATCTCTCGAAATTTCCCAGAATTAAATCCCACTGCCAGGCCTCCTGACCTACCAATAACATTGAGCACATGAAACACCAAGCTAGGGAACAACTTAGAAATAATTCCTTTAACTTCATCACCCTGCCCCAAATTTTCTTGAAGAAACAAAACATCTGGTTGATGAGAGCTCACCATATCTCTTAGAGCTAGTTTTTTAGGTTGACTAGCTAAACCCCTACAATTGAAAGAGAGGATGATCATCGCAACCCCGGGTTGGGTGGCAGCGCTGCTCTAAGCACCCCAGATAAGGATCTTTGCTTGCCATCTGCTATATCAATCTTAGCTTTCAATTGAGCTTTGGATAGTTTAGACTTCCTACCCCTCCACTTTCGCGGTCCAAAAGGGATGGGATCAGAGGATAAAACCCCAACCGCAAAACCTTTACAAGTCCGAGTGGCTAGAGGTCTTAGATTATAATGGGGGCCACAGACAGACTCGGTAAGGGAGAGGCCAGGTCGCAATCTTTAGGAGGGATTGAGGGAGAGGGCCCAGGGGAAGAAGGGACATACATGATGATGTTATTCACAGACATAAAAGAGCTAACCAAAGATTGAAAAACTTGTGGGGCCAGCCTGGAAGGACCAGGCTCAGACAGACTTGAAGCAGAAAAATAGAAAGACGAAAGAAAGGAAGAAGGAGTGGGGAGAGTCGTACCCGTCTAAGTCGAACCAACTGCCCCTGATTGAGGGAGGGGAACCTGCGAGGGCTCCAGAGTAGGGTCTTGATCAGACAGATTGAGCGATGAAAGATTGGGTCCAGAAGGCAAGGAGTCCTTCAAATCCTCATCCAGGCCTGCAACTTCTTCAATTAAAGTTTCCTCCAGACTATTCTTCTCCGCCGCTTTTTGAGAGGCTATATTTCCTTTAGCAAATTTTTTAACCCTTCTGCTTCTCTGATGCCCAAGGGGGAAATCCTTGGCCAGGTGACCATACTTATGATATCTGTGGCAATGAAAGGGGAGGTGTTCATAATCTAGAGTCTGCAGGAACTCCAATTCTCTGTAATTCAAGGTGATGGCGTCAGCTAATCCTTCTCTGGGGTTGAGGCTAACAAGAATTCTTGCCACACTAAGATCACGAGACTGTTCGAATTACCCATCAAAATCAAGAAATTTTCCAAGCGTGTTTCCAATTGAGTGGAATGTAGAGTCCATCCAGAAGGGCATTGGGAGTCCAGGTAATTTAACCCACATAGGGGACTCTACCATTTTTTCCTTTTGTGCATCAAAAATAGGAGTCCATCTCCGAAACAGGATCAGTCACTTTCCAAAGCACCAGTTCCTTTCCATGATCCAGTCTAGCTGATCTTTATGTTCAAATCTGATACTGAACCATCCTTTGTCTAGGACCTTGATTTCAATAGGTCCCCCAGGGGCATCCTTCCACTCTTTTGAGGTCCATTCGGATATATAATCCACCGAATACTTCCTGCCCTGAACTCTGCCTACCAATATGGTTTCGTTAGCCTCCATGACTTCGTCTATCTGAATATCCACCCTGAGGACACAGTTGGGGCGTTCCTCTTTTCTTCTAATTGCCTTGCTCTTCTTTCTCTTTGCTCCCACTGTCTCCTTTCTCCTTTCTTCCCCTCCGTACACTTGAGTCTGGGGTGCATCTGAATGATCTACCACAGGTGACCCAGGTTGCCCTGAAATGGCTCCTTTGGAGACCTCTTTTTCCACCCCCTTGTTAGAAACCTACCCCGCTCTAGGGCCACAAGCCTGGCTCTGCCTTTACATATTAATTTGATACTAGGAATTAAATGAATTACATATCTCCTTCTAGTTGAATATTTTTACTTTTATTACTCTTCTCGGATTCAAATATTTTATTATGATCAATACTAAAATAAATTTTCATTTACATTCTCTCCATTTACACATGCATGAATTTGAGATTGAAATAAATTAGTCAACATGCATATTTAAAAACTTTATTAAATTCATGTAGTGAAATAATTTTAAAAAGTTCATTTTAGTTGTGTATTAGAGTATGTTAGGTCCCTATAATACTAGTCTATCCCCTTATTGTTGTTAGTATAGCCCCCTTATTGTTATTGTTGTACCCCTGTAACCCCCATATTGTTAATATTGTGCCCTTACATTATTATTGTTAGGTCGGCTAGGATTATATTGTGGCCCCATGGACTCCTATATATAGAAAGGAGGTTTTTTCATTTGTATCATCCAAGAATTGTTCATTTATGTAATGTATTGGACGTTTCCCCCTCGAAGTGGCTGATTTCTAAGGCATTGATCTCTCTTTTCTTCTATTTTTGGAGTTAGTTTCATAACAGAGTATATGTCATACAAATTTCTTATATTGAAAGGATAAAATATATGTTATTGTATTTTTTTAATATATGATTTCTCTATAAAGTAGATATAAGATTACGAAATTTCATATGGATATCTAAATATCTAATTTATGGTTGAGACAAAGAGTAAAACATGTATCTTCATTTTTGTTGTTTTATTATATCTGGATTTTTTCTTATTTAGATGTTTTTAAAAAAAAAGGCACATGTCAACTTGAAGTTTATCATGGACATAATTACACATCTCCCTCATATAGGGTTTTAGAATGAGCCTCTCGGCTCAACTTGTTTTTTTTCTAATATCCATTGAAGCCAAACTAACATTAGAGATCTATTGAAGATATAGAGATCTTGCATTAAGGAGCTTCTACATTGAAGAGTTGCATACAATATTACAAGAACAATCACAATTCTTGGGTTAGTGAAATTGTATTTGACTCATACTAGACTCCATTGTATTCAGAGTCTACTAGAGAAAATGTGATTAAATTAGTGGGCCAGTGCACCCTGATTGCAAGATGGCATATATGCTAAAGTTATATCAATAGTATTTCACTCTACATCGATGAAGGATTTTTAGAAACATTTTCAAGGATTGTAGTTTTATAATATTCATATTTGAGAGTGGAGATTTCCACATTTATTCATATTGTATGAATATTTCAAATATGAAATGTGTAGTGGATTTCCTTGTGTGATGTTTTGGGTGGACACTCCACCCATCATTAGGGACTAGAATGCTCACAGATGGTAAGTATTAGCGTCGATCAACATTATAAGTAACAAGAGAACAAAGAGGAGAAACAATGACAAAGATGAAAAAAATAATCATAATAATAAAGTAAAATAAATTACGAATTTTTATGGGGTAGAAGAAATAGTCATACGATTAAAAATAATAAATAAAATTGTGAATAATATATGAGGGACAAAAATATTTGACTTCAATTGTAAAATAAAGATTTAATGAGGTTAAAGGGAAATCACTACACATTTCATATCCGAAATATTCAGACAATATTCAATTTTTCAAAAGAGTAATTGATATTTTGGTCATAAAAGCGATTATGGTACACTACTATGATGCTCATGGAATCCTAACAACAAATATAGCTTATCTGGAGGAGAAGATGATGTAGTCTAGGTGTGGAGAACGAAATATCATGTGGTTTTAGCATGAGATGGTGGACATAGGTGAAATCACCAAATTATTATGGTCAATGTCCATGCATTGAAATTGTCATATGGTGATATTTCACTGAGGAGAACTGTCAATCGGATGCTAATTGATTGGTGTGAATATGATGGCCTTTTATGCCATTGCTAGGAATCAAATTGGGAAATTTGATTTATGAGAGATTGCAAGAATTGCATGGGAAGCTAGCGAAGGAAATGTGTAAGGACCCCAACAGCAGTAGAGCATCGATATTTTGAAACCCAAGAATGGAACTTTGCAAGAAAGTGAATTTTCTTGTTGTCAAGTGGTAACAAAGTAGTAAGTTCATTGGAGAAAATCAAAGCAAGTTGATTCTCTTTGGATTAAAATTTTGTTTTGGGTAAATTTATTTTCAGAGCTTTCAACAATTCAAGTTTAAAAGATTTCAGGATAAAATATTTTGCACCTTAATTTTCTTTAAATAAATTTTTTAATTGCATGGATTGAGCTCTTGGAGAAAGAAAAAGAACTTTGACATTCTTTTAGGATATTGAGAAAATATCTACTTTGGGTCAAAGGTAGCAGAGTGTTCCTTGTATGAGGAAGAACATTGATGGGCTACAATAGTAGGCCTAGTAGAAGGATTGGAGAAAACTGAATCAAAATTTTATGTTTGCATGAGGTTGAACCATAGGTAAAATGTTGATTATAGGTAAAAATGATGAGGATGATTACAATAGGAAACTGTAGCCAAGAATAGAAGAATTTCTTGAAGAATTTTGAAAAAGAATACTTATAAGTTATATTTGAGGTTGGAAGAAGGGGGACACATGAATGTTCTTAGAGGAATTGAAGATATTAAAAGGTTAAAAGGAACAAAGAAACTCAAGAAGTTTTAGAAGAAAGAACTAAGAGGCCAGGTTAAGAGATAAATTGGTCAAGTATTGTAACATGTTAAAGAGTAACTTTTTATTACAAACGATTGAATTTCGTCTACAAATGTAAAAGGTAAACTTCAGAAAGGGAGGAGGAAGATGACCATTAATAGTCATACTTTGGGTTCAGGAGTAAGCCACAAGAAGTTAAGTGATGAAATATTTGAGATAGTTATGAGAGATTTCCAACAGTATATGGAACTCCCGTTAACTACATAAGAATGAGAGTATATGGAAGATTATGTTAGGATGACTCACCCAAAGTACAACTAGGCCGACCCAAGTGACAAGTCGGATCCATAATTGAATGTATAAACATTATAAATAAAGGGAATGCAAGAAATAATAAATTAGAGGTTGTAGGAGTTAAACAATTATTTTTGGTGTGATTTTTAGAGTCTAAAGGCGGTGAGAGTGTGATTTATGGGGTGAAGGAGTCATCTTGGAATTTTCACTATAACTTATCTTTTGTGATGTCTCAAAAAATGAAACTTAGAGGATATAGATGTAAGATCATCATGTACCTATGATTAAAATTTCAGACCTTATTTCACTAATTTTCAATTGGTATTATCTAAGGAATTTAAGCTTCTTGAATGCTCATCAAATAGGTCACCTTGGAATTTTCACTATAACTATTATTTTAGGATGATTTAGAATGTGAAACTTGGAGGATACATATAGAATAACTTTGTGTACTTATGGATAAAATTTTAGACCTTGATCTCTATAATTTTAGAGATATTCTCTAAGGAAGCCATGCTTCCCAAATTCTCAAAAATTTACTTCAAACAGGTCAACTTGGTATTTTCACTATAACTTTTCTTTTACGATGTTTTAAACTATCAAATTTGGTACAAACAGAAAAGGAGATTGCAAGGTATATATGATAGAAATTTCCTACCTTTTTTCTCCATAATTTCAGATATATTTTATGAGGAATTTAGACTTCCTAGATACTCATAAAATCTACTTCAAATAAGTCATCTTGCTATTTTCTATATAAATTTATTTTTTGATGTTTTATACTATGAAATCAAGTAAATAAAGAGCAAATATCTCAAGGTAATTCTAGTATAAATTTTAGATATTGTTTCACTATAATTTCATATATATGATATTATGAATTTAATGTTATTTAATGCTCCTAATACATGCTTCAACAAAGTCATATTGTTAATTTTCTATAACTTTTTGTCTTATATAAAAACTGTGAAATATGGACGGGAGATAGAAGAGATCTCTCGGTACATGTGGCATATATTTTAAAATCATACTTACAAAATTGGATTTGTGTCAGGTTGTGAAAGTTTGTTTGTAGGAATAAGCCAAAAGTAACAAGTTTTTGGAGAAGTAGACTTGATGAAGTAAGCAACAATAGGTAGACATGGTGAACGAAGAAGCAACTAATAGAATTAGTGAAGGTAGAAGTAACATGCAGACTTGGTCAAGGAAGAAGAAGCTAATCTATTTTATAAATAAGTAAGAGTATTTATTGAAGTAGGCTGATTTCCTATGAATATTTTCAACTAAGGGGATTTGTGTCCTTTGTAGCTTGGTGCCTATAAAGAATTAAAGGGGATTGGCATTTACTGTAGTTTGGTGCCTACATTACAAAAAAGGGGAATGGTGTCTCTTGTAGGCTAGTTCCTATGAAGTAGCAGAGGGGATTTGAGTCTCCTATAAGATGGCTCCTTCAAATAAATATAGTGGATTTGTGTCTCTTGTAGGTCTTTTCCTACAAAGTAGCGGTAGGGATTGGTGTCTCTTATAGGTTTTTGTGTACAAATAAGTAGACGGGATTAGAATATTCTATAGGTTGGTTCTTACAAATTGATGTAATAGTAGGTTAGTACCTACAAGATCTTTATTATAAATGATATTTTTGGTTTTATCCTATAAAATTTTCCACATCTATCTTGTGTTACTTGTTGAGTTTATGAGATTGATGTTTCATAATGTTTTAATAGTTTTAAATATCTAAAAATTGACATTATATTGATTCATCCCACCTCTTAGTATAATTGTGAATGTAACAAATTTCATGTGTTAATGTTTTTTGGTACCCTTCCAAGTCTACAAGACACATTTAATAGGGCTAGTATCTCACCCCTTTAGGTATCTATTTCCTCAAAATATCATTTTAGGAACTCTACTCCATTTCAATTAACCAATAATTTCACCCCTGAAGCCATTTTTAGGGTGCATCTTCACCTAGATATGCATCCAACTTTACTCAATTCCATGTGCATCTAATTTTTCTTGGCCATTAACTTTCTATCTCCATGGGTTTCATAATTTATGTAATATTTTACCATGTTATTTAATATTTATGATGGTATTTATATAGTTTACATTCTATATAATCAACTCCATACTTATTTCTCATCACTATGCTAACCGATCCCCTCGGACTATCAGTTATTATCATATGTTGGTTACTTATGACAAATTCATTATTGCATTCTTATTTGGCCTCTCATCACACCACAATCATGTAGATAATTTGCATTGCCACCATCCGCTCATCGTTATACATAGAGACTAACCCATGGGGTGCATCACTTCATATAATTTTTCCCTACTCATATTCTTTCATATAAGCCATTTTATAATCAGAATATCCATCTCCATGTTTCAACATTCATCCCCAATATATTTTTTTATTAGTTGGAGATTGTTCACAGTATATTTCAAAATATAAAAAAAGTTATTTCAACATAAAAATTGATGGAAATCATTATCACTCAATGGTTGTCCTAATTTCCCTCAGTTGGAGCATCAACAATTAATCACCTATGCTTGCTTGATAACCACTACTATTCATATTTTGCGTATCTTGGTACCTATTATTATGGTCCCTAATTTCCTACATCAATTTATATCCATTTGTATTCCATACACTTTAAGTTACAATTTTCCATATAAGTTACAACATTTAGATTCCCTACAACACTAGAATACATTATATTAAAAAATGTTTTAACTACTGCCATTACTATAAATCATTTATGCTCCACCTAATGGAAGTATCAATTTTAACCTTCATGTATCTTTTGAAATCTTCCATAATTATCAACATTTATACTCATTATAGTTTTTTATTTGGGTAATTTTAAGTTGATTTCCAAGGAACCTCTCCCCTTATAAAAAACATCTTCATTCTTCCCAACATTAACTTGTTTTTTAAGGAATGAGGCAATATCTCAGTTTTCATTATCCAACAGAATGATAAACCTTAGATCAAATAGAGATATTCATAATTTTCCCTACTTTCATTGGCTCTATGATCCAAATTTATGCAAGAAAAAAACAGAGTACACATGTAACCATAAATACAAAGATGTAGTGGAAATCAAACTTCATTTCATTACTATCAAAGAATTGAAATTTGCTTACAGAAAAAATGGAAATAAACTAGCTAGCGCACTAGTAGCTTATCTATGAGAAGATATGTGGCAGCTAAAGGCCTATGAAATGAGTTACAATGAGGCTTGAGGGTCTATTTATTATTTAGAAACAATGGAAAACCCTAAACATCCAAAACCATAACCCTAGGAGATGAAGCACCAAAACTATGGGCCCCATTTGGGTAAATTGGTGTTTCAACTTCTCGGGGATGTAACTTTGGCATAAGATCCTTGTTTGACGTGCACCATACATGCACCATACGTCATGGACCAATGTCGCTCCCGAGTTTCCCAAAAAACGTTGTTTAGGGCCTCAAAACGGCTCCAAAAGTTCAGGACCCAAAAAACTGCTAAAAATAGTAAGTTGTGACGAAACTGAAAAACTAAAAGAGACAATGGTGGGGCCCCAAGTGGAATAGGTGGGTGGCCACCAATATCCACCTGGATCATTCCTCCCTCCTTATGAAGCAATGGTCCCCATTACATTGAGTTCCTCCATGAGATGAGGAAACTTCTACTGAACTTGGTCCCTGGTGAACCACTTGCCTTGGTGTAGGAGTTGGCTAGCTTTGACAACCCAATATAGTTGGATCTTCTGTTGGCAAGTGTTATTGATTTGCATGTTCATGATACAATCTGTGGTGGCATATTCCATTCAATCTAGGTTTAACTCTGTTGGTGTGATTTGTTCCGCAATGTAAGAGGTGTCCAGTAGAGGTGGGAAGTAGGGACGAAGGCGGTCCACATTAACTATTGAGTGTAGACCAAGGAATGGTAGAATACATAGCTCGAAGGCATTGTTCCCTACAACCTTGGTGATGGTGTACGGCCCATATTGGAGTGGGCGAAGCTTGCGGTGGGGTCCAGTGAGCTGCTCATTCTGCAAATGTAACCACATTTTGTCACCCACCTAGAAGTTATGTAGCACCCGATGTTGATCATGGCGTTGCTTGTACTTAGCATTGGATCTATCCAATATGTCATGAACTTGTTGGTGGATGTATTGAATGCGCTTGATGAAGTTTTTCATTTTGTGAGCTTCAGACTAGACATGAGTCATATTGACCTGAGTAGCCGCAAATGGTATGGCTACATCAATGGGACATAGTGGTTGGAATCCCAAGCCCACCTAAAAGGGGTTGTGGCTGGTTGAGCTGTGGAGAGCCCGGTTATAACTGTGTTGTACATAGGGGAGGCTCTCATCCCATGTGAGGGGATGATTTTAATTTTACATGCGTAGAATGTGTACAATCATCTTGTTGACGACCTATGTCTAGCCATCAGTTTGGGGATGGAAAGTTGTGGACTTGGTGAGATTGGTGTCCAACATTGACCAGAGGCTGGACCAAAATGTGCTAAGGAACCTGTTGTCACAATCTGATATGATACACTGTGGGATCCCAAAGTGCACCCACACTCATTCAAAGAAGATTTTAGTAGTGGCTTCTGCTATGATATTCTTCTTGTAGGCCGCCATAATGGCCATCTTCAAGAATCTGTCGACGACCACGAAAACACAGTCATTTCCATGCTTAGTAGAAGGAATTCCTAACATGTAATCCATAGAGATGGATTCCTAGGGTCGACTAGGGGTAGGTAGCAGAGTATAGAGGCCTTGGTTCTTGATGGTCGGTTCGGTAATGGCGCAAGAAATGTAGGATCTGATGTACTTCTCGACATCTTGTCGAAGGTTCGGCCAATAGAAATACTTCTGCAGTACTGCCATTGTTTTCTCAACCATGAAATGGCGAGCGACTCAACTGGAGTGTGCTTCCCATATCATCTTCGCACGTTGGCTTGAAGGAAAAAAAAGGTGTCGTAGGTGACATAACAGTGCATCTTGGAGGTGAAATTTTGGAACTTGCGTACCCCCCAAGAGTGCCTTGTATGTGTGGTCGAATTTTGGATCACTCTTCTAGAGAGGAGGCCAATCAGAAGTCTCATGCCCACAAGAGTTGAGAACTGTGGTTAGTTCCATGATCGATGGTCAAATGAGGTAGTCTACAACATTATTGGTGCTACCCTTCTTGTACTTGATGTTCAAATGAAACTGTTGCAGATATGTGGACCAGTTCTGATGGCAATTGTTCTGCAACTTCCCTTGTGTCTGTATGAACTGTAGGGGTCGATGGTCTGTGTGGATGATTGTTTCCTTCCCCAAAATTTAATGCTTCCATTATCAACAAGCCTACACAATGGAATACATTTCTTCGTGATAAGTGGGATACTTGCGAACTGTGTCAGACAATGTCTCATTGTGATATGCCACTGGATGCCCATGTTGAGTAAGAACTACTCCAATAGCATATTCATAGGCATCTATCTCGATCTCAAATGGTTGTTGCAAGTCTGGTAATGTGAGCATTGGGGCAGAACAAATGCGATGCTTCAATTCTATGAATGCCTTTTGTTAAGATTCCGACCAAAATAATTTGGCTTTCGCTCGACCGTTGGTGACTTGACTCAAGGGCTAAGTGATATGAGAGAATCCCAACATGAACCTGCAGTAGAAATTAGCAAGACCCAGAAAGCTGCGAAGCTCTGTTAGAGTGGTTGAGGCTGGCCAATCCCGAATGACTTGGATCTTGGTTGGATCCACATGCACCCCCCTTTCATCAATAATGTATCCCAGATATTGAACCTGGGTCATGCCAAAACTGCACTTCTCCAAATTGGCACACAACTTGTGTTGTCGTAATGTTTGGAGGACTTGTCGGATGTGGTGGAGGTGCTCTTCCCAAGTATGGATGAAGATAAGAATTTCATCCAAGTACACCACTACAAATGAGTTGGTGAAGGGATGCAAGATGTCGTCCATCAACCTCATGAAGGTTGCCGGAGCATTCGTCAACCTGAAAGGCATGACCAGCCATTTGAAAAGGCCCTCCTTGGTTTTGAAGGCAGTCTTCCACACATCGGAGGGTTCGATTAGTACCTGGTGATACCCAGACTTCAATTCGATCTTGCTGAAATATTTTGCCCCTTTGAGTTGGTCCAGAAGGTCATCAAACCGTGGCATCAGGTTAGCCCTCGATAGTCAATACACAGTCTCAAACTCCCATTCTTCTTCTGTTCTAACACGATTAGGCTCCCACATGGCGATGAACTTGGCCGGATGTGACCTTTCTATAGCAGCTCTTGAATCTGCCTCTTGTTTTCATCGTTCTCGAGAACAGAGCACCGATAGATTGGTCCATTGGGTAGCGGCACACCTGGGGTTAGATCAATGGGGTGCTTGACCTGACAGTGCAGAGGCACCGCTGTGGGTGAGGTGAAAATGTCCTCGTACTCCTCCAAAACCTTGTCCATTTGTTGTTTTCATGCAAAGGAGACATGTCTGGAGGTTGTGGCCATAGTCCTCTTCTTGCCCTGGGGGTGGATCATTGGGAAAAAAAAATTCCTTGTTTGGGAAATGAGCTTACTGCATTGTTTTCAGTAACCAAAGAGATAGTGGTAGGCGGTGGTACCTCTAGTATCCTATACATCTTATTTCCCAAAGTAACAATAACAACGCGAGGTCGTGACTCATACACAACATGTTGCTTCCACAAGTATGGTTGGCCTAATAATTCATTAGAAACATCAAGAGGAGAAATGTCACATAATACCTCATCCATGAAGGGCTTGATGCTATAGGGAAGGTGGCACTGTTGGCTGACATGGAGATCTCATCCTTGGTGAAGCCACCCGATGGTGTATGGTTGTGGGTGCGATGTGGTCGACAATCCCAACCGCTTCTGGACATCTTCTGAAATGAGGTTCTTTTGGCTCCCATTGTCGACACTGAACTGTAGTGGGGAACCCTTTACCCACATCTAGGAGTGGAAGAGACGCTCTACCTCCTATGGATCTTCTAGTTCCTCCTTCTGGATCTTTGTAGTGGCAACAGTGGCATTGGGCTCCACATCAATAATCTGTTTCCATTTGTCATTCCCTTTGTCAGGTTCTAATTTAGAGTCAGAGCATGCATTTGATTCAGAAGCCCTCATCTTGGTCACAAGTGACTTCTTTGCCCGACACTCACTTGTGTTGTGACTGGAGCTCTTATGGAACTCACACCACTTTTCCGTGTCCTTCTTTGGCTTCACGGTGTTGTTCTTTTCTTGTGGCTTTTGCAGGTTGTCTTGGCCACCATGCCTTGGCTTTGTCCTTTGTTTTGCGGTTTGGGGGCACCTTTCCCTTGCTTTTGATTTGCAGATCCAAAGTCTCTCTTATTTTGCTTGAATTTCTACTCAATCTTGGCAACATACCAGTATGTCGTACCAAGTGAGGAGATGTTGAGGAACTCTATTTCCTCTTGAATGTATCTGTGCAGACAACTGTGATACTTTGGCACCAAATGTTTCTCTGAATCTTTGATACCCAACTTTTTTTGCAGGGTATGGAACAAATTCGTCAGCTCATGCACATCTTGATCCCCTTGTTTCCACAACATGGTAAGTTGTATGTACTTGTCCTCATAGCTCCCCACGGGATAGTATTGTTCCTTGATAGCATCTTGGAAAGAATTCCAAGTTAGTACGACTGAGAACAAAGAGGTTTCTGTCTCATCCTTTTTCTCACAGTAGGTTTCCCACCAGTCCTTGACATGGGGGGTTGCTTTGAGGAGTGAGAAAATAATCTTCTCCCGGTCAGAAAAGTCATGAATCGAGAAATACACTTCTAATAGATTCAACCATATATCTATGACATATGCATCTATTTGACCCTCAAATATGGGAATTTAAAATTTTACTTGTACCTTAAAGGGAGTTTCCCCTCAAGAGTGGCTGTTGGATGCAGATGCGCTGTCGGTGGGCAGTCGTTGAAGGATCTGGGCAAAGTTATCCATCATTGCGTTCCTTTATTTTTTGAGGGCCTCCTCGAGAAATATTTTGATAGGATCTCCTGCTCCCTCATATTTCTTTTCGTCCCCCATAGGCGACCATCAAGGTTTGCGAGGTTGATCTTGCAAAGGTTCAACTAGATCTAGCACCAACTCCTTATACCCCAACCTCGTTGGGGACATGTAAATAAGGATAGAGAAAAAGTAGACTGCTCTGATACCACTGACCTAGATTTATGTAGGAATGCAACCGAGTACACATGTAACCATAAATGCAAAGATGCAGTGGAAATAACACTTCATTTCATTACTATCAAAGAACTGAAATTTGCTTATAGAAAGAATGGAAATAAACTAGCTAGGGCATTGGTAGCTTATCTATGAGAAGAGATGTGGCGGCTACAAGCCTATGAACTGAGTTACAATGAGGCTTGAGGGCCTATTTATTATTTACAAATAATGGAAAACCATAAACATCCAAAACCATAACCCTAGGAGATGAAGCACCAAAACTATGGGCCCCGTTTGAGTAAATTGGTGTTTCAACTGCCCGAGGATGTAAATTTGGCATATAATCTCCGTTTTATGTGCACCATACCTCATTAGAAAGATCTATCTGAGGAATACAACTTTTTATGTGACAAACATAGGTTCATACACCAATTTTTCTCCCAGGTTTCCAAAAAAACATCGTTTAGGGCCTCAAAATAGCTCTGAAAGTTCAGGACCTGATAAACTTCTAAAAATAGTAAGTTGTGCCAAAACTGAAAAAATAAAAGAGACAATGGTGGGGTCCCAAGTGGAATAAGCGGGTGGCCACAAATATTCACCAGGATCATTCCTCCCCCCTTAGGAAGCAATGGTCCCCATTGCGTTGAGTTCCTCCATGAGATGAGGAAACTTCTACTCAACTTGGTCCCTTGTGAACCACTTTCCTTGGTGCAGGAGTTGACCAGCTTTGACAACCCGATACAATTGGATCTTCTATTGGCGAGTGTTATTGATTTTCATGTCCATGATAAAATCTATGGTGGCCTGTTCCATGCAGTCTGGGTTTAACTCTGTTGGTGTGAGTTGTCTTGCAATGTCAGAGGTGTCCAGTAGAGGTGTGAAGTAGGGATGAAGGTGGTCCACATTGAATAGTGGGTGCAGACCAAGGAATGGTGGAATAATGAACTCGAATGCATTGTTCCCTACAGCCTTGGTGATGGTGTACATCCCATATCAGAGCGGACGAAGCTTGTGGTGGGGTCCAGTGAGGCGCTCCTTCTACAAATTTAGCCACACTTTATTGCCCACCTAGAAGTTGTGTGGCACCCAATGTTGATCATGGTGTTTATTCTACTTAGCACACTACAAGGAAAAGACCCTCTAGCGGATGTTTTTAAGGAACCCCACAGAAAAATACCCCAGACGTCCGTTTCTAGTGGAGATTTTTGTGGATGTATTTTTTTTGGTGCTCTTTTCAACCTAAAATGCACCGGTGCATTCAATATGACAAAGCACCGGTGCATTACAAAAATTGGCACATCGGACACTGTGCGCTCTGTACACACACGCTTGGCGCATTTTATTTCTGTAGAGCACTAGTGCTTTACATGTCGACCACACAGATACCGCCCAGTGTGGAATAAATGAAACTCACTGGAGCGCTCACAAAACACGCGCACCGGTGGATGGTTAAATAAAAAAAATTATGGAAAAAAAACTGCATAAAAAATTGGCACACCGGAAACAGTGCGCTCCATACACACCCTCCCGGTGCTTTTAATTCAACAACCACACCGGTGCGTGTCATATCGTCAGCCTCAGTGCCTCATAAAAAGTGCACGGAACATAAACGTCCCGGTGCCGAATGAGTGAAACGCATTGAGATCCCCGTAAATTCCACGCACCGAAAATATGTTTAAAACAAACAAAATTACGACCAAAAAACCGCAGAAATCATTGGTTCATAGGTCACTATTACTAGTGTGTCATGATACTGTAGAGCACCGGTGCTTTAAAACTACACCACCCCAGTGCCTCCTAAAAGCGCGCAAAAATAGAAAGAGCCCGGTGCGACATACAGACAACGCACCGATACTCCAGCAAAAATTCCGCGCACGGGAATAGGGTTAAATAAAAAAAATTTACAGCAAAAAAACCACAGAAATCATTGGTTCACCGGGCACTATTACCGGTGTGTCATATTACTGTAGAGCACCAGTGCTTTAAAAATACGTTGCCCCGGTGCTTCCTAAAAGTGTGCAAAAATAGAAAAGAGCCCTACGCGGCATACAGGAAACGCACCGGTACTCCAGTAAAAACCCTGCGCACTAGAATAGGGTTAAATAAAAAAATTATGGCCAAAAAACCGCAGAAACCATTGGTTCACCGGACACCGTTACCGGTGCATTGAGTTACTGTAGCACACCGGTGCGTTACAGTTATGCCACCTCGGTGCCTCCTAAAAGTGAGCGAAAACAGAAAGACCCCGGTGCGGCATTAAGACCACACATCGGTACTCCAGTAAAAACCCCGCGCACTGAAACAGGTAAAAATAAAAAAAAAATTACGGCCAAAAAACTGTATTTTCCACTTTTGTCAGTGCTAGAGAGCTTTCAAGCATCGGTGCAAGTTATCCTTACTTGAGCTGCACTGACATCCGTGCTCCCATTGCACTTATTGCATGCACTACTGCTGTACATTGCCACCAATCTTCAGCTTGAATTTTATAAAACAGTGAAAAAATTTTCTTTTTTAAATTGTACAGCCAATATGCCTCCTCGATGGGTAAATGTACAGGTATTTTTCTTGTTTTTCCATAATTAAACCTTTTATCGGATTAGAATTTGAAAAGACCTTGAAATTAAACATTAAAAAAAAAAAAAATGTTGCGTGGTGCGCTCGAGCCGTTCGGATCGCACCGGTTTGCGGTGCTGCCTATAAATTTACAGGCCGCACCGCACCCAGTGCTGAAGGAGTTCGCACCGGTTCCAGGGCAATACCGCTAGGCGCACGGTGTTATTATTATTATTTTTTAAAGTGCGGTGCGGTCATTTACCAGGCCGCACCGTTGACAATGTTGAATTGCGGCCGCCCGATGCGTTGAAAAAATTATCCACCCCGGGGCACGTAAGTTTTTCGGTGCACCAGAACTGTAAATCGACATTGTCAACCATTCGGGTTGGTAAACCGGTGCTAAGTGTATCCGCACCGGTTCCAGAGTGGATTCTAAAGGCGCACTATGTAATTGTAAATTTTACGACAAAGAGAGGTGCGCTCGGATACCTGGCCACCCCATACGACTATGTACGGTGGCAGGAGGGCAGTGTGCTGACTTAGCTATAAGCCTCGGGGCATATAGTGAAGTCAGCGCACCGGCCTCCTGACACTGCACTTAGTGAATGATGCGCTAAAAGTATTTTCTAGAGCACCGCTCTCGGTGCTTTTTATATCATTATGTGCACCGTCGTCGGTGCGTCTCTGTGGAGGGACGCACCGTTACCGGTGTGTGACTGTGTTTTTGGCGCACTGACTCTTGTTTTATTTATTTTTCAAAATATATTTATATACGTATATTTGTAAATACATGTGTCATTTAATTAAACAATTGTGTTTAATATGTCAATCATTCAGAGATGTGAAAGGAGAGAAGAGGAGCAACAACAACAACAATAGGAGGAACAATATAACATGGTTCGCCTGTGGGAGGCAAGAGAGAGGGAGAGAGATGCGTACCCTTGCCCTATTATAGCAGCGGCGCAGGGGCTCCTAAGGCAAGTAGGCCTCCTCAAGTTCTATGAGGAGGCTACTTCCCTAAAGTCCAATAGTGGTTTTTTGAGACATCTTATCCGAAGGTGGAATGCCCAGCAACAGGCTTTCCAAGTTGGTATCGACCAGTGGTACATGCCCACTGAGGAGGATGTATATTTTATTACAGGGCTTTCGAGGAGAGGGGTGGATTTTCCCTCGTTCCCCGAGGATCCAGTTGGATGTGTGGCAGGGAGTTAGTTAGTTTACTCCCAGAGATACATTAGAGCATATATATTGTCTCCTTTATATTTTCAGGTCTCTGGAGGACAGTTACGTATTGGTGCATTTGGTCATGAGGAGGTCCAGTGTCTCTCACTTATCATTTCAACCATTTTTCACAACACCAGTGACGAGAAACACATTAGTTGCCAGATTTTATATTATGTTGATTCTTTACTACAGCAGCCACGACTTGTCAGGTGGTCTGCCATTTTTTTACGGCAGTTCTGTATAGCATTAGATAGATGTCGTGCTCGTGCACAAGGGAGGGTCAACTTCCCTTTTGCTTCAGAGTTTTTTTGTTTATTTTTTAGAGGTTTCCAAAGACGAGACCTTCTTTTCTTCGGCAGCCTCGTAGGCCGATTACTGAGGCATGTATGCATATTTGGAGGCAGATGATGCCCAAGAGGGAGGAGACTCTGTTTCCAGCGAGGATATCAGATGATGCACTGGGGTTGTTAGCCAGTGTTTTTGAGCATTCCTTCATTATGGTCCCCTGTCCTTATGCGGGGTTGGATTGGCAAGTGTGTGCCAACATCCTCTTCACAGATGATAAGCCGCCAGATAATAGAGGTAATATTACTGTTTTATTTAAATTTATTCTAACATTTTCTTTAACTTGTTTTTATTAAATTTTGTAATCAAATTGTCTAATTATTGTTGTGTACTTGTATATATTTTGTAGACATTTGATCTTATGATGGCGAGGAGATGCCGCCACCACCACCTGTTCCAGTTGTGGATCTTGATGAGGATGTAGAGGGCATGATGCCAGATATTTTCGAGGATCAGCAGGAGGCTGATGCAAATCAGAGACCTACTCCTGCTAGTGCGCCAGCCCGTGGTCGACGTCTGAGTGATGCTACATATAGGATGGAGTTGGCTGACCAACTCATTGCATTTTTTGTTGAGGCAGGCATCCGCCTCGCTAATTTCAAAGATATAGAGGCTGATGATAGGCTCTTACAGATGTGGAGAGGCATGCCATGTGACATGTACAGCCTGATGCAGCATGCCGTAGGAGTTACGATAGCTTTTACACGACTAACGAGGATTGTCGCACGTTACGAGCGAGCCACAACACATGATGGACAGTCTGTGAGGCTCAGCGTACCATCTACATCTCATGATCGTTCACGGCCTCGCACCGCGCCAGATTTGCATGAGCCTCTAGTAGCATCTACTAGCAGCCATCATGGAGATGAGGCTCGATCATCGGCTGATCCATGACATTTATATTATAGTTGTATATTTTTAAAATTATTCAGTTATATATATATATTATATGGTCCATATATTTTATGTTCATTTTGCAGTTGTAATTAATTTACATGTTGGTGATCATCATTATGTGTATGTTGTTAGGTCATGTTAGATATGTTCATTTAATGTGCAGCTTGCAGATAGATGTGTATGTGATAGCATGAGATGTATATTTGATGTTTGTGTTGTATTGATGATGTTAATATATAATGTTAATTATGTTTTGTTTGATGGTCATGATCACGATGATGCAGTTAGTGATTTTGAATGTGTTTTTTAGTCAAATATGATGTTTGTACGATGCTTATCATGAACGTGATGTTTATTAATTAATTTAAAAATACCAAATGATCATGATATTGTAAATTTGTAATATTTGTATTTCTAATTGTATTTAAAATTCTAAAATTGTAATTGTAATGATATATATGTAAATTTCTAAAATTGTAATTGTAATTTTTTAATTTGTAAAATTGTAATTGTATATATGTAAAATTCTAAAATTGTTATTGTACGTGAAATTGTAAAATTGTAATTGTAATTCTAATAATTCTAATTCTAATTTTAATTATAATTGTAATTGTATGTAAAATATTTGTAAATTTTCAATTGTATTAATGTGAATTGAATTTATTAAAATTTTTAAATTTGTAAATTTTATATAATTGTAAAATAACAAATATAGAATAATATGATTTATTGTAACATAAGGAAATTTAGAAAATAATGCAAATAAATTCCTGTACTTAATTAGAATTATCATTATTTTATTATGATCTTAGATAAAAAAAATAATTAATTTATATAGTACGCCATTGTTTTTGAGATCAAGTACATAATACCAAATTATCAAGTGAATTATTGATTTTAACATTAACACAATGCAAATTACCAATTAATTCAAAATACATATTACATTAATATTTCGAAAAACTCATCTTAAAAAGTATAAATATTGATGAAAAACACATATTGTACCATATCACTCTCAGTTCTCATGATCACCCTCATTATCTTCTAGCTCGCATGGCATGATAACACTATTGTTCTCGAAAATATGTTTTGATCTAGGGTCATGTGTCAATATGAACCACCAATCCCTATCCAACACATCTCGGTAGAAAAACACCTGGTTGCAGTGTTTAGGGAAAACAGAGGGCTCCTTAGCTTCATCCCACATCTTTCTAGAGTTGATACATATCAGCCTAATATTGCGATCTTCCTTTACATTATTCCAATCAAAGGTGTCCCACCACTTTCACCTAAAAATAACACATTGGAAAGAAGAAAAATCCACTTCAATGATCTCTAGTATCTTTCTGACGTAACCTAATGTCCCTCTTACTAGTTGTTGATCACGGTGGCTAGATCGACTAGATTAATCGAACGTGACTTCCACTCCACATTATTGTGTGATGTTTCCAACATCGACATTTTCTGTGCGAAAATGGTGTCCATATGCCCACATAGATGGGAACAAATGCACCTATTATAAAAAAGTTAAAAAAATCATATAAGTGTCATGTGTCTTATAAATAATAATCCAACAGTTAAAATATGAAATGTAGATGTCTTAATATAAGTTTCAAATTTACATATAAATTATTACCGAGTTGCTGCACCCAATCCCTACGTTTAGCGCATCCTCTTCAGCACGCGGGTAACGACCGGTAGCACCGTATTTCTCTCTGACTTGGTCAACAACCCAACTATTGGGGCATATTTTTAGCATATTTTATTTTAAATGATCGGGATAAGGCACACTTCTACCATTCAACCGTCTGAATTCTTTCCTGTCACTATCCCATTTCATTATTTCTTGTCCGTACAATGCGACCCACGGTTGTGTCGCTTCAAAATTGTAAAGAATGAATTTATTGGTTGCTTCAATTTCTGCATTTGCTGATGAAATCAAACCAACATTATATAGTACTTCGAGATCAAAATATACATTATATCGAAGTTCAACATGAATATTAATTACTTTTTGTAAATTTGAAAAATTATAAGTCACTTACTCTTTATCAAGCGCTTTTTTCCACTTGTTTGGAGCAACTCTCCTTCTCTTTTGTCTTCATCCAATTCATCACCCCAAATCACCGCACCTAGTCTGTTGTTGATCTGCTTGATGTACTCACTAGCATAGTAGAAAGACTCATACGATATGTACCCCTCGGGTTTTGTCCTTTGTCGAACAAAACCTTTCAATTTCTTCATGTACCTCTCTAAGAAGAACATCCAATGACAAGAAACAACCCCAACTAATTCAACCTCATCTACCAGGTGGATTAGAAGATGAACCTGTAAGTCAATGAAACTCGTCAGCAGTTCCTTCTCAAACATACAAACAATCTCAACTATCTCTTGATGCCACCATGGAATGCTAGCCACATGAATCTCCTTTGACGTGATAAAACGTACAAATGCAGATAATTTAGATATGGCACGTCCTAGGTCTTGAGGGAATTCATGTTCACACACCCACCCAAAAACAAAGGATAATTACACTGCAAAGTTATAAAAACGTGCAATAATATACAAAATTAGTTATGTTTTATGATCACTGCATGGGATAAAATTTATTAATATAACAAATAATAAAATCATGTTTTTGACAATATACGTACTCTTATAAGATTCAAATGGTCATGCGATTTCAACCTCGACAAATGGTAATCCATGGTGAAGCAGCGTCGTAGTGAAGACCCATATGAAGTTTTCACCCTCACATCCATTATAACTTCCTTTGCCAAAGATATATCATTTTTTTTTAAATCCGTGGGACATCACCTTCTTTGAAAAACCATGAATTAGAGGGACTAGCACCTACCTCTGATCCCGTACTTTCTAATCATCTTGGCCAATATTTCTTTTTAGTTTTCGAAGTAATAAGATCTTTCCTAACTGCTAATGTGTCACTTTGTTTCGATGATATGTGCCTCCATAAAGAAGATGAAACATTTTTAAATATATGCATGGGATCTAATAAGTGGGCAATCTTAAGATGCTCCCAATATGGGAGGTCATAAAAGATATATTTCCTTTTCATCCCATTGGGAAATTTATCAACGTAGGTGTTGAAGAAATCTAGATCATCGAACTTAGGCTCCCCATTTGAATCGAACATTTCTATGAACTCCTTGAACTCCTTCTCTCTCTCATATGCTCTAAGCCATTAAACTGGTGTCATTATTGGAGGCCTTTGTGTTCTTTCTCGTTTACCATTGAAAGTGGATGCTGCTCTTCTGTAAGGGTGTTGTTCTGGTAGGAATATCCTGGAGCAATCATACACTAGCTTTCATAGGTCCTTGGACCATCTAGCTTTCAGAGAAGGTCCACAACATTTACATCCAAAATACCCTTTTGTTACAAGACCTGCAAAATTATATTTGTATACATTAATTAATATGCATGACACATTAAAGAATATCATGAAGATCAGAACAAATAATATTACAACGAATTAAATAACTAATATGTGAAAGAATATTGTTACATTATATATAAACAAATCAATAAATTAAACATGTAATTTACCAGAGCAAACTCCTACGCCTGGATAATCATGTGTCATGTAAGCACATATTCCATACAACGTAAACCTCCTCTCTGCTGCGATGGGTCTTGATGCATCGTATACATTTATCCCATCCCATAATTCCTTCAATTCATCTACTAGTGGTTGTAAGTAGAAATCTATATTCTTCACTTGTCTTCTACCAGGGACTATGAGAGCCAACATAAGATGTTCATTCTTCACGGACAACCATGGGGGGATATTGTTATTGATCAATACTACATGCCAAACAAAATAGTTGGTGTTCTGGAGGGAATATGGGTTGACGCCATCCATGGCTATGCTGAGTCATAGACTTCGTACTTCATTCTTGAATTTTTCGGGCCATGTATCCTCTATATGCTTCATGGCTATTGAATCAGTTGGTATTCGCATAGCTCCCAACTCACTTCTGTGTGAGGCATGCCATCCCTGCAACATATCTAATTCTTTGCAATGAAAGAGCCTTTGAATCCTTGGGATTATAGGCATGTGCCTCAATATCTTAAAAGGAGAACTAGTACGTGATTTACCCTTCTTTTTTTATTTGTCATACCTGTCATGCCCACATTTTAGACACATCTCTTTGTCTGCATATTCTCCTCTATATAGAATACAATCATTTGGACATGCATGATATGATATGTACTCAACACCCAACATTTTCAACAATTTTTTTGCCTCTTCGCAGCTACCGGGAAAGACATTATCACTCGGAAGAACCTTATCTTTGAATAAGCTATAGTTGGTGATCATGGAAAACTCTATTAATAAATGTAAATTAATTTCGATATAATTATTAACGTTCATAAAATTTAACATTTGTAATGTTCATTGCAGTGTATTGATTATATTTCAAATTTATATATAAGGGAAGTAATTTATGGTAACTTACCTCAAAAGTTCTGAGAAACATGCATTTGAAAAGCCAAACTTTGCTTTCAAGTTGTACAGTAACATCGTTGTCCCCAACTGGGTAGACTTTGATTGACCGCTGGGTCGAAAGAGAGGGGTGGTGGAAGCAAATTTAAGGCTTTCGAAAAAGGTGTCAGCGATATGAGCATCATCCCCTAGCTGATCATCATTTTGGAATGCATCTAACAACATTGTCTCCATGGCAGTCGTATCCCTTATGTAATCATCCATACCAACCTCTATTTGATTGTCTCCATTGCCAGCTTGTGAAGAACTTCTATTTTTGTAGTCATTCCTAATTGGTGAATCTGGACGTAGCGGGAATTGAATCGGTGGTTGATTTCAACCATTCTTGGTATTGTTCCTCTCCTATTTTTTCTCTTAATTCAGTCTTCTCTCTATTTTACATTGTCGTGGGGTGCAACGGAAGATGGTAGGTAGGTCATTCATCATCACTAGAATCCTAATAATTAAAAAAAATAAAATGAACATGATTATAAAAAATATTATGATATCAATTTGTAACCACGTTGATAATATTTCATGATTATAAATTGGTTTGACGTTGAAATAATTACATATTAATCAATATATATACCAAATAATTATAATTATAATTACCATCATTGTCTTGGGATTGTGGCTAGAAGATGCAATATTGTTACAATTGGCAGGGTGAAGCGGCTATCCATTTTCATCTACCAAACACGTCTTGCGGTATCCAGCTCCTGATAAGAACTTTTGATGTTTTGGAGCAGTACTTTGAATATAATTTTGTGCATTTGAACTCGATGATGAATATGCATGAACCTGCAAATTTTTATACATTATAAATTTAATTAAGCTGTGCAGGATTGACTACATGGATAAAAAACATACATAAATTCAATTGATAGTGAAAAAATAAAACAAATCTGAAGTAAATATTACGTCTCCACATGAATAGGGAGAACACCGCGATGGACTTTGAGAAATATTATGGAACGAGCTGGATTTTGAAGAATTGTCCATTTCATATAATATATGATATTTTCTCCCTGCATTTGAGCAAAACAACAATAAACTTTGGTGCACAAAGCTAAATGTAATTCCGGTGCGTACTATTCAGATAACCGCACCGGTCAGCTCTTTATTTTGCACATCGATGCATTTTTGTAACAAGTAGCACCGGTGCGGTTCAATTAAACGACGCACCGGTAAATGAATAACCGCAATAAAAAAAGTGCAACCCTATTTTCTTTAAGTGAAAAAAAGCGGTAAATTGAAAATTGGGCGGCAAAATATTTTCGAAAATCTAATTTCATAAAACATTTCTTTAAATACTAAGCACTTTTCATTATTTCACTATTTTTGCAAAAAAATTCAGCCAGAGATTTGCAGGATACATACCTGGAGAAAACAGAGCATGAGAGCACTATGGAGCAGGGAAATACGTTTGAACAGAAGTATTCAGACAATCCGAATTCCAAACCTCTGGTAATTCAAACCCTGTACAATATAATTTTAAACGACATGAGTAAAGTTTATTTCTTTTTTGTACTTTTTTCTGCAGTTTTTTTTATGCAGTGAAATCAGAAATCTAAGTCTATTGTTTTATTTTATTTTTTCTCTAGTTTTTTATGAAGTAAAATACAAAATAAAATCTTAATGTTTTTTTAACTTTTTGTTTCTTGAGTTTTTTACCTTTTCTGCAGTTTTCAGAAACAAAAATAAAAAAAGAAATCAAGTTTTAGAAACAAAACCCTATATTCTTTTTGTTTCTACCATTTTTTCTCCCTCTTTCTTTTCAATTTAGATTGATAGGGTTTCTGTACTCATAAGAAATCCAACCCACGGGACAAATTGTATAGTCAGATCCCAATCCATGTTGGCCCTTGCGTCAATCTTTAAAAAAATATAGATTTTTTTCGTCGGTGCGCTCTGCGTAACGTTGCGCACCAGTGCACTTGGTTATACCAGCGCATCACGCAAGTACAATGATAAAAAATTAAAAAAACAAATTATGTTTTTATCAGTGCGCCATATGTAACATATGCCACCGGTGCACTATTACATTATGGCACACCGCACAATGTGTTTTTTTGAAAAAAAAACCATTTTACAAACATACCCTACATTATTTTTGTTTCTGCCCTGTCTTCTCCCACTTGCTGTGATTTCAGAATTATGGATTTTCAATTTATATTTATAGGGTTTATATTTCTAAATATAAACCTAAGACATCCAACAAACGGGTTGACTCGGTGCGTCCTATCTGAATGAGTGCACCAGGGAGCCCTATTGTCACAGCACACCGCGAAAGTACTATCATAAAAAAATAGAAAAATATGTAGCCGGTGCGCTATTTCATTATGACGCACAGCGAATGTTCAATTTCGAAAAAAAAAACTTTGAAAAAATACAAACCTTACTTTCTTTTTGTTTCTCCCCTTTCTTCTTCCTCTTTCTGTGATTTAGAATTAGGAATTTTCAATTTAGACTTATAGGGTTTGTATTGCTAAATATATACCTAGGACATGCAACCGACGGGATGATTAGCATACTCGTATCCTAATCCATGTCGGCCTTGGAATGATTTAAAAAAAAAACAATTTTTTTACCGGTGCTCCCTATGTAAGGTAGCGCACTGGTGCTCTGTTGTTTACAAGAGAACCAGATAAGTAATGTGAAAAAATAAGATTTTTTTAACGGTGCACCATATGTAAAACATAGCACCGATTTATGCTAAAAAAACTAACACTAGACGATTTTTATTATTTTTATGATGGTTAAAAGGTGCGGTCATTCACATGTAATGCACTTGGGTTTCTTGTTGACATAGAGCACCATACGATGTATTATACTGTTTTTGCGGTGCGTGGGAAAGACATACACGCACTGACGTCGGTGCATTCACCATGAATGGCGCAACGATTTTTTTAGATTTTTTTTTTTAATTGAGAAGTTGACGGTTTATTTAAAAATATATTATTGACTGATATTATATAGGTTTGATATTGTTAAATAAATGACTGACAAGAGATCAAGAAAAAAAAATACTGATAACACATCTATAAAAGCAAAAAAGGCAAGTCCTTTGTAAATTTTTTACAAAAAAATTATTTTTGAACTATATGTAAGTTTAAATAATATGTATTGTTTAATGTGTATCATGCAAAGCCAAAAAATGACGAAGCTCGATAAGATTATTTCTGATCGAGGACTAGAAGAACGTATAAGCTTGATGGAAAAATTGCAAAAGGATGAATCAGGTGAATGAAAAAATACTATCGATCCAATATGAGTTTCTTTTTTTAGTTTTCATTAATAAAATAATTAAAATTATTAGATAACATGTGTGAAAAATTCTATTAATTCACCTCTGTTTAATGTTCTACAGGGACCAACAACTCAGAAAAGGAATGTTGTTCTAAGAAAAGAAAAACAATAGAACATGCAAATGAAAATGAATTTCTCCTTAGCTCATCTGGAGTGGTGTTGGAGGTTAACGAAAGGGGGAAAATTTTTACAAATGTTTGAGGGATCTAGTGGAATGAATGTATAGATGTTCTTTCCACTTACAATACAAAAACCAATCCAATGATCCCAAGAACCAGATTTTATGTAAACTACAGGAAGAGTTTCTAGAGAATTGATCAATGAGACATGTTAGACTTTTAATAGCAAAAACATACAACAACAAAAAAGAAGGAATGAAAAAGTAATATCCCTTTAGATGTTTGTCTAGAATTATTTATAAATATCACTTTTGTTATACTTAATTTTCATATATCAATATAAAAATTAAATAGTTTATTGTCATGTTACATTTTCAGGAAGATTATGAAAATCTCAAAAGATGAACGAGTTTCTATCAGAAATATGCCAGTAGGAATGTCCAAAAAGGTGTACAAGGAGATGGTCAAAGAAATGGACAAAATTGCATCGCGAGAGGAGCCATCTCAACAACATGCTTCAAATGTAATATGTAATCATTGAATTTTTGGATCATTAGGTAAAATAAGTAAACAATTTAGCATTAAATATTAATTTTCAAGTATTTTCTTGCAGAAAAGAAAAGAAAATGGAACCCATTCAGCACATAAAACAGGACGACAAGGAAGAAAAGGATTGATATCTAAGTTTGTGAGTAATTATTACTTCCTTATAACAACTTAACTAGATTTCGTTTTTGTATTTTTAAGTTTTTTTACAAAAATCATCATTGAATGTCTCCAAACAGGTGCTAACATACAAAGAAGAACCAGCAAAGGAATTGATTGAAATTGGTTTAAATATGGGTTTTGCATATACGTTGGCATATTATAACTTAATTGTGGAATTTGTAAGCATCTATCAATCTTGTTTTACTTAGCTCCATCTATAGTTAATAGAAAAAATAAATCTTTTATATTAAATATATGATTTCTTATGGGGTATTAAACTTGCAGGAAACAAAGTATGGCACTGCGCCAACAAATCAAATCTTGAAAGATGGCATGTTACATGGTTTTGAAAGAATGTGTATAGTTTATGAGTCAATTGTTGCATTGGTACGCCATTTATTTTTGATTTACATTGATGTATATTATTTACTATTGCAATTTTCATTATTCTCACCAATGTATATACACTCATTACAATTTATTTTTATGTTTGTAGATGGAAGAAGGTGAAGAAGAAGAAAACAATCAACGTCGTGAACAAAACATTTTTGAAAATAACCCAAGTCATGGAAGTAGCTCTAGCAGTGATAGCAGTTCAAGCGAAGAATGATGATCACAATGTTTGGATATAAAAGCAAGGCATGGTACTATTTTTGGAAAAATGTCTGTGAAATCCGACATTTTATTTAATGTAATGGACATAGTGTCCCAATTGAAAGATAAAGGGATACCAATAACTGTCCCATTTTGTATGAAAAAGAATGTCTTATTCATATATATATATATATATATATATATATATAATGTTTTAATTTATTCTATTGTTCTCTATTGTCGCTATTTCATTCTCCATTGTTGTTCTCAAATGCAGTAATAAAAATTTAATTCATATGAATATTGTTATAATATATATATGTGTCGGATTTTGATGAATAATGAATTTTAAAAAACCACAATAATTATGATATGATATAACAAATTAATCTAAACATCACATTCAAATCCATTAATAAAAATTTAATTAATATGAATATTATTATAATAGGTGTCGACTTTTGATGAATAATGAATTTAAAACAATTATAATAATTGCACTGCCACAGGTCGATGTTTCTAAAAAATACAAAATGAAAACTGATGCGCTTGTATTATTAAGTGCACTAGTGCATTTTTACTACCTATCGGGACCGCACAAATACCAAAATCAGTTTAAAATATCGAGGCGTTTGTGCGGTACGGTACTCCGGTGCATTTATGTATCTATGCCCACCGGTGTCGTTTTACCACCTATGAGCATCGCACGAATACCGATACCAATAATAAATTGTGGTGCGTCTATGTGATATTGTGCATCGAGACATTGTTTCTGTCTATATGCACCAGTGCATTTGCATGAACAATAGGCACCGCACGAATACCGATACCAATTACAAATCTCGGTGCATTTGTGTGATAGTACGCACCAGGGTGTTTATGTGTTGATAAGTGCTAGTGCATTTGTATGACATATTTGCACCACATGAATACCGATACCAATTGTAAACCTCAGTGCATTTGTGTGATATGATGCACCGGGGCATTTATATAAGCATACGCACCGGTGCGTTGGTACGACCTATGGGCGCCACTCAAATCCCAAGACCAATTAGAACAGCCTCGTGCCTGTGTATCACCAACACCAGGCCCGGTGTTGTTATTTTCCTTAATGACCCAGTGCATTCTCCTTCGACTGCCACGATACGCACCGGTGTGTTAAAACCTGATAACAACACCGATGAAAAAACATCTGTAATAACCTCCGACCACCCATTTTTTTTTAGTTGTGTTGAATTTCCATTAAAAGCTCCGCCAAAACCTCCATTACCAGAAACAGATGTGGTATCATATGTTTTTTTGACAATTTTGGCCAATTTTATAACACTAAAAACCTCCTTTATAACCTCTACTAGAGGGTATTTTCCTTGTAGTGGCATTAGATCTGCCCAATATGTCATGAACTTGTTGGTGGATATGCTAAATGTGCTCGATCAAGCTGTTCGCTTTGTCAGCTTCAGACTGGACATGAGCCGTATCTACCTGAGTAGCCGCAAATGGCATGGCTACGTCAATCAGACATAGTGGCTGGAATCCCAAGCCCACCTGAAAGGGGTTGTGGTCGGTTGAGCTGTGGAGAGCCCAGTTATAACTATGTTTTACATAGGGGAGGCTCTCATCCCATGTTCAGGGATGATTTGAATTGTACATGTGCAAAATGTGTATAATCATCATGTTGACGACCTCTGTTTGGCCATCCGTTCAGGGATGGAAAGTTGTGGACTTGGTGAGCCTGGTGTCCAAAATTGAAAAGAGTCTGGACCTAAATGTGTTGAGGAACCTACTGTCGTGATCTGATATGATAGACTGTGGGATCCCAAAGTGCACCCACACTCGTTCAAAGAAGATTTTAGTAGTGGCTTCTGTTGTGATATTCTTCTTGCAGGTTGCCATAATGGCCATCTTCGAGAATCTGTCGACGACCATGAAAACACAGTCGTTTCCATGCATAGTAGAAGGAAGTACTGACACATAATCCATGGAGATGGATTCCCAAGGTTGACTAGGGATAGGTAGCAGAGTGTAGAGGCCTTGCTTCTTGATGGTCCATTTGGAAATGGTGCAAGCAGTGCAGGATCTGATGTACTTCTCGACATCCTGTTGAAGGTTCGACCAATAGAAATACTTCTGTAGTACTGCCACTATTTTCTTGACCCTGAAATGCCCAACGACTCGACTGTAGTGTGCTTCCCATATCATCTTCGCACTCTCGCTTGAAGGAACACAAAGGTGTCCCAGGTGACATAATAGTGCATCTTGGAGGTGAAAATTTGGAACTCGCGTACCCCCCAATAGTGCTTTGTATGTGTGGCCGAATTCTGGATGACTCTTTTAGATAAGCGGCCAATTAGAATTTTCATGCCCACATGAGTTGAGAACAGTGGTTAGTGCCATGATCGATGTTCGGCTGAGGCAATTTGCAACTTTATTGGTGCTACCCTTCTTGTACTTGATTTTCAAATGAAACTGTTGCAGATATGTGGACCATTCCTGATGGCGATCATTCTAAAACTTCCTTGTGTCTGTATGAACTGCAGGGGTCGGTGGTTTGTGTGGATGATTGTTTCCTTCCCCAAAGTGTAATGCTTCCATTGTTGACAAGCCTGCACAATGGAATACATTTCTTTGTCATAAGTGGGATACTTTCAAACTGTGTCGAACAATGTCTCACTATGATATGCCACTAGATTCCCATGTTGAGTAAGAGATACTCCAATAGAATAGTCACAAGCATCTGTCTCGATCTCAAATGGTTGTTGCAAGTCTGGTAATGTGAGGACTGGGATAGAATAGAGGCGATGTTTCAATTCTACAAACACCTTTTGTTGAGATTCTAACCAAAATAATTTTTCTTTCTC
This sequence comes from Pinus albicaulis, assembly GCA_034641835.2. Taxonomy (NCBI): domain Eukaryota; kingdom Viridiplantae; phylum Streptophyta; class Pinopsida; order Pinales; family Pinaceae; genus Pinus; species Pinus albicaulis. The sequence continues at coordinate 1,059,577,638 of CM076574.1, forward strand.
TCTTCCCTTGGTGACTTGACTCAAGGGCCAAGTGATATGAGAGAATCCCAACACTAACCTGCAGTAGAAATTAGCAAGACCCAGAAATTTTCGATGCTCTGTAAGAGTGGTTAGGGCTGGCCAATCCCAAATGACTTGGATCTTGGTTGGATCCACATGCAGCCCCCTTTCATCAATAATGTATCCCAGATATTGAATCTGGGTCATGCCAAAAGTGCACTTCTCCAAATTGGCACAAAAATTGTGTTGCCTTAGTGTTTGGAGGACTTGTCGGATGTGGTGGAGTTGCTCTTCCAAAGTATGGCTGAAGATCAGAATGTCATCCAAGTACACCACTACAAATGAGTTGGAGAATGGCCGAAATATGTTGTCCATCAACCTCTTGAAGGTTGTGGGAGCATTCGTCAACCCAAAATGCATGACTAGCCATTTGAAAAGGCCCTCCTTGGCTTTGAAGGAAGTCTTCCACACATCGGAGGGTTCGATTGGTACTTGGTGATACCCATACTTCAAGTCGATCTTTGTGAAATATTTCTTCCCTTTGAGTTGGTCCAGAAGGTCATCAATCCGTGGGATCTGGTACCTATTCTGGACAGTGATCTTGTTCAGTGCCCAATAGTCAATACATAGTCTCCAACTCCCATCCTTCTTCTGTACTAACATGGCCGGGCTCCCACAGGGCGATGAAATTGGACGGATGTGACCTTTCTGCAGAAACTCCTGAATTTTCCTCTTGATTTCATCGTTCTCGAGAACAGAGTGCCGATATATTGGTCCATTGGGTAGCAGTGCACCTAGGGTCATATCAATGGGGTGCTTGATCTGATAGTGCAGAGGCACCCCTGTGGGTGAGGTGAAAATGTCCTTGTACTCCTCCACAACCTTGTCCATTTGTTGCTGTCGTGTAGAGGAGCCATGTCTAGAGGTCATGTTCACAATCTTCTTCTTGCCCTGGGGGTGGATCATCAGGAAAAAAAATTTCCTTGTTTGGGAAATGAGCTTACTGCATTTTTTTGCAGTAACCAAAGAGATAGTGGTAGGCGGTGGTACCTATGGTATGTTGTACATCTTATTTCCAAAATTAACAAAAATAGCACGAGGTCATGACTCATAGACATCATGTCACTTCCAGAAGTATGGTTGGTCTAATAATACATCAAAAACATGAAGAGGCAAAATGTCACATAATACCTCATTTGTGAAGGGCTTGATGCTATACGGAAGGAGACACTGCTCGCTAACACAGAGATCACGTCCCTAGTGAAGCCACCCGATGGTGTATGGCTGTGGGTGCGATATGGTCGGCAAGCCCAACCAATTCACAACATCTGCTGAAATGAGGTTCTTTTGGCTCCCATTGTCGGCAATTAACTATAGCCGTGAACCCTTTACCCACATCTGGGAGTGGAAGAGACACTCTGCCTCCTCTGGATCTTCTGGTTCCTCCTTCTGGATCTTTGTAGTGGTAATAGTGGCGTTGTACTCCACATCAATAATGTATTTCCCTTTGTCATTCCCCTTGTTAGGTTATGATTCAGACTCATAGTATGCATCTAATTCAGAAGCCCTCATCTTGTCCATACGCAACTGCTTGGCCTGACACTCACTTATGTTGTGAGTGGAGCTCTTATGGAACTCACACTACTTTCCCGTGTCCTTCTTTGGATTCACGATGTCGTTATTTGTTTGTGGCTTTGGCAAGTTGTCTTTGGAAACCATGCCTCGGCTTTCTCCTTTGTTAGATGGTTTGGGGGCACCTTTCCCTTGCTTTTGATTCACATATCCAAAGTCTCGCTTCTTCTGCTTGAATTTCTACTCAATCTTGACAACATACCAGTATGTTGTACCAAGCGAGGATATGTCAAGGAAATCCATTTCCTCTTGAATGTATATATGCATACAACTGCGATACTTTAGCACCAAATATTTCTCTAGATCTTTGATACCCAACTTTGTGCGTAGGGTATGGAACAGATTCGTCATCTCATGCACATCTTGATGCCTTTATTGTCGCAGTGTGGTTCGTTGTATGTACTTATCCTCATAGCTCCCCACAGGATATTATTGTTCCTTGATGGCATCTCGGAAAGAATTCCAAGTGGATACAACTAAGAAGAGAGAGGGTTTTGTCTCATCCTTTTTCTCATAGTAGGTTTCCCACCAGTCCTTGACATGGGGGGTAGCTTTGAGGAGTGCAAAAATAATCTTCTACCAGTCGAAAAAGTCATGAACTGGGAAATATCCTTCTAATAGATTCAACCATATATCTATGATAGTTGCATCTATTTTATCCTCAAATATGGGAATTTCAATGTTTACTTGTACCTTAAAGGGATTCACGCCTCTAAAGTGGCTATTGGATGCATGTGTGTCGTCGGTGAACAGTCGTTGAAGGATCTGGGAAAATTTATCCATCATTGCATTCCGTTGTTTTTCGAGGGCCTCCTTGAGCAATATTTTGATAGGATCTCCTACTCCCTCATCTTTATTTTCGTCCCCCATGGGTGGCCGTCGGGGTTTTCGAGGCTGATCTTGCAAAGGTTCAACTAGATCCAGCCCCAACTCCTTATACCCCAACCTCGTTGCGGACATGCAAATAAGGATTGAGAAAAAGTAGACCGCTCTGATACCACAGATAAATATTTATGCAGGAATGCAACAGAGTACACATGTAACCATAAATACAAAGATGCAGTGGAAATAACACTTCATTCATTACTATCAAAGAACTGAAATTTGCTTACAGATAGAATGGAAATAAACTAGCTATGGTGTTGGTAGCTTATCTCTGAGAAGAGATGTGGCGGCTATAGGCCTCTGAACTTATTTTTAATGAGGCACGAGGGCCTATTTATTATTTAGAAACAATGTAAAACCCTAAACATTCAAAACCATAACCCTAGGAGATGAAGCGCCAAAACTATGGGTCCCGTTTGTTGATAATTTGTTGGGTTGTAGGTTAATACAAATTCTCTTCTTGATAATTACTTGTGAACTTACTTGAGGTATTTTTGTCTTCTCTTATTTTATTTAAGTTAATATTTCATCAAGTCAATTATAAAAAACACAAGACACAAAGGTTAGGCTCCTAGAGCCAGGGAAAAACCTCTCCCTCTTGGAGAGGAAAACCCACAAAGAATTCTTCTTATAGATATTCAAATGAAAAGTACCATGACCTAGACTTAGATCCTTGACCTATGAATTCCTCCAAGACCTTGTCATTACTTCTTTGACTGCCTCAAACACTTATCCTTCTCTTCTTCTCCAATATACACTGACATGTACTAGTACTAGAGAACTCGGTCTCTAATTTTCACTTTGTATTACTTAATCAACTATTGGAGACTGAATCTTCTTCACCTTGCATACACTTATAACCTTATTCCTTTAAGACATCTTTCATATTTAGGTCACTGCCTTCAGGTATTTTAGGTGCATCCATAGTCTAACCTTAGGATAATTAGTAAGTCCTTCTTCAAAAAAATTTGAACCTTGAATTTTATGATTCAGGTTCTTTTCTCTTCTTGGTGTCACAAAGGAGTATGAAATACTTCTATGATATCCACAGATTATTCCTTGAAACAAACTCTGTGATATCCACACTGTAACCCTGTACTAGATCCCAGCGATCTGCACTTATATACTTCTTTATTTTTGCACCCTGTTAGCCTTCTGAAATCCACAAATTTCATCCTCTGAAATCTTCACTTTCACCTTTGAACAATCCGCAATTTTTTCTGTGAAAATCACAAATAAAATCCACAATTTTTCTTGTGGAAATGAGCCGCAGTGACTGAGGTATATATAGTGCACAGTCTTGGCTTTTAGGCCGACCTTACAACAAATTTTTAGGCTGACTAGAACGAAGACTTTATTACTAATTATCAACCAACTTTATTACATCATTTCCAACTTTGAATGAGATTTGACTTGAGGTTTGTTATGAGCCTTTCTTCCATAAGGTTTTGGAGTAATTATTCAAACTAGATACCTCATAATCATGAATCTTAATTATAATAGAAGAAAAAACCCTATAGACATCAAGAAGAAGTCTATCTACATAATAATAAAATATTTCTCATGAAACCCATGAAGCGATTACACCAAGAATACATTTCGTTATCTTTGACATCTTCTTTAGATATATACATAATTACATAGTCAGCATGAAGACCGACCTAGTTACACTTTTCAACACTCCCTATTAACTAGGGAGGTATTCATACAAGTACATGGTTACTTTCAAACTGAAGAATCTTATAAGAAGAATCGGATTGGTAATCGCATCTATATAGCATCATATCAACCAGCATTTTCCTAGTGCAAGGCCCTGACTAACAGCCCCATCTCTCAACGAGACAATGGGCTACAATTTTGGTGAGACACATGACTAATAGACACCATAGTCATTGTCTCTCCAAGGTACATACCCCACCTAGGTGTTTCCAGAGTATGACCTTCTCGGACTATTCTTCTCTTGGGTAGCCAGCCCTAAAAGAATATCGGTCCACGACTACTCTTGTCTTGAATGCCCTATCTCATTCTCAAAGAGTATCGAATGCCAGATGATTACCCAATCCTCCATTCTGTCTTCCAGGTGAAGACCAAAATGATGTGTCTATCCATTCTCTTCACATAGCCTTCACTAAGACTTACAACTGTTAGTCCTGGTCTAGTGCATGACACATGTAATAGAGAATAACATACGTCACTCCTTCTTAACACAGGAAGGAAATTATTCAAGTTTCTTCCAAGAAAGAAACTTATCACCAGGCTCCTCATCAACCAAGGTCCTATCGCAGCAATCCAACTACTCATGAAGATTTCCTCCCCTCGATGTAATGGTTTTCGATATTGAGGAATCTTAAATTTTTTGCTTCATAAGGAATAGATCATCCATCACTTTCAATCACGATTCATGTCCACTATCAAAAATTGATTCATCAGGCTTCCTTATCTGGTCCATCGTTATTCCATGCTACTTTCCTTCAAATCATCCCCAAGGATCATACATCCTTTCTTATGATTAGCAGCCCTGCACAAATTCATCCAGATAGACATATACATATAAACTCTTAGAACAAGAGTTACCTTAGTGATGATCTTGCACCATGACATCTTCCTGTAGACATCAACATCCTTCATACAAATTAGCACATCTCCTAATGATATGTTTTTGCTAAGGGTCTTCTTCTTTACCAGACTTCCGTCAGAGTCTACATATCTTCCCAGGAGATCTCCTAGTCACATATACTTGGCTTCTGGATGATAACTGCCTCTTTATATGGTTGCATTTCATGATCTCTTCCTTTCTGCACATTCTTCATTCCCAGAAACTTACAAATTTTCTAGTTTCTTGTTTACGTATGACCAACTCATATTCTATGAGGTCATATTATGTTGATTTCATTTGTTAGTGCACTGAGAGATCCTTATTCATACATCATACTCCTAAATACGGAGGTATATTACCTGCAATCATATGACATGATTTCACAGCATCCAATATCAACATATATGTATGCATGCCTCATACCTATTTTCCTTGAGTCATCCTGTAGCAGTTTCTATTGAATGAAGAGCTTCATTCCTTTGACCTGCTTCAACAATATGTCATCACATCCCAAAATCCCGTCTCCATGATGACCTTTGATCTGATGACTGCTTTACTTTTAGTAGAGAGGTTTTCCAGAAGCTTTTCACCGAGAGATCCTTCCATGATTTTATCGAGATTCTTCTTAGTGTACATGCTATCATATAATTTTACAACTAATCATAGATCACTTGCAGAGGAAGATGATCTCAATCATAATAGAGATCTCTGGCTTCCTCCTTATTAGATATTTTAGTGGCAGGTTCTTCTCTTTCATAAGTGGCATGGGCTTCTTCCTTTTTCCTCTTGTCCTTTCCATATTTAGGAAAATTTACTTTATAATTTCCAAGCTCATCACATCCAAAGCATCGCACGTTGTCCATATTTCTTCTTTTATTCTAAGGGCCAAATTTTCTGAATCTTCCTTTCTTCTTGTATGAAGTTGCAAAGGCATGATTCTCTTCACTTGGTCCTGTATCAGCTTTGGCCTTTAGTATTGTTACCTCTATTTTACATAGAGAGCATAAATAATGGAATGGAGTGGCTTCTTTCTTCCCATATAGACTAGAAGTGAAGCTTCCCCATTCCTCTGGTAGAGCATTCAAAACCATTGTTGTCATCTCAGTTTCAGACATCACTTCTCCTAGTTCCTGCAGTTTATCTCTTATCTCTGAAATCCTCATTAAGTATGGAGTGATTCCTGATTCCCTTGATAATTTCATTTTGTATATTTCTTGTCTTAGATATATTTCTTCTCCAGAAGTACTCACACAGAATAGCTCCACCAATTTCTCATATATATTTTTTGCAGTCTTTATTTTTGATACATAGGGAATGAGAGAGTCTTTGATGGATTCTATGAGAATCCTTTGGACTCTAATTTCTCCCTTAATGTACTTGGCATGGGATGAAGTATCTTCTTTTGGAGGTTGAACAGAAGATCCTTCGATATATTCCATTACTTCATCTTCAATTAAATTCAATTATGTTCTCTTCTTCCATGCACTGAAGTTTGATGACCCAACCAGCTTGTTTCTTTCTTTACATTAAGGCATCTTGATAGATAGGGTCATGAATACTTACTTGAGTGGATTTATGATGATTGAGAATGAAGTCAAGGGTTTCCTTTCTTCAATGTTGTTGTACTTGAACCTTTGATTATAATGACTATCTTTAGAGATATCCTTCAAACAATGTCTTGAGTAAAAATATTTTGATGCCAAAGATTAATTTCTCGAATGAGTTGATATTTTGAATGAGATAGGAGATCTCACATGAAGTAGTTGGATAGTCTTCCTTCTAAACTGGTTTTTCTTTCCAACCCAAACTTTGATCTTTTCTTCTTTGAGTGTCTTTGTTGACAAGCAACCCTTATGTTCAGCACCTTAGCTTTGATACCATGTTGATAATTTGTTGGGTTGTAGGTTAATACAAATTCTCTTCTTGATAATTATTTGTGAACTTACTTGAGTTATTTTTGTCTTCTCTTCTTTTATTTGATTTAATATTTCATCAAGTCAATTATAAAAAACACAAGACATAAATGTTAGGCTCCTGCCAGGGCAAAACCTCTCCCTCTTGGAGAGGAAAAACCGCAAAGAATTCTTCTTATAGATCTTCAAATGATAAGTACCATGACCTAGACTTAGATCCTTGACCTATGAATGACTCCAAGACCTTGTCGTTACTTCTTTGACTACCTCGAACACTTATCCTTCTCTTCTACTCCAATCTACACTGACCTGTACTAGTACTAGAGAACTCAGTCTCTAATTTTCACTTCTTATTACTAAGTCAACTATGGGAGATTGAATCTTCTTCACCTTGCATACACTTATAAAATTATTCCTTTAAGACTGCTTTCTTCTTTAAGTCACTGCCTTCAGGTATTTTAGGTGCATCCACTGTCTAACCTTAGGACAATTAGTAAGTTCTTCTTCAAACAAATCCGAACCTTGACTTTTATGATTCAGGTTCTTTTCTCTTCTTGGTGTCACAAAGGAATATGCAATACTTCTGTGATATTCGCAGATTCTTCCTTGAAACAAACGCTGTGATATCCACACTGTAAGCCTGTACTAGATCTCAGCAATATGCACTTATATACTTCTTTATTTATGCACCATGTTAGCCTTCTGAAATCCGCAAATTCTATCCTCTGAAATCTGCACTTTCACCTCTGAATAGTCCGCAATTTTTGCTACGGAAATCACAGAGAAAATCTGCAATTTTTCTTGTGGAAATGAGCCGGAGTGACTGGGGTATATGTAGTGCACAGTCTTGGCTTTTAGGCCGACCTTATAGAAAAAAATTTAGGCTGACTAGAAGGCAGAATTTATTACTGATTATCAACCAACTTTATTACATCATTTCCAGCGTTGAATGAGAGTTGAATTGAGGGCTGTTATGAGCCTTTCTTCCACAATTTTTTGGAGGCATTATTCAAACTAGATACATCATAATCATTACTCTCAATTATACTAGAAGAAAAAACCCTATAGACATCAAGAAGAAGTCTATCTACATAATAGTAAAATCTTGCTCTTGAAACCCATGAAACAAGTACACCAAGAATACATTTCATTATCTTTGACATCTTCTTTACATACATACATAATTACATAGTCAACATGAAGATTGACCTAGTTACACTTTTCAACACCGTTTGGGTAAATTGGTGTTTCAACTTCCTGGGGACGTAACTTTGGCATACGATCTCTGTTTGACGTGCACCATACCTCATTAGAAATATATATCCAAGGGCTACAACTTTTTATGTTATAAAAATTAGTCCAAGGATCCATTTTTCTCCCAGTTTTCCCAAAAAATGTCGTTTAGGGCCTCAAAACGACTCCGAAAGTTCAATACCTAAAAAACCGCTAAAAATAATAAGTTGTGCCAAAACTGAAAAACAGAAAGAGACAATGGTGGGGCCCCAAGTGAAATAGGTGGTTGGCCACCAATATCCACCTGGATCATTCCTCCCCCCTTAGGAAGAAATGGTCCCCATTGCGTTGAGTTCCTCCATGATATGAGGAAACTTCTGCTCAACTTTCGTGGTGAACCACTTGCCTTGGTGCAGGAGTTGGCTAGCTTTGACAACCCGATACAGTTGGATCATTTGTTGGCAAGTGTTCTTGGTTTTCATGTCCATGATACAATCTGTGGTGTCCTGTTCCAAACAGTCCAGGTTAAACTTTGTTGGTGTGAGTTGTTTTGCAATGTCAGAGGTGTCCAATAGAGGTGGGAAGTAGGGATGAAGGCGGTCCACATTGAATACTGGGTGTAGAGCAAGGAATGGTGGAGTACTGAGCTCAAAGACATTGTTCCCTACAGCCTTGGTGATGGTGTACGTCCCATATCGGAGCAGACGAAGCTTGCGATGGGATCCAGTGAGGCGCTCCTTCTACAAATGTAGCCACACTTTCTCGCCCACCTAGAAGTTGTGTGGCACCCAATGTTGATCATGGTGTTTCTTCTACTAAGCATTGGCTCTGTCCAATATGTCATAAATTTGTTGGTGGATGTGCTGAATGTGCTCGATCAAGCTTTTTGCATTTTCAGCTTCAGACTAGACATGAGCCATATCGTCCTGAGTAGCCGCAAATGGCATGGCTACCTCAATGGGACATACTGGTTGGAATCCCAAGCCCACTTGAAAGGGGTTGTGGCCAGTTGAGCTGTGGATATCCTAGTTATAACTGTGTTGTACATAGGGGAGGCTCTCATCCCATGTGTGGGGATGCTTTTAATTGTACATGCACAAAATGAGTACAATCATCTTGTTGACGACCTCTATCTGGCCATCAGTTTGGGGATGGAAAGCTGTCGACTTGGTGAGCTTGGTGTCCAGCATTGACTAGAAGTTGGACCAAAATGTACTTAGGAACCTACTTTCGCAATCTGATATGATAGACTGTGGGATCCCAAAGTGCACCCATACTCGTTCAAAGAAGAGTTTAGCAGTGGCTTCTGTTGTGATATTCTTCTTGCAGGTTGCCATAATGGTCATCTTCGCAAATATGTTGACAACCACGAAAACACGGTTGTTTCCATGCTTAGTAGAAGGAAGGCCTGACATGTAATCCATTGAGATGGATTCCCAAGGTCGACTAGGGGTAGGTAGTGAAGTATAGAGGCATTTCTTCTTGATGGTCGGTTTGGAAATGGCGCAAGCAGTGTAGGATCTTATGTACTTCCCGACATCCTGTCGAAGGTTTGGCCAATAGAAATACTTCTGTGGTACTGCCACTATTTTCTTGACCCCGAAATGCCCTGCGATTTAATTGTAGTGTGCTTCCCATATCATCTTTGAACTCTCGCTTGAAGGAACACAAAGGTATCCCAAGTGACATAACAATGCATCTTGGAGGTGAAATTTTGGAACTTGCGTACCCCCCAAGAGTGCTCTGTATGTGTGGCCCAATTTTGGATCACTCTTGTAGAGAAGCGGCCAATCAGAAGTCTCATGCCCACAAGAGATAATAACAGTGGTTAGTGCCATGATTGGTGTTCGGATGAGGCATTCTGCAACATTATTGGTGCTACCCTTATTGTACTTGATGTTTAAATGAAATTGTTGCAGATATGTGGACCACTTCTGATGGCAATCATTCTGTAACTTCACTTGTGTCTGTATGAACTGCAGGTTTCAGTGGTCTATGTGGATGATTGTTTCCTTCCCCAAAATGTAATGCTTCCATTGTCGACAAGCCTGCACAATGGAATACATTTCTTTGTCATAAGTGGGATACTTGCGAACTATGTTGGACAATGTCTCACTGTGACATGCCATTGGATGCCCATGTTGAGTAATAAATTCTCCAATAGCATAGTGAGAGGCATGTGTCTCGATCTCAAATCGTTGTTACAAGTCTGGTAATGTGAGCACTAGGGAAGAACAGAGGCGATGTGTCAATTCTACAAATTCCTATTGTTGAGATTCTGACCAAAATAATTTTTATTTCACTCCTCCCTTGGTGGCTTGACTCAAGCACCAAGTGATATGAGAGAATCCCAACATGAACCTGTGGTAGAAATTAGCAAGACCGAGAAAGCTGCGAAGCTCTATTAGACTAGTTGGGGCTGGCCATTCCCGAATGACTTGGATCTTTGTTGGAACCACATGCACCCCCCTTTCATCAATAAGGTATCCTAGATATTGAACCTGGGTCATGACAAAAGTGAACTTCTCCAAATTGGCACACAACGTTTATTGTTGTAGTGTTTGGAGGACTTGTCGGATGTGGTGGAGGTGCTCTTCCCAAGTATGGCTAAAGGTCAAAATGTCATCCAAGTACACCACTACTAATGAGTTGGTGAATTGCCGCAAGATGTCATCCATCAACCTCTTGAAGGTTGTGGGGGCATTTGTCAACCTGAAAGGCATGACCAGCCATTCGAAAAGGCCCTCCTTGGCTTTGAAGGTAGTCTTCCACACATAGGAGAGTTTTATTGGTACCTGATGATACCCTTACTTCAAGTTGATCTTTCTGAAATATTTCACCCTTTTGAGTTGGTCCAGAACGTCATCAATCTGTGGGATCGGGTACCTATTTCAAACAATGATCTTGTTCAGCGCCCGATAGTCAATAGAGAGTCTCCAACTGCCATCCTTATTCTATACTAACACGATTGGGCTCCCATAGGGCGATGAACTTGGCCGGATGTGACCTTTCTGCAGCAACTCCTGAATCTGCCTCTTGATTTCATTGTTCTTAAGAATAGAGTGCTGATAGATTGGTCCATTGGGTAGAGATGCACCTGGGGTCAGATCAGTGGGGTGCTTGACATGACAGTGCAAAGGCACCCCTGTGGGTGAGGTGAAAATGTCCCCATACTCCTCCACAACCTTTTCCATTTGTTGTTGTCGTGCAAAGGAGCCATGTCTAGAGGTCGTGGCCAGAGTCTTATTCTTGCCCTCAGGGCAGATCATCAGGAAAACAAATTTCCTTGTCTGGGAAATGAGCTTACTACATTGTTTTGCAGTAACCAAAGAGATAGTGGTAGGCGATGGTACCTCTGGTATCATGCACAATTTATTTCCAAAAGTAACAATAACAGTGCAAGGTCGTGACTCATACACAGCATGCCACTTCCAAAAGTATGGTTGGCCTAATAATACATCAGAAACATCAAGAGGAGCAATGTCACATAATACCTCATCCGTGAAGGGCTTGATGCTATAGGGAAGGCGACACTACTGGCTGACACAGAGATCCCGTCCTTGGTGAAGACACCTGATGGTGTATGGTTGTGGGTGCGCTGTGGTTGGAAAGACCAAATTCTTCATGACATTTTCTCAAGTGAGGTTCTTTTGGCTCCCATTGTCGACAATGAACTATAGCGGGGAACCCTTTACCCACATCTGGGAGTGGAAGAGATGCTTCGCCTCATCTGGATCTTTGCAGTGGCAACAGTGGCGTTGGGATCCACATCAATAATCTATTTCCCTTTTTCATTCCCCTTGTCAGGTTCTAATTTAGAGTCGGAGCATGCATCTGATTCAGATTCCCTCTTCTCGGCCATAAGCGACTGCTTGGTGTGACACTCACTTGTGTTGTGAGTGGAGCTCTTATGGAACTCACACCACTTTCATGTGTCCTTCTTTGGCTTCACAATGTTGTTCTTTTCTTGTGGCTTTGGTAGGTTGTCTTGGGCCACCATGCCTTGGCTTTGTTGTTTGTTCTGATGTTTGGGGGAACCTTTCCCTTGCTTTTGATTCGCAAATCCAAAGTCTCGCTTCTTCTGCTTAAATTTCTACTCAATCTTGCCAGCATACCAGTATGTTGTACCAAGCGTGGGGATGTCGAGGAACTCCATTTCCTCCTAAATGTATCTTTACAGACAACTGCAATATTTTAGCACCAAATTTTTCTCCGAAACTTTGATACCCAACTTTGTGCACAGGGTATGGAATAGATTCATTAGCTCATGCACATCTTGATCCCTTTATTACAATAGTGTGGTCCATTGTATGTACTTGTCCTTATAGCTTCCCACGGATAGTATTTTTCCTTGATGGCATCTCCAAAATAATTCCAAGTGGGTATGGCTAAGAATAGAGAGGGTTATATCTCATCCTTTTTCTCACAGTAGGTTTCTCACCAGTCCTTAACATGGGGGGTAGCTTTGAGGAGTGAAAAAATAATTTTCTCCCTGTCGGAAAAGTCATGAACCGAGAAATATCCTTCTAATAGATTCAACCATATATCTACAACATCTGCATCTATTTGAACCTTAAATATGGGAATGTCAAAGTTTACTTGTACCTTAAAGGGAGTCGCACCTCCAGAGTGGTTGTTGGATGCAAATGCGTCACCGGTGGGCAGTTTTTGAAGGATATGGGAAAGGTTATCCATCATCGTGTTCCTTTATTTTTCGATTGCCTCCTCGAGAAATATTTTTATAGGATCTCCTGCTCCCTTATCTTTATTTTCGTCCCCCATGGGCGGTCGTCGGGGTTTTCAAGGCTGATCTTGCAAAGGTTCAACTAGATATAGCCCCAACTCCTTATACCCCAACCTCGTTGGGGACATGCAACGAAGGATCGAGACAAAGCAGACCTCTATGATATGCCTGATCCAAATTTATACAGGAACGCAATAGAGTACACATGTAACCATAAATACAAATATTCAGTGGAAATAATACTTCATTTCATTACTATCAAAGAACTGAAATTTGGTTACAGACAGAATGAAAATAAAATAGCTATGGCGCTGGTAGCTTATCTCTGAGAAGAGATGTGTCTGCTACATGCCTCTGAATTGAGTTACAATGAGGCTAGAGGGCCTATTTATTATTTAGAAACAATGGAAAACCCTAAACATTCAAAACCCTAACCCTAGGAGATGAAGCGCCAAAACTATGGGTCCCGTTTGGGTAAATTGGTGTTTCAACTTCCCGGGGACATAACTTTGGCATACGATCTCTATTTGACGTGCACCATACCTCATTAGAAAGATCTATCTGAGGACTACAAATTTTTATGTGAGCAACATCAGTCCATGGACCCATGTTTCTCCTGGTCTTCCCAAAAAACGTTGTTTCGGGCCTCAAAATGGCTCCGGAAGTTCAGGACCCTTAAAACTACTAAAAATAGTAAGTTGTGCCGAAAATAAAAGAGACAGTGCTGGGGCCCCTAGTGGAATAGGTGGGTGGCCACCAATATCCACCTGGATCACTACATTTATGTTTGACAGTAACACTTATTCACATCATGATGGGTCTTACCTTGCCATAATGTCATTCTTAGTTTTAGTTAAAGACATATGGGATTTGTAATATTTTTTGTACCATCAATTTTGAGTGTCATTGTTCATAATAGGTTCTAAGGAATTCTCTCCTCATAACAAACCCTTTTCTATTACTAGCACCCCAGGGGTGATGCATAATAGATTCACATGTTATAATTCTCTTCTGAATGTAAAATAAGATCATCAAACTTCTTGTCATTTAGTATAATCATCTTTTGATAATATCATGAGCATGACACATGCCTTGTTCATTTTTATAATGAAAATAATTTTCTAGGGATGCTTGTTTCCAATGTGGGTCCTTCTTATCATTTTATCCTTGGTCTCTCTCTCCCTCCCTTGGGCATCAATATCTAAGTATCAAGTATAGGGGACAATGACATATTTTATTTGTACAGCTTCTCTAATTTCACATATCAATGCACAATTGTTATCAAATCACTCATAAAACTATACTGGTGATCAATAGGGTCATTATTAACATAACATAACTAAGGATACTAATGGCTACAAAGCATCCTCTACAAAAGTAATTAGAAAATTTTATCAAAAGTGAGTATTTATGTATCCATGTGGATTTATAGTGTTGTTCTTGTGTGATCCACATGACTTATCATTAGATAGTCATGTTGATCCACAAGAAGTGAAATTTCACCAACATTTAAAGAAATACATATTAAATTCCCATTAGATTTCAATTGAGGGCGATACGCCTAGCTGGTTCAAAGTCCAATGATATTGAAAAGGAATCCTATCATAGATCTAAAGTCTTGTGATGCATAGGGGCCTACAATTTGAATAGGTTTCATTCAAACCACAAATTAATTGTAACAAAGTATGAATACCTATAACTAACAACCATGGGAGGGAATTTGAGAAAGTGAATGTTGAGTATTGATATGGTACCAAAATTATTCACACAAATACGTAATCTTATGACCATTCTCATTGTTTGCATCACATCCATTTATTAGTAAGGTATTCACAACTAGATAGATTTATCACCTTTTTGAGATTGAGAGAGGAAATTCCAAAGAACATCAAAGGACCTTCCTTATGAGGCATAAGGTAGAACCAGCCTAGATCCATCTTAAATCTGGATCTATCAAGCATCGAGAGGGATCAAATCTCTCGAGGTGCAAACCTCTTTTGCACCTCTTTTTTGAGTGAAAAACTTGAGGAAAGGTTTGCACCTCAAGAGATTTGATCCCTCTCAGCGCTTGATAGATCCGGAGTTAAGATGGATCTAGGCTGGTTTTAGTGGTGTGCTTCCAAGGAAAATCCATCGAATATATGATTAATTTTATCAATAATATGTAAATATATGAAATATTAATATAATCATTTTAAATATGCTAAATATTTATGAGATTAACTTGGTAATTTTAATTTTAAATTTTCTTGGTTACCTCAGTTTGTTGAGATGATAAATATTGTTAATAAATTTAATGATAAAAAAATGATGAAATAAGTTTTTTGAATGCAAAGTGACAATAATAATGTTAAAAGATAGAAAATGTGAATAATAAGAATGTACTCATGTTACAAATAGTATTCATTATGATCAATCTCAAACTATTCTCTTCTACTATTCTTATTATCACCCTTGTTAGTTTTGTCATCTTTTCATATCTATTATATGAAAAAGAAAATTTAAATTGTAAATAATTTAAGTCTTTAGCTTGAGCTACTGTAGTAAACATGATACCTGTCTCTCTTGCTCTCCAATATTAATAAGTTAAATTACTATAGCACAAAAATCAATGTGCATTGTCAATACCATTTTGTGCTTACACTAAAATCAATGCATATTGTTAATCCAATCACTTTAAAATTAATGTACAATCATATATCCAATTACATCAAATCAAAAATCAACATCTATATTGAAGTTGAGAGTGTAAGCTTCTGTGATCCATAACATTTTAATTATAAATCTTCCGGGAAATCACATAAGGAATTTTTGGAACCAACGGGTTTCGAACTACCAAGTGTAGTTCATCATCAGGATAATGAGGAATGGCTGATCTGACATACACATTTATATCATGAAGAGAGAAGCAACGATAAAGACCCCAAGGAGTCAAAAAACGGTAAAAAATTAAATACAATTATAAAATAATCCAAAAAAATATAAGTCACACATCCTTAAAATTAAAACGGTCAAAAAATAAAACTAAAAATATAAATATAAAAAGACCTAATTACCCATTCCTATAAGATTAACCCAAAAAACTAACTTAACTCTCACACCTAAACAATATAAATAAGTGATTAAGTGAACAAATATTCAAGTCAAAGACATAAATTATAAATCAATTATAAATAAATAGAATAATAATAATAATAAAATAAAAACAATAACTAAAATTAGAAATAAAAATAAAATAAAAACAATAACCAAAATTAGAAACAAAAATAAAATAATTTAAAATAAAATAAAATAAAATAAAGAATAAAGGACCTAATGTAGAGTAAAATAAAAACTGACGAATTCAAGTCAGAGTCATAAAGTAAAAATAAATAATTCATAAATAAATAAAATACCTAAAATATTTATTTATGAACTAAAATATTTATTTATGAATTATTTATTTTTACTTTATGACTTTGACTTGAATTCGTTAGTTTTTATTTTACTCTGCAGTAGGTCCTTTTATTCTTTATTTTATTTTATTTTATTTTAATTTAATTTATTTTTGTTTCTAATTTTGGTTATTGTTTTTATTTTATTTTTATTTCTAATTTTAGTTATTGTTTTTATTTTATTATTATTATTATTCTATTTATTTATAATTGATTTATAATTTATGTCTTTGACTTGAATATTTGTTCACTTAATCACTTATTTATATTGTTTAGGTGTGAGAGTTAAGTTAGTTTTTGGGTTAATCTTATAGGAATGGGTAATTAGGTCTTTTTATATTTTTATTTTTAGTTTTATTTTTTGACCGTTTTAATTTTAAGGATGTGTGACTTATATTTTTTTGGATTATTTTATAATTGTATTTAATTTTTTACCGTTTTTTGACTCCTTGGGGTCTTGACCGTTGCTTCTCTCTTCATGATATAAATGTGTATGTCAGATCATCCATTCCTCATTATCTTGATGATGAACTACACTTGGTAGTTCGAAACGCGTAGGTTCCAAAAATTCATTATGTGATTTCCCGGAAGATTTATAATTAAAATCTATATTGAAATCAATGCATTTAATGCAAGCAACCAAATAATATTAGAAAATAAATTCTACACTGAAATCAATGCATTTAGTGCAAACAATCAAATAGGATTAAGAATCATCTACATTGAAATCAATGCATCTAGTGCAAGCAATCAAATATAATTATAAATCAACATCTACATTGAAATCAACACATCCAGTGCAAGCAATCAAATAGTATTAGAAATCACCACCTACACTGAAATCAATGCATCTAGTGCAAGTAATCAAATATCATTAGAAAAAAATATCTACACTAAAATCGATGAATCTAGTGCAAAAAATCAAATAGGGTTAGAAATCATCATCTCCACTTAAATCAATCCATCTAGTGCAAGAAATATTCTTCCCTCTCTCCACCCTCCATCCATATATATATCCCCCTCCATCTCTTCTTTTTTTTCTCTCTATCTTACCCCCCTAAACACACATTCTATCGCACTCCATATCTATCAATCTCTTTGTCACTCCCTCCCTCTCCCCATCTCTCTCTTCTTCCCTCTCTTCACCTTCCATCTATATCTCTATCTTCCCCTTCTCTCCCTCTTCCCTGCTAATATCTCTCTTTCCTCCTTCTGTCCTCTCTCCCTCTCTCTCCATATTTCTTATCGCTCTCTCTCTCTCTCTCTCTCTCCACATTTATCTCTCTATGTCTTTCTTCTTACCTCCATCTCTCTCCCCCTCCCAGTCCATCTCTCTTTCCTTCCCTCTCTCTACTCTCTCACATCCTCTCTCTTCCTTCCGCTCTTTCCCTTTCTCTCCCATCTCTCTCTCTCTCTCTCTCTCTCTCTCTCTCTCTCTCTCTCTGTTTCTTCACCCACCAACTATGTTACTATATCCCCCTCTCTCTCCTTATCTCTCATTCTCTCCCCCCTTATCTCCATCTCTCCTTATTTGTCTCTTTATCTCACCCCCAAACATACACACTCTGTCTTTGTCTCTCCCTTGTCACTCCTTCTCTCTCTCCACTTCTCACTCTCTATATTTCTTATTTCCGACCTCTCTCCCCCTCTAAATCCATCTCTCTATTGATCCCTCTCTCCACCTCTCTCTCAAGTCCTCTCTCTCCCTTTCTCTCCTACCTCCCTCTCTCTTCCATGATCTCTCTCTCTCTCTCTCTCTCTCTTGGCCCCTCTTTCCGTCCAACTACATTAATATATCCCTCCATCTCTCCTTCTCTCCCTCGTTCTCTCCATACATACTACTTTGTATATTTTCTCACCCCTAAACATACACACTCTCTCTCCATCTCTCCCTTGCCACTCCCTCTCTCTCTATATATATTTCTTCTTCCCTCCCTCTCTCCCCCTCCAACTTCTCTCTATCCCTCCCTCTCTCAAGTCCTCTCTCTCATCCTTTCTATCTCTCCCTTTCTCTCTTACCTCTCTCTCTCTTCTGTCATCTCTCTCCCTTTATCTCTTACCCCCCTCTCTCTTCCGACATCTCTGTCTCCTCTAATCCTATCACTAGCTCCCTCCCCCTCTCCTTCTCTCTGTCCCTCCTCCATATTTTTGTCTCCCTCTCTCGCTCTTCTTTCCTCCTCTCCCCTTTTCTTTAGTTTATCTCCATCTCTCCCTTGTCAATCCCCCTATATCTCCACCTCTATCACTCTATATCTTTGTTCTTCCCTCCCATATATCTCTAGAGTTAATATATATCATGAAACATTTATATATATTATAATATAATAAATTTAATATTGTACTAATAGAAAGTTATTAAATTTAATAATATTAATATTATAATATATTAATATGAGTATTAAATTTAATAATAATAATAATAATAATAATAATATTAATATTAATATTTTAATATTATATTAGGGTTAATAATGTTTTTTTTTGCATGGGATTAATAATAATTTAGCTCATGGTATTTGGACCATAGGCTTGACCTAAATAAAACTTATTTTTTGAGTGTTCATAAATATAAAGCAGATTATGGAGTAAATATGAAAAAATGTTTTATTTACTTACCATACCTCTTTTTTTATATTTTTATTTATTTAACATATCTCTTTTATTTACTATGGTATTTGGCCCATAGGCTTGTTATATAATTAGATTTTTATTTATAATCATATTAGATATATTTTTATTTATTTACCTTACCTCTTTATACCTCTTTTATATATATTTATTTACCATACCTCTTTATAACTATTTTTTATATTTATTTATTTACCATACCTATTTATACCTATTTATTTATTTATCATAACTCTTTATACATTTTTGTATTTATTTATTTACCATACTTCTTTTATAAATATGGTATTTGGCCCATGGTATTTAGCCCATGATATCAATATTAATTTGTCCCACGATATCAATATTATTTACCATACATCTAGTTTATATATATTTTTATTTATTTACCATAGCTCTGGAGTAAGTATAAAAATATGTTTTATTTATAAAAATATGTTTTATTTATTTACCATACCTCCGGTTTATTTATATTTTTAGTTATTTAAATTTTGAAATATTGCAATTTTGATGGGTAAAATATTTATATCTTTAAAGATTTTAATTTATCCATACAACATGGTTTTTTTTTTTAAAGATTCATTTTACAAATATTTAATTAAAAGAAATATTAAAATATGTTGAATTAACTCTTTTTCTTTAATTTAGGAAATGGTATTGACTTTAGTAAAGAGTAAAGATGTTTAAAATTTTACTTAATTTGGAAATTCATTGTGGTAATTTTTTTGTGAAAGGTAAATTTATTATCCATTCAAATTTACGTATATAATAAATAAATTATTAAATGGGTGAGATAATTTACTATCCATTCAAATTATATAAATAATACATAGTTGTATTTTAATAATTAATCAACTCATTAATAAGTCAAAAAAGTTATATATAATCTAAATATTCAAGTTATATAAAATTAAAGATTAGATTAATGCTTTGGTCGATATTAGCAAAAATAAAATTTATTATTTTTTGAGAATTTGACATCAAGGTCATACTGAGTTGTAGATTGCCTCTCTAGGCGCAATCATCAATTCTACATCTCTTTCTTTTGTGTCTTTTTCAAGGCCACCAAAATTTCATTCTATTATTAATTAAAAAATAGTTTTTTTCCTATGACTTATTATTAGCCAAAGAACTTTTTTATATTGGAAAAAGATTCGTTGACATTATTTAAAAAAAAATTGAATGAACCAAATTAAATCTGGAGTGAATATACACCAAATATTTTTGATCTTAGAGATCAATCGACGACTTAGATCTGAAGTAACACAAATATGTTACGGCAGACCTAAGACGTATCGATCACATGGCTTCAATACCCAACGACACGTTACAAATTCAATCAACTCCAGTGATTACAACTCCCCTTCACAAGCTTAGCGATTACATGCAGGATCATGTCGTTTGAAACTGAAACGGTCATGGCTATTCTAGGGTATCCACGTCATTGGCCGCGGCTTAATTTTTTAAATCGTTATGAAGCCGCGTGTGGAAGTGGAAGAACCACCTCTTCGTTGTTAGCTAGAAGCATTGGTTTATTTTATTGTCAGTTTGTAATTGATCATGAAATCGTTTGGGTGTAAAATCGAGTCGGCTTTCGGTGATTCACTTAATGGGACATCAAGAATATAGAAAACTCTAGTTGAAAGAGTAATGATATTTGTGTTCCTTAGGTAATACACAATCAGAAACTCTAAGAATGGTATTTTCCATGAACGAATTTTTTATTATTATCCATAGTATTGAACAAAAAAATTTCCATAGTATTAATGAAATAAAAAAAAAATCATTTTTATGTGCTTAAAAACTTTTGTTTTCACTTTTGGATGGAAAAATAGTGAACATATTATTTTTATTTTGCAAAACTAAAGGAAATATAAGCATTTACCCTCCCCATCAAATTTAAGTTTAAAATTACAATTATATATTTCTATTTAAATAGTTCAAATTGTGTATTTTGTCAATATCTAATAAAATATAACATTAAAACTACAAGTTAATTATATCACAATATTCCAATTAAAAGTAAAAAACATTACCTCCTTAAACCAAACTATTATTATCTGCCCACATACATTAATACTTGTTGTATACAGATTATTTTTATTTTCAAGAGTAGAGGAAATAAAATAATTTTTCCTATACCTCATCAAATTTAAGTTTAAAACTACAATTATATAGTTAAATTTATATAATTGAAATTATATACTTTTTCAATAGCTAATTAAATTTAACATTAAAGCTACAATTTAATTATATCTCACTATTTGAACTAAAAATCCAAAATATTGCCTTCTTAAACCAAACGATTATTATGTGTTGACATACATTAATACTTTCTCCATGAATAAAGTATCTAATAATTTTTTTTGGTTAATCATGTCACTCAATCAGTGGAAAAAACTAAGAATTTCCACTAAGAAATATTGAGATAGTAGGGACATTTTTTTTGGAATTTTTAATTTTAAAACAACAAGAAAATATATGAATGTTTTAGGTTTAATAATAATTTAAAAATATTTTAGGGAATGATAAACCATGTTTTATAAAATAAATTATGGTTAACTGTGCTTCAATGTTGCATTGTGACAAAGATTGTCTCAATATGAAAATAAACCATGGTCAACGATGTTTATTTCGGGGTTTATAATATTTATATTAAGATTATGTACCTTGATTTTATAATATCTATCCCCTGGGTTTAGTATTATTCCCTTGGGTCCTTAATCCATTGGGGTTAGTGTCAATCCCTTGGAGTTATTATTCCCTCGGGTTTATAATATCAATCCCTTGAGTTTATAATATCAATCCCTTAGTTTATTAATCTAAGGGTCCATATTCCTAGGGCTTAATATTGTTCCCTTGGTTCAAACATGGTTTAGCATCTTCCAATGTCGCATTGTCACAAGGATTATCTCAATATGAAAACAAACCAAGATACACCATGTTTATTTTAGTGTTTATAATATTTATGTTTCGGTTTATATACCTTGGGTTTAAAATATTAGTCCATTGGGTTTAATATTTTTCTCTTTGGTTCATAATCCCTTAGGCTTTTAGTATTAATCCCTTGGGTTTATAATATTTATCTGAGGCTTTATTTATCCCTTGGGTTTATAATATCTTAGAGTTTTAGAGTTAATCCCTTGGGTTCATAATATCAATCCATTGGGTTTCTAATATCAATCCCTTGAGTTTATAATATCAATCCCTAGTGTTTATCAATCTTAGAGTTCATATCACTTGGGTTTATCAATCCCTTGGTCCAATGCCATGTTGTGACAACCATGGTCATCCATGGTAAACCATGGTCCAATGTTTCATTGCGATAAATATTGTCTCCGTATGAATATCAGCCATGGTCAACCATGGCCAACCATTTTCTAACACTGCATTATGCCAATAATGGTCTCAATATGAAAATCAATCTCGGTCAACCTTAACCCAATGTCACATTGTGACAAAGATTGTGTTAATATGAAAATAAATCTTTTTCAACTATGTTCAACCATGATTATTTTAGTTTATATATACCTCAACATGGTCATCCATGGTCAACCAGGGTCCAATGTCGCATTGTGACAAGTATTGTCTCAATGTGAAAATCAACCATGGTAAACCATGGTCAACCATTGTCCAACTTCACACAGTGAGAAAGGTTTCCTCAAAAAGGAAATCAATCATGCTCAACCATAGTCAAACGTCGCATATTAACAAACCATGGTCAACTGTATTTTTATTTTAGGGTTTATATACCTTGGGTTTATAATATTTATCTCTTAGGTTTATAATGCCTTGGGGTTTTAGAATTAATCCCTTGGGTTTATAATATAAATCCTTTTGTATATCAATCTAAGGATTCATATTCCTAAGATATAATATTATTCATAAGGCTCATAATATTAATCCTAAGGTTTAATATAAATATCTTGGCTTTATAATCATGATCAACCATGTGCAACCATAGTCGAATGTCACATTATGACAAAGATTTTCTCAATATGAAAATCAACCATAGTCCACCATGGTCAACCATTGTCAAATCTCACATTTTTACAAAGATTGTCTCAATATGAAAATCAACCATAGAAAACATGGTCAACAATGTTTATTATAGGTTTTATAATATTTATCTTAGGGCTTATATACCATTGGTTTATAATATTTATCCCTTGGATTTTTAATATTAATCCTCTTGGTTTAAAATATCAATCCCTTGGGTTTAGTATTCCTTTGGGTCTATAATACCTTGAGGTTTTAGAATTTATCCCTTGGATTTATAATATTTATTTTTAATTTTTTTATTATATATTTATAAATGACTTGTGTGATAGATACAAATTATGCGTTGATGTATATCAAACAAATTTACTAATATAATTATTGTTATTACTAAATATTTTTTGTTACTAAGATTATTATTATATATTACTACTATTATCAATTAATATGATTATTAAATAATTAAATTATATCAAATAATAATATTAATAATAAATTATATTAAACAATTTAAAATTAAATTATATTTAATAATATTTAATATAAATTATTATTTATTATTTATTATAATGATAATAATAATATTTATATTCTAATAGTTTATTTTGTATTATTATTTCTATTTTAATATATTTATCACTGGTAGATACAAAATCCTTTGGCTATATCAACCACATTAATATTTTTAATATGGTTATGCTAGTTCCCCCGAATATGGGTGACACACCCCGATCATGCGAAGACAGATCTTCCCATGCTCAAGCTGATGACACCCTACAATGCCATCTTTAATTTGATGTGGAAACTCATTTCACTAATCATTTATAATGGTTCTTTGTTGTACCTGATCCCTTTCCATACTCTGAATCACATGAAGTCTCACTTGGATTATCTCTCATCACATCTGCGAGCATGCCACAACCCCTCCCTGCATATGCGCTTGTGCCATAGGTATTCAAAAGGCGTTGAAGCTCCTCATTCTGACATCTCTCTGTTGCTCAAGCTAGTCTCCAGAACCATTATTGTTATTCCCCTCACCATCATGCTGCTACTCCCGCTTCCCTACGCACTCCCCCTAACGTGCGCCTCCTGTTGTGTGCCCTCGTGCAGCTCGCTCCTCTCTTTTTTTCGCTCTTGGTTACGTGCCCCCTACTGCATGCCCCTCATCCGTGCATCTCCCTGTGGAAATCCCCTCCTATTTTTCCTCTCCCCACTGCGCGGTATCTCAGGCAAGATACCTTGTTGTGCACCCCCTATTGCGTGACCCCATATTGTGTGACCCCCTGTTGCACAACCCCCCCCCCCCCCCCCCCCCCCCCCACCCGTCGAGCATCACTTTTGCGCACTGTCTAGTTGCGCACCTCTTTTTTCTACACCTGGCTTCCCCACCTCTACACGTAAAATTCCCCATGGCCCTGTGTCAATGCTAAAAGACCATCAGGGTAGCCAAAGAGGTGCATTCGCGGGGCTCTATCACCACGGTGAAGATCAATGTTTGGAATCTATTGAAGGTTCTCCTTCAGGAAGCTATGATAGGGAGGCTACTCATCGACCTGATCACACCCCAAAAGATATAGTCTTAACTTCGGAGAATCCGAGAGGCAGAAGAGGCACCAGGAAGTCTACCATTGTGCATATTGAGCTACCCACACCTCAGAAAACCGAGCCGCTCCTTGTACTTGAGCCATTGGAGGAGGAAACTAGTGTTTGGATCATGGATTTGGATGGATTCTGGACCATATTTACTGATGCTAAGTACCTCGTTGCTCCTATCATCTACGCAACACTCCCAAAGTACCCTCTAGCACCAACAGCTGAGGAGGAGGCCATTGCGTGTGAATATGGATGCTTAATCGAGGAGGAGGACCCCGCACCAGAGGATGATGAAGGAACACCATGACTGTGTAGTTTCTTGGTTTTTCTCTATTTTTTGTCTCTTCAAGACCTACTATAGCTACTCTGTTTTTATTTGTGTTACGAAAATTTTTATAAAACATGATTGTTTGCTGCTATTAAGGGGTTGGTTTCCTCCTCAAAGGAAGCCCCAAACCTACCTTATTTTAAAAGATTTTAAGGTTTGTATTGGCTAAGCATCGCTTGCCATCTCAACCCAATGTCTATGTAATTTTTATTTTATGATATAATATAGATTAGCCTAACTTACAAAAAAAAATATGGTTGTGCTAGTTTATTTTGTATAGTAAATTATCTTTTTTTCAAATGGATTTCTCTAATATTAATATCTCACAATAAAATTAGGTCACGATTGTATTGTAGTATTACATATCTACATTACAAATAATTTTGTTTTATCCCAATCATTTCCAATATTGCACCAACTTGAAACATAAATCATTTTAAATTATTGAAGCCTCAACTACCACCAGTCACATTACCACCCTATTGGCTCTTCTAATTTGGAAGAAAATGAATCTAATAATTTCGTAAATGAATTAAATATATAAATTCTTTGAAAATCTAGAGGAATTTTGTGATATTTTTGTCTCAAAATGCACAATAATAATAACACTAGGCCATGTCCGAGTGAACGCTTTCTCGTCTCACATGGGCCATGTTTCTCACTATTAACACTACTAACTCTCTTGCAACACATTTGCTCTGTTAGGTCCCTATATTACTAGTGTAATCCCTTATTGTTGTTAGTGTATCCCCCTTATTTTTATCTTTGTACCCCTCTAGTCCCCATATTGTTATTATTGGGCCTGATAAAAACCCTCTATTGTTATTGTTGTTCCCTTACATTATTATTTTTACGTTGGCTAGGATTATATTGTGACCCCATGGACTCCTATATATAGAAAGGATGTTTTTTCATTTGAATCATCCAAGAATTGTTCATTTATGTAATGTAAAGGAGGTTTTCCCCTTGAAATGGTTTATTTCTAAGGCGTTGATCTCTCTTTTCTTCTAGTTTTGGAGCTGGTTTCATAACATTTGGTATCAGAGCTTTGGATTCTAGGGTTTCACTGCTTCAAAGAGGTCATCGTGGCATTTTCACTATAAATTTTTCTACGAAGGTTAAGATAAAAAAAAAAAAACCATTTGCGAAGACATCCTGAGGAATATTGTGTAAAAATTTCATATCTTGGTTCGAAATAGTTTCAGAGATATGATCTGTGGAAGTTATGGTTTTTGCAGGCTCCCAAATTTCATCTCAAAGAGGCGACCTTGGAAAAATCATCATAACTCTCTCTCTCTGAGCATCAGATTAGAATTTTGTAAAAAGTGGCCAAAATTACACAGACTGTAGTTTCTTGTGTATCAATGTTAGAGTTGAAGGACAAAACAATGACACATGGCACGTCATACAAGTTAGATCTATTGAACCAATTCACAATTAGGTCATTGTGGGAGATTGGGAATATCTTTTCCTTGAAGAATCCGAATAAGGTCAGACTTCTGGCATTGGAAAGAAGATTAAGAGGGATACTAAATAACTGAAGGTAGAATTTTGAGGATCCAAAAATGTAGAGATACATTAGTTTCAATATCAAGATCCTCAAAAACAAAAATAAGGTGTGTACTTTTTTTTCAAATTTCATAAGTCTTGCATAAAAAATCAATTTAAAGTGATTCCAAGGGAATATTAAAGCATATATATCAGTATTGGGTTCTAAAATGGCCCCTAAAAGTAATTCAACACCCATTAAGCCCTCATAAAGCTCTACTATGACTCATGAAGAGGAGGAAGTGAAACATGATATATCAAAATTGCATGACCAAGTACACCAAATTTCATTCTCACAAAGCGAAAAAAAATTGAAATTTAAGTTTTAAAGAAAGGTGTGGAAGCTAAGATGGATGGTTTGAAGAAAGGCGTGGAAGGTAATATGGATGGTTTGAAGAAAGGCATGGAAGATAATATGGATGGTCTCAAGAATGGCATGGAAGCTAATATGGATTGCATGGAAGCTAATATGGAAGACATGAAGAATGATCTAAAAGCAGACATGGAAGGTTTTAAGGAAGGTTTGACAAAGTTGATACAAGAAATGATTCCTAATGGAAAAAAGGTGGTACAGGAAACTCATGATGAGAAAAAAATAAATTTTAATCGTGATTTCATAAACTCTAATGTTGGATTGAAGACCCACCATATTCCAAAGATTGATATGAGGAATTTTGATGGAAAGGATCCTGTAACATGGATACTACATATGGAGCAATATTTTTATCTCCATAATGTGAAAAACACACAAAAGGTATACATTGAAACTTTACATTCAGAACAAAATACATTTGTATGGTATCAATGGATTTGCTCTTGTAAAAAAATTGTCACTTGGTCAATTTTTACGGATGAAATGATAGTACATTATGAGGATACAAAGAGCATCACCTTCTTTAGCCAATTGATAAATCTCATACAAAAGGGTTCAATGGTGGAGCACATTGAGGACTTCCACAAATTGAATATAAGGGTAATGGATATTCCAGAGGAACACAAGATTGATGTCTTCATAGGGACTTTAAAGGATAACAACCAACATGACGTTCGCCTTTGGGAGCCTGATTCATTGGAGAAGGCATTAAAGTTTGCAAGAAAAAATGAAAGTAAAATAATGGAGACAAGGAATCCTACCACTCACATGTATAAATATGGAAGTGTTGCTACTCCTAGACTTCCACAACCTACAAGATTGAAACCACAAAAATTGGAAGAGAAAAGAGAAAAAGGGCTTTGTTACAGTTGTGATAGAAAATATACTGAAGGTCATAAGTGTGCTAGGAATAAATTATTTTAGATAGATTGTGAAGAGGAGGAAGAAAATGAACAGGAAACTTCAAAAGAAGAGGATATACACCAGGAACCAACCTTAGAGAAAGAAGAAATGAGTCTGACCATATCATGTAATGCATTGGCAGGAATTACCACTCCTCAAACACTCAATATAAAAGGAAATATCAAGAAGAAAAATGTAATATTGTTGATTGATTCAAGTAGTACCCATAATTTTATTCATTTTAAGGTAGCCAAGGAATTGAATTGCTTCCTATACCCAACACCAGAGTGTCAAGTGATGGTTGCAAATGGAGGGATTATAAATTGTTTTCTAGAAAATTCCATAATATCGAGCTAACCATGGGGGAATATGTATTGAATAGTCCAATTATTTCCATTCCAATGGGAGTTTTAATGTTGTACTAGGAGTACAATGGTTACAATCTTTGGGGATGGTAGCTTTTAACTTTCAAGAACTTTTCTTGAATTTTTTTTCGGAAGGAATGGAAGTTGAACTATGAGGTAACGCATGGAATTAGGGAAATATAATAAGCTCTAATGTCATATCAAAGCTTCTAAAGAAATAAAAACTAGGCGTAATTTCATAATTATGCTCACTAGAAGTTCCAACATCAAAATAATTTATTTCTCTATATCTCCACAAGTCTTGGACAATCATTCCAAGGTGTTTGAAACTCCCAAAGGAATCCCACCTATTCGTGATCATGATCATGATATTCATTTTATTCTAGAAATTATTCCTCTAAACATCAGGCCTTACAGATATCCTTATGTACAAAAGAGCAAAATTGAACGTATGATTGCATAAATGTTAAAGGCTAGTATAATTCAACCTATTCAATGTTCTTTCTCTGCTCCATTAGTATTGGTGCACAAGAATGATGGATCATGGTGCATGTGTCCATATTATAGGGAGTTTAATAAGGTCACTATTAGAGATAAATTTCCCATTCGTGTGATTGATGAATTATTCGATGAATTACATGGAGAAATTTATTTTACCAAGTTGGATCATGCCTTTTGGCCTTACCAATGCACCTTCTACATTTCAAGGGTTGATGAATTCCATTTTTGAACCCTTCCTTACAAAATTTGTGTTAAATTTTTTTGATGATATACTAATTTACAATAGGTCTTGGAGGGATTGTGTTCAACATGTTGACAGGGTGCTCAAACTATTTGAAGAGAAACAATTATATGAAAAAACCTCCAAATGTTTCTTTGAGTACAAGAGGTGGAATATATGTGTCATATTGTAGCTTAGGAGGGTGTTAAGGTAGACTCTGACAAAATTAAAGCCATTAAGGAATGGAAAGTCCCCACAACCATAAAGCAATTGCAAGGATTTCTCGGGTTAACCAGGTATTATCACAACTTTGTTAAGAATTATGGGAGACTAGCAGCACCTCTAACAACATTATTGAATAAAGATGTATTTTCATGGACTCCTGAAGATACTAAAGCCTTTGAACATCTTAAAGAGGGAATGTGTCTAGAACCAGTCTTAGCTCTGACAGACTTCACAAAAAACTTTATTGTGGAATGTGATGCCTCAGGAAATGGAATTGGTGTTGTTTTAATCCAAGAAAGAAGACCCATTGCTTTTGAAAGTTGTCCAATCAAAGGAAAGTATTTACATAAAGCTATTTATGAGAAGTAAATGTTGGGAATACTACATTCACTAAAGAAATGGCGACCTTACCTAATGGGAAGACACTTCAAGGTGAAAATAGATCATGATAGTCTTAAATACTTTTTGGAAAAAATAATATCTTCAGAAGAGAAGAAAAAATGGGTTGCAAAGATGTTGGGTTATGACTTTGAAATCATCTATAAAAAAGGGAAGCTAAATTTTGTTGCAAATGCACTCTCAAGAAAGGATGAGGAGGTGGAAGCATTACTTTGTGCCATTTCTACTATCCAAACAGATTCGGTAACTGAAGCAGGGGAGGAATGGAAGAATGACGAACAAGTATTGACACACATTCAAAAGTTGTAGCAAGATCCTAGTACATTTAATACATTTAGTTGGAAAAATGATTCCTTATGGTACAAAGTTTTCTTATATATTTGCAATAATTCACAACTAAAACAAAATATTCTTTTGGAATTGCACACCTTTCCCATAGGAGGACACAACTAGGATTTTTTTTAAATTACCACAGGGTGAAGAAATATTTTTTTGGGATGGCCTTCAATCTGATATTCAAATGTTTGTGGTTGAATGATTAGTTTTCCTGCAAAATAAAGTTGATACAATTAATACCTTGGGTCTGTTACAACCCTTACCCATTCCAAGTCAACGTTGGGAAGAGGTTTCAATGGATTTTATCATAGATTTACCTAAGTTTGAAGGAAAGAGTACCATCATGGTGGTAGTTGATAGACTTATCAATTATGCACAATTTTTTGCATTATCACATCCATTTAAAGCAGGCATATTTGCTACTGCATTTATGGAAAAAATTCAAAAGCTACATGAAACCCAAAGTTTATTGTAAGCGACAGAGATCCCATTTTCACTGGAAATTTTTGGACTGAATTATTTTCTTGTTTGGGTAGTCAAAAATCCCATAGCTCATCTTATCAGCCTCAATCCGATGGGCAAACTGAGATAGTGAAAAAATGTTTGGAAGGATATCTTCATTGTTTTGTATCTGATAAAAAACACAATGGGTCAAGTGGTTACCGATAGTTGAATGGTGGTATAACACTTCCTTCCATACTACAGCAAAAATGACCCCGTTTAGGGCACTTTATGGATATCATACACTATTCATCACATCATTTTTAAGAGAAAATTATAAGGTTCAAGTAGCGGAAGATCACATCGAGCATCAACAACAAGTTCTCCAACTCTTAATTGATAACCTTAATTTGGAACAAAATCGAATGAAACAACATGTAGATCAATATCGTAGTGAGAGAAGTTTTGATGTAGAAGACTTGTTATTTCTACGGGTACAACCATACAAACAAAGGTCCCTCAAGCAAGCTAAGTAGGATAATAAATTATCGCCAAAGTACTATGGTCCTTAAAAGGTGTTGCAAAAGATTGGTACTGTGGCATACAAATTGGAGCTTCCTGCTTCTTCTCGAGTGTGCCCATTTTTCCATGTTTCATGATTAAAGAAGGTTATAGGTGACAAAATTCCAGTTCAAACAATATTTCCAAAACTTGATGAGAAAGGAAAAATAATATTGGAACCTGAAGAAATCACGGAAACAAGAACTCGACATCTATGAAATCGATCAATTTCAGAGGATCTCATCAAGTGTAAGAACTTACCCACTGAAGATTCCACATGCGAGGATGATAATTTTATACAAAAGCATCCAAAGCTACTCAAGCATTGAGGAAAACACTTTTTTGAAGGAGAGGGGCATGTTAGGTCCCTATATTACTGGTGTAGTCCCTTATTGTTGTTAGTGTAACCCCCTAATTGTTATTGTTGTACCCGTGTAGTCCCCATATTATTATTATTGTGCCCCATAAAACCCCACTATTGTTATTGTTTTCCCATTACATTATTATTGTTAGGTCGGATAGGATTATCTTGTGACCCAATGGACTCCTATATATAGAAAGGAGGTTTTTTCATTTGAATCATCCAAGAATTGTTCATTAATGTAATGTAAAAGAGGTTTCCCCCTCGAAGTGGTTGATTTCTAAGGCGTTGATCTCTCTTTTCTTCTATTTTTGGAGTTGGTTTTATAACACGTTCTTTTTCAATATCTTCAAAATTGTATATCGCCCAATTGATCATGTGTACTGGGAAAAGTGAGGAATTCAAATTTTTTCAAAATGCATCAATGGAGCTCACACTACCTTGTTGCAATCAAGCTCTAACGTGGTGATTTGAAATAAAAAAATTCCTGACATGAGACACAAAACTCATAATAAGGAAAATATTCTATGTTCTTACATTATTCTTATGGATTAACTTTTTTTTTGGTCCAATGTGGGGTCAATATCCTCCCTTATTGGATATTTATATGTGGAAAAGGTGACTTAAGAGTGTAGACCCATTGATTGGTGGAAGGCCAATTGTTTGAAAGTCGTAAACCCGCGTTGTTCAATATGATATTTTGATAAAATATTGAAGTTGAGGTATCTAGAAAGTATTAATATATTATGGGTAGATATTCTACTCATAACCTTGTAACAATTCAACTCATAATAATATTGTAACAAACACTGTAAAGTAATTAAACCTGAAACTCAAAAAGAACACCCCAAAGTAATAAATCTCAGTGTTTTGAGAACAATGTAATTAATCTCTTAAACTTATCTTGAACCTTTACCACTTGTCATAAATTCCCATTGATGTGGAACTATACCATATCCTATAAAAGGAAAAGAAACAAGAGGTCATAGATGTTGTTTCGCAGTGGATTGTCAACTATATTAGTTAGAAAAACTATACAAAATCTAGAACACAATAGGTGCAATTGGTGCATCCATCGAATAGGTGCAATTGGTGCATCCATCGGAATAGCTGAACTCATGAATATAGAAATAAATTTGATTTAAAGGGGATGTTCTGTTTTATATAAATATATAAAGGATTTTTTGAGTATATAAAAAAAAAAAATGGTGCATCCATCACAAAAAGTTTCATGCGCGGGAAATCTGAGGATTAAATCCAATCCCCCTTCTTTCCACACAAAGAAGGAACCTTCATTCAATTAAAGGGACATGCTATGAATTTAGAATGCTCTCCCTTATTTTAAATTAACAATCGAAGGACCTAGTACAATCAGTTTATATACATGGGATTAATTATTTCCACATAAAGAAGGAACCTTCATTCAATTAAAGGGACGTGCTACGAATTTGGAATGCTCTCCCTTATTTTAACTTAACAATTGAAGGACCGAGTAAAATTATTTTATACATATGAGATTAATTACTCATTTGTTTTTCAGCACTGTGGCAGATCATAAGGAGGAGGTTCAACAGTTTCCAATGGTCCAATTACATTCTCCACTAAGAAATTCATTGTCAAACCCCAAGTCCAATGAAATTCTAGATGGAAGTGCATGAACCAGATTCCTAAAATTGGAAAAATAATTCAAGGGTTACTAGATCTAGAGTTAACCATGGGAATTAAGTGTATGCTATGTATAAAACTTATGATTTGACTAAAAAAAGATGAAGTATTTTATTTACCAGGATTGTCATTTTTTAATCTAATGGCAGATCATCCACCTACTGGCACAACTACAGTATTACGCTCTGGACGATATTCAAGGTTAAACATAGCAAGATCTTGTCTTGGATCATAGTTTCCATGTCCCTGTCCAACAATATAAAAAATGTATCCATGAAGATGAACTAGATGGTTTTCAGTCCCTACAGTGTTAGTGCCCTGCAGGAATAGTTGTACATTGGAGTTTAAAGGGATGGCATTGACTTTTATTCCCATATCTACATGCGAGTAACTCATAGGAAGACCCTTTCCAGTATAATCAAACTCAATTATTTGTTTATCTGAAAAATCTATAGTAAATGTGTCATGGTTTCCATAGTAGTAGGACTGTAGTATAGCAGTGCTGGGGCGTATAAACGAGATGTTGTTGACTGTAGCTATAAACCTTTGTTCATGGAATCCATTGGAAAACTTCCCGGGTGAGCAACATTTTCGATTCAATCCTATAGTGAACAAGAGATATTTTTCCACAGTTTGTGAGACTGTGGCATTTTCTAAGCTTCTAAGACTTGCAGAGAAATAATTTGCAGTCTGAGAGTCATTGTAAATAGGGAGGAATGGTATGATGGGCA
This sequence comes from Pinus albicaulis, assembly GCA_034641835.2. Classification (NCBI taxonomy): domain Eukaryota; kingdom Viridiplantae; phylum Streptophyta; class Pinopsida; order Pinales; family Pinaceae; genus Pinus; species Pinus albicaulis. Next base: position 1,059,611,252 of record CM076574.1, read on the forward strand.
CTGGAAATGATTCAGCTAGGATTTCTTGGTATTCAAGTATAGTTGTTGTTGTCGTGTTATCGAAGGGAATTCTTGTTGCTGAGAAGCATTCGTTTTTTGCCATGAAGTATTGGCCTTGTGGTTTATCTGTTATTCACCCAAGCATGATATCCATTCTTTAATAAGTCAATTTATTTTAACAAATAAAAATTTTATTTTTTTCTTTTGAAAAAAAATTATAAATACCAACACTATTTAATTTCTCCAACAAACCTAAAAACAACCCTAGATAATTCATTAGTTGTCTTGCTGCTACAATACACTGAGAACAACACTCAAAGTGATTACTCAAATGTAACTAGGGTAGTCGTGTAGTACAGCTAAGGACATGGTCGATCCTCCTTAGTTAGTGTTATGAAAGGTTGGGAAAAATACTATTATTGGACCTCTTGCATATATCGCTATCAATAGCACCTGGAACTCCTTATTGTCATAGTTCGCTCTATTCCTACTGATTGGCTGTTAAATTTTACATTATCCATAAGTTAGGGATTATGTTGTCATAATATTGATTAGTTGGGAGATAAAAATTCCTACACATTTTGCAATATTCAGAAGTTGGGGTTTGTACCGCCACAATATTGATTAGTTGGGACCACCAAATTCTTCCGCAATTTGTAGTACCAATATTTTTGGATTTCAACCACCACAATATTGATCAACTGGGAGTGATATTCTTATTAGAGTTAAAAAAAAAAAAAACCTAGTCCTCCCAAAATTCCACTTGCAAGATACCTAGCCCACAGGATTCGGGATGACAATTTGATCACAGTGATACCATTCGCCAGTAAGCATCCATTTTACCAGCAGTCCCATTTTTTTCTGAAGTGATATCAAGTGACCTACATCAAAATCCTCCTTATATTTCACCCATTGCAACCATACTAATTTTAAGTAAACCAAAAATTTTACCCAGACACTTTATGGTAACTTTAAAGGCTCAAGCTTGTAGAAGAATGTAACTAGGTTCAATCTGCATAATTGTACTTGAGTCAAAATGTAATATTTTTCAAAATAAATAATATTAATTCTAACTTGTTAAAGCATGGGTTTCATTCTTGGATCAATAATAGGTCAAGCCTCCATTGTACGCTTTAGTATTTTTGTATTTAAGTGAAAATTCAATTATTGTTTTGTTAAAGACTCCTCCATCAAGTTAGCCTCAAGTTAGCCTCAAAGGAATTATCATCAAATAAACTCAAGTAAGATTAAATAGAGACACATCTCTTTATGATCACATGTTGAACTATTATCATATGGAAACAACTATATATATAAGTATGAGGACTTCGCATAAACACATTCAACGAGCTCGGATTGATTTCAAAAAGAATTCCGTGATACCTTTGAAGCAAGTGTGTATATCTTAGGATTAATATTAGTGCAAATCACAATGAGTAAATTCGGGACATCTTCAGTATAGTCATAGTTCTATGAAGAAGCTCTTTGATATCACAGTAAGGAAGTTATGTGATAGCACAGTGAGGAATAGTAATATCACAGTGAAGTAGTTTACTAATATCACGATGAATGAGTTCGGTAATATCACAGTGAAGAAACTCGGTAATATCACAAAAAATAAGTTCATTGCTATCACAGTAAAGAAATTTGATGCTTTTGTGCTTGGTGACATTGCAGGGATGGATTCTGTCGCCATCGCAGTGATGAAGTTATGTGACCAAGCTATCAAGCATACTACTGGACTATGGTATCCCAATGAGAATTGAAGTTTCATTATTGCAAGGATTAACACATTGAAGAATGCTATACTACTCACAAGGTTGACTTGATGGAGGAATTCTATATTTTGTAAGCATCTTGGTCGTCTCATCTTGAATCTATTAAAGGAATAATTTTGACGGTTTTCCCCTACAATGGGGTTTTTCCTTGGAAGTTTTCCTACATTTTTTGTTTTGTTCTATTTGTTGCTTGGCATTAGTATTTATGATAAGAAAATATAATTTGAAAGAATAAATAATAATAATAATTAAAAACATCACATAATAATGTCATAATAAGAGAAATCGTTTAACTACCACACTTTGGGTTTATCAACATGGTATAAGAGCTAAGGTCATGAACAAAGGTAGTTTGAAGATCACTTATACATTTTTGAAGTATGATTAGTGAAATTTTATGTTTGCATTGAAGATCAAGATCAAGATCCCAAGGACATTTCTCGGCTAATGGAATTAAGATTCTGAGGTATCTTGAAAGCTTGGTGAGCTAGTTCAATATTTATTCACCATATTAAATAAAACTTGAAGAAGAAGGAGGATTTCTGTATACCTTAATGAGACATTTTCAGATCATTTTTAGAAAATATGGATATAAAACTCGCACAAAATATAATCGAATAAATTTTAGAGATTGGGTTCATAGATTTTTGGTGAAGTTACAGCCACATTCATAAATTTGCTATAAAATAATTTAGGTTATGTGATATGTAGTAAGAGAAGTGGTATGTACATAGGCTAAAGCTTTGATATAATCATGGGGTGGAGAATTGATAAGAAGTGGTTTTTGTAAGGACTGAAATAGTGATAAGGTCAAGGCAGTGACATGTATATGGGTTGAAGTACTACAATTTCAATAAAGAAGTACATTAGATCTACATCTTGTTTAAGGAAAGGATCTTGACACATTGTCCCGTGGAGATCTATGACTACAATAAATATGATAAGGGCTACTAAAAGACCAAGGACAAGGCCATCTCCACATAACTGAACAATATGAAGTATGTCCTATTGAAAAATAAATTCAAGTCTTGAGGAAATCAAGTAAGTATTGTCAAGATGCACATGCAAGTCTAATGAGTTATCAAATTAGAGGTATGTAATCAGAAGGTACGTATGTTCATGAGATTTTATATTTTTAATATATATAATCTTAAATTATTCTTGTTTATAGCTAGATAACATCCATCCTTATTTTCTAGAGTAATCTAGGATTCAAGCAAAAGTCCTTGATTGAAATAAGGAATAACTTTTAATAGAATTCCATCCTCCATGGTTACATAAAAGATATAATTTGAGAAATTAAATCATGTTCTTGGTATCACATGTTTTGCTTGAGAGTATGTATTACAGATATAAAATATCATCGGTGAATACAAGGAGAGCACTTCAAGGAATCCTGACAAGGTTTGAACATCTCCAGCTATGTCTTAGTCTATACATCCTATAACATTCTCTTAATATAAAAATTACGTTCATATTATTTTGAAATTTTTGTTATATTACTAACATCGTTATGTCTATTTCTATTGAATCACAAGGATTATTGTTTAGGGTGGTTCATATTTTGATAAATATACCCTCCTTACATTTGTGATTGTTCTTATAGAACCTTAGACAAGCTCTCTGGAAAAACCTAACCTAAGGGTATGCTGAAAATGAATGAAACCCTAATCTACTTATGTTTATTCATGGAATATAAAGAAATCACTATTATGTTTGATATATTGATGATTTCATATTTGGGGTTTTTGTATGATCATGAAAACCCTAACTTGTCAGGATTGAAATGGTGTTGTTTGAAACCCCGAACCTTTGAATTTTTGGTAAGTAGGGTTTTCTATGTTATTAATTGAAACCCTATATCTTTAGGGTTTGGTTGGGTTCATAAGCAAAACCCTTTTTATGTATTTAAAGTCCTAGGAATGAAACACTCGGTATATTTTCATTTGGTTGAAACCCTAGCTTAGTCTAGGTGGTATATGTCTAATATGTTAATATTGACTGACATATGTTATGCTTATGTTTGATGATGAATTTATAGATATGTGTGTTGACCTAATTATTATTGTCATTAGTTCTAGTGTTTGGAAACAATCCCTGGTCAAAGTTTGATGTTCCAAGATGATGTTGTTTGGGAAATTTAGGGTTTTGCAGCTAAACCCTAGTAATAGTTAAAATCTCTAATATATTCAATATAGAAATTTGGGATCTATGAATCTATATAATGACTGTTGAGAATTTGTAGATGGGAAATATAGGGCTTACATTAGGCGCTAGTAGAATTTATTCATTTTATTGATTAAGCTGTGATTGTTTTGATTATTGGAGCGCATATAGGGTTTACATGAAATCCTCTTAGGAAGTCTAACATATGAATTATGAAAATTGTTAGATGCATTAATCTAATTTCTTCTAGGATTTTCTATTTGAAATAACTTGTCATATCGTTGAAATTAAATTTGATACCCTAGATATAATGATACTGGCATTTTGATTGAGCTATTGATGTGATTTAGGGTTTGTAAAAAATACTGGACAAGAAGTTGAAATGTTGAACTATAGTCTCTTGTTGATTATGTATAATGCTTCCATTATTATAAGTTTTTTTTATGGCTAACATCATGTTTCTATAGACCTAGTTGTACTTTCTATCTAAGTTGTGTAGGTGCATCATCTTAAATATCGTGAAGATGTATATAAGAGAAGTTGATATGATAAGCATGATAAGAAGGATGGAATCCATGAAAGATTCTCCAATGTCATAATATGAAGTTGATATCCTTGGGTTAAGAGGGATCCTGGATAGAAGAAAACTCCTTGGTTGAGGAGGAGGGTGTATTATAGTCTGATGGAAAACTTGAAAGAGGAAATTGGATATGTTGTTGCATCTGAAGTAGGAAAGTGTATGATATAGGAATATTATGTCAAAGATTTGGTTTTTAGTCATATTAAGATAAGTTGAAAAGTAACATCAAGTTGTATGAAATACCCCGAAGCTTTGTATTTGTTTATGAACATGTGAAAGTGTAATATTGATTGGGGTTGTGTTTGTACAGGTAAATATCTCAAAGTTTTGATAGCGTGTTGGTTACCGATCAGTTTGATTGAGATATTTTTGTTGTTGAGCCTTTGTGAGAAGAATTTCCTAGGAGGAAATATGGTCGGCACTTTTTTTTTATGTCTAAATCCCGAAGTAAGAAAGGTGGTGTTGGTCATAGAGTTCTGGCCTCGGATACACCCTTGGATCCTTGGGTTGATGGTTAGTAATAAGCTTGATGGTACCTAGAGAGGTTGAAATCTTGAGTCCATCTTAGTCCCACTCAGATAAATTTCAATGTTTGGGAATCTAGTCCATGGAATTGTGGTGCCTAAACTGTTGAGAGACTTTGGATAGATTTCCTTGGTCAGGAATCTAGTTCATGGCATTATGGTACCTAAACTTCTTCATAGATTATTTGGTTTGAGATATTCCATGTACCTACTTGATTATATGTAGCTATGAATACCTCCCTAGTTAAGAGGGAGTGTTGAAGAATGTAACTAGGTTCGATCTTCATAATTTTACTTGAGTCCAAATGTAATATTTTTCAAAAGAAATTTTATTATTATTGACTTGTTAAAGAATGGGTTTCATGCTTGGGTCAATCAAAGGTCAAGCCTCCATTGTAGGCTTTATTATTTTTATATTTATGTGAAATTCAATTATTGTTTGGTCAAAGACTCCTCCATCAAGTCAACCTCTTCACCAAATTCTTCAATTTTGCCTCAAAGGAATTATCATCAAATGAACTCAAGTCAGCCTAAATAAAGACACATCTCTTCATGATCACATATCGACCTACTTTCATATGGAAAAAAATGTATAAACAGGTATGAGGACTTCACATAAACACAATCAATGAGCTCGGATTAACTTCAGAAATAATTTCTTGAGACCTCTGAAGAAAACATTGATATATCATGAATAATCTCAGATAAAATCACACTGAGTAAATTTGGGACATCTTCAGTATAGTCACAGTTCTATGAAGAAGCTATTTGATATCACAGTAAGGAAGTTCAGTGATATCACAGTGAGTAAATTTGGTACTATCACAATGAAGTAGTTCAATAATATCACGATGAAGGAGTTCAGTAATATCATAGTGAAGAAACTCGTTAATATCACAAAGAATAAGTTTATTTCTATCATAGTAAAGAATTTCAGTGCTTTTTTTCTCAGTGACATTTTAGTGATGAAGTTATGTGACCAAGATATCAAGCATACTATTGGACTATGTTATCACAATGAGAATTGAAGCTTCATTATTGCAAGGAAGAACACATTGAAGAATGCTATACTACTCACAAGGTTGACTTTATGGAGGAATTATATAGTTCTTAAGGGTTTTTTTCATCTCATATTTAATCTACTAAAGGAAGAGTTTTGACAAGGTTTTCCCCTAGAGTGGGGTTTTTCACTGGCAGCGTGCCTACATCTTGTGTTCTCTTCTATTTGCTGTTGGGAATTAGCCTTGATGATAAGAGAATATAATTAAAAATAAAATTTAATAATAATGAAAAGCATCACAAGATAATTTCATAATAAGAGAAATCGTTTAACTTCCACACTTTGGATTTCTCAACAAAGCTGTGGAGAACCTCCATAAAAAGTGGATGGCTTCGAAGCAAGCAATACCTCCAAAATCAAGATGTAGTTAAAAGGCCCTGGAACACATAACAACACACATTAAGAATAAATTCCCCATGAGGGAGGGGAACCATGTCGATGCTAACCTAGATGGATAATATAGCCACCATTGATATGAGTGGTATCATAAATTATATGGGGGTCACCAATATTCTAGCAATAAGACACCCAAGATCGACATGCACAAATTTGACGATTTTTACCTCGAAATTTGGGTGGTAAAAATGGAGTAATATTTTTAACTCAACAATATTTGGGATGATCAAACCAAACTAGATGTGGGATCTCTTTATTTTGACCAAGAATGTTGGTAGTGGTGATAATGGAATTAGAAATGCTATGAAGGAAATTTAACTTGGAATATGTGCTCTAAATCCATATGCGCTCATTTTTACATGAACTATCACTTTCAAGGTCACCTCACAAATCTCAAACAAACTAGTACAATCCGAGACTACATCATGGAATTTGAACAGTTGGACATCAAGACTGAGGGCCTATGGGATGCCTTTTATATGGAATGTTTCATAAGTGGCCTCAAAGAAGCCATCCATGCACATGTTAGAATGAATCAACTCACTACTTGGTTGGAAGCTTGCCACAAATATTTAGATGTAGAAACTACTATTAATGCCTAATCTAATCTTCATTCATTCACTTGAAAGGAAGATACCACCCTATTAGTGGCCCAATCCAAACCTTCAATGTGCAAAAGGTGTCACTAGTACAAATGGTTGAAATTAGAAGACAAGGATGATGTTACTATTGTGATGAAAAATATTCCCCACGCCACAAATATAAGGAACCCAAGTTATTTCATAGTGATGCCACTAAAAATATCCCAAACGATGAGGCCCATCCCATTGAACTTTCTGGGGAGGACGTATTTGAACCCCAAGATACTACAACAGATACTACAACAACTCCTAATGAACCGATTATATCACTCCATGCATTAGAAGGTAATTCTTCTCTATAAACACTTAAAATCGGAGGATTTATTAACCATCGACTGATGGTTATATTGATTGAAAATGGAAGCACACATAATTTTTCCATAAACAGGTTGTTGAGGCTATTCATTTCTTTCCATGGGAATTATCAATTTTTTAGGTCCTTATATATGATGAGGGGGATATGAAATGTGAAAGATATTACAAGAACATAAAGCTCTAAATGTGGCATTGTCACCTTAAAACACAAATGTTTGCCATTAAATGGGAGGTTGTGACATTGTCCTTGGAGTTGAATGGCTTCAAACACTAGGCCCCATTATCATGGGCTTCCAAGAGCTATATATGACCATAAAACATAATGTGCACATTCATATTCTTTGTGGGCTCTACATAGGTGCTCCTACTATCATCAGCTCGAATAGAATGGAGAAGACTTTAAAAAAGGGACATGATTGGGTGGTTACTCAATCCAATGCCATCCAATAGATTGAATCAATCACTTCCAACATTCATCCAAATTTAAAAAAAAAAAAAAATGTTGAGTCACCATCAATAGGTGTTTGAAAAAACCAAGGAACTGCCCCCTTCTTGAGGTGAGCATGATCATAGCATCCCTTTGATTCTAGGTACCCAGCCACTCAATGCTCCCCCCCTATAGGTATCCATTCATAAAAAAGAATGAGATTGAAAATATTAATGAGGATATATTATAAGAAGGTATGATTCATCCCAACACTAGCGTTTATTCATCCCCAGTGGTCATGGTCTTAAAGAAAGATGGGGAGTGGTGCATGTGTCCAAACTTCGGGGCCCTTAACAAGCTCACCATCAAGGATAAGTTCCCTATTCCACTATTTGATGATCTCCTTGATGAACTCCATGGCACATACCTTACCAAGTTGGATCTCCACTCACACTACCACCAAATCATAATGAAATTATCAAGCATTATCAAGACAAGTTTCAGAACCCATGAGGGTCACAATGAATTTTTGGTTATGCCCTTTCGTCTCTGTAATTCCCTCTCCACCTTTCAAAGTCCCATGAATCACCTTCTCAAGCCATATCTTAGAAATTTTTTTCCCATATTTTTTGATGACATACTCATCTACAGCAAAAATGGGAAATGTATCTTCAACATGTTGACCAGGTATTGCAACTTTTGAAGGATAATAAATTATTTGTCAAATTATCCAAATTTTATTTTGGAATGGAAGAGGTGGAGTATTTGGGACACATTTTGGTTCACAAAGGAGTACAGGTGGATCTAAAAAATATTTAGACAATGCAATGCTAGCCACAAATTCAGACCTTGAAAATTTTTTGGGGATTTTTGGGTCTCACGAGATACTATCACAAATTTTGTAGAAATTATGGACACATTTCCTGGCCCCTTGTTGGATAATTTAATTTTGTAATGAAAACAACTAATATTTCCTAGCCCCTTGTTGGATAATTTAATTGTGTAATGAAAACAACTAATCACCTAGACATTAATCATCAACCTTGGGTTTTGTCTATTTATTTCAAGGTTTTCCAGAAAATTTGTGCAAGAAATGGTGCTAATGTCTTTCGAATTGTATGAACCTAATAAAAATAAAATACATGTGAATGAAAGGAACATCTTACACTTGATGAAAGAAATAACTCACACTTAGCTTCTAGAATTCAAGTTTAAATGAACAAAACTACTAAAAAAATCAAAATAATTAAATCTCATATTAAAGCAGTAAAGAAATCCAATCAAATACAAAGTTGTTTCCTAGGGAACAACATTTATAGGAAGGGAACAACAATATATCTAGAAATGAATCTGCCAGAAATGATATCAAATTTTGAGAATTATAAATCTAATTTAACCAACAGGAACTAGCAAAGATAAATAACATTCCAAGAAAATTATGGCAATAAGTATAATTTTTTTATATCAATTGTAACTGCTGCAAAACAAAATTTAACAGTAAATATGATTAAAAATGAATATATCTAGAGAACAACGAAATAAATAAATGACAGAAACTAAAAGTGAAATAAAAACTTATTGATACAAGAAAGGAAAGTAACAATTCTAGGAATGAGCCCAAAATCACTGGAATTCACTGCCTTATAGCTAACTCAGTGTGATAAGTTAAAATTGAACAATGAAAGTCTTCATTAAAGCATAATGAGAAAGTTAGAATAAAAGTCTATAAATATTACAATATAGATCAAAATCGTTACAACTTCAATTCAAATTCTTCAACCTAAACTAATGAGGTTTAATTCCTCCTTTATATTAAAAAAATAATCTATTTCAAATAGAAAGAGATCTTGAGAATCTAATGATTCTCGAGATGCTTAATTCAAATAATGAAAATATCCATTTTTCCTGGAATGGTTGAACCGAGATCTCTTCTTTAACTGATTTTTTCCATGATAGAAGTCGATCTCCTTCTGCTGACTATAATTAATTCGAATAGCTCTGCATAATCTGCTTTTCCTTAACTATTCCAGGGAACATAATCTGATATAAAATATTCATGTTCAAATAAAAATTCAAATTGTAAGTAAACAATGTATTTCGTGATCTAAATCGATTCAAAAAAGAGATAAAGAAATGAAAATCCATTGACTCTTTTCTCGAATCTATATCACACAAATTATTATATTATACACACAAAAATATTGGAAAACTAATATGAAAATAAGAGAATAAGGTAAGAAAATGTATCAATTATAAATCCCAACATCACCCCCCAGCTTACCTACTTTCATGACCTCATGCAAACAAGTGATTAACATGAAGAGTAGTTAGGGAATGGGTTGGATAAGGGTCTTCTCCATAATGCTGAAATCTGTTTCTACTCTAAATTTATTGGAAGTAAACATACTTACCTGCCTCGATCAATTATTATTTAGATTGAGGACACCAGATTATGAGGCACTTGTATCTACACCTTATCCAACTAGTACCTTCCTCCAACACTAGATGAACATAATCTCGTGCCTTCCTCATTGCAGACTAAAAAATTTGATAAATAAAAGGTTCCCCTATATTTTATTTCACCAAATGATAACTGCCATCTCTGCTTGGCTCCTCGAAGGGATTTAACCCTGATGTCCCTTGGGTACTCTAGTCCTAATTGCAAAACGTCATTGTGAATGGGTGCCAAAGCATCAACAACACCAGATTCTTCCATGAATCTCTTGTGACAAATAAGTGTATGAAAATGATTTTGTGGCTCTCCTCTAACCCATAGGTCAAGGCCGAGCTCTCTTCTTTGAAACACATTATAGGCCTTCGGCCATTTTATCTGATTTCTAGAAAATGATATAAAATATTGAAACTATACATCCCCTATAAAAGGAGCAGGGTTCTCATCTAAATTTTCATCCAAGAGGAAGTATATGAAACGTTACTAAATTCATATGGTTTCCCTGACCAAATGGCCTTGAATTTAAGCAATAAATATTGTTCTAATAGAAATAAATCATAATTTATGACTAGAGATATGCATGACAGAGCATCAGAATATATGGAAATAACTTCTTTCATTTGTTCTATGGAATTTTAAGGCTGACCTTTCAAAGACTGAATATTTATCTTAGCTACTCTCAGCTCGATATAAGTATCATTTTCAATAACTATCAGTACCTTAAATTTTTGAAGTAGCTCTTGATGCTCTTTCTAAGGTACTACCTCTCTAATATTGAGCTATAATTTCTTTTTTTTCCTCCATATTCTTATTCAAAACTTGGATATTGGATTCCACAATTAAAGGAGTATATGGAGGCACATGTTTTGTCTGTGCACTTCTTGCAATGAGGGTTGGTGAATCTGTCTAGATCCTTTCTTAAGTAGTCAAAAGATCAATATTTAATGTGTCTGTCTCAGTCAGAGTTCCCACAGTAAAGGAAACAACAAAGTCTTAAAAATTAGCTTGCATTTCATTCTCCCAGACTTACTTCTTATCATTTCTCTTATCATGATACCTTTGGGCCTTAATCTCACGGAACCATTTCTTCAGTTTCCATATATTCCTTTGTAGCTTCCTGTTCTCATTTCTCAATAGCTTTGTTTCTCTGTTGGTCTTACTTTTCCCTTTATCATTCAATCCTCTGTTAATATTTTGTGTAAAATGTTTGGCCAATATGGCTGGAGAAGAAGAAAGGGAAACGACAGCTATGGCCTTGGTATTTTCAATCATCATTTCCTTAGTGGATTCAGTTATAGCAGTGGATATAGGTTCCACAAGGTCTCTATCAACCCGGGGTTCAATTGGAAAGTAAATACTGACTTATTTTCCCATATTTTCCGGAGGAGATTGTAAATTTAGTTCTTCACGGGAGGAAGGTTCTGGGATAGTTGCAACATAATATAAAAAAAATTCTAGAATAAAAGTATTCTCAGCTTATCCTGAGGGTTCTAAAATGACGGTGGTTTTGGAATTAGGAGGATAATTAGGCAGCGTCTTTTTTTTAGAAGGATTTTTTAAAGTAACCTCCAGCTTATTTGAAATTCATGGAATTCATAAAGCTTTCCAATCCTTCCACAACTTGAGTTTACTCCATTTCATTCTCTTGAAGAGAATCCTTCTTATGGGTATCAATAAATTATTTAGGTCCACTTCCGTCCAGTGGTTGTTCAAAGGAATCTATAGAATTTCGGGATTTAGCCGACATAGTCAATCTTCTCCTTTTTTTAGGTAGGGAGGATGAGAGGGAAGCCATTCTTTTATTTACCCTAGCTAATTGTTGGGGAGATGAAGTTTTTGTTTTTCCCTATTAGGTACCTTCTACCATAACGTTTTGGTTTTGATTTGCCTCCTCATTCTCTTCTGGATGCTCGTTACTAGGTAAAATGTTTCCATAATCCTCAATGGGTGCTTCGATTTCTAGTGGAGACTCGAGATTTGCTAAGAACTGTTCCCAACTCAATTTTACTCAATTCAAACCTATGACAAATATAAATTTTATAATCCCATGGTGACTCACCACTGAGGCTTGATCCTTAGATATTTTGGGTCTTAAAGTAATTTCACGTAATATTGAATTTAGAAAATAAGGTAGCTTTGGGATTACCTTCTACCTCAATATTGCCATTAACTTCAAATTTCGTCCTCTTACCACATCGTACCGACCAACGCATGTAATTTACCTTTGAATGGAACTTGCTAATTCCTCCCATGGCTCTCGCAATGATGTTGTGATCATAAACAGGGATGTTGCGCTCTATAGCGGAGTATGTGTTTCGAACCACTTCTTTCCTTCTATGGAAAGGCCCATTGCTTCTTCCAAGGCTTCTTCATCTACTTGTATTTGTATTCCCTTAATCATTGTTATTCCATTTCTCAAATTCCTTGTAAATTCCAAGGCGGCTTTGTTATCAAAGCGTTGTAGTCATAAAAAATAATCTAACCACCCTACTGGGTCCAAAATACCATGTTCATACTCGGAGATTCACAACTGAGCAGGTTCACTACACACTAAATGACCACCCATTTTGGTTGTTTCTTAGGAAGTATTTTTGAATCTAAAAATAGAAAATTTTAGCATATACAAGGATAAAAGCGTTGCACAGAGTAGAACATTTAAACCACCATAGCATATAATAATGTTAAAGAGTTTTAAGCATCTAGTTATGTATTTTTTCCTTTCACCCCCCCCCCCCCCCATGAAATTAAAGGTCTCCCATGACCTTCCATCATGAATTTGATTTTTTGAGACAATTGATATGACTAATCAAATAAGAATGCATTAATTAATCATAGTAGATTAATCATCAAAAAATTAGAAATAGTGGGTGAGGCGTGCGACGTAATTATTGGATGCATTATGACTGATGAGACATTTATGGAACCCAAAGCATTAAAGTCGAGTGAAATCATATGGGGATATTTTGAACTATGAGCATGGATAAGACAAATTTCATGGAAATATTACCCTTAGAGTAAAAAAGAAAAGAAATTTAGAATAGACTTAGTATTTTTTTCAAAAATAGTTGCATCCCTTTGTTGGAAATGTTGTCATTGATGGCAAAGGAGGCAGAAGATGCAGAGACAGGAAAAGGACAGTAGCAGAAGACAGTAGGGAACATTTACAAGAAACAGAGAAAGCATTGAGAACCCATGGAACAGAGGAAGCATTTCATGAACAAGAATAGAGTAGACCTTCAAAGTTTGTGAACATTGAGAACCTTGTGCAAAAGGGTAGGTTTGTAAATCTGTGCACGATCAAGCAAACTGATGCAGGCTCGTAATCAAGATTTGATGTGCTCTGAAATGAATTGATTGCATACGGTGTCATTCGATTTAACTCTAAGTGCAGAGCATTTTGATGTGTACGAGAATGTGCGATAGTTAAAATACTCCAGGACGATGTCTAGGTACTCACCGTTGGAAGAGGTTTGATACCCTTTAAGATCTGAGGTAAATTATTGTGTAGGGTGCCGAAATGTTAGCCCCTGTATGGAGAGGCTTTCTCAGAGTCCCAGTGCGAATGTTCCGAAGCAGAATGAGATGAATATTTACAGCATAATGGAATATGAATGCAGTGAGGATGTAAAGGACCAGAACCCCGAAGTGGAATAGTTATATATATATAACGAAAGGAGAGAAGTATCAAAAGTGAGGCTGAAAGGAGCATGAACCCGTGGCCAGTCAGAATGGTTACAAGTCGTATAGGTATTAGACATCAAAGCAATGAAGAACAGTAGTTAAAGAGGCGGAATTGTAAACGACGGAGAGGAATGGAACCTAGAGAGGAACCATGAATGTGCAGTGAAAACCTGATGGAGCTAGATGTTAAACATATGGTAGCGCTGTGTTAAAATGTAAATGAAACAGAGGTCAATAAATGAAAAGGCAGAACCTTGTACTAGACGACAGAACTCGGAAGACGGAACTCTGACTAATGAATAGTAAGGGCAGGTTTCCGGTTTTGATTGCACCGCCTTCGTCGGGCAAGCGGTATTTCATTATTGCGAGTGATTCCATTGACTGTCTGACACGTGGCCTCAAGCGATTTTGGAAAACCACTATCATCGCGCATTATCAATCGTGCATCTAAGCCAAGCGATATCCATTGGATCACACGGGGAAAGGCAATGTGCTCTCAGTCGTTAGATTAGAAGGACCATTTAAGCATTGGGGCCTAGTCCATCATGCAACCATTGAATATTAACCTTCGTGCAAGTTAACTATGCTATTTCTGTTGGATCAGAGGTTGAATAAGCGATGAATTATCCACCGTTGGATCATGAATGAAGTTGCAAGGTGACAAACAAGGTATGGCTAGAGTTTGATTGTTGTTTATTAAATAATCGGAATATATGTGGGCCCGGAGCCAGAGGTTCATTATAAGTGGTTAGTTGAATCAAAGCTCAATATATATATATATATATATTTAAGATTTCCAAGGTCCGAACATTCAAGTAAGCATAAGAAGACAGTTATATTTATATGACTACGTGCATATAATCAAAGAACATAAGTGACAATATATATATATATATATATATAGAATTTTCACTAACACGATGAGGACAGAGTAGGATGAGAGACTGTGTAACTAACATTGAACGGAGGCCGTGACCATAAATTGATATATCATCGTATGTGAGTTGGATGACATTGTTTTGGATATGTGTAAGGGTTCTATGTGGTGTGGTTTTTTTATTGCATAGACCTGGGGGCTTTTACAATCTTTGAAGGAGGTTCCTGCAGTTAGAATAATTGCCAGGTTTAAGCAGGACTGAGTACAAAAGTGTAGGCAGGTGGTTATATATGCAAGAGGATTTGATTAACATCTCAAATCTCAGATTTGAGATACTAAATATTTAAGATTCAGTTGTTTAATTTCCATTTCAGTAAATAGAGTATCAAAACTGCCCAGATTAGAGAATGTAAGCAGGCAACCTGAGAACAAAGATTGGTAATGAACAGACATCGCCCAGACTCATATGTATTTGAGCATAAAACTTGAAAAGTAGTTATATATGTAGCTGGTGCACACAAGTACAGTGAACAGATGAATAGACACAGAGGTGAACCAAAATATATAGAAAAGTCACTCAAAAGCAGCAGACAAGACAAATCGAGTAAAGCCAAAGTCCAGAAAAGGAGCTGAGTGGAATTGAAATGTGTAACTGAGAATGTAAATTTTTTTTGTTTTATATTGTTTCTGATGCAAAGGAAAGTGTCCTAAAGAAAAGAAAAATCCCACTATAGCATGGAAATTTGTACATATTATTATAATTTTAAAATGAGTTGGCTAAAGGAATGAGAAGATAGAAGCCAAAGAGTCATGGTTGTTCACTCCAAATTCCTTGTGAAATACAAACAGTTATGTGAGGAACTCTATATATAATATCAACTTGATATGCATAAATGAGTTAGAGATAATAAGGAAAAAGAATGAAAAATATAGAAGATTGAGGAAGAGAAGATAAGGAAGAGAGGAGCAGAAAGAGATGCTACAGAATAGAGCTGATATCTGAGGTTGGTGCCTACAGAAAATTGAAGGGATTCAGATCTTCCTTGCAAGATTGTAGCTTGCAGGATTGAGGTTGGAGCCTCCTATAGGTTGGTGCCTGCAGAAAAACAGTGGTGAGAGGGAGTTGGAGCCTGCCTTTGCATCACAACAATAATAAAATGTGGTTTTCTCCCTTTATGGGTTTCCACTTATATCTGCTGTCTCTATCTGTGTTGCCTGTGAATTGATATGATTTACCAAATCTGCATAATGTTTGTTTCTCTCATAATAAGTTTGATGACACATTAATTTAATACTTCCTGCAACATATTAAGAATGTTCATGTACTAAAGTTGATTATAAAAGTAAGCTGTAAATAAGCTGATGAAAAATTTAAAAGGCTCATGTATGTGTTAA